>OY787612.1:5000-1205000 GCA_963678935.1 Umbilicus rupestris | reverse complement strand
TCTAGTGTCTGGCATGATGTTGTTGTTTTAATTGAACCGAAACAAACAAAAATGAAATGAAATGAAGAACATTGACCGTGGATAGATTAAGACCTAAACAAGCCAAACGAATCACAATAGAATCATCCCTTTATAACTTTGATGACTCAAGATTGACTCGATTTTTGTCCTACTTTTCTTTTTTATGTTTATTGAACTGAAACATAGATCGTTAAATAGAGCTTTCAAAAACTAGTTTCTGTTGTAAATTCTAGCTTGAGTTGTAAAACGCAGAGTTTCATTTTAAGCTTGATTAGCTTATAGCCGTTGATCTGTTTTTAGATCCAACGGTGAGATTTGTTGTATATCTCTTTAGGAATAGGAAGCAAATTAGGGCATATTCAGAATCTGAAAATCGAGAGAAGCAAGAACCCGAAAGAGAGCCTTCTTGGAGCTTTGTTGAGAGATTGCTAGAGAAGCTTGGGGGTTTGCTGCTTGGAGGTGCTGTGGATTTCAGCACTATGGGAAGGCCGCAGAGGAGGCGTAGGCTTGTGCTGCTGGCTGAGTTGTTGTCCCTTGAAGATTAGGGCACTGTGCGGGTCTGCACAGTGAGGGCTGGTGTTAGCTCGTGCAACTGGAGGCAGCGAGGTCTGTGGCTGCATTCTTGAGTAGTGTAGGCAGGTTTCTTTGAGTTTGAACTTGGTAGGAATTCTGTAAACACTTGCTTCGATTAGTGCATTGTTTCTGAGCCCGAGAGCTCAGCGTGGATGTAGGTTTCATTGAAACCGAACCACGTTAAAAATTGTTGTGTCTTGGTGCTTGAATTGTGCTTTTATCAATTCTGAATTGTTAGGCTTAGGGCAGGGAAAGCTTGTGTGAATTATCAGGTAGTGCATCATTGTTTAGTGCGTAGGAAAATTACATCAGTGGTATCAGAGCCGGATTGCTCAATTTATTGTGAATCTTGAAGCAATTCGGTCCTGTTCTTGCACAATACTACTTGACTGCTGTTGCGTGCTGTTCTGCCTATAAATTGTATTGACAATTTACTGACCCAGACTTGTTTTTGTGATCTGCGTGTGTGCACAAAAATGTCAACACGGCTGGAGATCACCCCATTTGATGGGAAGCAAGAGTTCGGAGTCTGGAGTATGAAGATGAGGGCCTTGCTGAGCCACCACAAAGTGCTGATAGCACTGGAGGAAAAAGCCGAAAAATGGAGCGAGGAAAACAAGAAAAGAAAGGGAGAGATTGATGAGGAGGCTTATAACCTCCTCATCTTGAACCTTGCAGACTCAGTTCTGCGCAAGGTATGTGCTTGCTCCTCTCCCCTTGAACTGTGGCATAAACTAGAGTCGTTGTTTGCAAATAGACTAGCACCTAATCTGGCATACCTTAAGGCATCTCTGTTTGCGTATAAAATGGATATGTCTAAGTCTATTGATGAGAATCTTGATGATTTTTTGAAGCTGACTTTGATGTTAAAGGATACTGATCATGCACTTGATAATACTAGTTTGGTAATGATTTTAATGAATTCCATACCTGATAATTATCAAGTTGTGAAAGATGCTTTTCAGTATTCTGGAACTGTGCCTAGCTATGATTTATTCTGTACTGCTTTGAGAACTAGGGAGTTAGAACTGAAGCATGCTAAAAATAAATCTGGTGCTAACTTGTTTGTTAAAAACAAAAATGGCTCTGGCCAGTCCAGTAAATCTAAATTTATTGCTGGTGAAAACAAGGGAAAGGGCCATAAAAGAAAAGATAATAAAGGCCAAACTGAAACTAGAAAATGCTATCATTGTGGTAAAATTGGTCACTTAAAGAAAAACTGTTTTAAGTGGCAAGCTAAGTGTAAATCTGGTAATAATCAGGAAACCACTAATGCTAGCTCTTCTAGTTTGACTTGTGAATCTGCTGAAGTGCTGAATGTGACTGATATTGATTGCATTAATCAGTGGATTTTAGACTCTGGTTGCTCCTTTCATATGTGTCCCCATAAATCATTGTTTGCTGATTTTTCTGATGTGCTGAATGAAAAAGTTTACATGGGGGATAACAATGAGTGTGATATTGTGGGGATTGGGACAATATGCTTGTTGCTGTTGGATGGTAGAACTGTTAAATTGTCAAATGTGAGATATGTGCCTGGCCTGAGAAGGAACTTAATTTCCTTAGGCATTTTAGATGATTTGGGATGTGCTTGTATTGTAGAAAAAGGCATGCTGCATATTTATAGAAATGATAAGCTTGTTTTGTCTGGTACCAAGCATAATGGCCTGTATATACTGAATGGTTCTTCTGCTGCCCCTGTTAAATTAAATGTTGCTTCTGTGAGTGAAAATGCTTTGTCTGATACTATGAAGTGGCATTTAAGGCTAGGTCATATAGGGAATAATGGTCTGCATGCATTAAGTAAGCAGGGGGTGTTAGGTAGTGTTTCCATTTCTGATTTGCCATTCTGTGAGCCTTGTGTTATGTCCAAGCAGCATAGGCTGAAATTTTCTACCGGTGTGCATTTATCTAAGGCAAATTTAGAGTATATTCATGCTGATTTGTGGGGGCCTGCTAGTCATGATACTCATGGGGGGAATAGGTATTTCTTGAGTTTGATTGATGATTACTCTAGACTTGTATGGACTTTTGTTCTTAAGTCTAAGACTGATGTTTTTGGTAGATTTAGGGAATGGCTGACCTTAGAACAAAATCAGACCAATAAAAAATTGAAAGTTCTTAGAACTGACAATGGTCTTGAATTTTGTAACTCTGAGTTTGATAGTTTTTGTAAGGACTTGGGTATTTTAAGGCATAGGACAGTTAGGTCTACTCCTCAGCAAAATGGGGTTGCCGAGAGGATGAATAGAACCCTTTTAGAGAAGGTTAGGGGCCTGTTACTCACTGCTGCCCTCCCCAAAGGGTTTTGGGGAGAGGCTTTGTACGCTGCCACCTATCTAGTTAATAGGTGCCCTACTAGGACTTTAGATTTTAAGTGTCCTCTTGAGTTGTGGTCCGGTAGGAAGCCTAGCCTAGCTAACCTTAGGATTTTCGGGTGTGCTGCATATGCACATAATAGAGAGGGTAAGTTAGATCCTAGATCCCTTAAGTGTGTGTTTGTAGGATATCAGCCGGGAACCAAAGGTTATAGGCTGTGGGATAGAGCTGCTAGAGGGGTAAAAATCATTATTAGCCGGGATGTAGTGTTTGATGAGAGCAGTTTCCCTTGTAAGGATAGTTCAGAACCTAGTGCCCCTGTAGAATTAGAGCCTAGGTCAGGTGGAGCCTTAGTTAGGGTGGAGCTTAGTGGCCCTGTGAGTATCCCCTTAGATCCTAGTACTCCCGTAGCTGAGCCTGACCCTTTAGAAGAAAGTTTAGGCCAACAGGGAGGGGCTGATCCTAGTGATCAGCAATCTGAGCAGGTAGAGGTGGCTGATGTCTCTGTTCAAGAGACATTGGCTGACTATCAGCTTACTAGAGATAGGACTAGGAGAGAGATTAGGCCTCCCCCTAGATACTCAGGAGCTGAGCTGATGTTTACTGCCCTCCTAGCTGCCCATGAGATGAGTGAGTGTGAGCCAGAGAGTTATTTAGAGGCCATCAGCTCTAAAGATAGAGCTAAATGGTCTGAGGCCATGGATGATGAGATGAGGTCTCTCATGGTTAATCGGACTTGGGTTTTGGTGAAAAAACCCAAAGATCAGAAAATGGTGGAGTGCAGGTGGCTCTATAAAATTAAAGAGGGAGTAAATGAGGGAGAGCCACCTAGGTATAAGGCCAGATTAGTGGCCAAAGGGTATACCCAAAGAGAGGGTATTGATTTTACTGAGGTCTTTTCACCTGTGGTGAAATTTAAGACCATCAGAATTATGCTATCACTTGTTGCATGTTTAGACCTTGAATTAGAACAGCTTGATGTGAAAACTGCTTTTTTGCATGGTGAGTTAGAGGAAAAAATTTATATGAGGCAGCCTGAGGGTTATGTTGATAATAAATTTTCTGAGCATGCTTGTTTGCTTAAAAAATCATTGTATGGTTTAAAACAAAGCCCCAGGCAGTGGTATAAAAAATTTGACTCATTTGTGCTGAGTATTGGTTTTATTAGAAGTCAGTATGATAGCTGTTTCTATTTTTCTTCATTGCATGATGACCCTGTATATTTGCTGTTGTATGTTGATGATATGCTCTTGATTAGTAAGTCAGTTGCTAAATTGAATAAACTGAAATCTGACTTGAATTCTGCTTTTGACATGAAAGACCTAGGAAATGCTAAAAAGATTTTAGGAATGATAATTGTAAGGGACAGACCTAATAAATGGCTTAAAATTCATCAGAAACCTTATTTAGAGAAGATTGTTTCTAAGTTTGGTAATCTGAATTGTAAAACCATTTCTATTCCCCTTGCATCTCATTTTATTTTAAGTAAACAGCAATGTCCTAAGTCTAGGTCAGAATTATTGAGCATGGAAGACATACCTTATGCTAATGCTATTGGTTCCATTATGTATGCTATGATTAGCACTAGGCCAGATTTATCATATGCTATTTCTTTGTTAAGTAGATATATGTCTAATCCTGGCTTAGAACATTGGACTGCATTGAAATGGGTCATTGGATATATTGCTAGCACGCTGAATATTGGTTTGTGTTATGCTGCTAGGTCTGATGCATTTAAATTGATTGGTTATGTAGATTCAGATTTTGCTGGTGACAAAGACAGTAGAAAATCTACTACTGCATTTTATTTTACACTTGGACATAATTGTATTTCATGGAAATCACAATTGCAGTCAATTGTTGCTTTGTCTACCACTGAATCTGAATATATTGCGCTGTGTGATGCATGTAAAGAGTCTGTTTGGCTCATAGGACTTTTGATTGAGGCTAAATTGTGTAATTTAGTACCTGTGATTTTTTGTGACAGCCAATCTGCCTTGCATCTCAGCAAAAACCCTGTTTTTCATGATAGGACCAAGCATGTAGATGTTAGGTTTCATTTTATTAGGGAATTGGTTGCTGAAGGTAAGGTGGAGTTGCAAAAAATTGATACATTAGAAAATCCTGCTGATATGGGTACTAAACTGATTTCTAACAGCAAGTTCAAGCATTGCTTGGATATTTTGTTTGTTGAATAATTTTTTGCAGGTGACTGGGCAATGATGGGACTCAAAATGGTGCACTGATTTGGGGCAAGTTAGTACTAGAATTTAGGTGGAGATTTGTTGTAAATTCTAGCTTGAGTTGTAAAACGCAGAGTTTCATTTTAAGCTTGATTAGCTTATAGCCGTTGATCTGTTTTTAGATCCAACGGTGAGATTTGTTGTATATCTCTTTAGGAATAGGAAGCAAATTAGGGCATATTCAGAATCTGAAAATCGAGAGAAGCAAGAACCCGAAAGAGAGCCTTCTTGGAGCTTTGTTGAGAGATTGCTAGAGAAGCTTGGGGGTTTGCTGCTTGGAGGTGCTGTGGATTTCAGCACTGTGGGAAGGCCGCAGAGGAGGCGTAGGCTTGTGCTGCTGGCTGAGTTGTTGTCCCTTGAAGATTAGGGCACTGTGCGGGTCTGCACAGTGAGGGCTGGTGTTAGCTCGTGCAACTGGAGGCAGCGAGGTCTGTGGCTGCATTCTTGAGTAGTGTAGGCAGGTTTCTTTGAGTTTGAACTTGGTAGGAATTCTGTAAACACTTGCTTCGATTAGTGCATTGTTTCTGAGCCCGAGAGCTCAGCGTGGATGTAGGTTTCATTGAAACCGAACCACGTTAAAAATTGTTGTGTCTTGGTGCTTGAATTGTGCTTTTATCAATTCTGAATTGTTAGGCTTAGGGCAGGGAAAGCTTGTGTGAATTATCAGGTAGTGCATCATTGTTTAGTGCGTAGGAAAATTACATCAGTTTCATATGTATCACAACGGGTTTTAATACAGTTGAGAGGCTGAACTCATTTCTTCCCAAGACAAATAAGGTTTCAAAACGGCGGCGTTTAATTGAGTCTACCTTCTCTGCTTTCTCCATTAGTTATCAGTCTCTCCTCCGCTGTTCATTTTCAAACCGCTTTACCGAATCTCTCCACTGCTCATTTCCGACTTTGTCTTGGAGTGCGCACCATTCGTCTGTGTTTTTGTGTAGTTAGTTATTCCTCTTGAAATTGCAAAAAGAATAAAATAAAAGGAGATTAAGATTTCATATATACGTGAAGAATGTCTGATAAAATATCAAAGAATAATAAATAAGTTACAATTAATATGCTAACGGACTAAACTATCAATATAGTAATATATAAATATTACTATATTAATATCTAATATCCGCCCAAACTCAGGATGCAATGGTGGGAAATATCGTGAGCGTGCCAGCTAAGAAATGAAAACAAGTCAGTAATCTACATAGCGGAAGTGATAAAAGACAACGTGACGGTCCCATTCTGATAGTGGTGGCAACTAAGAAACGAAAAACGTGATGTGGAATGGGCCATCGTAAATAGGTTAGTAATCTGCATAGCGGAAGTGATAAACGACAACGTGACGGTCCAATTCTGATAATGGTGGCGAGTGAAATGACAATCAATCTCAATATTTTTCGTACGCTCATGATACACAAAGTTCCGAGTAATCTGAATAACACTAGCATTTGTCACAATGCATAGGAGTAAGATCTGAAAGAGCAATGCTCATATTAGCAAGTAACCAATGCAACCACACAATCTCAGCAATAGTAGAGGCCATGACACGATATTCGGCTTCTGTAGACGATCGAAAGACAATTGTCTGTTTTTTGCTCTTCCAAGAAATAAAGGAGTCATTAAGAAATATACAAAATCTGTGGTAGACTTGCGATCAGAATTATCGATGGCCTAATCATTTGAATAGGCCCGTAACTCCAAAAAAGACGTAAATGTAAAGAGCAAACTCTAAAACTGAGTTCCCCCCAAGAATACCGAAGATTGGTCTCGATAAGGGTATCAGCAGTGCGAACATACACTGTTATCTCCGGTGATTATTTGAATTTCTCAAGTTGTGTATCAGGCAGCGCATAAAAAATTGATGTAATCAGCCGGACCAGCTTCGTAGATCAGACCAGGGTCAAGTGCTTTAATGGGATTGACGTGGCCCGCTCCGTAGGCATACTCGGCTTAAGGATCCTCGATAGAACTCATGAGCACAGCTGAAACATTAAGTTGAGGAATTTGAGTTGAACATGAACCGTATAATGTTTCGTATACAATTCATATGATATATATACCAGTAGTCATCATGGCTGATTTGAGAGCGGTCGGCGACCAGGTTGGGTGAAATGATTTGATAAATGCGGCAACAATTGTGGTGTGAGGGCAAGCCATTGATGTGCCGGAGATTACATTATAGCTCACTAAATGGGTATCTCCTGCTACATTTGTTACGGGGACGATTGTCGGCCATGCGACTAGGATGTTGACTCTTGGTGCACTTATATCTGGCTGCAAGACGGGAACTAATTTTCAGACAACAAACATTTATTTTCATGGTGAAAAGGAAGAGTTTGGATTTCAGTAGTACCTTGAGAATTTCAACATTGACTTGGCTCGGACCACGCGACGAAAACGAGACTACGACAGGAGCCGTAGTATCATTGCCGTCTACCGTCTTGAATATGGTGCCCGTTGGACTGAAAAATATTTTAAGAAAATTAATTCTCTTATAAATTCTTTTATCACTAGATCATATCCGTCCTGTCAAAAAATAACTTGTCTTACTTGGAATCGGCTAAAATGTAGTTGTAAATGTTGATACCGCTCTGCAAATCAAGGTACGAAGCCGGCATGGCGCTCGGCAAGGCTTGATCCTTAGAACCATCATCGGCATACAAGGCTCCAGCAGCACCAACCACAAATGCAGCCTCGCCTAAACCTCGTGAATCACAAAGAACAATCTTATCTTGTACCAACAGTGGATCCAATGAATCATCGAGGCAAAGACTAAAAACACATTAAAATAAACATTAGCAATGTTTTCTTTAATTTCTTTTCTAGCAAAGAAAAAAGAAAACACTGTTATTCTTTAATTTCTTTAATAGGCGGATTGAGGGGTTTGATTGATAGAGTAATCGTGATGGCTCATGTTGATGTGACCACAGCAATAAATCCTAAAATTTTGACTTTTGCATCTATGGGGGACACTTGTTTCTACAAGTTGAGGCTCACTGGTATAATTGATGATACGGTCAAATCTGCCACTTTAATTTGGATTGACGGAATGCATAACGTGGAGTCCAATCGCTATTTAAATATATCACGAAAAATAAATATATTGATAGTTTTTAAAATCTTATTTTATTAATATTATTACTAGCTATCATACCATTTTTTAATATGCAAAAATTATTTTGTAATGAGATAAAATGTTATTTAGAATAAAAAACATGAAAATAATTCTAGCTTTCAAAGTTGTATCACCGTCATCTAGGAGTGTAGTCAACACTTTCTTTCCTTTCACGGATTGATTCTATGAATAAACGAGGTGAGGTATCTTTTAAAGCTGGAGCCATTTTCATCTGTGAAAAAACGAAAGATGGAGCCCGGCATACTCAATTCAGGACTAATCTAAGAAGGTGCAAGCCGACTATGTCAGATTCTTGTACGCAGAAGGATACTCAAGCGAGAAGATCTTTAAAATCACCAATGAGAAGACTAAGCGTCCAACCATTTTAGGACATGTGAACGATCTAAATTATTCATCATTCTCATTGATTGTTACAACCCTTGCCATATTATTTCATATACCGCACGACCCTCACCAATGGCGGATTGGGGGGTTTGATTAATAGAACAATCGTGATAGCTCCTTTTGGTGTGATCATCGTAATAAATCCTAAAATTTTGACTTTTGCATCTATGGGGACATTTGTTCCTACAAGTTAAGGCTCAGTAGTAGAATTAATGATATGGTCAAATCTGCCACTTTAATTTAAACTGACGGAGTGCATAACGTGAGGAGTCAAATTACTATTTATATATATCACGAAAAATAAATATATTGATAGTTTTTAAAATCTTATCTTATTATTCTTATTACTAGCTCTTATACCATTTTTTAGTATGAAAAAAATTATTTTGTAATGAGATAAAATATTATTTAGAAAAAAATATTAAAATAACTTCAGCTTTAAAAGTTGTATCATCGTCATCTAGGAGTGTACTTAACACTTCCTTGCCTTTCACCGATTGATTAAACGAGGTGATGTATCTTTTAAAGCTGGAGCTATTTTATATGTGAAAAATCTAAGGATGGAGCCCGACATATTCAGTTCGGGACTAATCTACGAAGATGCTGCAAGCTGATTATGTTAGATTTTTGTGCGCAGACGGATACTCAAGCGAGAAGATCTTTAAAGTCACAAATGAAAAGACTAAGCGCCCAACCATTTTAGAACATGTGAATGATCTAAATTACTCATCCTTCTCATTGGTCATTACAACCCTCTCCATACCATTACATATACCGCAAGACCCTAACCAATGGCGGATTGGGAGGTTTGACTTATAGAGCAATCGTGATGGCTTCTGTTGGTGTGACCATCGTATTAATCCTAAAATTTTAACTTTTGCATCTACGGGGGACACTTGTTCCTACAAGTTGAGGCTTAGTAATAGAATTGATGATACGGTCAAATCTACCACTTTAATTTAGACTGACGGAGTGCATAACGTGAGGAGTCCAATTATTATTTATACATATCACGAAAATAAATTTATTGATAGTTTATAAAAAATTTATATCTTATTACTAGCTCTGATACCATTTTTTACAATGCAAAAAATTATTTTGTAATGAGATAAAATGTTATTCAGAAAAAAACATGAAAATAACTCCAGCTTTAAAAGTTGTATCACCGTCATCTAGGAGTGTACTTAACACTTTCATGCATTTCATCGATTGATTTTATGAGGTAGCTTTTAAAGATGAAGCTATTTTCGTATGTGAAAAATCTAAGGATGGAGCCCGACATACCCTTTCGGCAGCAATGTACCTCGTTTGGATGAGTGACGCTAGCCTTGGTCCTATTCAATTGTAGGGCATGGGTGAAATTTTTTTGGGCCCTTTTTATGAGTAAAATTTTATGTTAATTGATATTAATCAAAGAGAAAAAAAAATTTTCCCTGAAGACTTAAGCTAATGGGCCCCCTCTGAGGTGAGGGTGGGCCTGACTGAGTGGTTGCCATGCTAAACAAAAAAAATTGCACTAATAAACTTAAACAAGTGGGCCCTCCCTGGGAGTGGGCCCTGCCCCCAGGGCCAGGCCTGAGTGACGCAGATGTTTATCGATTTATATTCACCAGTAACAGGTACGGTAGTAAGCAACATCCATTTATTTAATCTTCTTGTAGTTTGTACTTCGCCTTCATGCTGCAAATTGTATAGAGATAACTTTTTGTAGAATGTTTCTCCGTCTAACAACCACCATATTCAAGACCGTCGAAGGCACAAAGACAATAGCTCCCATGGTGAGCTCTTTTTCATCTCTCGGTTCAAGTAAACAATCACCTTATATTCTTAAGGTATTGCTGAAATTTAATCTCTTCAATTTATAGTTTGTAATATTTTTTTAGCAAGAACAAAAATTTAAAGTCTAAAAATCGATTTCAATATTACAACCATATATATGTGCACCGGGAGTCGACATACTAGCTACATGGGCGTAAAGACGTCAAATAAACAGAGGTGGAAGTAGATATCAGATCTGCGCCCAACAACATAATCTCAGGAACATCCATGGCTTGTCCACACGTTGCAACCATTGCTGCATTTATCATTGCAGAATTTATCAAATGACATCACCCAAAATGGTCCGCCGCTGCTATTAAGTCAGCCATAATGACTACAGTATATAAATAACAATATATGTAATAAACATTATATATCTCATTAAGTCATAACAATCTCATGCATGCATGTTTCAACTTTGCCCATGAATTCTATCATCAATCCTCAGGCTAAGTATGCATTTGGAGCAGGAATCATCGACCCTAAGAAAGCACTCAATCTGCATCTAATCTACGAAGTTGCTGCAGCTGACGATGTCAAATTCTTGTACGCAGAAGGATATTCAAGCGAGAAGATGTTTAAAATCACTAATGAGAAGATTAAACGTCAAACCATTTTAGGACGTGTGAATGATCTAAATTATTCATCCTTCTCATTGGTCATTACAACCCTTGCCAAACCATTGACCATTTACCGCAGGACCCTCAAAAATGTCGGATTGGGAGGGTTATAGAGGAATCGTGATGGCTTCTGTTGGTGTGCATCGTAGTAAATCCTAAAATTTTGATTTTGCATCTACGAGGGACACTCGTTCCTACAAGTTGAGGTTTAGTGGTCAAATTTATGATACAGTCAAATTTGCCTCTTAAATTTGGACTGACGGAATGCATAACGTGCGGAGTTAAATTGTTGTTTTTGGTATATGATGCTTTCCACTCTTTCTCACAAGTCTCCTCTAATAAAGTTGCCTCTGTGATATGAACCACACGTTTGTATTTTAACTAGGGTGAAAGTGAAACACTATCTATAAGATTTTTAACTTTAAAAATATCAATTTGTTTTATGTTAGCATTACCGATTTTAATGTATTTTGAGTTTATTTATATGAACTAGGGACAAGGAATGATTACTCGTACACATCTTGCAAAAAGAGTTAACTTAAAGGAGCTCGACGCTTGATGATTTATGGTACGCATTGATACCAAAACAGTATCTATTAATGTTTTTTAAATAACAAAATCATATGCGTGCTTTAATTTATAAATAATAATGATGATAGTTTTTATATTTTTACGAAGCTTTATCAAATAAAAAAAAGATTGAGAATGTTGATTTGTAAATGTTTAGTTCAAGCACAATCAATTACTCCACCTCAACTATAATGACTATTCTTATATCGTTTTTATAATTTAGTACATCATATATTCTCTCTTATCACCTCTTATTAATTAATTTATAATTTTGTATTCTTAAATTAGATAATTATTATTGTAATTTTATTATAATTATTATTAAATATAATTATTATTTTATTTTAATTAACTGTTATATGATTTAAATAATTGTTCCTAACATAAAGAAAAATAAATGTGTTTAAACTATAGCAGTTTCCATTTATACATATCCCGAAAAATAAATTTATTGGTTGTTTTTATAACCTAATCTTATTAATTTTATTATTAGCTCTGATACCATTTGTTATCATTAATCTTAGGAAAAACGACGATGAGAAAGAAATGAACAGTAAACCACGGGCTGAATTTCGTAGTCGGCTGCATTTTAACTCCGTTAGTTGACTTTTAAAAAGCTGATGTTTTGCTTAAAGACCCTTTGAATAGTCACATTTCATACTTCTGGACATCTCCATGAATTTTTTTTGAGGTTTTTCGAGATATGTATCCCATCTCCAGTGATTCCACGTGTCCTCGGCCCCACTTCTCAGTTTTTTTTTCATTTTTCTATGAATATATAAATTATGTTATTGACCCTAAAAAAAGAATGAATCGAAACATGATTGTTGCTTTTATAATACTTGATTAATTTTGAGTATGTTGGGATTGTGCAAAGAAAACATAGATACTTGCTTGAGACGACTAGATCATTGAAATTTCAGTCTAAAGCTCAACCAAAGTATGACCATATGAAATCTTTGGATTCTTGTGTTTCATTACAAACAGTTCTCCTCAGAAGTCCAAATTTGAGCGTAATGCTAGTTCATGTGTTTTCTTGGGATATCTATTTGGGCAAAAAGCTACAAAGTGCTTAACCTTCAAATTCTTGTTGTTCTCATCAGCAGAGATATTATCTTCTATGAAGACTTATTTCCCTTTGCTGTCCTCCGAGTCATCCTGCAGTAAATGTTGATTCAACACCACTTCATATTTATTCTACAAGTGATAGTTCGCCATACACTAACTTTGCAAGACATTAATTCACGTACCAGGAGCTTCCATTGATATAGTGCATTTGCAAGGAGTATAAGACCATCTGTGTTATTGCAAGGAGTATAAGTAAGACTCCAATTGCTCATGGACTATTTCAAATGCTCTCACACTCATCAACATTATGCACTGTAACTTTTATCTGAAATTAAACTAATAAGTTAATCTCAAGCCAACAAACACAAAGAATGGTTACAAACTATGCAACAAGAAATAACAATTTTACAAGAGAATAACATCTGGAAGATCACTTCTTTGCCACCCGGGAAAATTTATGTAGGCTGCAAATGGATTTACAAGATCAAGAGACACTCGGATGACACCATAGAAAGACACAACGAAAGACATGATGCGAAGGGCTTTACAAAAATGGAAGGGCTCGACTATCATGAGACAGTTGCACCTGTTGCAAAGATGAATGCTTCGAACTTTCTTGGTTCTTGCAGCTTTTAAGAGATTTCTATTGTATCAACTAGATGTCAACATTGCTTTCCTACATGGGTCCTTAGAGGAGGAGTGTACATGTCTCTTCTCACTGGCTTCTTCCAATCAGAGAAGTCTCAAAGTAAAGTGTGTAAGCTGCTGAAAAGCTTATATGAGCTCAAGCAAGAGTCAAGACAATGATTCAACAAATTCAGTAAAACTCTCATTAGTTATGGTTTCACACAAAGTCTCAACGATTATTCCCTATTTACCCACAGTAACTCAGAGTAATATCTGGTCTTATTAATTTATGTTGATCAAATTGTCAACTGCCGATAATGTGTGAGCTGGACAATCATTTTGGGTGTCCTATATAGGACATTTCAAATAACTTGTGTTCTGATGCGATCTGTGGGAAGATCTGCATCTCTATTGAGGTGGGTCTCAGTTCAATTCGGTCAAGAACGGATGGGTCTAAATTCCTGCATTGATCTTGTTACCAACAAAAAGCTTTGGTTCCATATTTCCATGGCTCGTCCACCTAACAGGTAAGGATACAGTTCAAAATCAGTTCTAAAATTATTGCCACTGCGACCGTGTCGTTTGCGTTCAAAATCAGTGTTGAGCACAAAAATGGACTACTTAAATCATCGACCAATTGATCTCTGGCTAGTTCCAGGGGACCTAGAGGCTAAGTTTATTGGGATGAGTGTATACTATGTTTTGGGATCATGGGCTTGTTGGCAAATTCAACTAGTGGCTTCGGAACACTGAGCGTCAGGGGCCTCAATCTGGTATCCAACCCTCCCACCAGAATAAGAGCCTTCATTTTGATCGTTCCCTGTAGAAAGCAAAAGTTAGAGCTGAATATTGTCAAGCTAAACCAAGCAAGGTAATCTCAGGACCATTTGGAACGTTTGAAAGATGGAAATAAAATTTGAAAGAAAATAATTTTTTTGTATTTGCTTTGTACGTAGCTCTCATTTATAAAGCTCGAAGTAATGTTGATGAATTCTCATACGCAGCTAGAATTCGAGAAAGAGTGGGGAAAGGAGGAAATGTGTTGCTTCGAGCATCACTCAAACAGAACATATTCATGGAAATGAAGGATCTTGTGACTAGGTGGCTGTTGAGAACTCAAGCATGTCGAAATCATCAATGGAAGCAGTCGAGGTAGATGATCAAAGAAATGCGCCAAGCGATGATGAGAATGGCAGCTGAGGATTTTCAAGTTTTTCACTTTACGCAGAGGGTTTTGTCGGATAAATTTTTATTAAAAAATTATTACAATTAGCTCTTGTCGCGAATCGAAATGATGCGACTAGCCCGTCATTTCTTCTTTTGTTTGGCATCCTCATTTGTAAATGTAGTTCTAAGAATGAATATATAGTTTTGTAAATTACAGAAAGGCCCAAAAACAAACACAAAATACAGAACATCTGAACTGACACTTAGGCCATGTTCTTTAGACATTAAATTTTCAGCACTTAAGTTAAGTTAAGCTAAGTTAAGTTAAGTTAAATTCAATTAAGTTAAAGTAAGTTAAGTTAAGTTAAGTTAAGTTAAGGTAAGGTAAGTTAAGTTAAGTTAAGTACTATCCATCACCCCCACCCACCGTCACACCCCACCACCACCACCACCCCAACAACACCACACCACCACCACCACCACCACCCCAACAACACCACCACACCACCACCACCAACATCCCCCACCACCACAACCCCAACCCAGCACCACCAACACCCCCACCACCACAACCCCAACCCACAACCCCCACCCCCACCACCACAATCCCAACCCACCACCCCAACCACACCACCACCACCATAAAAATATGTTTGTAAAAGTACTTAAGTTCAGTTAAGTTAAGGTAAGTTCAGTTAAATTAAGTTAAATTAAGGAATGTTAATTTAATTTAAGTTAAGCATAAGTTAAGGTCTAAAGAACAGACCCTTAATTACACTCGACACCCTGAATTTAAATAACAAATTGACGTCAAGAGCCGTCTTGATTAATTTGGTTCTGTAAGCTCAGCGTGTGTTGGAAATCATAAACGCTAAACTTGGAGCATAATCTGGATAGATTATTACTAGTAATAGATTTGGCAAAGAGGTCTGCACATTGATCGAAAGAGAACATACCGAGGAACAAGGAAGTCAGACTGAACATATTGGCGAATTATCTGACAATCCAACTCAACATGATTCGTTCGCTAGTCACAGAACAGTATATATGGTGTGGTACTGAAGCCTGAAGTTCCTCAAGTAACTTGGAAAAGTAGACAGGCTCACAAGAGCTACGGGCTTGGATCTATACTCAGCTTCTGGAGAACTGCAACAGATAATTGCTTGCTTCTTGCTTTTCCATGAAATTAATATATTTCCAAGGTGAACACAATATACAAAAACAGATTTTCGGTCATGGGGTAAGAACCCCAATCAGCATCAAATAAGCTGCATACATATGTGAAAGCAATGGTGCATGGAGAGATAAAGTTTTACGTAGTCCAACTCAACCTGCATGGGAGATTTAAGTAATCCCTGATTCAAACTTCCACGCATCCTCAACTGCCTAATCATTTTGTCTGATTTCTTGAAAATCGGATCGATCCACTCACTGACTCAGTTCCTTCTGAAAACTCAAAGATTGAAACTTTATCACTTTTCGGTAAGTCCCAGTTTTGGGGAACTCTGTCAGATTGGGTCACATTCACTTTTTTTTTTTTTTCAGATTCACATGGAAAACCCATTTTCAATACCATAACTTTGCTTACAGAAAACCACACATGCCCAGATCAACAAAAACACAAAGATGACAACTTTATGACAAAGTGACTCGTAACGGATGGATTTGACACAGACCCATGTGATGGATTGCAGGCTAAGAACTTTCTGCAGAGCGTTCTGGAAAGGCTTGATCTGGATAAATATGAAGAATGTTCTGTAAGCTTTTTGTTTGAGGTTCTTTCCAGGCCCACTTCTCAGCTTTTTTGAAATTGTCATTAGGATAAAATCAACATTTTTATTCACAAAGATAAAAAACATAAAAATCGAAATCCAAAGTTTGCCACTTTGAAGACACACATATAACATCATACAATTAAACAACCCACACGACTGCAATGGGACTCCTCACCTGATTCACACCATCATCCCAAATCAGAGCAGCCGATGTAACATCGACTGTCTGATCAATCCAGCCGCTCACTGTTAAGGTGTACGACTGAGTGTCTCCGACAACAGCGAAGGTAAGAATGTTGGGTGTAACTTGAATGTTCAGTCCAACTGGAGCTGTCACAATAGCTTTATAAGTCGAACCAAGTAATCCAACGTTCGTGAGGGTCCTATGGTATGTGGTCAGAGGTATGGCTGCTGGGGTTGTCGTGCCCAAAGAGAATGAAGGGTAGTTTAGGTCAAGGACGCTTCCTGGTGTGATCGGACATACACTGTTATCTCCTGTTATTATTTGAATATTCGCAGTTGTGTATCCGTCGGCGCATAAAAAGTTGATGTAATCAGCGGGACCAGCTTCGTAGATTAGACCTGGGTTAAGCGCTTTAATGGGATTGACGTGGCCCGCTCCGTAGGCATACTCGGCTTCAGGATTCTCCATAGAACTCATGGGTACAGCTGAAACATTAGGTTGAGGAATCTGAGTTGAAAGTGAATGGTATAATGCTTCGTATACAATTCATATGATATATATATTTATATATATACCAGTAGTCATCATGGCTGACTTGAGGGCGGCCGGAGACCAGGTTGGGTGAAATGACTTGATAAATGCGGCAACGGCTGTGGCGTGAGGGCAAGCCATTGATGTGCCGGAGATTACATTATAGCTCACTAATTGGGTATCTCCTGCTACATCTGTTACGGGGACGATTGTCGGCCATGCGGCTAGGATGTTGACTCCCGGTGCACTTATATCAGGCTGCAAGATGTGTATTGATTTTCAGATAACAAACATTTATTTTCATGGTGAAAAGGAAGAGTTTGGATTTCAGCAGTACCTTGAGAATTTCAACATTGATCTGGCTCGGACCACGCGACGAGAACGAGGCTACGACAGGAGCCGTAGTATCATTGCCGTCTACCGTCTTGAATATGGTGCCCGTTGGACTGAGAAATATTTCAAGAAAATTAATTATTTTATCTGTTCTTTTATCACTGGATCACGATCCGTCCTGTCAAAAAAAACTTGTCTTACTTGAGATCGGCTAACATATAGTTGTAAATGTCGATACCACTCTGCGAATCAAGGTATGAAGCCGGTACGGCGCTCGGCAAGGCTTGATCCTTAGAACCGTCATCGTTATACAAGGCTCCAGCAGCACCAGCCACAAATGCAGCCTCGCCTAAACCTCGTGCGTCACAAAGGACAATCTTGTCTCGTACCAGCAGTGGATCCAATGAATCATCGACGCAAAAACTAAAAATACATTGATATAAGCATTTAGCAAGTGTTTTTTTAATGTCCGCAAAGAAAAAAGAAAACAATGTTATGTGTCGTTTGACTCACCTAGAGCTGTCGGAGGTAAAACCGCCGGCAAGGTTTGGTGCATCTCCGCCATAAATCAATTGATGCATACTGTTTGATATATCAAAAGTATTCAGCGAAGTTCCCTGCATATACAAAATCAGAACTGACTTGATTTTTAATAATCAATTTAAGGTTGATTATAAGGTCAAATACCTGATAAATTTGGCTGTTTCCCAGCTGAACAGACGTCACATACTTGCGGTCAGTGGTACTAGCCGCCACGCCGAGAGACCATGGAGCAACATTGGTGGTGGTGAAGTAATCAGGACCGCTGTTACCGGCGGACATTGAAGTCAGTATCCCATTCTTCATGGCATGGTAAGCGCCTATAGCAATAGAGTCCTCCAGATAATTCTTTGCTGTGGAACCACCTACGGATAATGATATTATGTCAACTCCATCAGCGATGGCTTCGTCGAAGGCAGCCAGAATGTCCTCGTCTTGGCATCCGTTAGACCAGCATACTTTGTAAATGGCTAAGCGAGCGGACGGAACACCTCCTCTAGCAGTTCCCATTCCCAAGCCCAACATACTTGCACCGGTCACAATGCCACCGGCTGCTGTTGAGGCCGTATGACTGCCATGTCCTTGGGTGTCTCTTGGCGATGGAACTTCTGTCGGGCCAAAAATGCCACTTGCCTTGTAGTATTTGCCTCCCACTATTTTACTACAAATGGTAAGAATAATTCAAATATAGTAAACGCCAACAAATTGGATTTTCAAAGAAAGAAAAAATCAAATTAATTCAGTTACTTGTTGCAGGTAAAGTTGGCTGTTGGAGGAGTGCAAGAGCCCTTCCATTTGGCCGGTGGAGGACCAAACCCTAAGTCACTAAAGCTTGCAGATTCAGGCCACGCTCCCGTATCCAGCATCCCGACAACAACGTCACTCTCCGTTGTTGAATGGTTAAATGTAAGCGGAAATCCCATGAAGTCCCATGATCTTGTTGTTTGGATATGTCTTGTTTGAGATTCGAATATTGAAACAATTCCCTCAAACTCTGCAAGTACACCGAAATAAATTCTAAAACATGTCACAACCTAAATTCAAATGATCATGTACAACTTTTGGTGTCTTTCGTATTTGAAAGAATAATCACGTTATTAGGGTGTGTTCTTTTGTATTGAAAATAATAATAATAATAATAATAATAAAGAAAAAAAGAAGATTTTTTTAGAAAAAAGACTATAGAGACGGCGCATGATCTGAGAGGGACTGTACAGTGCTGAGGGGAAACTGTACTGTGTTAAAAGGGAACACAGAAGGGAACGCTGAACGCTAGTTAAACTGAGTTATGTTTTATTGTTGAGGGGGAACGTTAGTAGAGCTGATTTAGGGGAAGTGATTTTTGTTTCATTGTTGAGGGTGTTTGTCATCATCAAAAAGTTGGAAATTGTTGGAGTATGTCCACTCTTTATTTTTGATGAGACAAACATGTAACTAATAACGCTACTTGAGTGTGAGTTCCCTGCACACTCAAGTAACGTTATTAGTTAGGTGTTTGTCTCATCAAAAACAAAAAGTGGACATACTCCAACAGTATATATACTTATAAGTACTTTATAAGTACATAGCCTATGCTTTGCTTACTTGACATCAGGTTTTTGTGGTTTTCCGTCATCTGGACGGAAAAGCCACTAAAGCTTTTTGTGTAACTATGATGAAGCGCATTCGATCCGCTCTTGCCCAAAATCTTGTTGATGATTGTGCGGTAAATCTGAATAGCTAGCAGGGCGCTTTTCGGCTTCTCACCCATGTATACAATATAAGTCTGCATTCAAAATCACACAAAAAGATAAGTCAAATATCATGACAAAAAGTATATGTACATTCATATCTGCATAAAACAACCTTTAGCTCGTCTGGTCCGGCGTTCGGTGGCGGTGCAGGGTCAGTAGGACGACGCGCACCGCCGGCGTTAGAAACCATTTCTCGGACGCTAGACAGCCCGATGAGCACTAGAACTAGGACCAAGCACGGCCGATGAAGAAGTTGTCTAGCCATGATGATGAGTAAGAAGTGTGGATTGTTGTTCTAAACAGTTGACGACCCTTTTATATGCTCTCCAATTCGATCCATTTGACAAATTCAAACTTACATTTTATATTACAATTTGCTCATCTCTTAAGCGCCCTTTGCAGCATTCTAAATAGTATTATATGACTCCTCTCTGAGCATCATGGTACAAGCGACTTGGAAATATTCATACACGGATCGGGCAATAAGCTTGCTGTGGATGTGAGCATCATTGTCGATAAAATAAGGATGTTTTGAAATATTGAATTATTTTTATAGATCATACCATAGGGCGGACTATGAAGCAACTCGGTTTTAAGTATGATATACTTTTAGATGATAATAATAATGCTAAGAAAATACCAGGTCAGCTTGCGACTTGGATCCTTTCAGATGAAACTATAAGTGGTAAATCGTGTAAGCACATGCAACTTGATATATTAAATTCATTTTTTACAGGAAATCTTAGATGTCTGTTCGGTAAATAATTTTTTTTTAGTATTGACTGTTTATTGATTCGGTTTTGTATTGACCTCTCGTATATAAGTCAACTGTTTGCATCCACGATGTATTGTGTTTTTGACGAAGGTTGGACATGTTCTAGTGTCTGCCATGATGTTGTTGTTTAATCGATTTGAATTTAGATTAATTGAACTGAAACAAACGATTAAGACCTAAACAAGTCAACGGAATCACAATCGAATCATCCGAAAACATCCTTTTGTAACATTGATGACTCAGGTTGACTCGATTTTTGTCCAAATTTTTTTTTGATGTTTATTGAACTGAAACATATTTCGTTAAATAGAGCTTTGAACAACTAGTTTCATATGTATCACAACGATGTCGTTTGGTTTTAATGCAGTTGAGAGTCTGAACTCATTTCTTCCCCAGGCAAATAAGGTTGCAAAACGGCAGCGTTTAATTGCGTCTATCTTAATTGCAATTCAGCTGTATGTGATTTCATTTCAGTCGAAATTACTGGATATTGGTGTCAGATGGATGGTCTTGTTGATCGATCCATCATTCATCTGGTTTTTGTGTAGTTAGTTAATCCTATTGAAATTGCAAAATAAAATAAAATAAGAGAGGTTAGGATTTTATATATTGAAGAATGTTTGATACGATATAAAAGACAAGAATAAATAAGTTATAATTAATATGCTAACGGACTAAACTATCGTTATAGTAATATGGAGATGTTACTATCTAATATCCCCTCAAATTCACGATGCAATGATGGGAAGAGTCGAGAAACGTGATGTGGAACGGGCCTTCGTAAATAGGTCAGTAATCTGCATAGCGGAAGTGATATGCGACATAATTCTGATAGTGGTGGCGAGTGAAATGACAATCAATCTTAAGTCATTTCGTACGCTCATGATATACATAGTTCCGAGTAATCTGAATAACACTAGCATTTCACAATGCATAGAAGTGGGATCTGAAAGTGCAATGCTCATAACAGCAAGTAACCAACGCAACCACACAATCTCAACAGTAGTAGAGGCCATGACACGATATTCGGCTTCCGTAGACGATCGAGAGACAATTGTTTACCTTTTGCTCTTCGAAGAAATAAGGGGTTCATCAAGAAAAATACAAAATTCGGTGGTTTACTTGCGATCAGAATGACCGATGACCCACTCATCCGGATAGCCCACAACTCCAAGTAAGATGTAGATGGAAAGAACAAACTCTCGAACTGAGTTTCCCGAAGATACTGAAAGATACAAAGCACATCTATCCCAATAGACTGTAGTAGGAGGAAACAAACGGGCTGACAATGTGGACGACATAAGCAATATCTGGTCTGGTAATAGTAAGAAACACTAAGCTATTTACCAGAGTGCAATATAGAGTAGGAACTTACAAAGAAACATAATCGATGAGAGAATACTGAGCATTGGCTTCAATAAAGGCATCAGCAGTGCGAGAGTCGAAAAGACGAGCCTAATCTGGAATATCAGTAATGTGCTTAGACTGAGAAAGAAGATAACAATAAGGAGAGTATGCTACTTATATTCTCAAGAAGTATCTTAGAAATTCCAAATTCTTTCATTTTAAATTAAAGAGCCAAATGACATTTTAGCTATGTAATTCCGACAACATCATCCCCGGTCATAATCATATCATCAACATACAAAGAGAGTAATGTACGATGAGAAGGAATGCATCTGATAAAAAGAGCTAAATCATATTGGCTAGAAAATAAATCACAATCGAAAACTGGTCAAACCAAGCTCGAGGAGCTTGTTTCAGCCCATAAAGAGTCTTCTTCAATCAGCAAAATTTTTCCGAACTTTGAGGAACACCGGCAGGGGAGCCATATAAACTTCCTCTTGAAGATATCCGTTCAAGAATGCATTTTTGACATCCATTTGAGAAATAGATCACTGCTTAACGGAAGTAATGGAAATAAATGTGCGAATAGTCACATGTTTAGAAATTGGAGCAATAGTTTCCTCATAATCCATGACATACTGCTGAGCAATCTCTTGGCAACCAAACGAGCTTTGTATCGCTCAATACTCTCATCTAACTTTGTTTTAATTTTGTACACCCAACGAGAACTATTAACACGTTTTTCCACCGGAAGATGAACAATGTCCCAAGTATCTATTTTGTACAATGCGGAGAGTTCTTCAACTATTGCAAGCTGCCAACGGGGTCACGAATAGCCTCCTTATAAGGCTTAGATAGCCGATGAACATAAGCAAAAAAAAGAAAAATATGTGGAGTGTACAAAATTAGACGAAAGAATACACTTACGAGTTCGCTGAGGATACTAGGAGTATGAGGATCCGTAATCACAGAAGCATAATCTTGGAAGGCGGTTGAAATAGAGGGAGCATCCGTATGGTGAGGATGAACATCTGTAATGCTAAGAGTATCAAAAATACCAGAAACAAATGGATCAATACGAGTGAGTTCAAAATTTTACAAATTGGGAGTGTAGTAAAAAAGAATATGTTATAGAAACACAACATGACGAGAGAAAGTTTTTGACTAACAGGATCATAACATCGATAATCCTTTTAACCTTCAGCAAAGTCAAGAAAAACACAATTAGCGAAATGAGAAGTTAGTTTACTGCATGAGGTCGAAAGACAAAACAAATGAACAAATGACTCTAAATAAAGAATAATCAGGAGTATGACCATAACTCCAATACGAATAGTTCTCTCCCTTCATCACATAGCTCGACCATCCTAGCAAAAGTTGGTGACTTTCATAGTTGTTGAAGTTGCAAACAGAATAAAACAAAGAAAGAAAGGGTATGTGGAACAAATAATATGGTAACACATTAAACTACTTTGATAATAATTCGAAAATATTACTATATTTCTATTTAAAATCTCGTTCAGCTTACGAGGGCGAGCTTGTGGGCGGAGGAAGAAGAATGTGTTTGGGCGCGGATTGGGGATTAGGGTTTTGCAGTGTTTGGTTTCCGCTGCGTCCATTGGAGTAATGGTTTCTTCTTCTGGGTTTTCCACTTCCACTGTTTTCTGGTAATTTCAATCATTTTCTTGGAGTTTACTGCACATTACTCAGTTTTGTTTCCATGTATATGTGCTTGGATTTTTCAACAGGCACTGAGCCGCAGGTTGTCATCCCAGGTTGTTTCCATGCCGAAAGTAAATGTTGAGTTTCTGGGGTCTTCATTAGCACAGTGTCATGCCCAATTCATTAACATATCATTTCAGCTGTATGCAGTCATTCAGGGTGGCAGCAGCGGCATACATGTCCCTTCAGGATTCTTATTGCATCATAAAGACAAAGATTCCAGTTCACCTGCAGATGGATAGAGTTTTCAGAGTAATCTTCTAACAGATAAGATCCCTGTTTGATTTCAGCTGGCACCCAGACAAAGTTGGTCTGTGTTCAATGCCAAAATGTCTGGTCTGGTCTGTGTCATCTTCCATTCACATGGGTAATGATAAAGAGAGCAGAAATCTTCAGTATAATATTTATTTGTCCTATAACATGCCACCAAGCATAACTTACACTTCCAAACTGGATGTTTGATCCGACAATCCCAGCACACACAGAGAGTGGCGCTTGGCAATTGCAAGCCCTTGAATTTTATGGTTGATGGAGAAGGAAGGGAAAAAGGCAAATAACAAGCCAGTTGAGGCCAAGACTTGGAGCTTTGTTTGCAGTTTGTACCTCAAGCCTGATCTTATATCTTACATGACTATTTCTGGTTTCAAAATGCTGGATTTGATCTCCTTGTGTGGCAGAACCACACCACCATTGCTGTATACTTCATCGCACACATGGACATCTTCTCCGAGGATGGTCATGTTCTCCACACGAGCCCACTGCCCGACTGTGGAGTGCCAACCTATGATACTGCCAGATATGCAAGCGTGTTTTTTGATGCGGACACCACGCATGACTGTGCAGTTTGAAAGTCTCACTCCGGACTCAACTATGCAGCATGGGCCAATGGCAACATCAGGGCCTATGAGACACCCTTCGCCAATTTTTGCCGTCTCGTGGACCAGAACATTACCGATAATGTGTGTGCCGGAGGATAATTTAGGTGATGATTTCTTCCTCAACGAGTCTAGGTATAGCCTTAGGCCTGTTATGTAATCCCTTGGCTGTCCTATGTCCATCCAAAACCCAGGTAGGACCATTGCAAATAACTTCTGTTCTGATGCGATCTTTGGGAAGATCTCCTTCTCTATTGAGGTGGGTCTCAATTCAATTCGGTCAAGAACTGATGGGTTCAAGAGGTAAATTCCTGCATTGATCTTGTTACCGACAAAAAGCTTTGGTTTCTCAACAAATCTCTCAACTATCCCAGTAGATTCCTCCATGACCACTACACCATATTTCGATGGCTCATCCACCTAACAGATAAGGATACAGTTCAAAATCAGTTCTCATGTCAAATTAAAACTATTGCCTCAAGGAGTTTCAAAATAGTTGGTTTGACGAGCGTGCTTGAAAATTACCTTGGTTACCATAATGGAGGCCTCGCCACCGTGGCTTTTATGGAAGTCAATCATTTCCTTCAGTGGGTAATCACTTATAACATCACTGTTGAGCACAAAAAATGGGCTACCTGAATCATCTACCAATTTATCTCTAGCTAGTGCTAGGGGACCTGCAGTTCCAAGAGGCTCAGTTTCTTGAGAACACGTAATCTTGATCCCGAGCTTCGCCTCAAACTCCTTCAAAAAGTTGAGCATGACCTGCAAATTATAAGAGAAACACACATTAATGGGATCAGTGTATACTATACTATGGGCGGAAAACAATGAATATGCCAGAAGATCATTACCTCAGGTTGGTAATTAATAGCTAAAACAACTTCAGTAACCCCTATCGCCTTAAGAGCCTCGATCTGGTGAAATGAAACTTCCACAACATTTAGATGAGTTTTTATTTGAAAATGTAACGAAGGAGGTGAAATATTGTGTAAAATCAGTTGTTTCAGAAGCACGGTACTAAAGAATTTCTTCAGAGACTTAGTTCAGACTAGCTAAAAATCTTGCATCAAGTATTGTGTACCTGGTGGAGGATCATGGGCTTGTTGGCAAATTCAACTAGTGGCTTGGGAACACTGAGTGTCAAGGGCCTCAATCTGGTACCGAACCCTCCAACGAGAATAAGAGCCTTCATTTTGATCGTTTTCCTGTAGAAAGCAAAAGTTAGAGCTGAACGTCGTCAAGCTAAACCAAGCAAGATAATCTTAGTGTTCTATTTTACAGATGTATATAAGACTGATGTATATATGGAAGTAGTGATGATGAGTTCTGTTATCCAACTAGAATACGAGAAACAGTGGGTGAAAGGACAGGTGTTGCTTCGAGCATCACTCAAACGGAGCAAATGCATGGAAAGGAAGGATCATGTGACTAGGTGGCTGCTGAGAACTCAAGCATGCCTAATCAGCTCACTGAAAATGTAACACGATAAGGAGTACCTAGCTGAGTTTTAAAATGAAGTACAAGGAAACGAAATCCAGCTGTATCATACACTGAATTCTGATGTGGGCGATGGATATCATGGTGATCCAATACATGACAGGGAATGCGTAATTCTTCTCTAGGTATTTTGTTTTATGCTCAGTACCTTAGGAAACTTCCTAGGCAACAGCAGAAAAAAGCACACAAACAGCCATAACATAATTATGTCGTAATATAACGTTTTGAATCATTTTGTATGGTCAGTGGTGAGAAACTTCATAAGTAACAGTTGAATGTTATACAAAAAAGCTATGTCTGTGTAGGAATTATATCTAAGTGATTCCTAGTTAAAACTGCGTCATAGCTGAACCAAACAAAAAAAACAGGTTCCTAAACATTCATGAGAAACCTGACTCTTGCTTAATGATGACCAAAAACTACTTCATCAAAACACATCATGTCTTATACGCATAGAATTTAACAAGATACATGACACCCACAACATCAAAAAATAGTAACACAGATGAAACTTCGGCCACTCGTTCCTTATCTGTTGGATTTCAGATTCCTATCTGATCATACTGTAGAAATTCGCTAGCGGAAATAGATCATAGCCTCATTCTGACTCAAAGACCAGGCTTGTGATTTACGAATCAATACTTCAATATAAGTTTGTCTCTTCACCCGGCCATATGAGACAATTTGTTAAGTGAGTATTTTTCTTCCTCCGTGATCTCAAATTCCATTGTACCAAATCGTAAATTACCAGATCTAGGTATTTATTCTGCCAATCAAAATGGTTTCTGTAAATTTCACACACATTTCCAACTCATCGTATCGAGACAAATCTCCAAATTCCAATACAACCAATCCCGTAAACAAACCCTAACTCAACCGCATTGTCTGTCTACACAGCAGATCCTTAACGTGCGGAAAATCTTCAACTCATAAGAACAATCAAAACACGTCGAGAGATACAAATTCAACAACCACATCCGCAGATCATCAAGCACAAAATACACATAAGAAACCAGCAAATTACCGGGAAATAGACACTGGAAAAACGATGGAGGATTGAAATCCAGTTGACTCCGACGCGTTCGCCGGCAAATCCCGAAACCTGCGATCGGGTGAGTAGGACGATGTCTCGCTGCCCCGCTGTGATTTGCGGAGCATAGATTTTATAAGGAAGAAGTTAACATTAATAAATTTATTCAATAAACATCCACTCAATTTTCATTTTTTAAAATGTCAATTAAAATATAAAAATTATTCATAAAAATATAAATCAAGTCTAACAAAATATATATATTATAATTACAATACGACATCGTTGGACTTATAAAGTGCACTTATCCGGATTGGTGGAAGCTACAAAGTGGACCATGGGTGTGACGATGGGTAGGAGGATGATTTTAAAAACATGACGTTATTATTCTTTTCTATATTAATCAGTATTGACATTCTCGCCTAACCATATTTTTCATGTATTTTTTATAAAATTCCAATTCCATTTTTATCACAAATCGTTACTTAATTAAAAATTTGTTAACTTTTATGCCATCATTCTAAAAACTAATTTGTTACCTCTAAAGAAGAGGTATATTTAACGGACTTTTTTGTAGTGTCGAAGTTAAATTTAATTCAATTTAACATATTATATTTTTTTTCTGAATCCGGGCTAAAATGATGTTTTAATATGATACTTCTTACTCACTTAAAGATATTTGTGCGACAAACAATAATTGGGTGGCCCTAAATTCCTGAACCTTATTGACCCGAAGTATATTTTGTTGGATTAAATTGAATGAAAATGTGAATCGAAAACTACGATTTGAAACGATCATTAATAAAAAAAAGAGTAACAAAGTATTGATTGAAATGTGTATCGAGGGCAATTGACTTTGAAACGATCATTAGTTTCAAAGTCAACGATAGGTAAAAAAGACAAAATGTCAACATGCTTATTGACAATTAACTCTAATAATGAATTTATTATGAAAATATTATTAACTCAAAATTTTATGTGCGGCGGGCCGCAACTGGCCCAATTAAAATGGGCTGATATGGGCCCAATCCGACAGAGGAGAAACTACGATCCTGATCGATCCAGCTTACTTGCAACTCCAGCAAACCCTAGAAAGCTCCACCTCCACATCTCGAGCCTCATCAATGGCGACCAACAAAGTCCGATGGGGCGAGCTCGAGGAGGACGACGGGGAGGATCTCGATTTCCTACTACCGCCGCGTCAGGTCATCGGACCCGATGAGAATGGGTTGAAGAAGGTGATCGAGTATAAATTCGACGATGAAGGTAATAAGGTCAAGATTACTACAACCACGCGAATCCGCAAGCTGGCTAAGGCTAGGTTGAGTAAGCGCGCGGTTGAGAGGCGGTCGTGGCCCAAGTTTGGAGATGCGGTTCATGAAGATGTTGGTGCGAGGCTCACTATGGTTTCTACTGAGGAAATTTTGCTTGAGAGGCCGAGGGCTCCTGGTTCGACCTCTCATCCCTCATGGATTTATTCGTCTTTGTTACTTATTAGATTTGATTGCCAGGCTGTGTATAATTGAAATTGTTTGGGCGACTGTGGAATTGTGATACATGAAAAATTATGGAATTTAGGGGTTTGAGGAGGTTGATGGATTTTGAACATTTATGGTATTCTTGTTCTTTTAACACGAATTTAGATTTGATTGCAAGGCTGTGTGGCTAACTAGGATTTGTGGTACATTTAAAATTGTGGCATGTTGGTGATTGAGGGGGTTATTGAATTTAAGAGTTACTGGATTCTGAACACGTATCACAGCTTTGGCTCTCGGTGATGGTTTTATTTTGATGAATGAATCGCACGCTTGATAGGCTCTATGGATTCTTATGTTCCTGTTCAAAGAATTTCATTTACTTTGTGTCTGTAATCGCAGCATTATAGGTAACATATCATGGAAATTGATTGATTTGATATGCTCATTTTACTTGTGGAAAGCCCTTTGGTAGAAGGTATTATTTTTATTGTTAAATATTAATTGACATGATTCATCTCTTTGGAATTCAATTGTATCTATCAGGTTCATGTTTGTTTCATATTTTATCCCAGTGACTTAGTACCTTACTTGTCTCTTTTGCTTGCCATTTAAATTTGAAGTGCATTGTGATTTACTGATTGTCTTGTCGCGTTAATTATAATTGTAGCCAGTAGTGCGCTAGGCAACATATGGCTTTGTTGTAAATTTGATTGACTGCATGATGTACTGGCCAACAAAAATTCTATCATATAAATGGCCTGCTCAACAATATTTGTTCTATGCAGGTACCAAAGCAGATGATAACAAGGGTTCCGGTGACTCATTGGCACAGCTGGGAAAAGGTGGTGCAGTCCTCATGATTTGCAGGACTTGTGGCAAGAAGGGTGATCACTGGACATCCAAGTGCCCATATAAGGATCTTGCAGCACCTGTTGAAACATTCGTCGATAAGCCTGTTGGATCAGAAACTACTGCTGCTGCTGGCGGCAAGGGTTCTTATGTCCCGCCAAGCATGAGAGCTGGTGCAGAGAGACCCGGGGTAGAAATGCGGCGTAGAAATGATGAGAATTCAGTCAGGGTCACCAATCTCTCAGAGGACACCCGGGAGCCAGACTTGCTTGAGCTGTTTCGCACATTTGGTACAGTCAGTCGTGTGTATGTTGCTATGGATCAGAAGACTGGCGTCAGTAGAGGCTTTGGTTTTGTTAATTTTGTCAACAAGGAAGACGCTGAGCGAGCTATCAACAAGCTCAATGGCTATGGCTACGACAATCTCATTCTTCGGGTCGAGTGGGCGACTCCAAGAACAAACTAGTTATGTTTTGGCTCGGCATAAATTATTGCCAAGTAGAAACTCCAATATTTTTTTTCCTGTATTTTGGTTTCTGTACTTGTACCAAATGAGAGTGTATGAGAAACTTCATGTCAATCTCCTGATTTGTGATTTATGTCCTCGACAAGCTCCTGTTTTTGATATTTGTCTTCTCAAGGTCCTGTTTTTGTATTGTTGTCCTCGAGCTCTTGATTTTGAAATTTATGTTTCTTGTTACACCAATCCTTCTATGGTTGTTTTTGAGAGTCCGTCTCTATATAAAAAATTATGGGTGAAACTGTCGGAGAAATCTAAATTTTGTTCGGTATGTAGTTGTTCACGTGTACGCTCTCGAAACTTTAAAACCCCACCGCCATTGCGGCGCCCCGAAAGGCAACACAATTTCACGATACCATTCCTCGTACTCCACGAAGAACCCAAAAAAAATCAAAGGGTAGAAAAAATTGAGGAAAACGATAAAGGAGATTTCCAGATCCGAAGATCGATTCCAGGCAAGTGAAACTCTCAGAACACCGTTACTTTGTCGACGTATTAGAGTCTTAGAGCTGTCCAAAGGTGTATTGATCGACGATTTGGGAAGTGGAGCTGTTGAAAAATCGACATTTGGGAGATGAAGGCGGCGCCGGAGAATTTTGGATTGATGCACGCGGCGCAGTTTTTGGTAAAGATCTCAGCTTTCGTGTTGGTGTCTGTTGCGTTGTTCTATTTTGGTAAGCAGTGGTCGGATGAAGATCAGCGGCTGCTGCTGTTCAATTATGACCAGTTTACAGCCAACATAACATCTCAAACCCCTCAAACCCTAATTGTTGCCGTTCCCCCAAATTTCAGCAAACCCTATAATGACACGTCTCGTGTTGATGGCATTAACCCGACAAGATCGGTGGTGCTGGATGACGAGGTGGTGCCTCCTGCAGTTGCTGGTGGTAACTCTTTATCTCCACGCACACAGCTGCCGCGGCCTTTGGTGGAGAGATTTGGGATTGTGGATGAAAATGGGAGGATGTCGGATGAGTTTCGTATCGGGGATTATGATTCTGAGATTGTGGAAATTTTTAGAAATGTGAGTGGTGGGAGTGAAGATGTAGAGAGGATGGTTGATGATGGGGGGATTGGGGTTGGTGTCGCATTGTTTCCGCAGTGTCCGACGAATATGACAGACTATATCCCTTGCTTAGATAATGCTGATGATGTTAAGAAGATGAAATCCACGGAGAGAGGCGAGCAATTTGAAAGGCACTGCCCTGAGAAGGGGAAAGAGCTGAATTGCTTGATTCCTCCACCCAAAGATTATAAACGTCCCATTCCGTGGCCTAAAAGTCGTGATGAGGTAAATTTAATTCATAAGTCTAGGAATACAACCATGTGATATAGGACTTCATGTATAGGATTTTCGAAGTTTTTTGCTGTTTTTCGTAAGCTCCATTTATTTTATTCTCAGCTTGTTGTGAGTGTTTTTCTGGCTTTGTTTCAGGTTTGGTACAGTAATGTTCCGCATACGCGACTAGTTGAAGATAAAGGGGGTCAGAACTGGATTTCAATATCTGAAGACAAGTTTCGGTTTCCAGGAGGTGATAGTGGTACACAGTTTATTAACGGAGCAGAACAATACATCGATCTGATTTCCAAGGTTTTTTCTTTTGTTTTTCATGCTTAAAATCAAAATGTATATCGACTCTATGTTATGCTATTTTCTTGTAACTGTAGATGGCGCCTGACATCGCATTTGGTCAGCGAACTCGCGTAGTTCTAGATGTTGGATGGGGGGTTGCAAGTTTTGGTGCGTACTTAATGACACGGAATGTTCTGACTTTGTCAATAGCTCGTAAAAGTGTAGATGAGAACCAAATCCAGTTTTCTCTTGAGCGCGGGGTTCCAGCAATGGTTGCTGCATTGGCAACTCACCGGCTATTGTATCCCAGCCAAGGATTTGACCTCATACACTGCTCAAGATGTGGAATTGATTGGACACGTGACGGTAACGCTTACCTATTATTTCGTTAATGTAATATTACTCAGGCAATGGTTCTCGAATCAGAAATTGTAATGTAACTAACCGTTTTTCTTTCCTTCTGACTGATTTGAAGATGGAATGTCGCTGCTTGAGGTTGACAGGATGCTTCGAGCGGGAGGGTACTTTGTGTGGGCAGCTCAGCCAGTGTTAAAACATGAAGTGAATTTCGAAGAACAATGGAACGGTATTAAGCCCTAACAGCCCTCTTCGGTGGTGGTATTTATTTATTTATAACATCAGAGCTTGCTCCAGTCCGTGGTTATTAATTCTACGATATGTCCAGAAATTTGTTTTTTTTATCTACTCGCTGATATGGTATTCGCACGAAATATTTTATGTTAGCGATGGTTGACCTTACCTCTCGCATTTGCTGGGAGCTTGTGAAAAAGGAGGGATATATTGCTATATGGCGGAAGCCAGAAAATAATAACTGCTATGTAAGCCGCCCTGAAGGGACCCGGCCTCCGTTGTGTGACACAGACGATAACCCTGACAACGTCTGGTGCGTTTGCGACATTTATATATTCATGTCATAATACATTCTTTTTATTCTTATTGCATATGCAAAATTACATAACGGATGTCTATCACAGGTATGTTGATCTGAAGGCATGCATCAGTCGATTGCCTGAAAATGGCTACGGAGCAAATGTGAGCACATGGCCTACGCGCCTTTACAATCCGCCCAACAGACTTCAGACGATAAACGTAGATGCTTATACATCCAGAAAAGAACTGTATAAAGCCGAAAGCAGATACGGGGATGAGAATATTGGAAATTTCGTGAAATTCATGCAGCGGAGGAAGATCAAAGTCAGAAATATCCTAGACATGAGAGCAGGCTTCGGAGGGTAATTTTTTCCTTAAAACCAAATTCAGCTAATCTTTTCGCAACTTCTTCCCTAACTTTTTTCAGATTCTGGCAGATTCGCTGCGGCATTTATTAATCAGAAAATCGACTGCTGGGTTATGAATGTAGTGCCTGTCAGCGGGCCTAATACATTACCTGTCATCTTCGACCGTGGCCTTATAGGAGTCATGCATGACTGGTATTCTTCGATTCTTCTGTCTGATAAATTATTTACACGTCATATAACTGGCATACACTGATTCTCCGATCCTATTTTATTTTTTGGTAGGTGTGAACCATTTGACACATATCCTAGAACATACGATTTGTTGCACGCATCTGGCCTGTTCTCCGTTGAGCGGTCAAGGTACCGTATAGAGTGTATCTTCTACGACGATAGCTTAAATTTATATGGCAGTTGATTTTTTGTTGTCTGATTCGATGAATGTTATTGGCACCAGATGCGACATTGCCAGCATTATGCTGGAGATGGACCGAATCTTAAGACCCGGCGGCTACGCATACATTCACGATTCAGTCACCGTGATTTACAAGGTTCAGGAACTGGGGAATGCGATGGGCTGGCGTATGCAGCTCCAGGACACTGCAGAGGGTCCCCATGCGAGCTACAAGGTTTTAGTATGCGAAAAGCGGCTGGGTCAGGAGAAAACAAGACTCGGAAAACGACACAAGAGGAAACACAGTCACAAGAAAGATCTCGACTGATCAGTGATCATCACCAGAACTTGCCCAAAATCAGTTGAAGAAAAACTTCGTCAACTTGTAGTATATAAATGTTTCGGAAGGAATCAGATCCAAGTGCAAAGTTGCAGGAAGGTAGAAAGATGATTACTTGAATTTGGTTGTTAAACTTCTTGATTAGGTCAAAAAGGGGATTGGAGAAGATTTAGAATCTTGACCAAACATTTGCCTAACGTTAAGAACAAATATTAGTACACACAAACATAAACCAAAAGATGTTGAGGAAGATGTCTACTCCATTTGAGTGCAAAACTAGGTTTCATCACAAGGGGAGTTGAGCAACCTTTACAAGATTTTGGCTCACTTTTTCCAACCTATTAACTTCATGCATGGTTGGTTGATCATACGCTAACCCTAATCCGAGACCTAGTTATTAGACATAATCTTTAAAATAATATCTATTGAACCATGTGATGATAGTCATGTTTGTAGGTGGACACGTTGTACCATAAAACCAAGTTGTTGTCTCTAATTGAGCAAACCCTAAAAGGGTTCCTTGCCATATCATCCAAGATGGACCATGTAGTGTAGTTTCATGAAACTGAGACAACTTACATTAGATTAAAATGCCCTAGGACACGCTCCTAAACGAAAGAGGCATATACCCTAAATCAATTAAGTAGTTGCAAATTGATAAACTATCTTCTTCTAACCAAAGCACCATAACCATCCTATAACTTCTCTCGATCAACATCTTCATCATCAATCAAAACCCTCAACCCAAGATCACAAATCTACTAAATATCGATGGGAGCAGGAGCAACAATTGTGGTATCAGAGCTAGAAGGCGCATTGCTGAAAGATCATGAGACATTCTCTTACTACATGCTTGTAGCGTTCGAGGCTTCTGGCTTGATCCGCTTCGCCTTGTTACTGTCGCTATGGCCGTTTATACGCTTGCTCCGCCTCCTTGGGATGGAGAATCTTGCACTTCAAGTGACGGTTTTTGTGGCTGTGGCCGGGGTCCGTGAGGCTGAGATTGATTCGGTTGGTAGGGCGGTGCTGCCCAAGTTTTACATGGATGATGTAGATATTGATGCATGGAGGGTTTTTAGCTCTTATGAGAGGAGGTTAGTGGTTACAGAGATGCCTAGGGTTATGGTGGAGAGGGTTGTGAAGGAGCATTTCAGAGCGGAGGAGGTGGTGGGGATTGAATTGGCCGTGAATCGGTTCGGTTTCGCCACCGGTTTTGTCCGGAATAAGGAAATCGGATCGGTTCATGATCGGGTTGGGGAATTGCTCGGCGGAGAGAAGCCATGCATGGGCTTGGGGAGGCCCTCAAGTTTAGTAACATCTTTGTGTAAGGTATGTTACTATTTCCATCCAAAGCGTTACGATTTTTGATCATACAAATTACATAGTATTATTGTCTGATGATGATGTCATGCACGCAGGATATTGCAAGTCCACCGTACCACAACCACCGTAGAAATGACCCAAGCCTTAATAGCCCTCTTCCGGTGATTTTCCACGACGGACGCCTTGTGAAGCGGCCAAAGCCGTACACGGCGCTGATAATCCTCCTATGGATCCCATTCGGCATAGTCATTGGGGCAATCCGGATGGCCGTAGGACTCGTCCTCCCCATGTGGGTCATACCCTACATCTGCCCGCTCTTTGGCGGCAAGGTTATTGTCAAAGGCAACCCCCCGCCGCCGCCTTCCTCCGCCGCCTCCGGCGGCGTCCTCTACGTTTGCACGCACAGGACTTTAATGGACCCTGTCGTCCTCTCCACTGTCCTCCAGCGCCGCGTCCCGGCTGTCACATACTCCATCTCCCGTCTCTCCGAGCTCCTCTCTCCTATTCCCACAGTCCGGTTGACCCGAATCCGAGAGCTCGACGCTGAACGGATCAAGAAACAACTCGCCAAAGGCGACCTCATCGTCTGCCCGGAGGGCACCACTTGCCGAGAGCCCTTTCTTCTCCGCTTCTCTGCCCTCTTCGCTGAGCTCACCGACCGCATAGTCCCAGTCGCTATGAACTACCGGGTCGGGTTCTTCCACCCGACCACCGCTAGCGGGTGGAAAAGTCTCGACCCGATCTTCTTCTTCATGAATCCTCGGCCTGTGTACGAGGTCACGTTTCTGAACCAGCTGCCTGTCGAGGCGACCTGCTCCGCTGGAAAAAGCCCGCATGACGTGGCGAATTACGTTCAGAGGATTCTCGCGGCGGCGTTAGGGTTTGAGTGTACGAATTTTACGAGGAAGGACAAATACAGAATCCTCGCGGGAAACGACGGAACGGCGTCGTATTCTTCTATAGTTGACTGGGGGAAGAAAGTCGTCATCACTTTTAAGCCGTTCATTCAGTAGTCAACGCTGATGAATAAACGGCCACGATTGATTGTATTTTTTCCCACTTTTTTCACAGCAAAGACACCTACAGATTGTATTGAATAATTCCTCTCTGCATTTTGACTTCTTTTTTGTGTAAATAAACAGTGAAACTTGAAGCAAGGTTTTAGGGTTAAGAGCTTTATAGATCCTTTACCTTGTGCATCACACATCCACCGGAGCAGCCCGACCGCTGGCCGGCGAGTCTGCGTCATTGTGTTAGCCATTGGAGGCAGCTGCAGCATCATCAAGATTCTCACACACCTACAGATGGATCAACTAAACTGGGGAGCTTGTGTGAATCTTGGTGATGCTGCAGCAGCAATCAACAACTGGGGTTTAGCATTCACTATGCATTAAGAGCTATAGCAACATAACATGTAGATACAAAATGGGGAAGAAGCTGCTTATATAGAGAGAAGGAGGTAGAGAGCTTGTATTGAGTTAAGAGTAGTTCACATTAGTTACCCATCACAATCTTGAAGGTACCAGAATGATCTCAGGCTGATCGCATATCACTTTCTGCCAGACCCTTTCACAGATGTCAATGAAGAGGAATATTATATGGCTCAGAATGGAAAGCAATGTGATCAAAGCTTTAGCCACTAATGGTGGTGTGGCTGGTGGGTGTGTTTCAGCTCGCATCACTCCCACCATGAATCTTCCCATTTATGTTTCTGGAGATTTGAATTTGACAGCAGCAGCAGCCTTCACCAACTAGTCCTGCAACTTCTACCACAACCTTTGCCAGTTTCCAATCAAACTACATGACCCAGACTGGTCGTAGCTCCTCCATAAAAGCTTAGAATACCCAGCAAGCCCCAGTTACAGCTGCAAAATAGTTGAGTCAATATATGAGTATTAGGTTATTAAACTTCATTTTCATATATTTCACTGTATCGAACTCCAGGCATTCTAAAATATATTTGAAACTAATCAATAAACCAAATTAGCTAAAGTTCAATAATTATATTATAATGAATAGATTTTCAAGCGAATTTGAACCAGAAAATTGTTTTAGAACTTCACTTCCTTAACTAACCTCTAATCAAACTCAGAAACGAATTTCATACAAATTTTCATCAAGCTTGCAGATTAAGATGATAAACAGATAGATCACCTCTTTCTCATGCTCAGTTCATTTATTTAACGAACAGTGAAATTATATTCAAACCCAACTCATTTATTTGGTGAGCAAAGACTTAAGGAGTGTAATGTGAAGAAAGTATTAAAAGTTGGGTGTTAGGAGAAAGGTTCTTTAGTTTTCATGTAACATATATTCAACACTTGCTACCAGCTCTGGCCTAAATTTGACTAACCTGGCATTGAATGTTGAATCGTGCCGCATTCAGAAATGGCCAAAGGATTTTTCTGTGCTCTCGTTGCTGTTTTCCCGCCCTTGCAGTTTTAGATATTAAGGTTTTCAGTCTCCAGACATCTAATCATCATACAACTGTATCCAGAAAATGATTCCATGGGAGCAGTTTCCATTTTGGTCGATGCGACATGAAAGCATTCCATGAGCAAGATATAATATTCTTCTGGGTTGCCTGGGAATCTCTGACTCTGATGTGATCAAAAGAAAAAATCAATGGATTTATTCACTTTGCTTCACCAGTAAAAAAAATTGAGCAGTGAAACTCAATACATATGCTTCAGAAAAGAGAACATACATGACTCCAACTGGCTGAGGCCGCATAAACATTGAAATGAGAAATACAACATACCCTACTTGGTTTTGGTTGAGCCAGCGAACAGGCTGGTGCGCGAGCTTTTGATGCGCTATTAGGATGTGTTTTGTTATTGCAGAGTTGAGAATCATTAGCATCGCATGATTTTTCAGCTTTTGTTGTACTTTTGACACACCAAGTAGATCTGTGTCAAAGAAGATTTTGTAGCATTCAGCCTCACCCACGAGGCTCTTTTAAAGAGAAGTTTGCATAGTTGGAGCAATTCTGCGAGCAAGCAGTGAAAAAAATGATTAGAGAGTATTTTGCTGAGAAACTCATGCTCTGCTTATGAGACAAGTATGCGTCCGATGGAAAGAGGAGAGAGCCTTCGACAAACATATCATTTATTTTGACCACGTTACAACATTAATGAATTCCACTCATTTTTAAACCAAGCGAATAAAGTAAATGTTGCTCTTCAAAATCAACAATCAGAATATATTTTGATAACTATTTAAATGAAATAAAATACTTTCTAGCAAAGTTCCTAAAGATGGCTAATAGCAGTAGACATGACAAACCAGATCGACTACTAACTAGACTCTAATACTTGCAAACACCATCTTCATAGAGATGCCTTAAGTTGGAAGCATATCAACTGCATATTTAAGTCAAAAGGTTCATAACTTTCAATTTGAAAGGTCACTGCACCTTGAATGCGCGCATACCTCAGCAGACAGCACTCTGATCTGGCTTTTCGGCAGTTTCAGAAAATCACCACAACCAGTTTGAACCCTTGAATCACAGTGCATGCTTGGAACATTCACCTTCCATTCTGCAAACCCCATACATCTCAAAATCAAGAGAAGGATATTATCACCAACTATTGTTTAATTCCTCAAAAGACGACAACCAAAATGAGAAGCTAAAATGTTACTGATCAAGGCACCTTAACATCAACCCCCATAATAAGTCAACGGCACCACCATTTTTCAAGGAACCACCCGTGAATAGGTCAAATCGTATGAATCATATAGCAGTGCACTCTCAGCATACAGTCTATGAAAAATTAAATATAAGAAATAGTCCCACCTGACGCCAAGCTCCAAAAGCACAACCAAGGTCAAGAACTGATGATTCAGGAATGATCGATTTATATTGCATCTGAATCTGAGAAGCTGCAATTCCAACCCCACAAAACCAGTCAAGATACAGGCTTTTTGATACAGTAAAATCTGTCCATAAACTAAAAAATGATTCAATTTGGTGGTGAAAAATGAACCTTGAAAGAAGACCAAGATACATAACGGAGCTGTTGCTGCGCTCGTCCTCGCCGGGAAATGATCAAATTTTCAAAAACCCCCAAATCAGAAACCCTAAATTTCCAGAAGGAAGAATTCAAGAAAACTAATTACGCTTTGGTCCTCCAAGAATCAGAATGAATACTTAGACCCCTTAAAGTTTCTAAAATTCAAAAATTACCCCACATCGTTTACCGCCATGACTTCCACCAGGACTGAACCGAAGAAGATAAGACTGTAAACAGCTCGGATCGAAACGATGTTCCCGCAATTTGGCTCCACGTCGGAGACGCTAAGAAAAGCTTCATCGATGGTGTACCGGTCGAAACAAGATGCCGTGAAGAGACCGCTCGTTTTGATCGCCCAACGATGAGCCGTTTGTAACTTCTTCCCTCAGGTAGTGAAATTTTAGCTTCAGAGATTCTCAATCAATCTATGAAATGTATTGTAGTTTCATGTGCGATTGAAATCAGGTGGTGAAGAATGTGGCTACTCAGTCGGTGAGAAGCTTGTATCAAATTCAATTGCATTGTGCTCAGAAGTGTGTAGATTTGTATAGATAAAATGTTCTACAGAAAGTTTGCAGCTTGGAAGATTCCATCGTCTTCTGTTTCCCGCAAGCTGGTCGTGAGGTGTGATGATAAGAATCTCCCTGTTAAGATTTCAAGGATTGAGAAGGTGATTTGCTTCTCCCATTGCCTGTTTATGCTGCGCCTAGGACTACTCTACTCGCTGAAATTTTGCATTAATTTTTTTTTGTAGAGGTGGCTCTCTTCATTTTCTCATTCATTCACTTGTTGGATCGGAGTTAGCGTTTTCACTATTCCTAAAAGGTTATAAACCGCTGAAGTAAAAGATCTTTGAAAAAAAAGTAAACCAGTTGAAGTAAAAGATCGTTGGAAAAAAGTAAATACTGGATTCAAATTAGTTATAGTGGGAACCCAATTCTAAACTTAGATATTGAAAAAAATCACCACCTTCGCACTAGAAAAATTTATAAATATGTTTATCTCTTTTATTTTGGATATGCTTACAGAGTACAGTAGATGAGTGTCTTGCAGTTACTCTCAGTAATCTGCCCCTAACTTTGTTCAACCCAACTGGCCACGGTCACGGATGTATCCCTGACTTCTGTGAACTCACACCTAACGACTTTTCCGATGCTCTATGTTGATTTCCTCAATCCTGCATGTGCACCTCTATCAAGCTCATTCATTTCTTGGTGTCGACTCACCTCTTTTAAGGTTGGAGTTAATGCTGATTTTCTTATTTGCATAATCTTGATGAATTCTAAATTGAAGTCGCAATATTCGATTTAGAAGATTGACTCATATTAATCTTTCAAACTAGGATATTCATTTTCCTATGAATATCTTATATTTACCGAATATTTAATATTCTCTAATCCGACTTCCGCCACAATTGTACACGATCTAAATTTCCTTAGAAAATTGCCAAGCTTCTATATCAGATTCCTTTTTATTTTAATATATTTTAAAAAGTTTGAGTTGGTAAAATTAATTAATTAACTGATTGAACTGTTAACAAGAAGCTTTTAACTAATTTTAATAAAATTGGTAGGCAGGTGATGTCGCTTCACTCCGATCTTCTAGAGCCTTCTTCGTCTTCTCCCCTGCATTTCGAACTTTCGATTTCAACAAATTCTTCTTCGTTCGCCTTGCGTGATGAGTTCATCTTCTTCTCAGGCCAGTTTGCTCCTCCAGAAACAACTCAAAGGTACGCCTCCGATCGCTCATTCGATCCATCATTCATTCCACATTCGATTTTCAATCTTTGTTTTTCTTGTTGTTTAATTAATTGGAATTCGATTTGCATGCGCGAATCGTGTTGCAGATCTTAGTAAACATCCTGTCGATGGATTCTCCGCTGGTTTGGTGGATGAGAGCAACGTTTTGAGTGGAGCGTCACCATCATCGGCCCTCCTGATACTTTACAGTGAGACTCCGCTCTATCCTCTTTCTTTTCGTTTACGTTTTCAATTTTTTTCAATTTATTATTTTTTGGTCATAACTTAGCTAGGGGAGAAATCGTCTACCAGAATTCAGTCTTTGATGATGCTCAGCTGATTGAATTGAATGACAATATTGGTTGCTGTGTCGAATTAATAATGGTGTCCGAAAAGTGTTTATCTCCAGCTCTTGTTGTTGCTTCTGGAAGCTTCTGGTATAATCAAATCATGGCAGCTAAACTACTACAAATTATCGATTTGAGTTCTATTGAAATTACAAAATGTATAGATGTCCAAATGCTCGTTGTTTATCATTTCAACCGTTTGGATGTTTACTTCTGTGGACCTAATTCACCGTCGAGTCGTCTATGCTACATAATGAAAGTGTCTTATGTGTTCACACTTTATGTTTCCTTTGTGATTATTCAATGCCATTGTGTTCGAGTAAGCGGCAGCCAATTGATTTTAAAGAGGTTTGCTTTGGTAATTTTACTGCAGTGATGGAGGGTTCTTCAATGCCATCATGACCTTTCCTCAAGATTATCCAAACAATCCGCCAACAGTGAGATTTACATCAGAGATGTGGCATCCTAATGGTTTGTCGCTATGTTGTTGGTTATTTTATAGTTCTGTCCTGATGGTTTATTGTTTTGAAACAGTAGGTAAATGATGAGTCTCTCCTTTCATAATGACAGTGTATCAAGATGGGAAGGTATGTATTTCAATTCTTCACCCTCCCGGAGTCCCGGTGATGACCCGAATGGCTATGAACTTGCTAGCGAGCGCTGGATGCCAGTCCATACGGTACTAAAACAACAATGCATGTTCCTAGCTATTCACAACCAATTGGTTATGATGATGTCTATCTGTTTACAGGTTGAGAGCATAGTCTTGAGTATTATATCAATGCTTTCCAGCCCAAATGACGAGTCCCCTGTAAATGTTGAAGCAGCAGGAAGCCCGTCCATCCATTATCAAATATTCACTTATTTCTATTGGTTTGATTGCTAGGCGGTTATGACGGAGTAGATATTCGGAATTCATATGCTTCTGCTGGTCTCATCGTGAGTTTTGTGTCATTGCAGATGGGGGGGGAGATATAATAGAGGGCAGTTCAGGAAGAAAGTGAGCAGCTGCTTGAGGAAATCACAAGAGATGGTGTAAACATCAATCTTCGGTTTCTACTAGCATATTTTGGGACACAAGAAGTCAAGTACGAATCATCAATCCAAGTTTCGAATAGCATATTTTGAGTCTTTACCTCCTGCATATCTGCTCTGCTGCACAATTAGATTTCTTAGTACTGACAATCCTGAGTGACTCAATTAGCAATCTAAGGTTGGCAGATCTGTTAGTAATCATTTACGGTTTGGGCCCTGATGAGTAAAATTGATCATCACTCAACTATTTTGGGTTTTTTTCCCCATTTAGGGGAACTCATTTAAGTACCAAAATTTATTAATTATTATTTTTATTTAATTTCATGTGATATATTTGGTAAACACAAAATTGTAAACTAAAACATGTCATCTGTCCATTAATTATAAGATTTCATTAATAGAAAAATTCACATAGTATTAACGTGGCATTCATAATATGACGTCAGCGAGGAAATTCCAGACGATCTTGAAGCAAACCGCGGTATAAAAACTAAACAACAACATCAGAATCCTCAGTTTTGTTTCTGTCCCGATCTGAAACCATTCTCATTCGAATAAAGCTGCCGACTTTAATCTTCTTCGTCTCCAGGTAAATCATGGGTTCCTCTTTGTTTTTCTATTGCCCAGTTGTGATTTTCGATCATCTGATTCTCGATTTGATCGGTTGTTGTTGGGCAATGACGTGATTTTGAGATCTGAGTTTGTTGGGTGCTGTGAGACTCCGTTGACAACACGCTTTCAATTTGCTGTGAGAGCTTTCCTTGATTTGAAAGATTGCTCCATGTTCTTGTCTCCATCTCTCTCCAGTTGGTGTGAAGCTTCTTTATTTAATTCTTGGTTATAAAGAGTGTCTGATTGAGCTTGGGTTTGTTGTGTCTGATTTTTGGTGTGGAAGGGGATTTAGGGTTTTGATTCTTTTGATGTAATAGGTTGGGAGAGATCTATCTGAATTTGACTGATGGCTTCCAATGGAGATCACAAGAAACCTCCAGCCCCATCTCCTCTCAGAAACTCCAAGTTTTTCCAGGTAATTTGTTTTAATTTAGTTTAACATTGTTGTTTGTTGATTTTGTGGCGTTGGATCTTGAAAGTTGTTGTTGGGTTTTTGGGACAGGCTAACATGAGGATTTTGGTGACTGGAGGAGCTGGATTCATTGGGTCTCATTTGGTGGATAGGTTGATGGAGAATGAAAAAAATGAGGTTACATTTTCAGACTGATTTTGTTCAAAATGAAGTGATACTATTAGACTCTAATGGTTCTATTAGCCGGTATTGCATATCTTGCTGATTTAATTTTGAAATGTATTTATGGATGCGTTCTAGGTGATTGTTGCTGATAATTACTTCACCGGATCTAAAGAAAATCTGAGGAAGTGGATTGGTCATCCCAGATTTGAGCTTATCCGACATGGTAGGTCTTCTTCTTATTTGTTCTTGTAAGCTTGTAGATATGGCTTAACCAGAATCCATGCTGCCGTTTACCTTGATGCATTCAACGGACATGCAGCAATTTTTGTCATTGTTTTGGTTTGATGGTGTTGTTTGCTAACTTAAGTGGTACAGCTATTTTTTATGTCCTCCTCTGATTTGATCCGAGGGACAGTAGCTTGGGAAGGATACATGTATTCAGTGCTAAATTAATTTGTGTTACTACCATTTTCACTTTTCATTTTTTAATGCTTTCGGTGTATCTTTTGTGCAGATGTCACTGAGCCATTGTTGATCGAAGTTGATCAGATCTATCACCTAGCTTGTCCCGCATCCCCGATTTTTTACAAGCACAACCCTGTTAAGGTACTTGTTTCTGTCTCGTCAGCTGGCAGCTGAATTAAAATGCCTTGCTATTGCTTCGCTGTTCGTGTCGATTAAAATGATTAACTTCCACATGGCCTGTTTGGCAATAACCTCTTGTGTATCATGACAGACCATCAAAACCAATGTGATTGGTACGCTGAATATGTTGGGGCTCGCTAAGCGTGTCGGAGCAAGGTTTGTAAACAGTTTGCATGCTCTAGGATCTGTCTAACGTTTGCAATCTTTGCTTGTTATTCACTTAGTTCACGACCTTCAGGATTTTGCTCACATCTACTTCAGAGGTATACGGAGATCCTCTGGTGCATCCCCAGGATGAAAGCTACTGGGGCAATGTTAATCCGATTGGTAAATTCTTGTTTGGTGTTATTGCTTTGTAACTCAATTTTTTTGTTATTGCGACGCTAATTAGGGGATCGTTGAGATGATTGATAAATGCGACAACTTCACTTTTAGGTCTTTGATTAAAATATGAATCCATTTTTGTTGCTGGTATGTTTAAGAAGACATAACTTACTTGTTGCAGGAGTTCGAAGTTGCTATGATGAAGGTAAACGTGTAGCCGAGACTCTTATGTTTGACTACCACCGACAGCACGGCATCGGTAATACAGAAAATCTATGTTTTAGAATGATGAGTTTGTATTAATGCCATATCTCACGGTGATGATGTTATCTGTCAGAAATACGAATTGCACGAATCTTTAACACATATGGACCTAGGATGAATATTGATGACGGGCGTGTTGTTAGCAACTTCATTGCTCAAGCTATCCGGTAAGGTTCAATAACTTGTACGCAAGTTTATTCGCCTTATTTTCAGCTGATCATCCGAGTCGCCCTTCATGTGTTTGATATTTATGTTAGCAACGCCTATAGGGAGTAATTACTTGTTGAAATATTACTGCAGCGGTGAGCCATTGACTGTTCAAGCACCTGGAACGCAAACTCGCAGTTTCTGCTATGTTTCTGACATGGTATGTGGTTGTAGACAACAACCAATGTATCAGTGAGTAGTAACATTGGTGATCATGTTAAAAATGAATCGTACGTACTAACAACACCTTTCTTAAAAATGGCGAAGGTTGATGGTCTTGTACGGCTAATGGAAGGGGACAACAGTGGTCCCATTAACATTGGAAATCCAGGTTTACGCAAGAACTATTATTGTGTAAAATACTGTAAGGTTGTTGCTTCATGAATACTAATGCCGCTGTGGTGGACAGGTGAATTTACTATGCTTGAACTGGCGGAGACTGTGAAGGAGGTCAGCGACTGGCACTTCATGCAACATGTACTTACTTAGATAAAGAACCTCTCAGCTGTGAAAGTGAACAATTTTTTTTATTTGTTGCAGCTGATAAATCCGAGTGTGGAGATCAGAATGGTAGAAAATACTCCTGATGATCCTCGTCAGAGGAAGCCCATAATCAGCAAGGCAAAAGAACTTCTTGGGTGGGAACCGAAGATCAAATTAGAAGATGGTCTTCCACTCATGGAGGAAGATTTCCGTGGACGACTAGGAGTTCCGAGGAAATGATATACTAATATTTGCTGTTGGTCATCACACAAGTCATAGAGAATAAATTCTTTCTACAGAAGTACTCGTGTTTCCTTTACATCCTAAGTTGAAGGTCGACAAGAAATGTTTGGATGACCAAACAAATAACACAAACATTTCAGATACGAGGTGGTCTTTGGTCTAACTAATCACATGGACTGGCTTCCTCGACAACCTGGGCAACTTGTCTTTTACGTCTTCTTATTTATCCGCCTCCCCATACTTTCTCCCTACATGGCCGAACCAGCAGATCATCATATGTTGACTGATGATTATTATCTATTTTCTGTGATTCATGTTGAGGAAGGCCAGATGGACAACTTCCAAATGGTACACACATTGGCCCGGGCAGAACCAAAAACAATTTTTTAAGTCCTACTTATTCCACTTGGGGGTGCAACATAGATGGAAACCTTGGTAACCTCTTACATACACTCACCCTTACCTGCTACAGTCGGGACTTGTACTTTCAGGTAACCTGCTACAGTAAGGTGATCTCTAATTAAACTCATAGGAGTAGACAAAGATTTCCATCCTAACATACCATACAAATTTACTCCATAATATGTGCCAGGTTGACTAGGCGGCTAACATTCAGAGAGATTATATTGACAGGCAAGATATGCCCTGTACTTGCACAGAATAAAATTGATTTTTTGTCAATCTTCCCATACAAGTATCACGAAGAACAAATACAGCAGTGTTTGAAATGCAGCAATCACATATCATTTCAGGGGATTATTACTCAACTTGAAACATTTAAACTAGAGAAACAAGTTCAGAAGAGGCTTTTCCAGCCGGTACTGCACCCTTGCACAGCATCTCTGCTATCGTGATTCATCTATAAAAAAAGTTGATACATGTTAGAGCCAATCTTCAAACCACTACCACATATAGTTGATTATCGTGTAAAATTACATAATATCATCAACTTTAGTTTCCTGGCAAGTTCGACATACAATGAACTGAATCATTTATGAAACATAAATAAAGTAGTTGGGAACTGAACGAATCAAATGTTGCTTGCTATAATTGATGAACTAGTATTTCACATCAGTGGGATTTAAGATGCAAAAAGAATCATCAAGCGTTGTCTTAATAGTGCACATTAAAACTACATTAACCAGAAAAAATAGCTTAAATATTAACGACCTGCTTAAATAATGGATCATTATGTGAGATGAGATCCAAAAAAACATAATTGGCATAAATTAATTAGCATAAATATCCGATTACTTGGCATAAATTAATCGGATCACTTTATCTCCTTTTATTTTGTTTTGTGTTTTGCAAGGTTAACCAAACACCCAAACAGGAAAAAAAAAAAACATTGATGCCATGAGAAAATTGATTTTCCTTCAATTTTCATTCTCCTAAATTTTCTAAGATCCAAAATGTCCATAATGAACATAACCAATTGCACAAATTATACTTGGGAAAATGTCTCCAAAACAATTATCAGGATAGAGCAGAAAAACTGTCACCTTACTAAGCAAATAAAAAGAGCAATAAAACTCAGCAATTCACATATTTAACTTGTAGAAATAATTTCTCATACTATAATGATCCATGACAAATTTACTATACAAACACAATGCAGTAATTTCTGATCATCAAGATATATTTGATAAGGCAGTAAAGATTAAAGAACAGTGCTACATAAGTTCAATAAACAAAATTCTGTGAACTCCCAAGAAAAAAAAACTTATTCTGAATGAAGCACTAGCATCCCAAAACCAACTGTAAAAACTCCCCAATAGAATCACTGGTGAGAAAAATCATAATCTAAGTAACATCATCTTTTGCAAATGTTCATTAAGATGGAAAATTACATAAAACAAATCAAAAGTGTTAAACCAACCAATTTCGACTAAATGCACAAATTAATGAAGCTTCCTCCTTGATATCAACTAATCAATCTATCTCAACGAAAAAAGTTGAAGTGGTAAAAACTCTTAGACTAGTTACAAAGTCAGAGTATTTAGGGTTTGAAGCCTGGCATCAAAGTAGACTAACGCACATCAAATAACTTACTTCTTATGTCTCTGAGCGAACGGAGAGTTCTTAGCGTCCTCCTCTTCAAATCAATCCATTCCAATCCAACATCAGATTCAAATGTCATCGCCATTGCTCATAAATAATCACATCAACATGAAGTGAAACGCCTACCAGTAAGACTCAACGACATCTTGGTAATGATCGTTCCGGTGATGGCGAATCCCACAAGGAACGGCCAGTTCCTGCTCCACTCCCGCTTGAAGAAAATCGGCCACGGATCGAACTTCCTCATGATCGTCGATTCTCCTCTCTCTCTCTTCGTCCTCGTCGCTACCAGATCATACGCTCATCGGAGTGGCTATTTATAAAATGGGCCCGAGAACTTGGGCTTGTATAAATGTGTATGTTCAACGGCCCAATAATTCGGCCCATTTTCAAATTTACGATGCAAAATGCCAATTGACAAACCCCGCCACAAACTGAAATCGAAAAAACACGAATCCGCGTCAGTGTTAATTCTACCAATCATAAGCCGTCGATTGAATTGTATCAACGGTTGTAAATGATTACCAGAGCTCGACGGGGATCAAGAATTACAGCCGTTGATTAATCTCAACGGCTGTAACGTGGCCTCTCGAGTTTCTATAAGTCCATCTGCAACTTCTTCGATCTACAGAACTCTCATCATCCGACAGATTCGACAAGATCTTTCAGCGCAAATGTCGGGCCGTGGAAAGGGAGGCAAGGGGCTCGGAAAGGGCGGAGCCAAGCGTCATCGGAAGGTTCTCCGCGACAACATCCAGGGAATCACCAAGCCGGCAATACGTCGTTTAGCTAGACGTGGTGGTGTGAAGCGAATCAGCGGACTCATCTACGAAGAGACTCGCGGCGTGTTGAAGATATTCTTGGAGAACGTCATTCGTGACGCTGTTACTTACACCGAGCATGCTCGTAGAAAGACCGTCACTGCCATGGATGTCGTCTATGCGCTCAAGAGGCAGGGCCGCACTCTATATGGATTCGGCGGTTAGGGTTAGGGTTCATGTCTTCTGCTCTTGTTGTTCGATTTTAGTTTCTGGGTGTCTTTTGTGCTGTACTTTCTCAGCTTCAATGTGTTTATGTGAATGAATGAAAACCAAAGTTCTCATCTTTTCTACTGATTGGTTCTTTGACTCAGAGCATTGGACGTTGAATTTTATGCCCAGTAAATGAAACTCATTCAATTCGGGATCCCACGAGCTAAAAATCAATCCATTGCTCTCCATAAGCTTCAAAGATTTGTACTTTATTTTCAGAGTCTCGGAATTGGGTTCTGGGTTTGTCGTAGAGAGAAATGTACAGCGTGGAGGAGATGGGGTGTCGCTGGTGGAGGATCTGATCGCGTTTCCGATGCCGGCCACGCCTCGGTTGCTGGACTGATTCTGGCCCTGTCGCATGATTGTGTTCATGGCGATGTGTGAGGAGCAAGGTCGGGGCCGGACTGGCACGGAGGGATATGTTTTCGAAGGCGGAGAAGCTTTCAGCGACGGCGGCGGTTCAGAAGGGTGTGGTTGATTCCGCGCAATGATGATGGGTCGGAGGCGACTGTGGAGGCTGGGGTTAGGTTAGGTGAGAAGTTGGTGAAGAGGAAGCCAAATGGACACGTGTACGCTTCTAACAGGATGGTTTTGAAGAGCGATGTTCTCCACGCGCTGTCTCTCCCACACGCGCGTGCTTCTTCATCTCTCCTCTAATTTCTTCTACCTTTTATATCAAACATTCATGAAGTTCCAGCCCCAGAGAATCAGTTAACATTTGCAGAGTCTGAGGAGCATAAAAAGCTCAGGATGGAGAATGTACAGAAGAGCACAACACAAGGATCAACAAGCGGGACAATAAGTTTGTAATGTCTGAAAAAAAAATGAGACTCTGTGCTGGTGGGTCTAGCTCAATCACTAGCAGGATGGATCATCCACTGCCCGGGACCCAAAAATCCGCTGCAGCTCACGGCTCGCCGCTTGGAATGACTCTGGAAAATCAAGCACCATTCACAATGAGAATGCACCATTGAACCGGGTCGCCTATTCTGATGAACCTTACCTTTCCACTTGGAGAAGTTAGCGTGGTTGATCCCCGAACCGGTCACAGCTGGAATGAGCTCCAGGAGCTCGTCAGAAGGAGTGTTCTTCAGTTCTTGGACCACACCGTAGATACTCTTGCCGTTGGAGAAGTATATGTGGTCGTTGGGATGCTTGGATTTGCTTCCAGCATGTTGCTCCAGTTGGTAAGCATTCACCATCTGCAGTTTTTTGCTCTGCAAATTAGTTTCAGAAAACATTCTGATGATAGATTCTAGAAATTGGCTAGATATTCCGATTTACACTCTTATATGACTCAAAAGTCTTGACTCGTGAGTCCTGGATAAATTCCCTTAACACAGATTCCTGTAGGATCTTGTCTGACCTTGGTCTTGTTACAGTCGTCGCACCAGCAGAGGTAGCCGGTTCCTTGGATAGTTCCACGCACATTTTTCTGTAACAAAGCGGACAAGAGTCACAAGAGCGTGTGATTAAATGGAATCTGAGGTTTTGCTGGTTTCACTTACGCTGCGATCCCATGAAACATATTTGATAGGAACGCCGTCGAAGATTCCGGTTGAGAGTAAGCTCTTGACATTTGCTGGGAAGATGTTTTTCTCCCTTCTCCTCATTGACCCTGGCTTTAATCCTTCTCTGGATGTTCCTGGCTCTGCAGGACTTTTAACAGCGTCAGCATTGCCAGCTTCAAAAGACAACATGGTACCTGAGTCTGTATGTCTCCCCATTTTAAGACCAACTGATGCCCGAGCAGAGTTGGGATATGTGTCAGAGCTGAAACTGGGTAAATTGTAATCTCCTGGTTCGTACAAGTAGGAAGTTACAGGGAACAAGGGTTGAGGATTTGCAGCAAACTGAGGAGGAGGATGAGGCAGTGGAGGTTTTTCAACCTGTTCACCCATTAATGTGAACTTGCTGCTGCTGTTGCTGGGGGATCTGTTGAAATCCTTGCTCAAGGCCTGCCTCATATTTTCAACTCCTTTGTCTGAGTTTCTTGGGTACATTGCCTTGGTGAAAATGCTGTCCAGAAGCCTATTAGTCTCCGACGACGCGTTGCCGGAATCCATCTCTGCAAATCTAGCATACCTGGAAAATCTAGCAGAGTGATTCAAAACAGGTAACTCAGCAGCTCCAAGCTCAGAATTCTGTCCATTGGGGGGGACCGGACACATGATGTTCCTAGGTGGATTAAGTTGAGGAAGATGATCAGGATGTTGAGGAGCAAAGAGTGGACTAAGACTCGCCATATGCGGTTGGGCAGGGAAAGATCTAGCAGTGAAACTGTCTGCTGCTAGCCTCCTACGAGCAACTGCTTCTTGGGCAGAAATTTGATCACCAAGGTGCTCATGACCACGCTTTTGCCCCATTTCTTTTCCGTTCATCGGACAATCGCTCCGGCCACCCGCCCCCGACAGCCAATGATTGTAGTTCTGTATTTATGGTTCAATATCATCGAGTCAGTCACTCAGCGACCTTATGAAAATATGATATGATGAAAAGAAAATCTATAAAAGCATCATCACTCAGGGAATCCTGCCACCAAGATCCTCAGAGACAATTCCTTGCTCTCTGAGTTTCAATTTTTTTTTTAAAGGTTTTTTTCTTCTGTGGCAGGTTTCAAGCTGACGTAAATTGACAAGCGAGTGAACTTTTGCAGAAAAAAGTTATGAAAACGAGACATGAAGTGGGGTTTCATGAGTCAATTCTGTAGGAGGGAAACCAACAAATGAAGAAACAAATCCAGAACACAGCATGCAGATCAACCAGACAACGGGTAAAATTCTGCAGAAGATTAATTTCCTTCAGGAGTCCCCAACCCCACCTACCATTTTCCTTTTCAAGCTCCGAGCAGCCAGAAACAAGGCCGGGTCAGTGCTGATATGAATTCCAATCGAGCTCTGTCACCATGCAGAAACAGAAGAATCAGAACCAGTCAGAATCTGAACTGGGACAAAATCAACAACCCGACAGGAAAAAAAAAACGTATCTTTTTTCCAACACAGACGTCAGAATCAGAGAGAGAGAGGGATGCAGGGGTAGAAGAGAAACAGAGCAGACCTGCAGTCGGAGATTCGAGCAGCGACAGCAGAGGCGGTGGTGAAGCTCGAGAGGAGGAAGAAGAAGAAGCTGAAAGCGAGGTAAAGAACGACGCCTCGAAAATGTGCAGCTGAGCTCTCTCTCTCTCTCTCTGGTTTTTAAACCAAAAAGAGTACTTCTCAGCTGACACCTCCACCTTTCATTTCACTTGCCACCAATCATATCCCTCCACGTGTTCTATAATAATCTCAGCCGTGGATGGACGATTAGTTTCGGTGGACGAGCGCGTATCGGATGAAAAGATCTTTGATAAGTACGATGCCTATGGTCCAATCTCGGATGTCTGTCACAATTGGGTAATGGAGTTTATATACGTGGCGGTAAATGATTGGCGGAGAGTTCAATTGCAATTTATTTATTTTCTTACCATTTTTATCAAATCGGAAAATATTGGTTTTTCTGGTAAGTTATCTGGAGGGATTTCTTTTGAAGAATCGGAGATAAAATTAAAATATTTTTGTTGATTTTTACGGTTCAGGAAATAAGAGTTTGTATTAATTAAAGACTTTTTCACTTTAAAGGAGAGTGTTTCAGAAATTTTAGCAATGAAAAAAATAAGCTGAAAAAAATCCCCGATTAAATTAATGTTGTATCGGTAAGAATGACATGTGGTAAAAAAGTTAGAATAGTAACACTAGAGAGTCTTACTTAGTAATGGGTAATTTAGGTTTGGATGCAGAATATTATGGATATTTATCAACTTTAATTGTATATAGTTTCCAAAGTTACCATTTTATTTTATCTAAATCAAACTTTCGAAAAATGCAACTTATTCAATGCACTCTACCTTAGTTTCTTACACCACAAAAGGCAATCACCAATAAATTTAATTCCCAAGTATAAGAGGTCGAAATTGTTGATATCGAATAACAAAATGCCTCAAAGGGGGAATCGAGGCGTCTCCCTCTTAAATTTAAACTCAAAATTCAGCCAATTGATTCATTACCCATTTCGAGGATTTGACTCGCATTTAGACAACGTGTTTTTGTATAAAAATAAAAAAATACAGGAGGAATACATAAACTGTAATCCTATCCTGCGTTGAAAAATATAGCTTCAATATTAACTTGTACAAAACTGAGAAGGGTTTAGGTTAACAGTTCAAGATGCATTTAATTATAAATTTATTTTCACTTGCACAATTACTGTGATAAATAATATTAAATGGCACACATAGAGCAATGGCATCATCATTTATTCAACTATGTACTTGTGAAAACTCCAAAAATTAGGTGGAAAAAATGAAGTACAGAATAAATGGAAAATTTAATAACTGATATGAAGCAAAAAAAAAAAAAAACTTCATTTTCCTTGTAGTTCAAAAAGAAAATGGGGTGTAAAAGTTTATAATAAATGTGATTATAAGCTCGAGGTACTTATCGAATTAAGTTAGAGATATTGCTAATAAAAAAACATGCAAGAACATAGAGTTGTCACAAAGGTGGTCCAAATATAAATAGGTGCATTTTCCACAGAATAAAAATAATAATAATGAGAGATGATTTACGCTACCAAGTCATATAATTAAATACTGATCTCCTAGCTAGCCATGTCTCTTTATTTGTTTTCAGGTCTAGCCCACCTCTGGCCGAAGACCAAATGCAATCACCATTTCCATCATCTTTACCTCAATTCAGTAGTCCTTATAGGCATACACGGCCACAGTATAACATTATACCAAGTCATTTGCCACAAACCATATATTTAAAATCAACACGAGTTAAAAAGGGGTGATAAAAACAGTGGATGAATGAATTACCATTAATGAACGGAGTTTCTGGACTATATACAGATATGATTATAGGCAACTCACTGGCGATTATGGCTGGATTATAGGAGATGGGAACTTGCAGGATTGACAAAGAAATGCTCACGCCAAATCACCTCCTCGGATGATCTGTTTAAGTTTTTCTTTAAAATGCATCCCAAAATTGATGGGGGCTGACAAGATCTGGCTTCACGCATTTTCCTCACAATGAGATGGTTTTCCAAAATCAGCAGCTCCAGCAACTTTCTGCAACTCTGAAAGAGGCATATATAGTACTTGTTAGAATAAGCATTACATAATATAAAATCTAGAAAATAATATGTAAAGAAAACGATGGAATTGCATGTTCTTGTCAGCACATATATTCTTTTCCCTTGTCTATCTCCTTTACTTTAGTAACAAGAAGTACATCTAGAATAGAAAAGCAGAAAACGAGAGATTTATGCTGGTGATAATTAAGCTATGTAATCTAGTCAGAAAATCCAGGGATCACATCTCATCACCAATATTCCTATACGCGAGAGTTTCAAAATAACCATTCTACAAACTGCATCATCCTTCTAATAACACTTAAAATTAACAAACCTGAGGGTTTAACACATCCATCCTTCGAATGATATCATCCTGAAAAGTCAAAGATGTCAAGATTTTTAATCTGCCAATTTTTTATCCAATAACATAGAGCTATCACAGAACTGCTACAGTTCTCCAAGAAACAACATACCTCTAGCATGCCCGGATTTTGCATGATGGAACCAATTATACGGCGAACTAGACCCTTGTAAATAGTCTTATTGATAGTACAATCCCCATTCATCCAAGGCAGGATTGGAAAGTATGAACCAGAACTAGAAGAACATGGATAAACCAAGGTGTCATCTTGAGTACATGGATTATCATTTAAAGATGAAGGAACTTCAGTTGGAAGATCAAGAATGGTAATACTATGAGCATGGTTTTTCTCTATGCTAGTTTCCGTCCATGGGAACTCGGCACCATCATGTGCTACATGCTGATCTGTGTTGGCAACCAAGTCTGTGCTGTCACTATTAACTTGATATTTGGAACCCACCACAGATGTCAAAAAGTATTTGGAACGATACAGTGAATCAACTATGTGAACAGAATCATAAGCGTTGACCTGTATCAAAAGAATTACAAGGTCTATTAATAGTATATTCAAAAATACAAAGAGTGTTAGAATGTGCAAGTACCATAGTGTAACACATAATTTTACGAATGGTAGTAATTTCGAGAAAAGGGGTTTGTTATTTACAGTTACAATGCAAATTTTACTAATAAGTCGCGTTCTTTCAGAGAAATTATGCTTAAACTAACTGAAATAAACATGAAGTGTGAGTATTAAGACTGAAATTGAACTGTAGTTAAATAGCAAATAGTGTCAATCGAGTGTGTGGATAACACACCCTATCGCCACAAAACCATTAGCATTGACAAATTCATAACAAAGTTCACCAATAAAATTGCCATGTTATTAGTAAATTTTGCCTTGTATTTATATATCACAAGGAATAATTGCTCAGACCAATAATAATAAGGACAATAGACAATCGAAATATTGATAAATTCCACAAGGTAAAATATAATTTCATAAAAACATCAGAATAACCTGCATTGTTAGTCCAAATTCTTGGAGCACTTCAATTGCTATATTGAGCATATTTCCCCCCAGGGAAATACCTACAAAATTGATATATTCAAACATAAATTAGTAGTCTAACGTGTGATTCTCAATAGCACAATCCACAAAAAAAAAAGGTTCAAACCTTTCTTGCAAAGGAATTCAGATATTTCATTCAAGAATAAGCCCTGGTCGCCTGCCTTTTTAACTGCTTCATAAATATCTTTAAATATTTCAGGACGAAACACCCTCCCTGATTCTTGATCAGAGGCTTCTGAAGTCAAACATGCAGCGTATTCCATCATTGTTTCCCAAGGTGAAGCATTAGAATCAGATAAAACATGAGTTTTGTGGCTCCTATTTAAGACCTCTTTCAAGTTGTCAGAAGAAACAAAATTGCATTCTGGTTTCTCTCCCTCTGGATGATATTCGTCATCTTCATTACAGTTCTTCGTGTCAGGAAAAATAATTCCCATGGCACTCGCACCAGAAAAAACAGTCCTTTTTAAGCTCACCTTGATACCAGGAAAGCCTTTTTCTCGACGAGAAGTAAATTCACTATCAACTATTGACGACCTTTTAGGCATCTTGGCCTTGCCCTCATCCAAAGGTTCATCATTATCAGTGTGGCGTTTTAAAAGCCGAGAATCCTCAGGCTCACCAACTCCATCATCTGGCAAGCAAGGTGTCATTGAGAGTTCACCAGAAGCAACTAAAGAAAATAATTCAAAAATGTCCCCACACTCCAGATCAGGAATAAGATCGGTCCCTTCTTCAATCAAATCCTTTTCCTTCTCATGAATCCAATTGACAAACTTTGAAGCTCTCTCTCCAGTATCAGCTGGAAAGGGAGATGCAGAAAATCTTTGCGAAAAGTGTTGTGAAAGTTCAAACGAGCTACCACCAGTTCCTCCAATCTGCTTGCACAGAGGGAAGTTCAGGCTTTAAAAACGTTAAACTAAAAATAAGTACTAGCACAACAAAAAATATCCAAGTACATAAAATGTGAGAACAATACAAAAAATCTTCACTGCGATAAAGAGAAACCAATAGAAGGAAACCTTTAGTTAATTTTATTACAATATGAATACTAAAAGAAGCGCAGACCCATAATATCATCAGAATACTTCAAATCCTCAGGTCTTTTAAATTTTCTCTAGGGCATCTCTCTTAAGTGGAAAATTCTAGAAAAGAAGACATATAGAGAGGAACAATGTGTGCAACATTAAGAACCCAATTCATAAAATGAACAAAACAGAAATGATAAACTGCACAGGTTGATAGAGCAGCACAGGCTCAGGCAATGGACTGCCTTTGGTTCACAATACAATCTGTTTAGCTGATGTGTAACAAACAAGAAAGGCATACACATCATCAGGACACCTCCTTATTACTAGAAGAACATTCTTGAAGAAAAGGGCATCCTATATGATAGTTTACAATTTGATCACATGCGTAAGCATAAAGAAAATAGGATAGTGCAGGCTTATTAACAAGTAAACAATGCAATTGATTCAAGAAAAAAAAATGAGAACATAAAAATAAGCATGGTAATACCAATATTTTCTTTTCTCTCAAGTAGTTAAACGCTGCAAAAAGATCACGTTCAGAATATCTCCGCAATGTCTCCGCCACAAAGTTTGGAACCTCGGTTGCATTCGACGTGCTCAGAAATATGAGTTTGAATAACTCAACTGCATTAGAAACAGCCAAAGATTCATAGGCTTGTTTACCAACTCTTCCTCCTTTAGTTATAGCCTTAACAAGCTTTCCAGGAATACGTGCACGACTCGACTTTCCACTAAAGCTTTTTCTACATCTTTTCTCGTTACTCTGAGGATCTTCATCACCTCGCTATTAAACATGAGAAGTAACCAGCATTGTTAAAAACGAAGCTTGATTCCATAAGTGCAGGTTAGGTTGAAGAAGATACTGGTTCGCCATGAACAGTAAAATGGCTTAACAGCCAATGAATTTAACATCACTTGATCTCAGGAGAGAGGGTGGTGTCATTAATTACATAATCTGAGAGGGAATAGGCTAAGATAGAAAGCATATCCAATGCTTAAGAGAGTGCCAGTAATGGATGTGCTCGCATGGAAGATGTGTTAGGAAACAAATAAAAGAGGATTCAAATATAAAGGTCTATTTTATATAACATAGCCATAAGAAATATATAAAAAATTCAAGTACCTGCAGTTTAGATACTCGCGTGTGCTGAAGAACTTCATCCAATGCCGTCTTAACATCTTTGCAGTCAAAGTCATCCCACTTTTCTTCCATGACATCACCTTGCTCAAGAAGGTCATCGCTTGTAAGATCCGTGACCATCGTTTTGTCATTACCATCGGTCAGTAGTTTGCTTTTGCTCTTCTTCAGATATTTCACATACCTCTTGCTAAGAATGTTAAGAAGCTTCATTAAAGCAGTTCCAAATTCTAGATTTCCCTTTAGCAGGGCCATTCTTCTTTTGCATGCATCAGGAGGTGCGGGTAGGTTTTCAAGTGAAGTCCATTCTGTGCGATGGAACCTTGGCCCAAGAGCTGCACGGTGCCTTGCATATTGAATTACCAATTGCCTAACAGAAGACATCGTTAGATAAATTACAGGATTCGGTCAAGCATTCAGTCTGGGGGAAAAGGACCCTGAAATGATAGGTGATACAATACCCATAGCAGGAAAAAATAGAAAGCTTTTCTCTTAATTACTATAAGCTTTAATATTAGCAATTACGTAAAGGAACTGTGTTTGCAATCAGACACATACTATTCAAAAACCCGAACAAGTACAGCATAATATTAGATTGGTAGCAATCATACACAAATTATCAAGAGTCTACATGATACTATTGACTAAACGGATAACTTGTTCTTCCTATTTCTTTCCAGCTATCAATGTGTATCATCCATACAGTGATTAAGAATATTGTGGCCAAATGATTAAACAATTATTGTTAAAATTTTGCCTTCATTTGAAGTGGAAATAGCAAGAATATTTTCTGAAAGCATACATTTCATAACTTCAAAGATTAATCAACCAACTGGCTAGATGTCGAATAAAGAACAAGATATACCTTTCAGCTTTTCCGGTCCATGAAAATTTTATTTTCCGTGTTGAATAAAAGCTTTGATTTACAAAAGGATGATGCTTATCTTCCCCAATGAATGGAGGTTTATGAACTTCTTCTGATTCATGGTCTTCAAGATATGCCGTTGATTTGATGCCTTGATCTTCATTGTGAGTTAAAAACAAGCGTTCATCTTCTACAAACTGACTCACTAAATTTGTCTTGTTGGTGAAGGCTTCGTGGTCCACCCTCCCATACATATTTCTCATACGGACATCTCTTTCTTTTGCCTTTGGATATCTCTTTCTCTTTCGAGAAGTTGAGCTACGGCGACACTTAGGATGTTCGAATTCCTCCATCGTATCTTCTAAATCGCTTTTATTTCTATTTTGGTTCCAATGCATCCGCTTGTTTTTGTATGCCAGAACCTGTAAAAGATATACTTCACAATGTATCAAATTTGAAATTTATCTAATTTGTAAAGTGTACAGCATTCTTATATCCCTGTTATATATAAAATGAGAAATACTGGAAATAATATTTTCTGTGGCTAAAAGAGAAGCTAAATTCCAAAAGAATTACAGCAATAAACCTGTTGTACGGTTAGATCGAGATCTTTTGCTATCTTTTCACAATCTTTGACGGAAAGTTTTTTGTTTGGATCATCGCTCACAATGCGCTTGTGGAGCTCGGCTCGCTTCTCAGCTGTCATCAACTGGGATGAGGCCCATGAACGAAAGCGGAATAACTACAGTACAAGTGAATGTTTCAAACTAACGGTTTAGTGAATATCACAGTGCATGTAACAGCCATATCTAAGAAAACAGAACTTAAGTGCATATCGCATACCTCTGGAACGGATGACCCAGGGAAAGCACGTGCAGCAGCAGCGTGATCAGCAGCTGAATAGAGATACTCGAGAGTTTTCCAGTAATCATCGACATTTTCTCTATGTTGTAAAACAAAACCATGTCTGAATAATGGCCTAAGATCAAGAGAAGCAGGATTTGAAGTGGTTGAAAAAGTAGGTCGCGGTTCTTCTATGTAGGGGTTCTGCTCAAATGCATATCTGAAATTCGAATGTAGCAAAAGGTGACCTTCCTCTTGATTTTCATCCTCAGTAACTAGCCGAATCAACTACATGGAAGCATTAGTTAAATACAACTTTCTTAAAAGTTAATTCAGAAAATAATTGCTCATGAAGAAAAAAACTGCAAGGTTATTCCGTTCCCTAGCTGCTTCAGTAGAAGAACTTACAGCACTTAAAAGTTTAAATTCAAAATATAGTGAGTGCATTCAATTTCTGTAGCTCAAGATTCATATAATGAAACCAATGCAGATATCCCGTTGAGGGATAACAGAAGACACACAAAGTAATAATGGGTATAAGCGCATGTGGTTTTAATTTGCCTAAAATTAAGAACAGATGATTAATATGTGCACAATCATACAAGTGAAAGTATCTTACCGCTAATCGCCTCAATATATCAAAAACTCCAGATAGGCGCGCTATGGCTAGACTATCAATTAAACTTTTGTATTCTTGAACAGGAAGATCCTTGAGACACATGCAACTCCTAGCAATTTCATCAATCTTACGAGTTGAACCTACAACTTGATAAAATAGCTCAACTGGCATGGCCTTAATGACATCGTCCATGACAAAAAATTTACATGTGCTGCGAGGATTTTTCAAGTCATAGGCCGACTTCTCCAATGAAAAAATAGCATTCCAACCCGGAGCTTTACTCAAATTGTGCCATAAAAAGATGTGAAGCAGCTTGGCACGAATCATTTTTGATAATATGAATCCATTGGCCTGCATTATTTCAGATTTTTGAGTTTGTTCATCTGAAACTATTCTCTTGGGGACATTATGAACTCCATCCAAGACAGGAACCGGTAAGTCATCCTTCAATTTGTTTACACCCCGAGTACGGCATTCTAGCTCATGATACCTTAGCCTTTCCTGGATTTGAGCGGCAATTTCTGGCGTTATACGCTGGATAGATGGGTGTAAAACCACATCTTTAGTACGTTGGCGCCTACAATTCGATGAAAAAGGGACACCCACTTTGCAGCATTTACACAATCCCTGTTCCTGAAGCTTTCCTAATAAACGATTAAGGGTTTTGCTGTCCATTGCTGTGTGTTTTTCCTTTTCTAGGCTTTCAAGCCATCTTTGGAGTTCAGCTCTTATAATGAATTTATCCTCCTGTGGAAAAAATGTATGTCAGTAGCTAGATAAGGTATAGTTCAACAAGTTGACGATGACTGCAGATAAACAAAGAGGCAGTTCTGTGGCATATAGTTGACATTTACCTGTAACCTTTCAAGTATTCTCTGCTCTCTCTTGGCAGTCAAAGCAGGATCCTTGTGATGGGGTTGCACTTTTGAAGAATTAGAAAAAGGTTGAAGAAAACTTTCTGAGGGAACAGAATCCAATACAAATATATTATCGACTGCCGCAAGTTGCTGATCACTATTTACCTTACAGGCGGTCATACCCACATGATCTCTAGATTCAGGGCTATTCAAATAATCAATTCTTGGAGAAGAATGTGAAGGTCCTTCCTGTACATCCGCATGTACTCTATCTGCTACAGTTGGTAAGAGATCATTAGATGTGGGATTCCATGAATGAGAAATGGTAATAGCCGTAGAATTTTGCAAGGCAGAATCATCTGCATGTGACCTCAAATTTTCATTTATACTGGGAGTATCATCCAGTTTACTTGAAAGTGCATCCAATGAGTCAGTAGTCAAATTTCTAGAAGTCCAAACTCGATAAACCATGCCTTTTTTATGGCCTTCCTCCCTACAAGGCATCCCATACCTACTGAACATATTGATAAATGTGTTATAATATCTTTTGTTGTTAATTCCAAGTCTCTCGCAGAGCTGCCACAATGAAACACAAACCAGATAGGAAATAAAGTCATATTAAAATGTAATAAGGAGATGATCATTTGGAAGCGCAAGTAGCCAGGAAACCAATAAATAGAACTCATCAAAAAAAACAACATCAAAGACCAGACATTCACAAAAATCAACCATAGCCCTCAGTTATATTATTTCTCCACATAAAACCCACAAACAAAGTCCTTGAGAACGAGAAATCTAAATAAAATACCAAAATGCATCATTCAGCACAATAAAAAAACTAATGTTGCGGTTTATTACTATGCATGCTGTCAAAAGAGGTTATCGCCATTGAGAGCTCACATAACTCCAGGAAGTAGCACTGAAATTTTGAAATGCGAACTGAACATATAGTATGTCGTACCATTACGAGATAATCACTTTTCAAAAGGATAAAAGCAATACAGACAAAACCATAAGCAAAATAAAAATAAAAAGGAGAGTACAAAGCAGAAGAAACAAGCTGATCTACATAAGAGAGACAAATTTTGAAAGCAAACCTCAACAAGAGTTAGCCCCTTTGATCCAGTGGCGTCAATCATGTCATAAATTTGATTCTCAATAGGAAGCTCAACAAGCTGTTCACTGATGACACCATAATTATGATTTGCTAGCTCCACATTCAGATCTTCAGCATCACATTCTGAATATTTTGTTTTAAAGTACTTCTCTGAGAACTCTCTCAATAATTTCAGGCGGAAGAAGGTCTTCATCAATAATAAACAAGTTGATGAAATGAGAGCATGTTTATTAATTTCATAGAACAAGTGCAATCGAAAGAAAAAAAAATTCAAAATCCATTGATAAATTTCTAGATGTCTAATAATACAAGTTGGTGTAAAAGACTTAGTTCGGAGATCAGTAAACAGATAGAAGTAGTTTCTTGAAATAGATTAGAGCACCTTTTTTAAAACTTCTAAGCTTCTTCTTTTATTTTTAAATCACCAGATGTATATAATAACAATTGTATCTGTTAACTTACTTCGACTGTAAAAAGATGAAATCAACAATTGGACTATTGAAAAAGGCAATGTTCGACCAAACGTTGCTCACCTTGTTATCTATTATTACAGAATACTCCTTCACCAGACCGGCATCTTTTAACCTTTGACAAACCTGAAAATAAACGTATAATTATGATAAAGTGAACTAACCACATTATTACTCAATATGTATCCAACAATGACATAAAAAGAAAATTTATGCATACAATTTTCCAAACTTTATGGGCACGATTGCTTCTATAACCAAGAGCCTGTTTGATATCTTTGACAAAAAGGTCCTTCAAATTGAGCAGAAAAATAAATGAGTCACCAAAAGAGATAAAAACTAATTAGTTACTGACATAATGAAATAAAATTGTGAACTTCTACCGTGCCACAAATCTTACTTTGTCATCAGCTGCTCCAAGTTTATAACAAATAGCTTTCATAGCAGGTACGAAGTCCTTTATACAAACATCTTTGGAAACACATTCCTCGTTGGTTCCACCTTCACTTTCACATCTAGTCCTCTCTTGATTGATTTCTAACCTTTGCTGAGACCCTAGATTTTTAGCATAGCGACTTAGGTACACCATATTAGTGGTGACAGCCGTCTTGCTATCCACATCCCCCTCCTCGCAAACTCCCGTCGTGTGTACCACTGCCATCTGCCTTGAAATCAACCCTTGGCACTCTAAGTTCCTCAGTGTATAAAATATCCCATTCCCTCCCTTGCCGAAATCTCTAGCAAGTTGGCTCTGCGTTATCCCATTAGCTCTACACACAACTCATGCTCTATATCAAGTCAGCTACTTCAAATCTTCAAACCTCATGCTACAATATAAAAAAAATACCGAGAACAGAATGAAGAGACACCTGGCAGTGGCGAGTCGCTGAAGAGTGTTCCTCATATCGGCATTGAAGCCTTTAAAACCTTCCCTAGCCTTGAGGTCGTAAACCCCGACGAAGCAGTCCCGAAGAGACTCATTAGCAGCAACCGCCACACCAATCTTCTCAGCATCCTCCAGCGACTGAACAGCGGAGATTGCAACGGTTTTACTGCTGGACTTGTTGACGAACTGCAGCGAGGGTACGGCGAGGAGGTTGGACCAGATGGATTGCTTGACGGAGGGAGTAAGCGGGAGGGATGTAGAAGGAGATAGTCTGGACCAGAGGGAGGCGAGGGTGAGGCCGTCGGGACCAGCGGAGCAGATTTCTTCCAGGGCCGAGGAGATGATCGCGTCCATGGCACTGTGCTCGGGATCGATTCTAGGGTTTGGTTTTGAAATTTACGGTGATTTTGTCTAAAGAAGTCGCCCCACAAAACGTCGTCGTTTCAAACGCAATGAACTCGAGCATCCAGAAAAATTAAACTCACTTTTTTGTACTCCTTTTTTTATATGGTCCTAAATAAATCATTCATTACAAATTATCTTTTGTGCCTTACGCCTTATTCTCTAGATTTTAAATTTTCAGTAGTTAAATGAGTTAAGTTCAATTAAATTAAATTAAATTCAATTAAATTAAATTATTAAGTTATCATATACTTAAAGATTAAAAATATGTTTGTAAAAATCCTTAAATTTAATTTAATTTAATTAAAATAAATTCAATTAAATTAAATATAAATTCAACTCTAAAGAACAGACCCTTAACCAACCAACAATTTTAAACTTAAACTCGAACTTGGTTATAGAAAATAAATTTCTCTCGTTACAAAACAAGTCAATTGCTCATTTGAAAATAAACATGGGTTCAGATAACTTGAGAACTCAAAATGTCGATCGCCTTGATACAAATAACCCTAACAAAATCTTGAAAGACAGTTTCTGAAGCCACAAATATCTTTGAAGGAAATTTAAATGATTCCAATCTTGTTAGCAACATCCAAGGCATCATAGTCTGGCGTCAACCTAACATAAGCCTTCTTTGTACCATCAGGCCTGCAACGAAAATATGTTAAAGCTTAAACTAGCTATAGAGACTTGGGCTCATATGTTGAAGTTAAGCTGACAGGGTGACTAAGGGACAGAATTGAGTACCTGATCAAGGTGTTCACTTTCTTGGTCTGAATATCATACATTTTCTTGACAGCAGCTTTGATTTTCTTCTTGTCAGCACGGATGTCGACAATGAATACCAGGGTGTTGTTGTCTTCAATCTTCTTCATTGCAGATTCAGTGGTCAATGGGTACTTGAGAATCTGGTAGTGGTCCAACTTGTTCCTTGGTGTAGCACTGATCCGTGGGTACTTGGGGTCTCTGGCCTTCTTGAGAGTCCTAGGGCGATGGAATGTGACGGAGGTCCTGATTTTCTTTACCTTCTTCTTGATGGCGGCAGGGCCTGACTTAACAGCCTTCGCAGCCTTCAAGGCCTGGGCCTTGGGATCAACTTTCTTTGTGCTGTCAACTGCAAAGAGTAAAAACCACGTCATAAACTAGCAGACCTAAGTAAAACCAGTGAGATATAACCAAGCCTCACTAATAGAAAGCATAGAATCTTACATTTGTGGACCACTAAGCACACCACAAAGATACATGAATAAATTCTCTTGATAAATGAGTTATTCCAGACAAATTATCCAAATACAAATAACAAATGTCAAAAAATCAGAGGGCACCACCAATTCACAGCTGGGAAAAACAGAATCCAATCATCAGTAATAGGAACATGGAAGCCAATATAATCCTTAACTATGAAGCTAATTGCATCTCTTTATGCTGACTCATTTAGACAGTCAATTTGACTTCACTCAAAATATAAAAATACAGACAAATAAAGTTAGCGATCAGCTAGTGATTGGAGTCATTTCAAGAAGACAACTTTCAGTTTGAGTTACTTAACTGAATTGATTCAAAGTTCTAACTAAAAAAGTTTCACTACATTAGTTAGTTACGCCATAAAAGATGTCTTCCTAATCCAAGAGAAATGGAGCTCAGCACAATACACAAAACTAGTTTTCCACAAAATACATAACATACCTTTAGCAGGAGCCATTGCTAATCCTCGAAGCCAAAAACCTGCAAATTCACTAAAACAAAAATCCTTCAGACAATAATCACAATGTCAAAACACCAAAACCAGCCAGCCAAAAGCCTCAAAATCACCACTTCCTCCTATCTTCCACAAACCAAATACACAGTGCTAATATCACACCAATCGACAAACGCTCACCTGAGAACGTCTTGGCGTGCGGCAGAATTAGGGTTTCGATTTTTGGCGAAGAGGGACTCGAACCATTTATATACGCTCCTTCGTTCCTTATTGGGCCGATATCAGTGAAACAGGCCCAAATATAAAAGCCCAAAAAATACCCACACAATAGACCACGTTTTATATAACGCCTCACCATGGATTGGACCGGGATCGAGTCCAGGTACATTAATTCGTATAATAACAAGTTGCACCTCGCCACGTTCAAGATGTAATATTGAACTAGCTGTACAATAATTTTCAACAATTATTTCAATAAATAGAGTTGGAAATTTCCTTAGCAAATATTATTCAACAGCATCGACATCGGCTCGGACGCCATTTTTTTCAATCGCGATTTTCTCAACACGACTCGCCGCGTGGTGGGCTGGTGCGTAATGCGCACTCTGTCTCATCACATAAGATGGAGATAACGTACGCCTCCTCAAGCACACGTGACCTCTCGTCGCTCGCAGTAGCCACGACGACGATGCCGCTGAACCGTCCGATCAAGGTGCTGCCGCTGCAGCATCCGGCTGATGCGCCGACGGCGTCGTCGTTGTCTTCCTCGGAGTTCGCGTTGCAGGCGGCGGGGGAATTCTGGGAGAGGATGAGGCGGAGGACGTGGATTGACTGGATTGAGCTTGCGTTTCCGTGTTACCGCTGGATTAGTACGTATAAGTGGCGAGAGTATTTGCAGATTGATTTGATGGCCGGAGTTACTGTTGGTGTCATGCTTGTGCCGCAGGTCAGCTTCGTAGATTTTTTTTTTATAAATATTTCTTGGAAATTGGAGAATGGTAGGAGGATGGGGTCAATGGTTTGGATACAAGCTGAGGTAGCTTGATTACAGCTCCTATAGATGTGAATTATTGTTTGAAGATTTTTTGTTGTGATAACGTTGAGGTTGATTTTTTGAGTTTAGGTTGCATCACTGTATCTAATGGTAGCAATAATGAGATCAGAGTTTGGATGAGTTTATACTCAAAATTTATGGTTTAAAAAGTTTCGAGTTGTTCACACTTTTGGTGTTCTGTTTGTCTTATTAGTTAACTTTATTTGAATCGAGATTTAAAGTCCTAGATACCTTGTCGTGTTTAAGATTTGACAGGTGCAAGCCCCAATGGAATAGTTGGGTGGTGGGGCAGTGCCCCAGCTGGGGTCTGATTGTGGTCCTGGAGCTTACTGTTTGGTAGTGTTTAGATTTTGATTGCTAATGGTTGGTCATTTTCTGCTTCCTTGGTAATACATGTGTAATTATGTGATTTGGCTGGAAAACTCGTTTTGCTGTTCTATAGTTTATGTGGCTGACTGTTTGTTGTGAATGATTGGCATTTGGCAGGCAATGTCGTATGCAAAGTTGGCTGGTCTGCAACCAATATATGGACTTTGTGAGTTCTTCTTTGTTATTTTGCTTCTGTTAAAAAAATTGTCTATCTATTATACCACTGCCCTATTTTAGTTTAATGACTGATATTGTAGATCTAGCGATTGGACATCAATACATGTTAAGCTGTCCCTTCGTTAGTTCTTTTTATTACTGAATGCATTCACTGAAAAAGTCTTGTGCAAGTATTCATGTGTGGTGTCATCACTGGATTATCTGCTTTATCTGTTATATATTTCTATTGAGGCATCCACTTTCGATCCATTAATGTATTGTATTGGCACATTTTGCAAGGCAGACTCTGGTTTTGTGCCTATATTTGTTTATGTTATATTTGGATCCTCGCGGCAGCTTGCAATCGGACCTGTGGCGCTAGTTTCTCTCCTGGTCTCCAATGTCTTAGGAAAAATTGTTGATTCATCTGATGCATTGTACACAGAACTTGCTATCTTATTGGCACTGATGGTTGGAGTGCTTGAATGCATAATGGGGACTCTACGGTACTTTGTTTTTCTATTCCATTATGCACTCTGTGTAAAATCATTCATTTGGTTTCATAGCTAATTTTCACTCCCATTCTGTTAGGCTCGGCTGGCTAATTCGTTTCATAAGTCACTCAGTGATATCTGGCTTCACTACTGCTTCTGCGATTGTGATTGGATTATCTCAAGCAAAATATTTCTTGGGATATGACATAGTTCGCAGTAGCAAAATTATACCTCTTATCAAAAGTATAATTGCCGGGGCAGATGAGGTAATGCATGCCAGAATCTAACATCTCGATTTGTTAATAAATATAAATTTTGTATATGGTGGACGCTCGTCAAATATGACAATGTGTTCTAAAAATGCCTGATATGCCACTAAGGATTAGTTTATAATCACAAAAAGTGCCTTCCTTTTTGTAGTTCTCATGGCCACCATTTGTTATGGGATCTGTTGTGCTTGCAATACTTCTGGCCATGAAACACTTGGTATGCAGAGATTATTTTTCTCTGAGCAAATTATGTGAAATTCAATACAATGCAGTGGTGGTGTTTAAATTTTATTGGTTTATCTTTAGGGAAAAACAAGGAAGTCCTTGCGCATACTACGAGCAGCAGGTCCTCTAACTGGAGTTGTATTTGGCACTATATTTGTAAAAATATTTCATCCATCCTCAATCAGTGTGGTGAGAAAACATTAATGCTGGCAGTTATGTAAGGATACCAAATCTAAAGTCATTATGGTAAAAGCTGCGTGGCTTCTACATGTTCAGATCATGACAATCAAAATAATGGGTCTTTCAGAGAGCTATATGAAATTCAATATCTACGTGGACATTAGACCCTAGCTATTCATTTATGAATCTATATTAACCACATGGTCTTTCAGGTTGGAGAAATTCCACAAGGCTTGCCAAAATTTTCTGTTCCGAAAGATTTCAGTTACGTTGTTTCTTTGATTCCTACAGCCTTGCTCATTACAGGCGTGGCTATATTGGTAAGAAAAAAATTATTCACATCTGTGCTGCCCCTTACAGATAATACATAACTTTTCCTTGATGCTTAATTTCTCTTTCAACTTCAGGAATCTGTGGGCATAGCCAAGGCACTGGCTGCAAAAAATGGTTATGATTTGGATTCCAATCAAGAGGTATTACTCCTGAGAAATGCAGTTCATATACTTTCCACAAATTATCATGTAGATTTCCTTCATTTGGATTTATTTTATTAAAGAAACAGAAAGTTTTAGCTCGAGATCTATCTAACATATCTCAATGCCTGTCTTGTGCAGTTAGTTGGTCTTGGACTTGCCAATATATGTGGTTCGTTCTTCTCTGCATATCCCACCACAGGTGACTTGTTTGATGACCATATTGAATGCCGAATGAAAAATGCAGCAATATGAGCAATAAGATGATGAGTCTGATTATTTTATTTCTTCCAGGTTCATTTTCTAGGTCAGCTGTGAATCATGAAAGTGGGGCTAAAACAGGAGTAGCTGGGATTGTTACAGGAATAATTATGGGATGTGCACTTCTATTCATGACCCCACTATTCACAGACATTCCCCAGGTTTGCTTCTTGTTGAGACATTACTCCCAGATACAAGATAAATAATTCCAGAACACAATTCAAACACTTTTCTTATGATAGTCTCTTTAATACTTACTGGTATAATACAATGCCTTACAAATCTCTGCTGGCGCTGAACCTCTAGCCTGTCATGACTTTTTATGAGAAGTGTCTTTAAAGTTATCTTCTTCATTCTCAAGATGGTTTTTCTTCTTCTTATTGTCTTCTTACAGTGTGGTTTGGCGGCTATCGTTATCTCCGCTGTTCTTGGCCTGGTGAGTGCATTGCTCTAATTATTATTTTTGAACCACTGAGACATAATCTTCATAGAAGGGTTCGTTTTTCATTAATTTTGAGGTTCGCATCAAACGGAAAATAAAATTGCTCTTTATGTGGTATATGGATTTTCAAGGTCTAAATTGCGTACTTGCTATAGACCTTTCCTAATGTTGAGTCATCTAACATGACATGAGCTGATTACTCACGTAGAGATTTATATCTTATATTTGTCCAAATTGTCTTCTGTACAAAGTTAGACTTCCAGTTCTAGATACCATAGGTTTTATTAAGAACCGATATTGCGATGTTACATTAGTGACTGATTCATAAAAAAAAAGAATCCAAAATTGGTTAACAACTCTGTTTGAATTCTTGTCTACGCAGGTGGATTATGATGAGGCAATATTTTTATGGCGTGTAGATAAAAAGGATTTTCTTCTTTGGACCATAACATTTTTTACAACTTTGTTCCTGGGTATAGAAATTGGGGTTCTTATTGGAGTAAGTGTTTCAAATCCAATATAACATATTTCAGTTCCACACTTGTATTCTATTCACGGTTCTTTGTATTTTTAACATTGTAGTTAGGATAAATGGCTTTCAGGCTCTCTTTTTCAGCTACTATTGGGCTTATTCTTTGTAACTCTGTATTTGTAGGTTGGTGTGTCACTTGCCTTTGTTATCCACGAGTCAGCCAATCCTCATATTGGTAAGCATATATATTATTCTGAAAATAATTTTGATAACTTTATCCCTTCGTGTCCTTTGGTTCTTGCTTGATGGCTCTACTCTTTTGCTTGGTTATCATGTATTGTAGTTTGGCATGCCAGTTTTTTTATCACAACAAAACTAAGATATGAGTAGATAATTTATGTTGCTATGTCTTTTTTTCATAAGATTAATTAATGTAGTTGCCTCTGATGCTGTTGACAAGGATTTTATGCCAGAAGGCTACTAGAATTCAGTAAATTACGCATATCTACCATATATTCAAGTCTGTCTAGATACTACACCTAGAGTGCACAAAACTAGAATGATTAAAAAATGCAAAGTTTTTGCTTTACTTGGCCATTATTTGGAATCGATTTCAACTCTGTACTCACTACATGCTATGAGCAGCTGTTCTGGGACGTCTCCCTGGGACCACTGTGTATAGAAATGTTCAGCAGTACCCCGAAGCGTATACATATCATGGAATTGTGATTGTTCGCATTGACTCTCCTATTTATTTTGCAAATATCAGCCATATAAAAGACAGGTATGCTTTATCATTTTCAGTGATCTGGAATTCCAGCATCATTCGGGAAACAAAAAACCGAAAAACCTTAACGATAAAATATGTATTACAGGTTACGGGAATATGAAACTGCTGTTGACAAATCTACAAGACGTGGGCCAGAAGTTGAAAGAGTCTACTTTGTAATCATTGAGATGGCACGTAAGTTGTGTCCCATATTATGCAAATAGAATGAGATCTCACCAGTACCTCTGCTCTGAATTTCGTGCAAATCTTATGCACAAATACTGCTATGGGGAATTTTCTTACGAGTGACTTGCCCTTTACCTTATAGCACCATGTTCTTTCCCCCTTTTTTTTATATGTTCTTTATTTTCTAAAAATTCATCTCAAAAAATTTAAATGCTTTACTATCAAGTTTTTCCTTACAGCTGTTACGTACATAGACTCCAGTGCAGTACAAGCTCTAAAGGATCTGTATCACGAGTACAAGTCAAGAGATATCCAGGTCAGTGAAATCAATTTGTAATAAAATCAACAGCAACATCAAAGAAATATGGGCTTCTTCTAGCGAGTATATACTGACCAGCAACGCTCATGGTTTTCAGATTGCCATTTCAAATCCAAACCGTGAAGTCCTACTGACCTTATCAAAATCCGGACTAGTTGACCTAATTGGTAAAGAGTGGTACTTTGTCAGGGTGCATGATGCCATTCAAGTATGCCTACAACATGTAAACAGCCTGAACGAGTCTCCTAAGAGTCTTAATAATTCACCGCTCCAAAGCGGTAAACCTAGTTTCTTAAAGCGACTTCTCAAGCAGAGGGGAGAGGACTTCTTAACCAGCCAGTTGGAGTCCGGCCAACGCACAGATCCTGCTGCGTCCTTAGATGACCCAACCCCAAATCTCGACGAACCACTGCTGCCCAAAAAACCTTGACATCAGCGCTCGATTTGATCTCACTGTATTATTCATTCTTTATATATTCTCCTCTCTGTTGTATTCAATTCATTTTGTACAAGCCAAACACAAGGTGTTGTCCCCTCACTGTAATATTCCCTACTTACAAATAAAACCATGCATCTATGTTCTTTGAATAGCTCATCAGGACGTGGTCTAGTAGCAAAAAGTACGTTAAACATTTCAGCGATTTGGCTTTGGCATAAAATGAAAAACAAAATAAAAAAAAAGTTCTTTGAATCGAGGCCTCAGGTCTTTCAAGCCTCAGGATTCAGGCCTACTGACATCCACATTTTAGTCGTAAACGTGTCGTTGATGGCGTCCATGCCGTCGCTGACGGCGAGGATCATCAACAAGTACAAAATGAGAGAAGATGTTAGGGTTTACAACCTTGCCGGAATGGGTTGCAGTGATAGTTTAGTAGCTATTGATTTGGTGCAACATTTGTTCAAGAGTTACAGAAATGCTCTAGCAGCTGTGGTCAGCTCAGAGTCGTTGGGGCCGCATTGGTAGTGCGGAAAACAGAGGTCCATGATGCTGTCAAACTGCTTGTTCCGGGCCGGAGGCTGCTCCATGCTGTTCATCAACAACAGAGCTCTAAAGAACAGGGCCATAATGAAGCTGAGCTGCCTTGTGAGGACTCACATTGGTGCAGATGATGAGGCTTATAATTGCTGCATTCTGCTGGAGGACGAGTTAGGTTACAGAGGATTCTGCCTGACCAAGATCCTCCCAAGGTCAGGAGGTGAGCCCTGATCCAAAACTTGAAACTCTTACTATCCAAAATGCTGCCGGTGACGGAGTTGCTAAGGTACAACTGTCGAGTATCGCAGTGTATAAAATCACTCACACAATAATACAAGAGGAGAAATTCACTCTACAAAATTCTACTCAATTCTCTACTCTCTCATTTTCTTCACAATCATCCATAAAAAGATCAATCCAGAGCTTGTCAAGGGTATGAAGCTCAGGCCAGATTTGAAAACAGGGCTGAGCATTTCTGCATACATCCTGGTGGCAGAGCTGTGATTGATGAAGTAGGCAAGAGCTTTGAGCTAAGTGGGTATGACCTAGAGCCTGCTAGGATGACGTTGCATCGGTTTGGGAACACGTCATCCGGAGGGCTTTGGTATGTTCTAGGGTACATGGAATCCAAGAAGCGGCTCAAGAAGGGCGACCGGATTCTTATGATCAGCCTCGGCGCAGGGTTCAAGTGCAACAACTGCGTGTGGGAAGTGCTTAAGGATCTGAAAGATGGAAATGTTTGGGATGATTGCATAGAAAGTTACCCTTTTAAGACCTTAGTGAACCCTAAACCCTTTTGTGGAGAAATATGGATGGATCCACGATGAGGATTTAGGGTTCATCAGGCAACAAGAAATCGATAATCTTCAGGCCAAGAAATCTATGCATGCCGAGATTGAACATGGAGTATCTCTTTTTCAACATTCTCTCATTTGAACGCTTCATTTTATTAAAATATATCTCGAAAAATAGATTTTGGACATCTCTTTTCATATCGAATGAAAATGATATAAAGTTTCGAATCAAAATAGTTCAACAAATTTTCCGTGCGCGATCTGGGATCAATCAATGCCATAAATGCTGACAAGGGTACCAGAAAATAATAATAATTGTGTTAAAATAAAACCTCCAAATTGACCGGTGCAAACCCTATTAAATTTCTTTGTGCCTGCTTCTTCTGGGAAAAAAACATAGAAAAAGACATGTTGGAGAGCTCAACAATCGGACAGGACCATCTTGTGTATGTTTTGTTTGATTGAAGGCTCCCACCACATTAAATTTGAATTTTTTTAAGAAATATTTTAAATTTCGTAAACGAAAAATTATTTTATAAGATATTTATATCCCGATGAAAGATTTGACGTTTCTTTTATCATTAGATCATGCTCATCACATCTCAGCGACTTGGGGTATTAGTGTTGATAGGGTTAGTGAGTATATTGTGAATAAGTGAATGAGTGGGCTGGGTAGTGGTGGTGTGATGAGCGGCGGTGGCCGGTCCGAATTTAGCAACCGCTATTATTCCGTTGCTCAACCTTCGAAAAAGGCATTAGAATTATGTGGCGCCTTTAGTGGCTTATATTATCTCGGTTTTGCGATATTTTTATTCCGTCGCAAAAGCACAAATCCCTCATAACATTTAAACGATGGTGCTTTTTGCGACGACTTTGAAACGTCATAAAATCCGTCGTATTTCTAGTAATACCAAGAAAATTTGATGCTTTTGCAAGAGATTTTAAATGTTGAAATTTTTTCGAGTTAATGAGTTAAATTAAAATAATTTACAACCAAAAGCAAAGCGGTTAGATTCACCCCGTAGGCATCTAATCCCCCCACTAGTGTGAAATTATTCTTCTCTTCTCGGTAGACGTATTGATTCTTGCTGAATAAAGATTCAATTCTGTGTGAACGTGTTGATTCTCGTATTTAATAACGCTTCCTGCATAACCCTTTTTCTACATTTTTCCATTAGAAATTTATACGACATACTTGTTATCATTAAATTTTTTAAAATAAAATCATATAATTTTTTTTCTATTCTACCTAAATCGAGCTCTAGTCTTACTAAAAATCAAACCCTAATTAATAAAATATTCGACGTTTCTTTTCGCACGAGACTAATAAACATAAGATCATATCTTTTAACATTAAAGTTATATTATTTTGACAGGGCGGCATTTGATTGACCGCACCGTATCCAAATCCCAACTAACATCAACAACATTAATTTCCTAACTGCATGTTGTAAACCAAACAGCTAGAAATACACGCCAACATGCACGGTCTCAAGTGAGAGAGTAGACGACCTGTGATCCTTGTTATGTTCCCTGAACATGATTATGATAACCCTAATCATCCTGGAAGGTCTAAATCTTGACCATGGACAGCCCTCTGTTTTGAAGAAGTTATGGATGTTAAGGAATGTAAGCCTGGCACTTGTACTATGATGTGGGTCTGTTGGTTGCTCCCTTCATTTATTTGACAGCTACTCATCTTCTCCAAATTCATGCTTATAAGTTCACCTCCCACAAAACAACACAATCCATTAACTCGCTTCTTTCTTCTTCTTAGCTCAAGATGGAGCTCGCATGGCTGCTTGTTCTTGCTCCGGCGATCTTTGCGGCGATGGGGCTGATCAAGGCGGTTCGGGGCCGGAGAGGGCAGGAGTGCTTTTTGCTGAGCTACAAGTGTTTCAAGGCCGGAGAGGATCGGAGGGTTGACGTGGATACATGCGGTAAGATCATCTTGAGGAACAAGAATTTGGGGCTGGAGGAGTTTCGATTTCTCCTGCGAGCCATTGTGGGGTCGGGGATCGGGGAGCACACGTACGCTCCCAAGATCGTCATCGACGGGCATGAAGAGATGCCGAGCTTGGACGAGACCATGGCGGAGATGGATGAGATCATGTTCACCGTTCTCGACCAGTTGTTCGAAAGCTCTACCTGCATTGGTCCCCAAGACATCGATATTCTTGTCGTCAACGTGTCGTCAATCGCGTCAACGCCGTCGTTGACCGCCAGGGTGATCAACCGGTACAAGATGCGGGATGATATCAAGGTCTTTAACCTGACCGGGATGGGTTGCAGTGCCAGTTTGGTCGCGATAGATTTGGTGCAGCATTTGTTCAGGTGTTACGAGAACAAGCTAGCCGTTGTGGTCAGCACTGAGTCAATGGGACCGTTTTGGTATTGCGGGAAGGACAGGTCAATGATGTTGACCAACTGTCTTTTCCGCGTCGGTGGCTGCTCGATGCTGCTGACGAACAACCGGGCTCTCCGGGACACCGCCCTGATGAGGCTGAGATGCACGGTGAGGATTCACACAGGTGCGGACGACCAAGCCTATAACTGTTGCAGTTGGGACAAGGATGAAATGGGTTATGATGGGTTCAGGCTCACTAAGAGCCTCCCAAGGTCAGGAGTCAACGCCTTGATTGAGAATTTCAAATTGTTATTGCCAAAAATATTACCGTTGAAAGAGCTGGTCAGATACATCGCCGTCATTTATGTTTTAAAGGACATAAATCCGATGTTAGTCAAGGGTATGAAATCCAAGCCCGACTTGAAGACCGGAGTGGATCATTTCTGCATCCATCCCGGTGGCAAAGCAGTGATCGATGAGATGGGTAAGAATTTCGACCTGAGCGAATTCGACCTGGAGCCCGCTAGAATGACGCTTCACCGGTTCGGTAACACATCGTCGAGCGCGATTTGGTATGTTCTAGGGTACATGGAGGCCACGAAGCGGCTTAAGAAGGGTAACAAGGTACTCATGATCGGACTCGGGTCAGGGTTCAAGTGCAACACTTGTGTTTGGGAGGTCACCAAGGACTTAACGGACCGGAATGTTTGGGACGAGTGCATCGACCTTTACCCGCGCAAGGTGGACGTGAGTCCGTTTGTTGAAAAATTTGGCTGGATCATCGATCAGTCTTTCGATTTACTGAGTCAGAAGGATATGGACGACCTTCGAGACAGATACGCACGGGAGCTCGGTGCGTACTAGGAAATAAAAGAGTCGCTTTAAGAATGACATATTTTCATAAGTACAAGTGTCTACTGCCCTGTCAGTGTGTTTTCATTAACTACGCTGGTGTGAATAATTGGGTATATGGTTTAAGGTTATGTCAAATGTCAAAAATACATTTTATTCTCTTCTTCTCTGTCCTCGTATTATCATCTTTATCAATTCATATGAAGATTAGTAAAGGTGTTCTGTATGACTTATACTATGCCTGCTTGAATATATCTGTTAAATGAATCGTAATCCGCTTCGGACGGGATGGTTTCCAAAATAAATAAAGGTGACAAGTACAATATTTGAGGCCCTGGAGGTACTCCATGGACCACACAACTACAACATAAGCATCACATGAATAAAAGAGAGCTTTTAGTTAGACTTTTGGGTTTACATATTTATGTGACCGAAAAGCTTGTTGGAAGTTGAGGTCGTTCAGCTTTGATGTCATTCATGTTTTAACTAAACAGAAAAAAAGACTTGTTCCAAGCTTAGGTTTTTTACTTATATATAACCGAATACTCTCCTTTCTGATTATAAATTTGTTTTACAGTTTTTATATCTTTAAATTTATTTCATGCTGAAAGGGCAGTGGATCAACTGACTGATCTCTTGTCTTATAACCAAGAGAGAAGTGATGTGATTCCTCAAGAGTCATCTATTCCCATCATTGGTGTGGAACTTATACATAGAATCTGATCCAAAGCAAAATACATTAAGTTATAAAGTGGGGTCGATCATAAGGGTTTATACTGTGACGCAGTTTTCGTTTTATTTTTCAAATAAAATCACATCATTTAACTTAAAATTATATTTTAATATCGTTGTATTTGATTTGACTGCACAAAACTTGATTTCTGGTTGGATTTAGTTATCTTTGATGGTGTTGTCCCTTTTACGTGATAAATGTCCATGATTTGGACTCCTAAATGATGTTTCTTTCACTCATTAAATGACAAGAAAGCCAAATTCAAATTGATAATTGTTATGAGATGTGTATTTGTTATATATATATTTTTTTTTAATTAATTGAAATAAATATTAATTTTAAGTAATTGAAATTATTAAGCGAATTGGTAGCGGCTCATTGGGCTTCGGCCCTGTTAACAACATTGAGACGCCGATTGTAAATTCTTATCGGCCCATTGGGCCTCGGCCCAATCTCACGTTGACGCATTGCTTTCCTTCTTCCCTACGTCAACTCCTCTCAAGAACAAATCTCCACACACTCGATTTCTCTCTCTCTCTCTCGAAAAGTCCACCACCGCGCCGGCATCTCACGCGCCGCAGCAAGCGACTTCTCCGGCAGTATGCACCGGTCAACGAGCTCCCTCCTCTGGACACTACTCATCCTCGTCATCGTGCTCCATCACAACCTCCCATCGGCTCGAGCCGAGATCAAATCCCTAAAGATTGAATCCGACTCCCGCCCCATCATCCTCCTCGAGCGATTCGGCTTCACCCGAACCGGCCATGTCTCGATCTCACTCCAATCCGTCTCCGTCGTCTCTCCTCCCAACACGGCGGTGCCCAAACCTTCGCGCCTAGGGTTTTTCCTTATTTCCGATGAAGCCGCGATCCAGACGATGGTGGAGTCAAACGAGAGCCCTGACTATTTCTGCGTGCTTGACTCTCAGTACATAGTCTCTCTCTTCACCTTCGAGAAAGTGGCTCCGCCTCCTCACGCCTCGTTCGATGGGACCTTCAAGGTCGAAGCGCCTAACGAGTACAGCCTGCTTTTCGCCAATTGTAATCCTCAGACGTCTGTGTCGATGGCGGTTCGTACGGAGATGTATAACCTTGACGGTGAGGTTAAGGATTATCTGTCGGCAGGTCAGACGCAGCTTCCCACTTTGTATTTCCTGTTTGGTACGGTTTATGTTGGATTCTTGGTGGGCTGGATTTATATCTGTCTTAAGAACAAGCTGAATACGCATAGAATTCATGTGCTTATGGGGCTGTTGGTGCTGATGAAAGCGTTTAACTTGCTGTGTGCTGCTGAGGACAAGCATTATGTTAAGGTTACTGGGAAGCCGCATGGTTGGGATGTGTTGTTTTACATCTTTCAGTCAATTAGGGTTGTTTTGTTGTTCACTGTCATTGTGTTGATTGGAACCGGGTGGTCGTTTTTGAAGCCGTTTTTGCAAGAGAAGGAGAAGAAGGTTTTGATGATTGTGATCCCACTTCAAGTTGTTGCTAATTTGGCTTCTGTTGTGATTGGGGAGACTGGGCCGTTTATTAAGGATTGGAAAATGTGGAATCAGATTTTCTTGTTGGTTGATATTATCTGCTGCTGCGCGATTCTGTTCCCAATTATTTGGTCTATTAGATCGTTGAAGGAGACATCTAAGACTGATGGAAAAGCAGCTAGGAATTTGGCAAAGCTGACTCTTTTTAGGCAGTTCTATACGGTGGTGATTGCATACCTGTACTTCACTAGGATTGTGGTGTTCGCGCTGAGGACTATTGCTGCTTATAAGTATCAATGGGTGAGCAATGCTGCGGAGGAGGTTGCCAGCCTTGTTTTCTACTGCATTATGTTCCACATGTTTAGGCCGGTGGAGAAGAACGAGTACTTTGCCATTGATGACGAGGAGGAAGAAGTTGCGATGGCTGCTCTACGTGATGATGACTTCGAAATCTAAAGGGTTTTATAAGACATTTGCTCAATTTCTTCCCTATCTCAAGGTTTTAGTTAGACTCATCATATCTACAAGGTAAACGTATAATATGGATTTTATAATTATGTTTCATACTTCTCCTGCTGTTGTACTAAGGATATGCATTTTCGATATTTCTTGCAAAGGGGCAGTGTGAATTCCACAGCTCTGATTTACAGTTTCTGGTTGTGTTATTTGATATTCTCTGCTGCTCTTTCATATATGCTTTCTGAACATACTGGTTATTGCAATAGAAACCTCCTGTCGTACCACTACATGAACTTTAAGGATAGGCCTCAGTGATTACATCTACTGAAAAGTCATTGTGCTTATCAGATATTGTTTATGTTATCAGTTATCACTAGAGTCTCATTCATGTTCTAGAAAGCTTTGTGTAGAAATAAAGATAAGTCTAATATGCAATATAATCTGCAAGACTCACGTTTTTAAACTCGCTCTTGTGGTAAAAGAGGTCCAGTATTTCAGCAATTAGGATTTGATTTCAGATGATTCGTCAATACAGAATTCTTTATAATCTTTTATTTATAATTATTTTATATTAAATTATTAGAATGAATATATAATTGATAAATGGGCAAGTATATTAGCGGATGCTCAACAGTCTCCGTATTATTGCAATTGATTTACTGTGGTGTAATCGGACGAAACGCTGCGTTTGACTTAGAAGTGCAATATAAAAACCAAGAAGTTTGGCTTTCTCTGTCTTGGGAATATCTATATTCCACTGCTAGGAAAAATTTTTTAAACTGCCATTTATGCTCAAGTGTATTCCCAATCTGCCACACTTCTGAAGTTTATTCCCGAAATGCCATCTTTTTCACAAACCGCTACTACCAGTAGCGGTTTGTTGAATTTTTTAAATCGAAATCATGACTGGACGATGAGTTGGCGCTGATGTGTACCAAAAATGACAAACCGCTACTGGGAGTAGCGGTTTGCATTGTCTCAAACTCAGAGGCTCTGAGTTTTACAACAAGGCAAACCGCTACTCCCAGTAGCGGTTTGTCTGTGTTTTAATCCCGCAGCCCTCCGAGTTTGCAACAACATCAAAGAGTAGCGATTTGTGTATTATTAAGATCATACCGCACTATATTTGTAATCTAACTTTTATATAAACGATTCTTGAATGTTTAATGTTAAGATTCAGATTACTGTAATTAGAAAATTTTCTGGAAAAATTCTGAAATAATTCTGAAAGTGTAATGCAGTTTGATGATGGCCATCTAATGCGGTCCTATCGACCTTCGTACTGGTTTTTTTATCCTTTCGCTCCTCCTAAGTCGTAGCTGATTATCCTCTTGAATTTGTGCTTGAGTAATTTGAGAAGGGCCTTGGTCAGCTAAAGTTGGATCTCCGGATACCGGTCCGTGAGATGGGCCTGCAGCAGTATCTGCAAAAAAATGCATATCGAGTACTAGCTAACAGTACTAGAAATGTGGAAAAAGAACAAAAAATTGCTCCTACCATGATGAAACTGAACACGGTCCGGTGTAATTCCCATTGCTCCCTCCTCTCCAAGCTCCGCTAGATCAGCGTAGCTAGCGTGGAATAAATCGTACGCTAGCTTTTTAGATTTTTCGGGAACATGATCTGCAAATATCTCAGCGGCCATACGACCAGATCTGACCAACGAACGTACCTACAAGCGACAGAAAAGTATGTCAGTCCAAAAAAAATGTGAATCATAGAATGGTATTTTGGAGGTTAAGTAAAAATTACATGTGACGTCTTCTCGTGTGAAGTCGGTCGGTATGGAATTGCCTTATCCTTGGGCTTGGGTGGCTGAATAAATCTAATGGTAACCGAGTTGTACCATGCATAGTACTCCTCCAAATACTCGCCATCCTCACCAGTGTCAATCTCCCCCGTGACGGCCCTCCGGATCCTATCATCCCACATCGTCACATAAGCTTGCAACTCTCTACTCCAATCTTTCTTTGCCTTCTTCCTTGTTATTAAATGCAACTCTCTGTGACTGGGATGTGGCATATGCGGGATAGGTTGACAGAACCCGAATTGCCGTAGCACTCTGGAAGGATAATGCCATGCTGCAATATTAAAACATATTAATGGTACCTCAGCCATCCAAATATGTTGTCCCTGAAGACACATCGGATCTAAGGATGCAAGAATATCATCAGTATATGGCATCCATTCCACGTCAATAATCTGTTGCCGATCGAGCTGGTCGCGGTATAACAGGAGCACGTGCTGTGGAGTCTCGCGATATGTCTTGGGCCCGTCCCATTTGCTATATCCCAAAGCCGCAATACCCACTACCGGAGGTCGCCTGATCTGTCTCGGTCGTCCTAAAGACATATGCTCCCACGCCCATAGCTGGAGCAGTATGGTGCAACCAGTCAAATGTCTGTGCCCTATCCTGCACGCAACAGACAGCTGCCTATACAGGAAAGCCAAAACCGCACTGCCCCAACTATAACTGCGGACGGCGTCCAGATCAGCTAAACACTGTAAGTAGTGTAGCGAGACGTCACTGCCCGAGCCGTCTGGCATGAGTGACGTACCAATCATGCATAAAATGTATGCCCGAGCGTATCTCTGTAAATCGTCCTCAGCCGCTCCCGGTGGCACAACACTCATATGATTCTTGAACCAAGTACGATGGACACTCGTGCGTGACTTCCCACGCGGTGGAATGGTGCCAAGCGTGGTCATGCATAACTGATCCCAGTTGACCACGTCCTCACTACCGGTCACAGGCCTCCCATCCAGGGGTAACGCAGTTATAACACCGACGTCCTGCAATGTCACAGTCATCTCCCCAGGTCTCAAATGGAACGTATGCGTCTCAGGTCTCCATCTTTCCACCAATGCAGTTAGGAACCCATGATCAACTTTCATATTCTGTACTAGTGTCCATGGATAGAACCCCGCCCGGGTAACTATCTCTAGAATCCTGGGATCCAAGTCCCACATATTATGTCTGCGCACTTCTAACACAATGGAATCCTGCATGCACGTAAATAATAGACACGTCAGAAGAAGATTAGTAATTAACATAATATCCATGCAATTCATATACATTTCGTACCCCATTATGCCAACAGTCCCTAGATATGTGGTTATCTTGCCAAGTCAACAGCGAACCATCTATGGGGCCTGGGCTGACGAGATCCTCCAAATCGTCATACTGGGAATCCATACCTGTTATAAAAATGCAAAATTACAAGCATCAAACAAAATCACAAGATTAAAAATAAATTACAAGCATCAAACAAAATTACAAGATTCAAAATAAATTACAAGCATCAAACAAAATGACAAGATTCAAAATAAATTACAAGCATGTGTCCAAAATTACAAGATTAATTCAATACAACAACAAGCATCAAACAAAATTACAAGATTCAAAATAAATTACAAGCATGTGTCCAAAATTACAAGATTCAAAATAAATTACAAGCATGTGTCCAAAATTACAAGATTCAATTCAATACAACAACAAGCATCAAACAAAATTACAAGATTCAAAATAAATTACAAGCATGTGTCCAAAATTACAAGATTCAAAATAAATTACAAGCATCAAACAAAATTACAAGATTCAATTCAATACAACAACAAGCATCAAACAAAATTACAAGATTCAAAATAAATTACAAGCATGTGTCCAAAATTACAAGATTCAAAATAAATTACAAGCATCAAACAAAATTACAAGATTCAATACAATAACAAGTTTCATTGCACGTAAATGACAACTACTGCGTTGGCGCGTCACACGACTTCTTGTTATGCCCAACAACACCGCACTTTGAACACCGCATTGATCTCCTTGCTTTGGATGCTCCCGAAGAGCTGGCTCCACCGGATGATCCCCAGTCCATTTCATTGCGCCTTCTTCTTGTTGGTTCACGACCTCTTTTAGTTCGTTTGAAGTGCATATTCGGCAGATGCTCTGGGCCATCAAATGGTTGCCAATATGCCTGATCTGGAATGGGATTGAACTTTGGATACCATGTTCTATTATATGCATCCATGAAAAATTCTGGTGCGACACATGCACTTACACTCAAATGCTCTTGCATGCATACTGCCAACACATGGCTGCATGGATAATGAAAAGCCTCCCATTTCCCACAAGTACAAGTACCGGCTTTCATATTGACAAGCTGAACATTCTGTTTACTGGCAGTCGTGACAGAAGCTACCCCATCCGTTCGATCATACATTTCCACTCCATGTCCTGTGCACTTCCACCTGAGATGGGCAATTTTTCTCTCAATAGCTGGAGCATAAATGGTCTTCGTTCGTTGGTATTGATCACGTCTCCTTGAAAAATATTCATTTGCTTGTTTGAAGGTGTAATGTACAAGCGCCGTAATTGGCAAGTCGCGCCCTCCTTTTAAAATGTTGTTGAAACATTCCGATGCATTTGTAGTCATGGACCCCCACCTCCTCCCTTTTTCATCATATGCCAATGCCCACTTTTCGGTTACCAAATCATCGAGCCATCTCAATGATTCAACATTTTCTCTCAATTTTTCCCTCAAATCCGAGAAAAGCTTAATGAATTTTTTCTTCTGATTTTGATGTGCAATACGTGCAAGAAAATCTTTCAACTGTTTGTTCTTGACCCGCATATTGAAATTACTTACAAGATGTCTTGAACACACACGATGATATGCCCTTGGAGGCGTCCAATCCGGATCATTACAAGCATTTATGATTCCAATATGCCGATCTGAAATAACACAAAGCTCGTGCCGTTTTGTTACTCCAGCCCTTATACAAGCCATGAACCAACCCCAGCTATCAATATTTTCACTTTCAACCAAAGCGTAAGCAAGTGGAAGAATATGGTTGTTTGCATCTAAGCCCACGGCCACTAATAACACCCCTTTGTATTTGCCGTAGAGATGAGTCCCATCAATACAAAGAACGGGTCGACAATGTACAAAGGCTTCAATAGCGGGCGAAAATGACCAGAACACCCTATCCACACTAACGTTACCACCTGGTAATGGGCTTGTTTTCCAAAACACAGCACTGCCGGGATTTGTATGTTGCAATATATTTATAAATTTAGGCAATTGTGCAAATGAGGTCTTCCAATCCCCGAATAAATATTCAAGAGCCTTCTGTCGTGCTTTCCACGCCTTCACATATGGGATGTCGTACCCAAACTTCTTGAACATCAATTGCTTTATTGCTCTAGGGGTAAGCCTTAATTTCTCTCGAATAATCCCATTTATTTCACTAGCAATGAATGACTTGTTGAAATGTGTGTTGTCCTTAGGAATGATGTCCTTCTCGCACGAGTGTGCTTCTCCGTATCTCGTAATCTCCCACATAGCGGCTTTGGATTTTTTAACTGCTCGAACGTGCCACGCACATTGACTTGCTCCCTCTCTACAATAAAGTATAAGTCTGGATGCATCTGACTTGTACGTGTAATATTCAACCCTATTCAAGATTGAATATTTCTGACATGCATATATGACATCCTCCTTTGATGCAAACAACATACCCTTACATAGTGAGTTCATAGAAAATTCGCTATTTCCCATCATATGCTCGTCGACGTCCATATTATCCATCCAATGTGATACATCATTAAACGCGGGAAAATCCCACAAGGTATTGTTAAACACTCTATTATCATCCTCAACTTCAGCCGATGTCCATGATTGTGTAATATCTTCTCCCACCGCATCTAACAATTCAAGATTTTCTCTATTGTATTCATCGGACATAGGTACATCAAACGTCTCCAAAGTCGACATAACCATTCCATCAATTTCTTCATTATCCATTTTACCAAAACTTGCTCGTATTTTACCTTCGTCCACAATCAATGTAAATGATCATCAACTAATATTATTGCACACCAAATTATTCACAATAAAACTAATCTCCTAAATACACCTAATACAACTACTACTATGCATATGTAACCAAACCAAAAACCCTAATCAACATTGTCTTTCAATCGAAGCAATTCAACACATAGGGATTGTAAGGCAACCAAAATTCAACAACAACAACCAATCATAATGAAATTCGAACCCCAATTCAGATCCAACTTTCAATTTTTCAAACCCTAAACCTCACCCCAATTCACCCTAAACCCTAAATTCATCACAAATTCGAAGCATATAACCCAACTTACCTTAAAATTAAAGGGTGGGGACGAAAGGAACGGGACTTGGGACGGCTGGACGACGGCGCGGCAGCTGGGCGACTGAGGAGGGAGAAGAGGCTCGGTTCGAATCTGAGGAGAAAGGCCGCTGCGCGATTTTAAAACACTTGTTGTAAAACTCAGAGCCTCTGAGTTTGAGACAATAACAAATCGCTACTCCCAATAGCGGTTTGTCATGTTTGGTACACATCAGCGCCAACTCATCGTCCAGTCATGATTTCGATTTAAAAAATTCAACAAACCGCTACTGGTAATAGCGGTTTGTGAAAAAGATGGCATTTCGGGAATAAACTTTAGAAGTGTGGCAGATTGGGAATAAACTTGAGCATAAATGGCAGTTTAAAAATTTTTTCCACTGCTAGGCCGTCACTCGACGTTCCATAGTCGAACAGGGAGAAGGAGAAATCAAGAAGCCACAGCGACCGGGACCGCCGTGATTCCATGAAGGAACGAGAACATCGCCACCATCGGGAACATAAGCATCGCTCCTCCAAGGACGACGACGACGACGGGGACAAGAACAATGGCGAAGAAGAAGAAGTTGAAGACTGTTATCATGCCGACAAGCACCGCGACTCCGATCGACACCGCCGCCGAAAACATAGATCTGAAAAGGAGAAGCGAAATCGGTCGCGCGAGAGGGAGGGGAGCCGGGACAGCGTGCGCGAACGGGATTACAAGAGGGAGGGAAGTAGGGATAGGGAATTGAGGCGCGAGAGGTCTCCGGTTAGGGAAGATTCGAGGTCGTCGTATAAGAGGAAGGATCGTGATGGAAGTGAGGTTTTGGATGACGGGGATGAGAAGAGAGTTAGGGTTTTGGATAGGGAAGAGAGGCGGGATAGGAGGAGGGAGGATGATAAGGATCGAAGTGGAGTGAGGAAGGAGAAGCGGCTGATTGAGTATGCTGTTGAGGATGGCAAAGAAGGCTCGAGGGGAGAGAGGAGACAGTTAAAGGAAGAAGTCAATGTGGATGAAAATAAGGAGATAAAGGAAGACGGGAGAGGGAAGAGGAAATTCGAAGATGATGTGAAGGAAGAAGAACAAGATGTGGAAAAAGTGGAAGGAAATAAGAGGCCAAATTTGGCCGGGATTAAGATTGAGGAGGAACCTGATCATGAGCAGGTTCATTCTGCAAATAACAATGGCAACTCTATTGGAAGTGGTTCAGCTGCAAATGTGAGTTTCAATGTCCCCTTTTATACTTACATTTATCAAGCCTTTGCTAGTTATGTTTGTATCAATTGTCTTTCAGATTTCAGTGATTTTCTGATGTGTTGATAAGTTAAATCGCCACGCGGAATAGATTAGGATATCCGAGTAAGAGGGTTGGAGAACATTTAGAACTCTATGATAGTTGTTGGAGAATGCTCCTTGCCTTTGTAGTAGTAGAAACCCGAATTCTAGCCTTTTGGTGGCTTCATCCAAAAAACTTGAAGTCCATGGATGGCTCTACTTCTTAATGTATTAGCATTCGTTCATATACTCGTCTTCTTGTATTTTAATCATAATCTTCATTTCATTTCTTTTTTGAAAATGTGCAACATATTCAGTTGTGATTTTTAACTAATGCTTGATAATCCTTTTTTTAATGAATTCTTATCATCTCTTCTGCCTGTGTCGGTGTAGGGAGCTGTGGTTGAACCACGTCAATTAGATTCAGAGAAAATTGCTTACAAATCTCTTTCGTCTAGCTTCCAAACTCCGACCAAGGTATCTTCAATTACCACACATGAAAATAAGGGAGTTAATAATAACAGAATTCATGAGGTTCCTGGAAAATCTAGTACAGATGGGGCATCGTCAGCTGCTGGGAAAACTGGAAATTTATCTCTTGATGCCATAGCAAAAGCTAAGAAAGCGCTTCAAAAACGGAAAGAAATAGAAGAGAAAATGAAGAAACTCCCAGGGGTAAGTTGGGGATCAAAGACGTGATTTTTTTTTTGATAGAGTAAAATTGATTGAAGAAACACAAAGTTCACTTAAGGCAGGGAATTGATATTCCTTGCCTTGTTACACCTATTAAAACATTTAAGATTTGAACTAAGCATTTCACCACTGATTTTGCTGCCTATTTGAAGTTCTTTACATGGACTGGATCAAAGACTTGATACTTGTGCATCTGCTAAATTTTTTTTTTTGCTTTGGAATGTATGTATCTATGTGTGCGCCCAGCGGTATATATCAATTACCCCCATATGCTGCTTCAAGTTGTGCTTGTCCTTACTGATGGCTGACATAGCATATTTTTTATCACAGTTACATAGAATTGCTAATTCAAACATAGACATTAAATCTGAATCGGGGGCAAAGGTTGGCATTGCACGATCGTCTGACCCTGGGACATTACCTGCCGTGTCCACTGTATCACATTCTATGAAGCCTCCAACAGATCATGCTATGCCTTCTGCAGTTGGTCTCGGAAATCTTTCTGGTACTAGTTTAGAAGCTGTGAAACGTGCCCAGGAGCTTGCTGCCAAGATGGGCTTCAGAAAAGACCCAGAATTTGCTCCGCTCATCAACTTGTTTCCAGGGCAGCTGCCTAGTGATGTTTCTATTCTGCCAAAGCCTGCTAAAGCCCCTGTACTTCGGTTGGATGCTCTTGGTAGAGAGATAGATGAGCAGGGTAATGTAGTCAATATTACGAAGCCCAGCAGTCTAAGCACTTTGAAGGTGAGTTTTATGTGCTAACACATATGCCTGGTATTACATTTCTCTCATTCTTGGCTCTGTCACATTTAATCTTTCAAGCTTATTTCAGGTCAACATCAACAAGCAGAAGAAAGACGCATTTCAAATTTTAAAACCTGAATTAGATGTCGACCCTGGATCAAACCCTTATTTTGACCCACACATGGGAATAAATAAAAATAAGCTTTTGAGGCCAAAGAGGATGACCTTTCAATTTGTGGAGGAAGGAAAATGGTCTAAGGACGCCGAGCATCTGAAACTGAAGGTATCTATTTAATCTCATAAATTACTTCCTGGGAAAGTTTTTGGATTTTGCTTTAGAGCTGGGCTTTATGTTAACAGTACTGAATCATGTCATATCCAGAGTCAATTTGGAGAAGCTCAGGCTAAAGAGTTGAAAGCTAAGCAAGTTCAGTATGCTAAGGCGAAGGCTGAGCCGGATATAAATCCAAATTTCATAGAGGTGTCTGAGAGAGTCTATACTAAACAGAAGCCTAAAGATCCAATTCCTCAAGTTGAGTGGTGGTAAGTTAAATCAGTGCTCAAATAATTTCCACACTATATAGCATGCTAAATTTGATTTTTAGAGTTTGTGAAACCTTCCAACTAGCATCTGAAAAATGATTATTGAGACGAACTATTTACTATCACAAACTCAGTTAAATTTTATTTTTTTGGGGTCAGTACTTGCAGTTACAATTCATAGGATTGACCTTCGTATTCCTCAGGGATGTACCACTTCTCTTATCTGGTAACCTTGGAGACATAGCTGAGACTGATGTAACTGATGACAAGTTGAAAGTAGAAAAGATCACTATATATGTTGAACATCCTCGTCCTATAGAGCCTCCTGCCGAACCTGCTCCTCCTCCACCTCAACCATTGAAACTTACCAAAAAGGAACATAAGAAACTCCGTACACAGCGCCGTCTTGCGAGAGAGAAGGAGAGGCAAGAAATGATCAGGCAAGGTTTGCTGGAGCCTCCTAAGCCTAAAGTGAAGATGAGCAATCTCATGAAGGTTCTTGGTTCAGAAGCTACCCAAGATCCCACCAAACTTGAAATGGAAATAAGGAGTGCTGCTGCCGAGCGTGAACAAGCTCATGTTGACAGAAACATTGCAAGGAAACTCACTCCAGCAGAGCGGCGTGAAAAGAAAGAGAGGAAGCTTTTTAACGATCCAAATACCTTGGAGACAATTGTTTCAGTGTATAAAATCATTTATCTTTCGCTCCCGCAGCTGAAGTTCAAAGTTGAAGTAAATGCCAAAGAGAATCGCCTGACAGGCTGCGCTGTTGTCACCGATGGTATGAGTGTGGTAGTAGTTGAAGGGGGAAACAAATCTATCAAGAGGTATGGTAAGCTGATGCTTAAACGAATAAACTGGGCTGCATCTGTGGAGCCCGAGGATGATGAGGATGCAAATGAGAATAAGCCTGTTAACAAGTGTGTCTTAGTGTGGCAAGGCAGTGTAGCTAAACCAGGCTTTACCAAGTTTTCCATGCATAATTGTATGACTGAAGCTGCAGTTAGAAAGATCTTCAGTGATGCTGGAGTGGAACATTACTGGGGCCTGGCTGTTAATTTTTCGGCCGAAGATCAAGTTTGAGTAAAGAAAGTTTGTTTCTTCAACATCTTACTTTTGATACCTTTATGGGCAAGTCTTGAACTTTCAGGTATGGTATTTTTTATTTTGAGAAGTATGGAGTACTCTTTGCTTGGCAATCTCGTTTTCACTATACCATTGGTCTCCTTTTCTTTTTCTTGCTTTTGCAGATCGTCTCCCTATTGGCGATGACGCCATATATCTCCTCGAGTATGATGTTGTTTCCTCTTCTGAAGGATTTTGAATAAGAGGAAAAGCATTCAGTTCTTAGGTAAGAGTTCGTTTGCAGTTTGGTGAAGATTGGTGGAATCATACGTGTCTGAAAAGTCAATCATTTGACCTCATGCGACAAAACATGTTCTGTCTCATATGTCAACCCGCTCTCCTGCATCCCTTTCATATTGAAATGAAGCAAAAGGACAGATAATATGGATAAGAATTCAGACAACACTTGCGGTCTGCAATTTCAGATCAACTCCCCAACCTAATTTACCTTGCTTTTCCAGCTACATCACCTACACGTGGCGTAATGGGTTCTCATGTAGTCTGCTTCAAAATCTTACGTATGAACAGAAGTTGAGATTTTGTAGGTTACCCAAAATGAAAACCTGAATTCTCATTCACCTTTTGTTACACAGATGTATAAATAAGCAGGAAGTTGTGCTCTCAACACTCGTACAAGCAGCTTCTTTGTAGAATAAAACCATCCTTCATCTGGATCATATTTTTTTGGCTGCTGGAGAGCATGGAGGTCTGTGACAATGATAGGAAGTTCAGTGCGGTCCGGTCCCCGACGCTGGGGCAGCATCTGAAGCGGGTAGGGGACGTGAGCAGCCGGGAATTTGATACTCCCGCTCATCAAGTCCTTGACATGGAAGAAGCGGGTCATGAGCCGCGACACTTGCCCTTTGTCTTATCCTTTAAAAACCTCACTTACAGCGTCAAGATTCGTCGTAAAATGAGCCTGTTCCCGCTCCATGAGGCCACCGTGCCGGACCAAAATGGCGAAGAGGGCGGGCTGTTCACCAAGAGGAAAACCTTGCTGAATGATATATCCGGGGAAGCCAGAGATGGGGAGATTCTGGCAGTGCTCGGAGGAAGCGGGTCAGGGAAGTCTACGCTGATCGACGCCTTGGCTAACCGGATCGCCAAGGACAGGTTGAAGGGCAGCGTCACGCTTAACGGAGAGCCGTTGGAGTCCCGGTTACTGAAAGTCATCTCTGCGTATGTAATGCAAGATGATCTCTTGTTCCCAATGCTGACTGTCGAAGAGACGCTGATGTTTGCGGCCGAGTTTCGCTTGCCGCGGACAATGACCAAGCCCAAGAAAAAGGCCAGAGTTCAGGCCTTGATCGATCAGCTCGGGATCAGGAACGCTGCCAACACTGTCATCGGAGACGAAGGCCACAGGGGAGTTTCAGGAGGCGAAAGGCGTCGAGTCTCGATCGGTATCGACATCATCCATGACCCGATCATCCTCTTCCTCGACGAGCCCACTTCAGGGCTCGACTCCACCAGCGCCTACATGGTTATCAAAGTCCTCCAACGCATAGCTCGGAGCGGCAGCATTGTGATCATGACCGTCCACCAACCCAGCTCTAGAATCCTCGGACTCCTGGACAGACTCCTCTTCATTTCCCGAGGAAACACCGTCTACAGCGGCTCTCCAGCCAGCCTCTCCTCCTTCTTCTCCGACTTCGGCCACCCCATTCCGCCGGAGGACGACAAAACAGAGTTCGCTCTGGACGTAATCCGAGAACTCGAAGGCGCTCCGGGCGGGACCCGGAGCCTCGTGCAGTTCAACAAAACATGGCAGAAGATGAAGCAATCCAGCAGAAGGGATTTAAACTGCGATGACTATTCCCTCAGCGAGGCCATCAGCGCCAGTATTTCGAGAGGCAAGCTGGTCTCTGACTCGGTCAGCGCGGACGTCAACCCAAAGTCAATGGTTCCAACTTTCGCCAACCCGTTCTGGACCGAGATCGGCGTACTGACAAAACGCTCCATCATGAACTCGAGACGCCAGCCGGAGCTGTTCGGAATCCGGCTCGGCGCAGTGATGGTCACCGGCTTCATCTTAGCCACCATGTACTGGCGGCTCGACAACTCGCCAAAAGGCGTCCAAGAGCGGCTCGGCTTCATCGCCTTCGCCATGTCCACAACCTTCTACACCTGCGCCGACGCTCTCCCTGTCTTTCTCCAAGAACGTTACATCTTCATGCGCGAGACGGCCTACAACGCCTACCGCAGATCCTCGTACGTCCTCTCCCACTCCCTCGTCGTCCTCCCGTCGCTCGTCTTTCTCTCCCTAGCCTTCTCTGCAATCACCTTCTGGGCCGTCGGCCTCGCCGGCGGATTCTCCGGCTTCCTGTTTTACTTCCTCATCATCTTCGCAGCCTTCTGGGCCGGCAGCTCTTTCGTCACGTTCCTGTCGGGCATCGTCCCCCATGTCATGATCGGGTACACGGTCGTGGTGGCCATCCTCGCTTACTTCCTCCTCTTCAGTGGCTTCTTCATCACCCGCGACAGAATCCCAGGCTACTGGATTTGGTTCCACTACCTGTCGCTGGTCAAGTATCCTTACGAGGGCGTGTTGCAGAACGAGTTCCACGACGCCGCGAAATGCTTCGTCAGAGGGGTTCAGATTTTCGACAACACGCCGCTGTCGCAGGTTCCTGAGACGCTGAAGCTGAAGCTGTTGGAGAACATGGGCGAGTCGCTCGGCATGAGTATCACCAGGTCCACGTGTTTGACCACCGGCGTTGACGTGCTCAGACAGCAGGGCGTCACGGATTTAAGCAAATGGGGTTGCTTGTTCGTCACTCTCGCTTGGGGGTTTCTGTTCAGGATCTTGTTTTACTTCTCGCTGCTCCTCGGAAGCAAGAACAAGCGACGCTGATGACGTCATCATGTTGACGTCACGCTCTTCAGCCATCAAATTTTCATTTTCATTTTTTCTGTAATTGTAATTTATCCTGTGATTAATAAATTTGGTAATTATTATCTGAGCAATAAAAAAAAATGCTGCAGCAACTGAAAATCCCCGAATATGAAAGCCCAGGAAACCTTGGCCAGGCACATCTGGGATGCAAGAAATCACAAGGGTTGCGCCTTCCAGAAGTCAAATGGCCGTCGTTGCTGCAAAAACAATTTCTAATTAGGGATTTCAACTTATGCATCAGGTAGCGAGATGAATCCAATTGCAATCATATGCGACATGTGTCCATTTTCAGCCTTACAGACGCGGCTAAAATCCTAATAAACAAGGTACTAGTACAAACATGTCCTTTGGATCGCATTAAAGATATCTACCAGTGGATCATTAATCCTGATTATGCATTCTACCAACGGGTGTTCGCAGAAAGCTTCATGAATATTTAGTGTGATCTGTCCGAATATTATTATAGCTACTTCATCAATACCATATTTTTGTCTTTAGCATGCAATTCACTCTCCAATCAGGTCAATTCTATATGAATTCAATAAAAAAACACAATTCATAATATGTAACAAACTGTCTTGCCTTGGCAATCGGCATTTTTGTCCTCACAGAATCAATCAGGGAAAGATCAATATCCGCTACAGTGATGGCTGTTGATTGCCTGTCTGCAATCAGAAAACCAAACATGAGGACAAGGAAATCAATGTAGCAATCAAGACTTTGATATCAGCTGAATAAATAATCAAGTCAGCAATATGGCACCAGTTACAGCCCATATAACTTTCAGAATCCATTTAGGAAAATCTAGTGGTAGATAGTGGAATAAACTATCTTCGTTATGAGCGATCCACAGTTAAGTATCCGTCTCGTCCATAAAGACATCCACTAGTAGATAACAATATTAAAACAGTGACTTTGGCATGAATGAACTGCAGGAAAATATTCCAATTAAATCCCAGTAAGATTTGGAATTTCAGCATTTGAGTTTAACTTCTATTTCTAGGATACTTGACCAGCACTATTTTCATAGAAGCAGCGTTATAGCATACCATATAAAAAATGACCACGAGATCGTAACTTCAGAAGATGTATTTGGGCTAATTGAAAGGTGAGAAGTTTTCTTACCAGGAAGTCTGCCAATAACCTTTCCCCATGGATCGATTATTATTGAATCGCCATAACTTTCTCGTTTATCATTATGCTTGCCTGCCTGAGCAGCAGCAATGACCTGAAAAGAAATATTAGCATGTAAAGCAGAAAGCATTGACGCCAGCGGGAATAATAAATGTAGAGAGGAGGCATGACATCGTTAAAATTGTTGTAAATTGAAGAAAAGAAGATGAAATGATTGTCTAGCAGGGAATGCTATAAATTTCTCACATAGCACTGAGTCTCGATGGCACGGGCACGGAGAAGAATTTCCCAATGTGCCTCACCTGTTATCTTCGTGAATGCTGAAGGTACCAATAAAATCTGACAAACAGAACACTGTTGAATTACGTCTTGCATCAAATTACGAGAGCAGAACTCTCACCTAAATTTGGGTTTCCTAGTAGAATAAGAAATCCTATCAGCGTAAAAAAATGCTAGCTGACTTTGTATTAGTTTGCATCTATAGAATTTGTGTTCGAGGTTATATGCGAAGTAGATTTGAGAGCCCCAAAATCTCTTTAGCCTTTTTAGTATATCTGTATTCTCCACCAAAAATTAATAGTATCCTCGCTTTGTCGAAACACTCATATCACTACAATCAAACCACATCATGTTGCGTCTTGTTTTATTCTTATTCGTTGTTCTTGTGCAAATTCTGTTTGTTACTTTGACAAACAGATAATACTTAGAAATGCTCACCTGTGCCTGGTGATGAAATCTAAGTTGTTGGAAGAGCTCTGGAAACCTCAAATCGTAACAAACTGTCAAACCCAACTTCCCAATAGGGCTGTCGGTAGAAACGATGTCTTTACCTGCATAACAAAAGCAAATAGTAGGCACAACAATTAAAAGACTAAAATATGCGAAAGTGAAAGGTGAGGTCACAAATTAGACGCAAAAGCACACACAATTCTTACCCGCTTCAGTGTGGTTGCTTTCCTTGTATACCATTCCGCCCGGGACATCCACATCAAATCTTCACAACAAAGTACCCATAGAAGTTACTTTACAAAGAAAACTCCAAAGTAATTTCATGATTAACAAAGCAGACTGCAATCAAGTCGGTGCAGAGAGGAGATAATCGGCATCACACTGAAAAAGTATGTTTAATCCATGCCAGATGAATTGACTTAACTCACTGAGTTCTTCAGACATGCAGGAACTTACAAGTGAATCTTTCTATAAGTACTCCTTATACTGCCGTTCTCATCAACAATAACATGAGTGTTAAACAAGTGTGCATCGTCCGATCCCTTCTCCTGAAATCCCCCGAGCGACAACCAAATTTTGAACTCTCTGCATCATCGATACAATCAAGTTACACCGCAAACTAGAGCTGGCTGACATCATAGTACCCAACACACCACTCAAGCAACATCAGATAATAACAGACAAAATTGCTCAATAGTAAAAACCAATAAAACCTTGCAAGAGAACAGTAGCCTCGCATTACAGGTCCATCAAGAGGCTCAGCTATCTTTATACTCTCACCAGCCTTGTCACCCAAAAACGAAAAGCTTTCAGGAAAACACAGCATTTTCGCTCCAGCTTCTGCAGCTTCCTTCAGGCAAGAACAACAAAAAGCCCTAATTTCAATTCACATTTCCAACAGCTGATCTCCAACTTTCATTTCTTCTTTAGACCACACATGAATCGGATTAAACAAGCTTACTTTAACGAGTTTGGAACAAGTAGCGAAATTGGTCGCGAGGTCGTTGACGGAAGTCATCTGAGCAGCAGCGACTCGGACGGCAGTGGTCGCCATCGTTGAACAATTGACAGCAACTGTAAACCTCGGACCACTGACGATACGGCGATACGGCAAATTGACACCAAAATCACAACTTTTCTTACGCGCGATGATCGAAATCGTAGAAGAGTAGTTGGGATTCGAGCACAAATTCCCAAATTTCATCGATGTGACAGCTCACTCGCAATCGAAGCTGACGACGATTCCCAGTGCGTAGTTTAGGCGTGTAGCATCATCAAGGTTATGAAAATTACGAAACCGTCCTCGTAGTTCTTTGTCGGAAAATTATGAAAATTTTCCTAGTTCTAAAATTTACACTTACCCCCTTGACTTTTCATATTTTTATTTTTAACAGACATTTGTGTTTTTGAATGTTTAATAAATATGTTATTATTTATTTTGTGATCAACATGGATGATTTTTAAAATGGATCTCAGGTTAGGGAGACCTAAAAATGATAGCTATAATAAAAGACAGTTGAGACGGACTAAACTTATATTTGGATAAATTTGATATGAAAGTTTTTTTTTTCGTTCGAGATAAACAGAGATGGAAATGGAGGCTGGAAATTGATTCTGTTAATTACTAAATTGATCTCAGATTAATGAATTCATTTCCTTTTTTGTCAGATTCTTTTTCTACAAAGGGAGGAAGGAGAGGAAGAAAAAGAAAAGACAGCCCACCATTAACAAACAACTCCGGACAAATCTCTCTCCTCATTCCTTATTTTATCAGATCTACCCTCCAATACCATCTGTCATCTTAATTCCTTTCATGCCTGTATTATATACTGCAATTACATCAAAAAAAGGAAGATTTTAAATCTCTTTTGGATGTGTTTGAGGCTTATTTGAGGAGCTATTGTGAAGAGGGTCATCAAAATTCGGTTGTTAAAGGAGTTGGTTCATGGTAAGCTGTACATTGCCCTGATGGGGGTTGATTGCTGTTCTGCAAATTTTCTGGCATACCCATGTGCTGTTTTATTGAAAAGATTTGAACTTGATTCTTGTCTTTTTTTGGAAGTTAGGGTTGGGGGTTTTGATTGATGGTTTGTGGATTTTGTTTGGTATTTATGAGGTTGTGTTGTTTCTTGCAGATTTGTTGATGCTTGGATATCTCATTGTGGAATAGATCTCTGCGGCTTAGGAGTTGTGGATATTGGTTTTTGAAATTAGGGTTTGATTCTGATGTAAATGTAAATATCACTGAGTCATCTTGTTGAGGAGTATAAGAATATGTGAATATGGTGACTTCATTTATGAGGATTGTGTCACCATGTTGGAAACCATCCGTTGAGAGAGAGAATTCTGGAGGAGGAAGCGATGTTTATGGTCGTGTTGATGGGCTGTTGTGGTATAAGGATTTAGGGCAACATGTTGCTGGTGAATTCTCCATGGCTGTGATTCAAGCTAACAATTTGTTGGAAGATCAAAGCCAACTTGAATCAGGGTCTTTGAGTTTGCATGATTCAGGCCCACAGGGAACTTTTGTCGGAGTTTATGATGGCCATGGGGGTCCAGAAGCTGCTCGATTTGTTAACGAGCGCCTTTTCGAGAATCTAAAAAGTACGTGCCTTTTTTTCTTGGCTATATATTACAAAACATTCGTATAAATCTGTAGTCGGATAGTACTCATTGACACTAGGATTGTAGTAGCTGATACCTTATCATAAAAAATGTGGAAATGGATTATATCTATATATCAGCAGGTAGAAACTTTGTCGGGTTATTTTGACAATATTGGGGACAAGAATGACCTTACATGTATGAGGTTGTATTATGTTGGGTAAATTTAAGTGATGATAACATTATGCGGTATCTGCTCTTCAGTTTATCCTGATCAAAGTAGTGAAAGAGTTTTAGAGCGATTTCAGTGTCGATCGTAGTTAAATGGTTAGTCTGTTTGACTTGTGTCCTGACTCAATGATTGTCAGAATTCGTTAAACAAATCTGTTGTTGAATATGGATTGACGGAATTTTTTGTCGTTCGTTATTTTCTTTCTTCTTTTGTTGCCTTTTAAAATATTATTTTGGGTTTCAATATCTTGCTTCCTTTTACTCTAAATTTCAGTGATCTCCTTTATGCACCTCTCTATCTAACCTTGTATTGATACATGTGTTCGCTTATGGTCTAAAACGCCATTCATGCTGCAGAAATCACAACTGAAAATAATCACGCAATGTCTGCTGATGTTATCAACAAATCATTTTTGGCTACGGAAGAAGAATTTATTTCCCTTGTTAGAAGGCAGTGGCTGAATAAACCGCAAATTGCATCGGTGGGGTCATGCTGTTTAATCGGTGTGATCTGTGGTGGACAGCTGTACATTGCGAATGCCGGAGATTCAAGGGTGGTGTTAGGAAGAGTCGAAAAGACCGTGAGAGAGGTCAAAGCCATTCAGTTGTCATCAGAGCACAATGCTAGTTTTGCATCTGTGAGGGAGGAGTTGCATTCATCGCACCCCAATGATCCACAGATCGTGGTTTTAAAGCGCAATGTTTGGAGAGTGAAGGGCATCATACAAGTAAGCATCTCTCATTATTACTGCATTTAACTCGCTGCCCATTTATTCATTTGATAACTGGCTACATTATTAGTCTTCCCATGGGGGTTAGGGTCCAGCCGTTGAGCAAACATGCCTTTCAGCCTAAAGCTGTAATTACTTGCTATGGTGGGCTTTCATTTTCACAGGAAACAACAGGCTGCGGAGCCTTCCTGAATTCTTGTCATTGCTGGAAAAATCTGATACTTTCTGTCATTATGGTTAAGTTTTCATGTATATGATGATTGCAACTACCCAACAAAATGTTCCAATACCCCCTGACAATGCCCGGTTTGTGCGTTTATTCTCGGTTAATTCACAGAAGATCTTTAAATTGTATTCTAGTTTAAATTAGTGTTTTTTGCTGGATGGTTTAGAAATCAAACAGTTTTGGTTTCCAAACAGTATGTGATTTTGGGGGAGATTTTTCTTTGGCTGTTCAATTGTTTTCTGATATTCGTTCTCCATATATCTTCTTAAGTAGTTTCAAAGCTTTGGTAGCTTCCTTAGCCTTGTGTATCAGAAGACGAGCAACATCCTCATTTTGGAGAAATTTTGACAGCATTAGTTTTCAGATTGGTTTTAAATTTTTAGTTCATAGAGAGACGCTTCTGTAAGAGTTCGGGAATTTTTTTTTTTTTGTAAAATAGTTGGTTCCTTTGCTAATGGAGCGAGTCTTGCAGATTTCAAGATCCATAGGTGATGCGTATTTGAAAAAAGCTGAGTTCAACCGGGAGCCTCTTCTGCCAAAGTTCAGACTTCCAGAACCCTTCGACAAGCCAATTCTAAAAGCAGAGCCGTCAATTGTAGTGCAGAAACTCCACCCTGAAGACCAATTTCTCATATTTGCATCTGATGGTTTATGGGAACACTTGAGCAATCAGGAGGCAGTTGATATAGTTAACAGCTGTCCACGAAACGTGAGAACTCGATCATTCATTTCTCGATCATATAACCACGATTGTTTATTTCTCAATTTGTTGGATGCAGGGTATAGCAAGGAAACTCGTTAAATCTGCGCTCAAGGAAGCAGCCAAGAAACGCGAAATGAGATACGCAGATCTGAAAAAGATCGATAGAGGAGTTAGGAGACACTTCCACGATGATATCACGGTTGTGGTCGTCTTCCTTGATTTCCATCTTATGAACACCGGCTTCAGCCGTGGGCCATTGCTCTCCATCAAGGGCGGTGCCGGTGTAACCTCTACGTCCAACCACCCCTAAAGGGTCCTGATATTTCCATACCCTTGGGCCTTAAAACCTTAAATCTGCTGCATTGGTTTCTTTGCTGTCTGTATCCTCTTTTTAGGAAAAAAAAACACAACAAAGGTGCATCATGTATAGCTGTTAGAAAATTTTTGTTGATCTGAAAATGCAATGGTATACACTTTGTTCAAGTTTTTGACAACAATTGAGATACAAGCTGTCAAAATTTTGTCAGCTTCCACAAGGTTTTTCTTTCAGTACAACTTTGTGGGACAAAATAAATAGCTGTAACATCTAAGTGTATATATGAGCATTCTCTATCAAGCATTTGCATCCTGAGGCAACAGAATTCGGATGGATGGATGAACAGCAGGCATATTTACTCTGAAGGAGGCTGATGGTGCTGAGCAGGTCTATTAGCTTAAGAGCCTCAGTTCGAGCTGATGTGAAGAAAACTGTAAAGCTAGGAGATTTCAAACTGCTATCTCTATTTGAGTAACACTTTCGATATCTTCCTCATATACACAAACAATGACCAAACCGCGAGCCACGCTGAGATATAGAGCAAGACCACTCCAGTAGCTACAAGACCTCCGGCCCCAACAAGACTGCACAGTGTAGTCGCAGTAAAAAAAATGATTTCGTTGTCAAATAAGCTGTCAGACATCAGGGTTTTACTGGTTGACAGAATGAAAAAAATGGGGCAGCTTGAAGATTAAAAGAGATGGCACTTTTCACCTGCTGTCTCTGGCCGCTAGAAGAACTGTTAATGCTGTCATCTGAGTTGCAGTCTTCCACTTCCCTAGATTGTTGACAGCAACTGCCTGATGGGATTTGAATGTTAATTTAGTACAAGCGTCTGGAAAAGAGCATTGAATTTATAACCGCTGAGATTATGACAACGAACCTCCAAGAGTTTACCGTCCTGAGAAGCGGCCCATTCTCTAACCGCGGACATAGTTATCTAGTAAATTTGTAAATAATTCGCGAAATAAAGACCAATAACATGGTACAAAAGAAGTAGAGTGTATGAAGTTAGCGTTAGACTATATGGGTCATTTAATCCTATACATTGATAAACATCTCGCTAAGGGAAGAAAAATTCATGATGTCTATTTTTACCCAATCATTGCAAGGCAAAAGCCTGGTGAAATTTCCCACATCTAGAATTTTACGGGCCGGAAATGAGCACAACTTAAATCAGCAAAGCAACACAGTACTTGAGAATTCACTAACTCCAACAAATTTAATATCGTTTGGATCTTGAAAGAAAACTTGTGGGATTGAAAGAATATTTGAAGAAAAATGAAGTTTTGCGTTTGGTTTGTCATGGAAAATTAAAACAACATAAAACCATATAATATAAACTTTTCGCTGCAATTTTCTATTGAAAATTCATTTTCTTACTTATTTTCCATTTCATTTTCTTTCCATCAAAATTTTCAAGATCCAGACGGAGCATCAAAGTAATACTGACACTTTAATGGGTGAACAAAAACATTGGGAATCAACATCTTCGCCAGCACAATCCCTATTGAAAGTGGCAAATATAAATACAAACACTCACCTCCCGACCAATGATAGCAATAGCAGGAATAGTCAACAGCCACGGTATTTGTCCGAAAGTATCAAAAGCTAGAGGTTTCGTGCACAGTAAGATCAATGTGGTAGCAACCATAAGCTGCAATGAAAGTACATATCAAAATGAGTTATTCTAAACAGCTGATACAGTCAACTAATTTAAGATGTTCCATGTCAGCGAACATATCCTCACCTTATCAGCAACCGGGTCTAAAAAAGCGCCGAATTCAGAATGTAACTTCATCTGATATGAAACCAACAAGCACACATCAATCCCAAATCATAAGCATGATTTCTTCGTAAGAGAATAATCCATACCTTCCTAGCGAGGTACCCGTCAAGCCAATCTGTAATAGAAGCAAATACAAAAATACTCGTCGTAGCTGTCGTCCCCAACCAGCTATCCATGTAAAAAGCTGCAAACACGATAAAATAGTAATCAGGATTCGAACCATACAACATGAAAACCAAGTTTTTTTTCAACGGAATTGACAGAAGGCGAACTCACTGTTAACCAGAAGTGGAACAGCAGCCACACGCGCAATGGTCAGTATAGTAGGCAATGTCAACAACTTCGAAGGTTGTTCATCATCCGACTGATCCTCCTGCCCCGGCGATACAGACAGTTTCTCCTGACGCAACCCGCCATTCTGATCCCAGTCGTCATCTTTATCCCCAGAACCCCTCTCCGCCACGACACGCGATGACGACGAGAGGGACTTGCAACCGCGAAACCCTAATTTCGGGGACGAGTTGCTGAGCACCAGCGGACCGCAAGGCGGCATCGTTTTCACCGGGCGTAGCTTATCAGCGACGTAGACATTGAGCCCTAGCGACGAGGACGATGTCAGATGATGCGATGATTTGAGTGACAAGGGAGAGGGAGGAGCGTTGGTTGCGATAGTGCGGACCAACTTGTATGGATTGGTGTACATGGAAACCAGCTTCAGACTCGGCATCTCCCACTGGTAAATCGAAATGGGGTTTTCGGATTTTCAGGATTGATCTATGGATCGATGGCAATCCAGTGCACCCATCAAAGTACAGTACTCCAAGTTTATCGTATGGCTATTGATGTTGAACAATCTGGACTGAGAATCCAGCGCACGGCTTTTGAACTACAGAGTAGGTTTTTTCAATTCAGTCCCTGGATTTCGAATTGTTTCTTTTTGAGTCCCATTTGATTATATTATATTATTCTCCTTTTTCTCTCAGATTGAGTTGCTGCCGGCGTGATGACGTGGCAGTTCCGGGTGGATATTATTTGTCAGTTGCAGAAACTATTACACACAGCTTTTTACATAAAGAGCTGTAGAGTAGTGCAAATACACAAGTAGAAAAAATGGAGCCTTCCTCTCCTCTCCTCTGCTCCTCCTCTCTTCTCCCTTCCTCGTGCATCAGCTAATCTTCTGATTCTATATAAACATGTCGAGCTAATGTGGGTCCTACCCATCACCAGAAAGCTCAGGTCAGCTGACATGCTCCTTGGCTCGCACGAACTGACCCTTGACTCGAGGTCTCTGTTCAGCCAGTTGCTTCCTGCTCTGGTACCGGACCTGGATATGATCTCGGTGGTTAGAAATCAGAGACGGCGAAGACAGCTCAAGGATCACAAAAGCTCGGAATTTGACAGTGGTTACCTTTTTCCTGAAGCATCGTTCTTTCTTCTTCTGGCGGTATTTATTAAGAGCATCCATTCTAGATGGGAACGGGATTCCGGCGACGGCGCTGAACGATTTGCCTCCATTACCGATCATGACGCTCCTCGGAGCAATATCAATATCAATGGCCATGTCTGCTGCATTGTTGTCTACATGATTCTCTGTCTGTCCGCTTCTCACACCATCAACAGAAATCACCGCCTGTGTATTCGAGTCTTTTGGGGTGCACTTTTGCTTCTTTTGATTCTGCAGCAGCGGCAAGTTTTCAGCTGGTTGACGATGGTGGTTCGCTTGGATCTGCCGGCGGGTCTCCTTGCCTTGATCCGTGCCTGAACCGGTGTTCGGCTGCTGTGAGTTTGAGGTATGATTTTCCACTCGCTTGAAGGCTGACGTCGAGTGATCGGAGTTCATTGCCGGCATGGCTGTGGCACCATTTGAAGGTTTGAAGGAGTTGCTTGGGACCTTGCAGGTAGTGGATCCTTTATCATTGTTATCCGTGCTGCCGTTGGAGCTTTGTTTGAGGACAGTGCCGCTTGATTTGGACTGGAAATCATTTGTGGATTCTCCCTTGGCCGCTTCCGAGCTGTTATCCGGCGGAGAACAGCTTCCTACATTTCCACTTGGCGTCTGATTTGCAGTTGCCGTAGAAGAGTACCTGCGTCCAAAACATAACATAATTGTTCGTCAACGAAACACATCAAAAATATATATATATATTCTTATAATTAAATATGGGACAATTACAAATGAGGATATCTGGTACCTTGAAAACGCAGAAAAGCGCGATCGCCTTATTGGATTACGGTCACAGGTCTCAACAGTTCGACCATCTCCCACTTGTTTTAAACTGAGCTCCAGAAACGGCAGTTCTTGGGAAGCAAGAGGTTTGCCGTTAAAAATACCATCTGGAGAATCTGAAAATGGAACTTCCGAATTCCCAACGTTGTTTTTCGCTATCAGGCTCATGAGATCAGCAGCTGATGCGATGGGTTCATCGTTTTCCATATCACAGTCAATCTCAGCTTGATTTAATTTTCCATCAACTTTCTCACCGTCAGAGGCTGTTTTCAGCACCGTTCCGGTTGGGTAGTCATGCAGCAAAATCGCAGTGGTTCGGCAGCCCATCTCTAAATCTTTTCCCATTATAGAGGTATCTGTAAGATGAGGGCAACTTGGGTTAGCCAAAAAGCGAACAAGTGTGCTTAAACTGCAAATGTAGCGAAAAGATATATTCCTACTGCCATCAATGTCTTGGACGTCCCTTGTGGTTACAGGCTTCCAGCTACTCGCAAATGCTTCAGCCGTCGAGCAGATGGGTTGAGCGCATATGCTACTGAGATGGTTAGTTGACTTATCCCTGGACAGTATTGGTGCCGCAAAGTGATATTCTATTTGGCTTCTGTCCCAAAAACTCTGCGGACAATAATCATTCGAAATGTTAAAAAATATATTTGAGTTTGATATCTATCCTAGTACAAATTACATGATCATGAACTTACACGAGCTTTTAACGATATGAAACTCACTAAGCAAATTATAAGCCAATTAATGCGCAGCATAGATCAAAATGACAGAAAGACGGCACAAATTCAATGCTTCATCCTACCTCGGTACTGCTACCATCGTCACTTCCATCTCTGTTATTCAGCCCAGTGCTTCCATTATCATTGCCAATATGGCCGCTGTTGTTGTTGTTCGACTCTTCAACACCAATTGATTTTGCAGGTTCTTTCGTTTGTTTAACACTTCCACTTCCACTGCCACTCGACTGAAACAAATCCGACGCACCAATGACAAAAATGAGAACATGTGTTGATTTTCGAGGCTTCTCGTTTCTTAAAGCTGCGTAAAATGTAGACTAAAGAAACATCGCCAATATCGCCGCTGTAAAAATGCGGCGACAGCAGAAAGACTAAAAAACAACTCACATAGTTGAGTTTTCTCCAAACATGCTGCCACAGATTCTTAAGCTCATTCTTCCGGATAGGCTTCACCAGAAAATCAACCGCCCCTTTTGACAAGCACTTAAAGACTACACCCATAGAGTCTTGAGATGACGTTACTGCAAAGACAACTAATCAGGCGCCACAATGAGAAGTATCAATTCAGGAAATTAACAGTACCCGGGACCGGCTTCGCGAAAGCGACTAATAGAACTATACTTACTAATCACAGGCATATTTTTGAGAGTTCCGTGGTCTTTAATTTTTTGCAGTAGACTTATGCCAGATAAACCAGGCATGATGAGCTCAGTCAAAACGATGTCAACCTGAATGCTCGGACTTTCCAGGATTTTCCATGCTTGCATTCCGTTTGCTACAGCAGTCACTACAAAAAATTAAAAAGAACGATTAGTATTCGGTAAACATGCCAGGAGAAAAAATTTATCAGACGTCAGTGCTGAACGAATAACGTTTGTCAGAAATCTTGGTATAACAGGTATAATGTTTATCAGAATCAATAGATACGAAGTACAGTCAAATTGACCGGATCCCACATGGCCGTTTACTTTACGTAGCTGAATGCTCGCAAAAAAAAAATACAAATAGGAACATTAGTAAGAAAACTGGTGTGAGGCAAATAATTGAGTTGCTAACCTTCATAGCTGCAATTTCGAAGTAATGCACTCACTACGTGACGAGTTGACTCGTCATTTTCCACCAACATAACTTTTATTGATCTAGTGGGGAGGAATCTATCCCAACAAATATTGGACCCTTGAGGTTGCTGATGAGATTTTTGGCTATCAGCCCCAGCCAGGACAATATCTGCACATCTTTCATCTCCAAAATCCTTGCTGATACGCGACCCATCCTCCTCGGACAGACCATGACCTTCTTTGGAATTTCCATCTCTATAATTACTTTGTTCGACTCCCTTGAGCTGATTCAGTTCTGCCAAACCCTTTACATTGGAGCCATATAGTTTCATCGGAAAACTCCACATCAACCTGATTCAAAAAGACAGATAATAAGAAAGGCACTAGATTGAGCTGCTGCAGAGAAGTTTTTATTTGAGAAAAAAGCGTGCACATCCCGTTGCCTGTAAGAGCACTCCTCCACATAGCAAAATCATTCATAGTAAGTATACGGATAACATTTCACATAAATTCAATTCAACAATTTACCGCTTCGAGAACCACATCTACATTTTTTTCAGCATCTTGTCAAGGTAATGAAATTCAAAAATTATCTAACCTCTCATATGAATAACTCGCATCGGTTTCTATAAGCCAGTGGTACTAGTTACTCTCCCATGTTGCTAGACGACAGTTGTAATTGCAGATTATGAACCCTAAATTCTAATCATTCCAGGCTCACGACACTAGTTAAGGGTCACAGTACTCAGTAGCTCAAGTTTTAAAAGCATTATTCAGTTGCTTCCACGAAATCAAGTTTCTCTTTCGTTTATCACCTTTGCAGGTTCAACAAGTAGCGTTAAATTACACAGCCCCGATGTGCGTTTGCTGTGTTTTGCTTCAGGAATTACTCGTGACGCATTTTTTTTTCCTCTACCAGATCCTCATTGTTCGTCTCTAATAAAACCACACACTAAAATACCATCAAAACCCGATTATCTACATGGTTAAAAGCTTCCTGAATGACAACAAAATCGACGATTTCAATGCATTTTCATACTGCTTGGAAACAACAACATACAACAAATGTAAAAAATCGCAGCAAATCGACAATGAACAAAATAAAATCCAACTGGAAACTGATTACGTCATTACCTCAGAAGTTAAACGAGTCAGAAGAGCGCCCAAGTATGAACAAATCCCTCCATTAAGCCTGCAAAAGCTCTCCAAATTTCTCGAAGAGCCCCAAAACCAACCACAAAACCATTACGACGCACACTTCCATCATCATCAACAAATTTGCAGCATCAAATAGAAACAAAACAGATCCAGAAAATCCAACAGTATCAAAAGAACACAACCAATCTCATCCTACGAGATAGAGTAATACCTAGAAAAGCTTCCAACTTTGACCGCCCTTTGACTTCAATCGACCGTTTCCCGAAAAGGGTTTCAAGCTGAGACACCAACAACAACAACAACAACACGGAGGACTTGAAAACAACAATAAACCCAGGAAGTAGCGGATTTGTGTGTTTTTTAACCAGGAGAGGGAATCAAAATTCGAGTGGGGTATGATGATGTGGTGGAACGAAAGGCCTGTGGGGTGACACGTAGGACGATTGGCGGTGTGAGCTGGATGATAAATCTAAAGCTGGAAGCTAACCGGGGTTGAGCTAAATCTTGTGCGATTGTCTGGATCGGGGTTTGGATTTGGGGACACGTGGCACCATAAGAACGTTGATAAAGGTTCGAGAGACGATCCGCTTGGACTTTGGTTAAACCGTGACTACACTGCGTCGTTTTGAGTTCTTGACTCCGTATATCTGAGAATTGTTAATTAAATATGCTTTACTAGTTATTAAGCGACCCTTATTCAATAAATATTATTCAAAACTCACATTGGAAAATTTATTTAAATAAATATGTCTGTTGAAATTTATTTTAAAAATGTTTTTATATTTATTGAAAGAATAAATTCACATTGCCATTGGTTGAGACATAAATGTTTCTTTAGAGACACCTAATTTTGTGTTTTGCTTGTTGCATATTGTTGTAACATTATCCCAAAATCTTTCATTTCAAAACATTTAGAAAGCCGTATTAGCTATTAGTACAACCAGTATTCTCTGATTCGTACTGATCGAACTAACACGACCGTATTAGATTATCAGTACCGATATGGAAAAAAAAAATGTTCTTCGGCCCATACTGATCGTACCGGTACGACCGTATTGGATCATCAATGCGGACATGCTCGTTGAAACTGAGATGGATACCTATAATTAAATTTATAATCCGATTTTTTAAAGATATTAGAAATAATGGGTTATGAGAAATGTTTGTGGTTTGGCATTATTGAAATGATCATGTGTTGTGGAAAGGAATCTGTAATTGGGAATATAATAATAAATAAAAACAAGAGAAGAAAAGAAAAGATGAGAGTGGCTTGGCATCTAATTCCCCAGCTGTTGCTTCCTGGCTTTGGTTTTTTCATGTTGCAAAATAGCATTTGAATTTTTCTTCAAGCTTCTTTCACTGCAAACCACATGGGTCGAACCCCATTCCAGATTTAAAGACTTTGATTGTTATGCACTTGCTTTTGGAATCCATATCCTGTTGCTGCATTTGCGACTTTATCCATGGTCCATAGCGCTCCGTATCTCGTTACGTTTTCGCTCGTTGATTGGCTGACTATGCCATGGATATCTGGACCTCTTGTGCCTGTGACTTCCCAAGTTAGATGAGCAATTCTGGAATGGTAACTGTCAGCCAAAGTTTCCTCATTCTGATATTTCTGCAATTTCTCTGCATCATTGAGACATATTCAAGAAACAGGATTTCTGAACAAAATAATATTTGATTCATATATACAGATTGAGGTATACAATACAAGATATCCCTCCTCTAGTTTGAAGACAATAAATAGGACTGAGTTTCAGAGACAGCTCTGGAGAGGCTACATTTACATTAAGTTTCATTGGCAGGTTTAGTTTCCATAGATATGGCCCCTTGGTATAAAACTTAAGCCATGGAAAGAATTTTCAAGCAGCTGCCGATTGTTTATCATCAAGGTGGCTCAGATTCAGAGCTTGAAGCAGCTTCGTCCATGACTCGGGAATCCCACCTGGCAGATCGAACTCCAATAATTTCCCACGCCTGCGGTAAAAGTCTTCCAAAGGTTGACTCTGGATGACCACGAGACGATAGTCTTTTATATTGTTGAAAAAGTATATATAGTGGGAAAAAAGAAGAAGAGGGAGACTGTAGTACCTGTTCGTTATATACTTGGAGTCTCTTCTTTACTATTTCTTCCTTATCATCAGATCGAGTGATGAGCTTGGTTTCGCATCCTGGGGGAGGAAGAAGTGGAGCCATGTATATCCCTTGGTCACCATTCTCTCCCTTGATGTCAATGCAGGCAACATTGTAGTTCCCACCACACTCGCTGCATATCCTTCTTCCAAGGCATTTTGCAACCAGTATGTCTTCCCTGAGCTTTAGATTAATCACCAAGTCGATATCAGTAACACCCTCCAGTATTTCCTACAAAAATGAGTCCAAGAAAATATGTATTGAGGTCTGAGGGAAGACAAAATGACACAATAAATTTGGATAACTGTTAGCTCAAGACATTAACTTTGGGGAACACAAAAAATATTAATTCAAAATGGCTAGAATTACTAAAAAAAATTAACATGCAGGATCTTAATTTTTTGGACACACGAAGTCATTTGGACAAGGTGCAAACAGTCACATTGTTATCTTCGAGGCTCTTCCCCATTGTTTTGACAGTTGATAAAGGCTTTTAAATTTTCTTTGCAGATATAATATGTTCATGTCAAAGAATGTACGTAATATCAGATGAAGATTTTACTGCTTGTCTTATGGTTCGAGGGAAACCATCAAGAATAAATCCCACTTCACCCTTAGATTCTCCAGCTTCAAGTCGTTGGGACAACAGATTTATTATGATTTCATCAGAAACCAATTTTCCTTGGTTCACGATCTCTGAGAGCTGCAAAATGCAAGGGATGAAACATTGAGTAATGTAATATCAAAGCCAGACTGAGAAGACATGTGGAACAAGCAGCCCAAAACTGTAAAATCTCATTGTCTAAACTATTTGTAGAGGTGGAATGAAAATCTTAAAAAACTACATGAATCGGCATACTTAAGTACACATAACATGGCTTGGATCCAAACACTTTTCCCTTCTCTTTTTTTTTTTTTTTTGAAAACTTTTTTAATAGTAACATTTAAGTAAAGTGAAATAATTATATCCAGACAGGCACCACCAGACCAGACACAAAAAGACGACTTTAGACACCTCCGGCATGAGGCTTGCACCCAGTAATCACCTTAATTTTAAACTCAGTGCCACTTAGCTCAGAATAAAACTTCATATGCCCTCTCCTTAGTTTCTGGCAACTGTATGAACAGGAGCAGTAGAAGAACCATAACAACATCAGTTTCATAAATTCTCAACATGGCCAGCACGGCCATACTATCTCAACCTCACTTTTTTTGTTTCAACAAAATAAAGATTAATCTGGCTACTACTTTTTCATGAAATGAAAAAATCTGGGCAGACTAAGCATGCCTCAAAAAAGGAAGAAAAAGTATCTGAAGACCCTGGTAGTAGAGGTCATATCAGTGTAGGATTGATCCCCACAGCTCTGCTCCATAATATTTCAAGCAGTGTCTTTCACTCCCCAGTATCGAAACCAACCTCAACTATTCCTGCCCAGCATATTAGCAGATCCTTGTGTCCATATAACTAGCCTAGTCGCAACATATTTACCTTATTCCTTCAGATACAGAGATCGATCATCCAACATCCTAAACATGACTCCTGTTGCCATCTCTCATATCATCCAACTTACCAACTTCCACCATAACTGAAGGAAATAAGGCAACTTGCATTATTCTTGGAAAATTATGTCATTATCTTTTCTTTCTTTTGATAATTTATATCTTTCGGCATTTGTTTAGGTTGTAGTTTTTTTTTCCTTTCCTTCAATATTGCTTCATTATAGGATCATTTTGTATTAGTCTCGTGTATATAATGTTCATCTTGTAACCATTTATCAACCATCAATAAGAAATAATATTACTTACTGTTTTGTTTCTTCATGGCATTAGGGTAGGTTCACGGTCAAATAGCTTCCGCATAATTTTCATTCCACCACATACGTCACTATTACTACGTCGAAAAAGGATGATGAAGCGTCTGAAACAAGGTCGCCTGGATCAATAGTAGTAGACGCAATGTCTCCATATTTTATTTCCGAATCTGACAACCCCAATCTTATGTTCACGGTCAGTCTCCTTTAAGATAGCAATTATGCGGATTGGGCGGACGAGATGAGCAACGCCCTCTACGAGAAAAATAAGTTTGGTTTTGTCGATGGATTGTGAAATTGGCACTGTGTTGATATTGTCGAGATACCACAATTTGCTTCAGCAACTTCTGCCGTTTGTTTGTTGACGCTTTGGTTCGGCCAAATCTGAAGAACACAAACAAATTTGTTCACCCAATTCGGCAATAGCCTACGTCTGGGGAGGACAACTCTCGGTCCTCAAAATTTCACTATCTCAGTTAGAGTACACCACTACTCCTAACCTAGTCGAAATCTTTGCGCAATCTGTCAACATATATTAGATACACCAGTACTCTACTTTCAATAATAGATAGCTTTCTATAACTCTCAGTCTACCCTACTACAAAGTGTACCCAGATGTTGCTGCAACAACTTTTTTTGTCAAGTTGTTGTTGATTTTATCCGCGACTTCTCCAAGCACTCTCTGCTGAGAAGTCGGACACGCTGCGGTGCTCCCCCTCGATCAATGACCTCCCGCCACATCAAGGAGCACGCTGGGACAATCCGCGCAAGCTGCACTCCGCGACTGTCAACCGTTCAGCCTATCAACGAAGATCTGCTCCAGTCGACTTTCTCAAATTAGTATAGGATCATACTACACCAGTCCTGATCACTCTTCTGCTCAAAACACAACTATCGCTCCAGCACTTCTCTGCTTCCGCGAACTCTGATCTCTGTTCAGTATGTGTGTGTTTTCTTTGATTCGATCTTTGTGTGTCTTGCTTCGTTCTCTGCCCCTGCATATGTAGCTTTAGCATCTCAGTAACTTTAGTCCCAACAGATAATGCTACCTTCCGAATCCTCCCCTGGATTTCCGGAAGTGTGTTGAGATTTGGTTTCCTAAATCAAAATTTAGAAATCTTATATTGATCGCCTTCATCCGCGCCGTTGCTAAAGATTCTCTGATCAACTGAGCCTCTCTCTGGTTATTGCTACGAGCTCCGAGCACCTCCAGATTAATCTGCTACAAAGATACTCTCTTTAGCTTTAGCCTTGAATCTTCAATGGATGTTATAACCTCTTTTGGTTTTTGTCTTGATCCCTTTTGATCATTTGTACCAGCTTCTGTCGTCACATGATGTTATAGCTTCTTCTGGCTCTTCTGTTTTGTCAGTCTTTATTTGCAAGTACTAGCTCCTGGTACCACAGGATGTTGTAGTCTCTTCTTCCGCTTTTGTCACAGATGTCATATCCCTAGCAATCTCCCTCTTGGCATTTTTGACAAAACTTCAGCACTTGCAGCCTTCACTCTTGACTGAAAAAACTTATCATATCATAAGCAATAATATTAACACCATCTTGGCAGCAGAAGCTTTTTTTTCCTTCTCCTTTTTTTTGTCATAAATGACAAGAGGCCTAAGGAGTAGGTTGCAGTAGCAACTTCAATCTGTTTCCACTTGAACCTTTGCTTCTGATTCTATTGGTCTGGCAATAGCTTCTCAGTATGGTCATGATCCATCATCCCAATCTTTCGTCTCCATTGGGTCTGTGTAACAGTATGAGCTTTGTGACGGAAATCTCTGCCCATTTCTCAGTATGGCGATGAAAAACGAGATTCGCGCTTTGGAATATAATGGTACAATGACATTAGAACCACTATCCCAAAGAAGGCCATCGATTCCAAATGGGTATATAAACTCTAATACAAGCCCAATGATAAAATCGAGCGATATAAAGCACCGTTGCAAGCAAAGGTTTTACACAAATTGAAGGGATAAATTTTCATGAGACCTCTTATTTTTGTTGCAACTAAGAAAAATTTAATCATGCATCAGTTGGATGTCAATAATGCCTTTCTTCATGGCGATATGGTGGAAGACGTCACATGAACATACCATACTGATTTGCAACGGATGGGGAGACTCGAGTTTGCAAGTTAAAAAAGTCATTATATGGCTTACGACAAGCTACAAGGAATTGGTATCACAAATTCACCTGAACTTTGACCAACATTAGGTTTTATCAATCTCGAGCAGATCACTCCTTATTCACTCTTTTGTGTAAAATCTCAACGGGACATCAAGTTACGGATCTTTTTACGGAGACTCTTATGGCAGCTCGCTTTCGATTTATAACCTTCACACGCCAACTTGAAGGGTAGCGAAGGATCAAGAAATTTGCATTGTTCTTGGAGGCAAATCACCATTATTCTTCGAAACTAATGTTATTACTTTTACTTTCTTTTGATAATATCTTGTTACCATTTTCCAATCATCAATATAAACAATATCGCCTCCTGTTTTTCTCCTTCAATAACTCAAATTTACTACTTCATTTTTAAACAGGACTATCAATATTAATGCCTACTGCTTCAAGTAACTTTGAGCTCAAAGTTCTCACTTGTCAAATCTTCACCCTCAAGAAAATCAACAGGTCCCTACTTAACATTTCTAAAATGCAAATCTTAACTTGAAAAAATCTTTCTTCTAGACGCTGGACATACATTGTCTCCTAAAATTCATTCTCAAGCACCTATTCTTGTTCAATCAACCGCACCTTCAAAAACCAGTTCAACAAAATTAACATAAAAACCAACCTTGGCAGCAAGCGGACCAGACGAAGCGAGCTCCTCCCGCAAAAGATCTCCAGTAGAGATATGAGGCACGCCGAGCAGACTCGAAAGACGAGACGCGTATGTCCCCTTCCCCACGCCAGGACATCCAAGGAACACCCACTGCACTTGCCTCCCCTTGTTATCCACCTTCTCAACATCTCGCGATTTGCACCCAATCGTTCTCGCAGCGGCCGATTCCGACAGCGACCGCCGCATCCCCGTGAAGATCGACGAATTAGACCTGATCAGGCGGCTCAGCACCGCCATGGATTAGCCACGAACTACCGATCGGTTCGTCGGTGATCGACTGAATCTCCGAATCTGAAAGCGTTGAGATTTTCAGCTCCGAGTTGCGAGAAAATGACACTCACGTTTCCATCCGCTCTGGAGATCGTGTACATTCGTAGATCTCGTGACGTCATTATATATATTTTAAAATTTTATTTATACAACTATTGGTCTTGACCATTTGGGCCTATATTGGGCTTACCCGTTTGGGCCTATATATTGGGCTTTCCCATTTGGGCCGACAAAAGATGAATTTGGCCTGGGAAAAAAGGCGGGAAACACATCGCAATTGCCAAAACATATGGTGTTCCTAATAGAATCAATCAAACGTATCCAATGTCCCAAATTTGAAGTAATTATAGAATAAATAAAGTTTCTCCGGCTCTCGACCAACAAATTAGTCCAAAACGATACCGTTTTTTACTTGGTCAATTTAAGGATTTAACTAACCGTAATAAAAATGATAATTAATGATGAAAATCCGACAAGAGACGCAGAAGCTTTAGCTGGGGGTCCACGAAAAAGGAAAGGAAGGGAAGCAGCCACGTCGCCCAATACTATCAAAACCTCGTATCCCTGCCGACAACTTACGCTTCCTGGTTTTTTCTTAATCAATTCTTAATCTCTTATTAACTTACGTTAATCTAATTAAATTCAACTCCCACTTGCCCGAATCCAGCCAAAATACATTTAAATATAATGATTCGATATACTTTTTATTTTTAAATTATATTATTAAATATCAAAAGTAAAATATTTGATATTGTTGTATGTGGATCCGCATAAGAGGATTTTAATTTTACAAAAGGTAACGTTCAATTCCTAACCTTATTTGTATATTTAAGAATAGACGAAGTACTCAATACCAGATATAAATAAGAGATCGTCAAAAAACGGATACATAACTATTTTATCGTAAAAGTTAAATGTAATCATTTCTTAATATGAATCCGTCCACCAGAACTTCAATCTCAATATAGAAAGAGTTGTCGGTGATTCCATATCCCTGGTCGCAATCTATCTTTTTGATACGGTCCTGATTGGTTGATCTGTTCGCGCTCCAAAATTATGATAAAAAGTACGAACATAAACCTATTTATTGAACAACCATCACCGTATTTAGAGATCTTATTTTACATCTTTTTTCCTATCTCCACCCCTCTACTCTAACCATATCCCTCCCCAGAAAGGGGAGACAATGAACGTATACACTTTAAGAATATGAAACAATAAATTAAACAAAGTCAGTGCTAACGTTGGACACCAATGGATGGACATTATTTGAATATTTCAATTTGATAGAACCACTTGCTGGCTTCCATGTTTTATTTATACTTCATATATCCTTAAGAATATCTTCTCATGTTTTATAAATTAGTCTCTCAATTGAATACAATATCGTGGGATTTTGTTTTTTAATAAATAATTTATGGCTAATAAAGCTGATTTATTTAATAAATTTTTGACTAGACCACACAACTGCACGCCTTATCTCGGTCATAAAAGAAGATGGGACACGTGGCGGGTGGCGATTGGCAGGGATCATATCAAACGAGATTTCCCGACAGCGACGCAAAGAAGTGCATGTTTGAATTATTGAGGTGATAAGGGATCGTCATGTAATAAAGCAAACTTTAGGGGCGTAGATTATAATCATCTGGAGACACACAATAGTAGTGAGTTTTTAAGGTTTGATTGTTTCACCAACTGGAAAATGTCGCATAGCGACCCATACACAATAGTTTCTCTTGTCTCCGCAGAAATTAATTTAATTTAAATATGTGTTAAGTTAATTGAAATTAGACATTTATGGTATGGAAATGATGTGGATACACGTGTTGGAATCATTTGGATGATTCGAAATAGTTGGAGGTTGCAGGCCCAGAAATGGACGGTCAGGATTGTCGATTTGGAACTATTCTATTCTTGGGACGACAGTGATGTGGTTTTAGGTTATTTGTCTTGTCGTGGGACTTGCTGTCTCCATTAAGGTTTCCTCTGATCTTCTTCTATCTTTTTTTTTACTTGAAATAGAAAATTATTTCCCCAAAAAAGAGACTGGTTTTTCCCTCCGCATGTATAGGCTCTACTTTAGTTTTTACTCTTTATGGATAAAAAAGTAAACCCTAAAAGCTTAAATTACTTATTTAACTTAAATACTTAATTCAATATTTCGATCACGAGAATAACTTCTGCATTAACTTACTTAGTTTAATTAAATGAATTTATGTAGTGAAATATTAAGCACGACAAAATAGCGTCAAATACTAACAACAGTGTTGTAGTGGCTTTTGAAAGAATGGAAGAGGCATCTAACACTGTCGTTTTCGGCTAATGAATAAATGTTAAAGCACATCAAAGTATCAAGCACGTGGCGCGCTTCTCTTGTCTTCCCATTATTCGTGAAGAAACCATAGTTGCTAGAGTTCATCGGAATCGACATAAATTGCCAGATTCTCAATTTTATTATAAACCTTTTTCACATCGTACACTTTTATCTAACACAATAATCAATAACATCTCGTTTTATTTAATTTTTATTGAATGCGGAGGCCTAAAATATTCAATAAACACGGGAGTGATATTAGGAAGATGGTAGCCGTCCATTTATACGAGGAGTAATCCCTAGCCGTTGATGACAACAAAGTACGACAACCTAATTTGTTATTTAAATAGATAAATGATTATTTATTTATTTTATGTTGTGAATGAATGGACGAAAGGTACGTTATCGTGAAATAATGGAAGACAGGGTGGTCCATGTAATTAAGTTTGATATTTAAATATTTTAATAATCGTGTCAATATGTCCATTTATGGTATGGTCTTTTGAAAGCATCCTGTCCAATCAGAGCGCGCCACGAGAGCATATACTGCTTCGAATCATAAATAGGCCTGGCTTTTTCTTTCCTTATTTTAAATGTTTATTTGTTTTAATTTAATAATTATTTGAATAATTATAAATAAATCAAATTGCAGTCTTCCTCTCTGCACACTTCTTCTTCTTCTCTCTCTATCTCTCTCTTTCTTATCTCCGCCATTACAGACTTCTGTAGACTTTCTCTCTCTCTCTCTCTCTCTCTCTCTCTCCTATTTGCTGTTTGGCTTTATCTGACACTAGGCCGCTAATCACACATCCTTCTCCGACCTCGAAACTACGGCATCAGCGCCGATGTCTGCGAGCTGATCCGACGAGCGAGCGAGCAAGCGATCAGTGGAAGTAAGCTGTGTTGCTAGTTTCTGCAAGATCTCTCGGAGATGTGGGACCTCAACGATGATATGATGACGGAGGACGGTCGGCGGGGGGAGGAGAATGTAAACTATTTGAACGGGGAGGGGAGCCGGCGAGGGGGGATGGATGATTCCGGAACATCGCCTTCGTCGATCGTCGTCAATGCGGCAGGAGGTGGAGCAGGAGACGAGGATTCGAACTCCTGCAACGGCCGCGCGCACGAAGCTTATACCTTCACTTTTGATATCCTGAACAAGGGGTTGAACCAGGAGAGCAAGAACTTCATCGCTTCATCGTCGTCGGCTGGAGCTTCGTCGGCGGCGACGAATACGGGGATGTTGTTGTATTCTGCACCGAGTGTCGGGGACTTTCGATCCAGCTCGTCGGCTAATTCGCCGAAATCCGATTGGTTAAATCTCTCCTTTCCCGACTCGGCTGAGCAGCCGGAGATGACGATTTTGCAGCAGCAGCAGGTGCCGGTGAAGAAGAGCCGTCGAGGACCGAGGTCGAGAAGCTCGCAGTATCGAGGCGTGACTTTCTACCGGAGGACTGGAAGATGGGAATCGCATATATGGTTTGATTCTGAAACCCTAAAACATCGAATCTCAATTTTCATTATCTTCATAATCATCATCATCAACTCATGATGCTGCGATGGTTTTTCTTTATTTCTGAAACCCTCAACTCGTTGTGTTTTCTGCAATTTCAGGGACTGCGGGAAGCAAGTATACCTAGGCAAGTATACGAATAAGCATTTTGTCGAATGAAATTTTGTCTGAAGATTTTTTCAAGCTTGTCTGATTGATCGATCTTGGTTTTCCACAGGTGGATTCGACACTGCTCACGCAGCAGCTAGGTCAGTGATGACGCTACTAAGAAGAGTTTCTTTGATTCCTTATCACGCGGATTTGATCTTGATAATGGTTTTGTGAATTCAGGGCGTACGATCGAGCTGCAATCAAGTTCCGCGGCATTGATGCTGATATCAATTTCAATGTAGCCGATTATAAAGAAGACATCACACAGGTCGGATAATGATTTCTCGTATTCATGGGATTGTGTTTTTATGTTAATGGTTTGGTTTTTGTGTGCAGATGAAGAACCTGAGCAAAGAAGAATTTGTGCACACGCTTCGTAGACAAACCACAGGATTTGCTTGGGGAAGCTCCAAGTACAGAGGCGTGACGCTGCACAAGTGCGGTCGATGGGAGGCTCGGATGGGTCAGTTGCTTGGAAAAAAGTGAGCAATTTCATATTTGGCCAAACATATTTGTTTAGATTCTGAACATGTTGGTTGTAAAGTTAGGTATCTTGTTACTTAGAATAAGATGTTGCAGAGGTTTTGGTTTGGCCAAAAATGGAAAGAGGTAGAGTGTTGAGAAGATTCGGTTATGGCTGTTTGCAGGTACATATATCTGGGGTTATTCGAGACTGAAGTAGAGGCTGCAAGGTTGCTTGTTTATAACCACACGTTTTCCTATGATATTTTCCTCTCAAGTCTCGATACTATGATTCTCTCTCTGTTCTGTTCCATATTGATGGTTGATGGAATTTCATGTCTGAATTCAGGGCTTATGATGTGGCAGCTCTTAGATGCAATGGAACCGAAGCCGCCACGAATTTTGAACCAAGTTCATACGACGATGTCTTCGCTTCACGTCCCAATAATAATGATGGTAATGCAGCCAGTGGTCGTGAGCTTGATCTGAGCCTTAGCCTCGATTCATCATCTGATTATTATCCGACAGGGAGTGGTTCCAGAAGCCAGGCTAAGAATGTTTTTCCAAAGGTGGTGATGAGACTTCTGCAAAGTCCTGTTTTTTTCCTTGTTACCTTTTGGTGGAAGCTGATCTAATTGTCATTTTACAGACAAAGCGGTTGGCTTGCTCTACTTCTGCCGCAGGTGGTGGTCGGAACCCTGCTCCTCGTGGTCAACTATCAATGTCCTTAAACTATCCGCTGGCCTTAAATTCAGGCAGTTACTTGCCAACGTCGCATGAGGTAAGAAAAGTTCAATTGAACCAGACACATCACTTGAAGCGCATTGATGTTCATCTTTAAACTTGTACCGAACAGGTTCAATCAATGGCACTGGCTTCTCCAAGAATACCAAACTGGGGATGGCAGGATCCACAAGGCCACGGCAGAATCATCTCCAAACCGCCGCCTCTGTTCTCCACGGCAGCATCATCAGGATTCTCCTCGTCTTCTTCTGTCACCCCAGCTTCAGCGCTTACGGCCCTGCAACAAGCACGGCAAAGCTTCCCCTATCAATATAATTACAGGAAGTTGTAAGCAAGCAAACCGGCAGGCATCATGTTCTAAATGCAGTGAAGTCAGATACTTAAATTAAGGTGACTTCAGCAAAAATATGTTAAATTAAGTATTGGAAGGCAAGTTCTTTCAGATGATAGAACCCCAGCAACGACATATGACCACCAACAACAGTGGATAAAGCAGCAGCATTGCCATGGTAGATGCATAGAATCTATAACATGACATGGCTATTGCAAGTACCTAGAATATAAAGTACAAGGCAAGAAGGGACCTCCAATGAAGGCAATTTTAAAAGAAGAATCCTGTATCCTAGTTGTGGTCTTAGAAATCGATCATAGTCATTCATGCAGTCTGAACTAGTTTTCATAAGGTATATGTTTCGCTGTGTTTAGCACAGCAACTGGGATACATTAGAACGGCAAGCAGCCTCCGTGAGAACCCCATACCTAGCCACCGCGCGTGGATATTCGATGACCCTTGCTTTCGCATAGCAGATGCAATATCTACAGGGTCTACACAGCAACATAATTTCATCCAGGCTATTTAACTGCAGATAATAACAGAAAACGAAGGAAAGAAGAAGATGTCCTGCCGACTGAAGTCAGAAGATTGTTATTGCTGGAAACCATCCTCGATGGATTTGTTTATCTGTTTTTTCAACTCTTGAGAACTTTCCATGGCGTTATTGTATGGAGCAAACATGTCCTGCAACAAGCATGATTTCTCAATGTCAATAGCAGCTCATAGCCTCTTATCTTACCAACTTTTTTTCTCAAACTAAGCTACTCTCTTATCAGGAAACTCAAACAACTGCATGATTCATCTCACATAAAGCATTTCTACCATTCTACGCTCAGAAACACACAAGAAACTAATTTAGTCAAAGGTTTGGCAGGTTGTATATAGTGCTTGGGTGTCTTCTCTGCCGCAGAATCAATACAAATTTTCCAAAGAAAATAAACTTTGTTGCAGAGCAACAAGCAAGCATTTCACTTGGATCTCAGAGAGAGACAACCAACTGAATCAGAGTATGGAAACACAATCATCAATCATATCCGAAAACAAGGGGAAGGAGCGAGCGAGTGGCTGCTGGGGATTTATGGCGGAAAATGAGAAGGACAACAATATCGCTTGTATACTTCAACTTTAACATACAAGAGGAAGAAGGAGAAGAGGAGTATGTTATTGCGTGTACCTTGAAGGTAGACTTGTTCAACTGGAAGATGTAATCCTCGGCAAGTTTGATTCGCCTGTCGAGATGAGGAGCGTCCTTGCGGAACTGCATGGCGACGAAAGGCTTAAAGTGCTTGTTGTAATCCTCCAGTCCGTGGTGCTTCTTCACCGCCTTGAGCAGGAGTCGGTACAGCTTTGGGATTTTCGCTGATTCTCCCGCCATCTGCCCGCACCGTCGTCTAGGATCGGAATCGCTGCAAATCGAAGATGATGATGATGACGACAATGGAGAGTGCCCTAGTTCTTAGCAAACCCAAGTTTGAATGGGTCGGCCCGTTTTCTTAATAGGCCACAGTTTTCATAATGGGCCTATACCGACAACAATAAATCCATCGATGGCCGATAGCGTCCAGAAATATGATCGGAAACTCGAATGAAGCAATTGTTATTGTTGGTGTAAAAACTAGAAGAATCTCAACTCTATGAATAAGGTCACCGAGCTACAGAATTATAAATAGAAACCATGAAGAATGTTTGGGAACGATAACGCAAGTTCAAAATGAAAAACATAGGAATAGTAAGAGCAGAAACTAATTTCGCCACCGCCTGTCAAGGACCCAGTTTTGGTCATGCAGATGTAGTTCTGAAGTGCTGACGCAAAACTGGTCATGCAGATGAATTCACTTGCCTTTCTTGACAGCTGATTTCGTCACCTTGGCACCACTTGGATCCTTCTTCTCCACACTTTTGATCACACCAACAGCAACAGTCTGCCTCATGTCACGCACAGCAAAACGACCTAGAGGAGGGTAAGCTGAGAAGGTTTCCACAACCATAGGCTTGGTTGGAATCATCTTCACCATACCAGCATCACCATTTTTCAAGAACTTGGGTTCCTTCTCAAGTTCTTTACCGGATCGTCTGTCAATCTTGGTTAGGATCTCGGCGAACTTAACAGCAATGTGGGAGGTGTGACAGTCGAGAACCGGGGCATATCCATTTCCAATCTGGCCAGGGTGGTTCATAATAATGACTTGGGAAGTGAAATTCGCAGCTTCCTTGGCGGGGTCGTCCTTCGAGTTGGATGCAACAAATCCACGCTTCAGATCCTTGACAGCAACATTCTTGACGTTGAAGCCAACATTGTCACCTGGGAGAGCCTCCTGAAGAGCCTCGTGGTGCATCTCGACAGACTTAACTTCAGTGGTTAGTCCACTAGGGCCAAAAGTCACAACCATACCTGGCTTGATGACACCTGTTTCAACACGACCAACAGGGACAGTTCCAATACCACCAATCTTGTAGACATCCTGAAGAGGCAGACGGAGTGGCTTGTCCGACGGTCTCTTTGGCTCCTGAATCATGTCAAGAGCTTCAAGAAGAGTAGGCCCCTTGTACCAGTCAAGATTGGTGGACCTCTCAATCATGTTGTCGCCTTCAAATCCAGAGATGGGAACAAATGGAATCTTCTCAGGGTTGTAACCAACCTTCTTCAAGTAGGAAGACACTTCCTTCACAATTTCATCGTACCTGGCCTTGGAGTACTTGGGTGTAGTAGCATCCATCTGCATGATCAAAAATGAATAAACAAATTAACATTTTTTCTGCAGAACCAAAAGAACAACACAGAAATGACGCAATCATACCTTGTTACAACAACAGATCATCTGCTTGACACCAAGGGTGAAGGCAAGAAGAGCATGCTCGCGGGTCTGACCATCTTTTGAAATACCAGCCTCAAACCCTCCAGTTGTAGAGTCAATAATAAGAACAGCGCAATCCGCCTGAGATGTCCCAGTGATCATGTTCTTAATAAAGTCACGATGTCCAGGGGCATCAATAACAGTACAGTAGTACTTAGTGGTCTCAAACTTCCACAGGGCAATATCAATGGTGATACCACGCTCGCGCTCAGCCTTCAGCTTGTCCAGAACCCAGGCATACTTGAATGACCTCTTGTTCATCTCAGCAGCCTCCTTCTCGAACCTCTCAATCACACGCTTGTCAATACCTCCAAGCTTGTAGATGAGGTGACCAGTGGTGGTCGATTTCCCAGAATCCACATGTCCAATGACCACAATGTTGATGTGAGTCTTCTCTTTCCCCATTATAACTCAAACTCTCAAATAGCCTGCATGAAACATAATACCAGCCTCATCAAACCATCATAATTTAACAAACCTAAATTTCCAATCTTAATGCAAATCAAATCCTTCAAATATGTTTAAATCTACACAGATTCTTCAAAGAGCAACATGTATGCCATTTTCAACCTAATTCAAAAGATTCAATAACAAAAACAGATCAGATTGCAAAATTTTCTCATCAATGCAACACACAGTTTAGGAAACATGTATACCATTTTCAACCTAATTCAAAATATTCAGTAACAAAAACAGATCATATTGCGAAATTTTCTCATCAACACAATGCACAGTTTAGAAAACATGTATACCATTTTCAACCTAATTCAAAAGATTCAGTAACAAAACCAGATCCGAAATGTTCACATCAACATAACGCACAGTTTAGAAAACATGTAGTGCGATTCATATCAAAATCAAAAAAGCTTCAGTCACACATCAATTAGGCAAACCCGATTTCGGAAGCTAAGAATACAATACGCCGATCCATTCACATCAGTTCAGACCAGATTGAAGTCCAAAAGTTCCTAAACTTCGAGCAACTCTATACTTCGTACAGAGATGAACAACAAGAAATCAACGGAAATCAAAACCGATTCCCATGCATGAGCCATCAACCAGACATATCATCGTTCATCAAGCTGAGTATACTCCGCAATCACACACAAATGAATCGAGTACACAATAAAGCTACGCCAATCGAATAAATCGAAGCAAGAACAGTACCTTGAATCGACGACCGCAGTGGGTTCTGTAACCGAGTCGAGCAGCGGGAAGATCTCCCTCTGTCATGCCCTCGTCATATTTATAACCATTATTATAATTAGGGTTTTTTTCACCACCGTTGGATCAAAATGCTTTTCCTTTATCAATAAATCCACGGCCAGATAATACTATATGAAACGCCGTCGTTTTATCATTACATTTAACTACCCCATAAATCTATAATATATACAATATGAGCCACTTTGTTTAGAATCGTAGAATCCGACCCGTATCCACCAAAAATAAACGTTAGGTTTGATTTGTATGAGTTTCACTCTTTTGAATTAGCCCGGCCTCACATCCTAATGATACGGTTAATCCGTTATTTTTTTTATTTGGAATCTCAATTTATAATTATCGTATATTTAATTATAAGAATGAATATATATTTTAAAGATATCCATTATAAACATGTTTTTAGAAGACTGATATCTATAACATCGAATCTTTTAAGATAAGGATAAAGACCAAATATGAAACTAGAACGCCTTGCTTTAAAAATGAAACTCAAATTAAGACAAATCTAAACTCTTTAGAAATTTAATCAGCATTTGATAGAAATGCAGCCAACGGCTCTAACGACGTCGTTCGCGCTTGTCTTGCTGACAGTCGACGCTGATTCCATCAACAGCGTCCAAAGCCCTCTTCCTCTGCTTCTACTCCCGCCGGCTTCTTCCCCACAGTCCGCCGCTGCGCGAAGATTCATCGACGGAGAAGGAGAGCATCGACGCCGCTGTCTGTTTTTCAAGTCACTCAGATCCATCGTCATCGCTTGGGGAAACCTCGTCTGCCCGAACATGAACAGGTACCACCTCGACTTTGTCGGAGACGTGAACAATGTTGACACTTTCTTCGCCGACGACATTTTCTCTACCCGACGAGTTTCATCCTTATTAATCTTCGACGATGCAGATGAAGATGAGTGAGATGACAAGGACTGTCCGTTCGACGATGCTGCTGCCTTCTTATGTGATGCGGACTTTCTGAAAGATCCGATCTTGAACTTCCTCCATGAAAACAGAGCACGACGCTTCCTGGGCTTCAGATCTCCGTCCTTGACTCGATCATGTCTCGGCGATGCTTTTTCACATCCGGCCTTCAGTGTCTTGTCTTGATCAACAACGTCCTTGCAAGCAATGAGCTTCCCGCAGAAGATAATGGGGTCGTCATCATCATCGTCCTCTTGGTACGATGATTTCGAAGCCAGTTCTCCGCTGAGACTGAAGAACTCAAAAACAGTGTTAGCTTCTTCTTGGTACTCCTCAGCTCGATTCAATGAAGAAGAGGCGCTGTTGCTGCTGCTGTAAATTGGAAGATCGCATAAGGACAGAGTGTCGTCGTCATCATCATCCTCTGTTTCCTGCGTCTTTGAAAACTGAATCAGATCATCGTTGAGAGAATCACTTTTCTGGGTCTGTTGGAATAGCAACGGTTCCCAGCTTGTCTCACTTGAAACAACCATGTCTGAGAAGAAATGGGTACAAATCGATGAAATGATGAAGCTGATCTGAATGTGCTCTGTTCTTTCAGCTTCTATAAATATATATATATAACCAGAGATAGAAGAACTTGACATTAATCAGTGTGAGGTCCAATGGGAGTGGTTTACAGGTGAGCTCGAAGGAAAGAGAGATGTTCTTCTTCTAGATGGATACTGCTTCCAGATTTGGAGGTGTTGGCTCTTCTAGCTTCGCCATTTTACATTTCTAGAAGAAGGTCAGCCGCCAGACACATACAAAGAAAACGGTGTCGTTTCACGCGTTATGGAAGTTTAAATGCCATCCGATCTGTTGAACTGAAGCATGTCTTTGTTCACGCGGTAATTTCAACTAGAAGCATGTCTCCCTTTATTTTCAGGTTCATAACAATTTAGAATTCGAGGAGTTTAATTTTTTTTTTCTATTGAAATGAAATTGAACTGACTTAGTAGGATTATAGGGAAACAACGCGAGTCAAATTGAGTTAAAATGAATTGAACCAAGTTGGTTTGGTATGTAACAAAGTACTAATTACTTGTTAATTAATCTTTCTAACAATATATTTTGTGACGGATGCGATGTAAACGATAAAGGAAAAATAAAAAATGACTAACTAGACATAGAGATTTAACGTGGTTTAACAACAGTTTGTTAAGGCTCAAGGCGGTCGCGTTCTCCGAGCCAAAACTAAGGAAGTAAGAGTTGGACTTTAAACAACTAAATTAATTAAAATAATCTGAATAGAACAGTATAATTTTATGTTGGATCATAAACATACAGCGGAAACGTATTTAACAGGATCACGCCCATAACAGAATAATTAAGCATACATGATTACTGTAAAAATAAAACGTACCTGAATCCATTGACTGAAAATACCTGCAGCACAAAAGTCTGGGTTGGTGCTTCCAGTCTAATCGTATGTCTCTGGGATCAGTCCTTTGAGAGTAAGAAACTGGAGAACGATGTGATAGACCGGGGACCATAACCCATATTTATATCTTCTACACGAAAAGATATAATTGAGATAATTATGGATTCCGTCTCTCAAAGATTTCCATAATTATCTCTTGGTATCTACACAGTATATTCCACGACTAAAATTATACCTGATAAGCTTCCTAAAAGATTTGATCACTTTATTTAAGCTTATCATAATGATAGCACATACAATTATCTGATTACACGTTCGGTCCCAATTAGATTAATCAGAATATTCTAACAATCTCCCACTGGACCGCATGTGTAACCAAATAAATGCATAAACATAAGTGTGCACAAAATTGCTATCATTCCAGAACAGGTATATCATAAACCATCCGGTCCATTAACTATACAAACATAGGATCAAGGCGGCCTTCGTAATCATCATCGTTACTTGACCGTGCTTGTCACGTATGCCAACATAGCTAAATGACATGGATTCATCGTGGTGCGTAGCATGGAAATAACATGAAATGTGATCTGCACATGTCTATTTCCAACTGGTCTCCTCAAAAGTGAGATCAACATAATCATACAGAGTGTATCGTGTAAACATAATTTCTGCAGAACATAATTCAAAAATGTATAGATAAAAAATCTATCCGTCTCATAGAGCATCAAAAAATACAAACTCCCACTAATCATGAATATCCTCAAACAACATTACACCCATGTGAGCAGTATGCTCATGAAAGACCTTTGGTGTCAATGCTTTCGTAAGCGGATCCGCTATCATGGAGTTTGTCCCAATATGCTCTATGGATATCTGTCCACTCTGTATCTTTTCCTTCACAACCAGGAACTTGATATCAACATGCTTTGATTTCGTAGTGCTCCTATTGTTATTGGCGTACATCACTGCTGATTTATTGTCACAGTATAACTTTAGTGGTCTTTCAATATCACATAAAATGCGCAGTCCAGTGACAAAGTTTCGCAGCCATACGCCATGATTTGATGCCTCAAAACAAGCTACAAATTCTGCCGCCATAGTCGATGGAGCAACGAGCGTCTGTTTGGCAGACCTCCAGGAAATGGCTCCCCCAGCTAACAGATAGATATAGCCTGACGTGGATCGTCTACTATCTTGGCATCCAGCAAAATCAGAGTCGGAGTACCCAATGATCTCAACATGATCCGATCTCTTATACGTGAGCCTATATTCTTTTGTTCCCTGTAAATACCTCATAACCCGCTTGACTGCTCTCCAATGATCCACTCCCGGGTTACTCAGATATCTTCCCAACATACCAACAATGTACGCGATATCCGGACGCGTACACACCTGAGCATACATCAAACTTCCTACAGCCGAAGCGTACGGAAGCTGCTGCATCTCCTGAGTTTCCAGAGTAGTCTTAGGGCACTGATCGAGACTAAACTTGTCTCCTTTAGCGACAGGGGTGTCCAATGGTCTACAGTTCTGCATGCCGAATCTTACGAGGACTTTCTCAATGTAATTCCTTTGTGATAATCCCAAAATACCCTTCGAACGGTCTCGAAGTATCTGGATTCCCAAAACAAAGGATGCATCACCAAGGTCTTTCATCTCAAAATGCTTTGATAGAAATTCCTTAGTGTCGCGCAAAGTCCTCATATCATTAGTAGCCAGCAGTATGTCATCGACATATAGAACCAAGAAAATATGCCTACTCCCACTGAACTTGTGGTACACACACTCATCCATCGGATTTGCCTCAAAGCCATACGAGACAACAATCTGATGAAACTTAAAGTACCACTGACGAGAAGCTTGCTTGAGCCCATAGATGGATTTCCTCAACTTACAAACCATATTCTTTGCATCCTCAGACACAAAGTGTTCTGGCTGTACCATATAAATCGTTTCCTCAATGTCACCATTGAGAAACGCTGTCTTAACATCCATCTGATGCAGCTCAAGATCAAAGTGTGCAACCAATGCCAAGATTGTCCTAAAAGAGTCCTTCGAAGAAACAGGGGAGAAGGTCTCTTTAAAGTCAATCCCTTCCTTCTGAGTAAAGCCTTTAGCCACAAGACGAGCTTTGAATCTCTCCACATTACCATTAGAGTCCCTCTTGGTTTTAAATATCCATTTACAACCAATGGGTCTCGCATGGTCCGGTAATGGGACAAGTTCCCAAACTCCATTGTCTTGCATAGACTTATACTCCTCATTCATCGCATCAATCCATTTCTGAGAGTTTGAACTATCCATGGCTTGCTGGAAGTTGATTGGATCATCTTCCAACAATCCATTTTCCCCATGTTCCAAGAGATATACGATGTAATCATCCGGAATCGCATTTCTCCTCTCTCTAATGGATCTACGAAGTGGCACTGTCTCTTGAGGTTGTTGAGTTTGAACATCAGAAACATTGTCCTGATCCATAACTGGGGTTTGAACAACATTGCGAGTAGGTTGATGATCGAAGTCCACTTCTTGATCAATGACTGGTAAAGAAACCTGATCATTATCAAAAGCAGTAGTTGATCCCTCTTCCTCAAACACAATGTTTCTGACCAAATTTCTCCCCCCAAGCTCAACATCCTCAAAAAATTTTGCATTTCCCGTCTCAAAAATATTTCTGGAAGTAGGGTCATAAAATTTGAAACCCCTCGATCGCTCCACATAGCCAATAAAGTAGCTGCTAACAGTCTTGGAGTCCAATTTTCCTTCATGAGGCCTATAAGGCCTCGCCTCAACTGGACATCCCCAAATATGCAAATGCTTTAGGCTGGGCTTACGCCCACACCAAAGCTCAATAGGTGTTTTAGCAGCCGCTTTAGTTGGCACACGGTTAAGGAGATATGCTGCTGTCTTGAGTGCTTCACCCCAGAGGCTCTCTGGTAACGAAGAATGACTAATCATGCTTCTTACCATATCCTTAAGTGTCCGGTTTCGTCTTTCAGCTACACCGTTCATGCTAGGTGAACCTGGCATGGTGTACTGAGGTACGATCCCGCATTCCTCTAGGTACAAAGCGAACGGTCCTGGACGCTGTGCTCCTGAGCCATCATATCTACCATAGTACTCACCACCACGGTCTGATCTGACGCTCTTAATTTTCTTGTTGAGTTGCAACTCAACCTCAGCCTTAAAGGCTTTGAACACATCCAAAGACTGTGATTTCTCATGTATAAGAAATAGGTAGCCATAACGTGAGTAATCATCTATGAAACTGATAAAGTACCGTTGACCATTCCAGGAAGCAGTAGGAAATGGCCCACATATATCCGTATGAATCAGTTCCAAGACGCCAGAAGTTCTGTTGGCACCTAATTTCTTAACTTTGGTCTGTTTTCCCTTTATGCACTCGACGCAAGTATTCATATCAGAAAAGTCGAGTGACTCCAAAATGCCATCAGACACAAGGCGCTGAATCCGAGATCTAGAGATATGACCCAAACGCTTGTGCCACAATGAAGCCGATTCAGTCAATTTACGCTTCGTACCGCGTGTTTCCACGTGCAGGGTCTCAGAATACGATGGAACAACATCCAACGAGTACAGATTATCAAAGACATTTAATGCACCGGTTCCCACAATTCTAGAGTTAATGGATAGCTGAAACCGATTGTTTCCGAATGAACAAGAATAACCGAATTTGTCCAATACGGAAATCGAAATTAAGTTCCGACTAAAAGACGGAACTACAAATGTATCCACTAAATCTAAGAATTGACCAGATGTCAATAATAATCTGAATCGACCAATTGCCTCTACTTGCACCGACTCGCCATTTCCAACATAGATGCGTCTTTCAGCATCATTTGGCTTTCGGTGGTTCAGGCAACCCTGCATAGAAACACATATATGAGTGGTAGCACCAGAGTCTATCCACCATGTGTTTCTAGGTACCGAAGCTAAATTAACTTCAGAACAGACCAAATTGAGAAACTTGCCCTTCTTATTCTCAGGAGTATTGTTTATGTTGGTAATAGCGGAAGACATTGACATGTAAGCTGAATTAGAGAACAAAAGAATTTGGTTAAGTTTAGGCTCAAAGTATACATATAATGTATACACCACAAATATTGAAAAGAAGATTTTGACATTCCAAGATACCGGCCACAACATTAATAGCAAGTCTTAGGACAGTGGTATTAACTGTGAGTGAATATCTTGTTGTAGTGATCAAAACATTGACGAGAGTATGTGTCAAATAATAAATCATCTTAGGATGTATTTATTATTCACACCAAAATGCATAAGAAACGTCACATGTTTATCACCACAGATATGTGTGCAGACATATTGAATATTAATTTACCTTAGGGCTAATTAGATATCCATATGAACTACACACATCCATCATAACAAACCAAATAAGTCAATTTACGCGGATACGCCACTTAGGTGAACGTGTATTCCGGTTCAATTGAAATATTTTAGAGTGTTAGCTCAAATTGAATGTCAATCTTACGATTAAATATTTAATAATGTTGGTTCCCAAAATTATGATTAAAATTGAACCATAGACCAAATCAGCAAACTGATTGAACCAACATTCAAATTCTGATCCAAAATCAGGATTGACAATTCAAAATTGAACGGAATCAGAATTTGACCGAACCGAATTGATCTGAATCGAAAATTCGAAAATTGGACCGCATCAGAAATTAGACCGAACTAGAAAATTGAACCGAAAAGGGATGGAACCGAACCAGAAAATTGAACCAAGTTCAAATTTTGAACCGGACCAGACAATTGGACCAGCCCATAAGCTTGGCCCATAGGTGCAAACCCTAGGGTTTGCATCTCCTTCTCTTTCTCCTTTCTCCCCGCCGCCTCTCCCTTTCTTCTCCTTCCAGCGCAGCTCCTCTTTCTCTAGTCCATCTTCACTTCTCTTTCTTCGCAGGTGCCGAACGCAGCCACGCCAAAGCTTCCATGGATTGCAGACACGAGGCGAGCGACGAAAGAAGCGCAGAGCAGATCGACGCAAGGCGGAGCGATGCCAGCCGGATCCAGCGAAGGGATTTCGGATCGCTTCGGATCCGGCCTGAATCGGCTGAGTCGATGAGGGAGAGCGCATCGCAGCGGCGAGGGAGGGCGCGGAACCGAGAGAAGCGAAGCGGAGGTTTGACTGAGTCAACTCGCCGTTGACTCAGAACCCAGTTAACTCAAAAAAACCCAGAAAAAGTGTACATGCATTAATCTGTCTTTCGATTTTTTACATTGTATATCTGATCTGAATTGTTTAATTAGCTGAACGAAAAATTAACCATGAATTGTTCAGTTTTAACATCAACAACAAAATCTTAATCAACTGCGTATGGGAGGCGACTGATACCAATTGTTGGATCATAAACATACAGCGGAAACGTATTTAACAGGATCACGCCCATAACAGAATAATTAAGCATACATGATTACTGTAAAAATAAAACGTACCTGAATCCATTGACTGAAAATACCTGCAGCACAAAAGTCTGGGTTGGTGCTTCCAGTCTAATCGTATGTCTCTGGGATCAGTCCTTTGAGAGTAAGAAACTGGAGAACGATGTGATAGACCGGGGACCATAACCCATATTTATATCTTCTACACGAAAAGATATAATTGAGATAATTATGGATTCCGTCTCTCAAAGATTTCCATAATTATCTCTTGGTATCTACACAGTATATTCCACGACTAAAATTATACCTGATAAGCTTCCTAAAAGATTTGATCACTTTATTTAAGCTTATCATAATGATAGCACATACAATTATCTGATTACACGTTCGGTCCCAATTAGATTAATCAGAATATTCTAACATTTTAAGCTAAAAAAGAAGATTAATTTATGTAGAGCAACTCAAACTTCCATTTCACATGGGCCAAATTATGAAACTTCATTTGAATATCGTTATAAAAGTGGGAGAGTGAACAGAAGATTATACCAGTCGTATGCACTTTAAAATTAAATTTTTAGACTGGTTATGGAGATCCATAGAAACACTTCTAGATGGTCGATTGTCTTAATGCAAACTAGTCAAAACATTTCTTGTCTAGTCAAAATTAAACAAGCCTGGCCCATTGGAGAAACACAAGTCCACACTGTTTGGAACTCACTTTGTTGATTTCAAAGATGAGTTTGTATTGAAAATTTTCAGGGAAGCAACCTGCCTGCCAACAACCTGACTACACACCAGTAAATCAAACCTCTATGCCAAAGCCAAATATCAGTCAATCATATACCTATTCACTTATCAATATGTATTTTGAAGCATAAATTATTTTTCATTTCACAAAAGATTTTGACGAACGAATTTTTATTAAGAAACGATTACAATTAGTCTCTGTAGTAAATCGAGATGGTCCGGCTATTATTTTCCTCTTTTATTTGGAATTCTTATTTGTAATTGGATCATATTGAGTTATAAGAATTGATATATATAATTGAATTAAAATAAAAATCCAAGAAGAATATGATTCAAAAAGTAGAAGTCTAATCGATAAGATAGGATGTGGACAAGGAGAGAACAACGTTAGGAGTGATTCTAGTCCGTCATTTGAGAGGATTTCTAATATAAATAAAGATGAATGTTAGAAGTAATATGCACTTGATTTAAATGAGTAAAAGTAAGATAAATGGGGTATGAGTAAATCGCTTGTAAGAGTTTATTCAATTTCACTTGTACTATGTCTATGTAGTGCTTTTAAGGTGCAATCTATTACAAAAATGAATTCTACATAAAATATCCTGTTGTAATTCTTACTCAACCCTGATTACGATTAATTTAATTTTGTTCTTGATTGAAATACCTAAAACTAGGGAATCGACAAATAAGTAATTGGACAAGAAGGCAATGCTTTTTACCTTGGTTCGGCACAAGGCTTACATTCAGGTCGAGCTTATTGAAAAATGCTCGATATTTTGTGTATACTTAATAATTGGACAATATTCTTACTAAGTCTACACTTAATAATTAAGAAAATATTTTCACATTAAGGGTTTGTTCTTTAGAATTGAACTTATATTTAATTTAATTTAATTTAATTTACCTTAACTTAACTTAACTTAATTTAATTTAATTTAAGTACTTTTACAAACTTATTTTTAACATTAAGTATCTGAAAATTAAATAAGTATATGGTGGTTGGGGGAGGTGGTGGTGATGTGGTTAGAGTGGTGGTTGTAGGTTGAGGTGGTGGTGGTGGTGGTGGATTGGGGTGGTGGTGGTGGGTTGGGATGATGGTGTGGTGGTGTTGTTGGAGTAGTGGTGGTGGTGGGTTAGGGTTGTGGTGGGGGTGTTGGTGGTGGTGTTGTTGAGGTGGTGGTGGTGGGGTGTGGTTGGGGTGGTGGTGATGATGTGGTTAGAGTGATGGGTTGAGGTGGTGATGTGATGGTGGGTAGTTAGAGTTGGGGTGATAGTAGTGGGTGGTGGGTGATGTGGTGATGAGTTTACTTTTTAAATATTTAATTTAATTTAACTTAGTTTAACTAAATTGAATTTAAATTAACTTAACTTAATTGCTGAAAATTTAAAATCTAAAACATACGACCTAAATTAGAAAAGGAAAAAGAAGCGTTGTATGAGACAACGACCCAACATGTCATCGCTACATAAGCGTCGACTAGGCCTGGGGGTGATAAGAGAAGGCTGAATCCCTTTTTCAATCATCTCATCCCACAATCTAATTGCCTGAGGAACACAACGAATACTACAATATCCATTAAATAAAAAACACCGTATGAAACTTGATTATGAAAAACATCCTTGGATATCATATCCCACCATAACTCACAAGCTTTGTCCATGGCGCCCTTCTTACAAAATCCACCAATTAGAACATTGTAAGTCACGACATCTGCTGATACGGTCCAAAGTCAGGTCCACTCGGGAGCGTGCGAAGTTCGGGACAGCAAGTGGCGTGTCTCGGACATATTTTAGCAGCCCGCGGCGCGGCTGTTAATGTATGGATGGGACGCGGAACACACTGAGTTGGCAGAAGTTGGTGGATTTGGAATGGAAATGGGATGATACGGAAATGATATTGTGCGGATCTTATGATGGTGGTGATGATAGATTGAGGAAGTAGTGGATAATGGATGTGGATCGAATGGTCATGAGATGAGACGAATGAGATGTAGGTGGATGTAGATGGAGATGGTGTGGCTGGATTTTGTGAGCACAAAGACGAGGCAATGTACTCAAAAATCAGATTGTATTATTGCTAACACAAGCTGCAAAAAAGATGAACCGTTCATTCATGGATCATCACCTGAATTAATCTACCAAAACAAATCTTAAATCACTACCTCACATCTCAATCTACTACATATTTTCCATCATTCCCATCCACAAAACTCATATTATACCATTGCAACAAAACACGTTTAATAAGACATGTCTTTAAGCACGACAGGTTTCATTAGAACCAACACAAACCCAACAAAATTGAACAATAGTAATGAGATTACCACCATGTAACCAATTTTGATGTCTAGGTGCTTTATTTATCTTCTTTTCCATTTAGTTAAATATGTGATGAGTGATAATATTTGAACCGGTTGCTCAAAGACAATCTCTAGAACAAGTCTCGTCATAGATATCAGTCATGACATATTCTGAAAGTGCACTGATGAACACCAAAACATGCCCAGCTTATAGTAGAAGCAGCCAGCAGGTCTGTAGTTATGATATTTCTCAACACAGGTTTTCACAAGCTGATGAGGTGCATCGTGGCAGTGTATTTTTGATAGGGATGCATGTTATAGGCTCCATCTGACAAGCTACAAGCCCCATCCCTGCACATCAAATGATCAAGACAATATCAACCATTGAAAAAACCATCTCCAATTTTTTAGCATAGTTTCTCAATACTGGAAATGACTAGATCAGTGATATTAAAAATACAGCTTACGAAGCGAACCTGTCATCGGAAGAAGAAGCATAAATATGGCGAAATTAGTCCTCATGACTGTTTTTTGGGGTATATTAGAACTGTAAGTTTGATGAGGTTTGATCAACTTATTTATAGGCACATTCATTCAATTTGAGGTTTGAAAAACAAAAACATTGAGCTTATACTACTAGCTTGGAAGTAATGTCGAATGATAAGAAATTTCAACATTTTCAGGCCAACTTTCTGTTCAGTTTCCTCACCATTTCTTGCAATCAGCAACTTTCAACGGGTAATTTAAACACAGTTTAGTATTCCATGTACATTCATAGAAATGTACCAAAACATCATGCTCCAAGAAATTTTTTAAGGTTTTGGATCCTCTGACAGGTCAGTTGAAACCATAATATGCTGATAAAAAAAACCATGCAAGGGAAAAAGTCCCTGGCAAACTATGGATGTTAAAGAAACAGAGAAACCTGAAATTAGGGGAAATTATTTATGTTTTTGTGCAGTCTATTTATTTGTTATGAAAAGGATACTGAGTAAATTCTGTAGCCAATGAAATATGACCTGAACTGTAGAGAAATATAAATTTCCTGAGCTTATGAGACTTTTAAGGGCATGAAACAGACCGGTTCCTCAAAAACTAAAGACACTCTTGTTTCTTCTGCAATGATTCAGGTAGTAATAGTAGCGGGTGTGAGATTCGGGTTCATCACCTGCGCCTTCCATGTTTTTTCTTCTTCTTGTAGTTTGCAATGCCTTTCTCCTTTTCATCAGCTTTCTTTTGTGCTCGAACCAAGGCACGTCTTTCACGAGGATGCATCTCTGATATTCTTCTTGGTGGCATCACAAATGGTTTAATAGGCTTATCAATAAATGGGTGGTCAGGGCCGAAAAATATTCTCAGTTTCCTATCTCTATCCTGGAACCACAAAAAAAAAAAAATGAAACAATTAAATGATGACAAGCAGTTGTTTCAGAACTAGATGGAATCACACTCAGATGAATATGAAATCAGGAAAGGTCTCATGGTTACTGAACCCGTTTTTCTTTTCCTAAAAGAGAATCATGATTGGGAGGGTAAGAAAGAAAAACGAAAAAGACAAAGAACATTCTTGCAAGTATATATTTGATCTATCCATTTCAAATTCATTTGGCAATATTGACACAGTTATGTGTGTCGAGTGATGCCCACAACAAGCCGGTTCTCAAATCTCAATTAACCATGTGCACCTAGGTAAGCTATAATGATTAATAAACCCCCTATCGCAGCACCTCGAGTGTGGCAGTATTAGTAACCAGATGCCCCTAAACTATTCTGATTCAGTAAGTGAATGTTTTTCAAACATGACAATTTGACAGTTGCAGCATAAATACACCGAAATGCAGTGAGGACAATAGAACGAATTACCCACATCTCTTAATTTGTTTCTTGGAAGCATGCGCATCACAGCTTTGCGAATAACTTCTGTAGGATCTTTAACCATTTGTTCTTTCAGAGTCCTTTGCTTGAGGTGCCCCAGGAATTCTATAGATAACATTCGGAAGACTGCCATCTAGTTTGATTCCATCAATCGAAAGACCATTTTACTCACCCAGTATGCCAGTAGTAAATCCTATCCTTAAGCTTCCTCCCGGATACACAAATATTACAATACACATATCTCCTTCATCGTGATTTGGTGTATAGGTTGGCTTGTCCTTCCCTTGAACCACAGTAGAAATTTGGGCAGCCAGCCTTCCTAAGATCTAAAAAGAAATACAAATAATCCACAACTATTTGCCACAAGATTAATATGATCCTTGCCTCTAAAGTCAAAAACAGCGGCAGAGTGTAATACACAAATAAGGTAACACTATATGACCTAACAACTGGGTTCATGTAAGGTGTTAGCAACTATGTCATCCATTAGAGGTTTGAGTTCCCAACCTGGCCTTTTGCATCAAATACTCTCCAGCGTAAACCATCCAAATCGATACGTCTCAGGCCAGCAACTGCTTTCTGAAAACATAATAACAAAAAACAACATCTAAATCTCCAGGTAGTTTTTGTAAGACTGTAAGTGATAATTCTTATCAATTATATAATACATGGCCTCTTTAACTCCGGAAAAAAAAAAAACACAACATCTAAATATCCAGCTAGTTCCTGTAACAATCTACTCATCAGAAAAATGTATAATCATTACAAAGGGACAACTTTCAAGTGACAGAGAAAAGCATAACCTCAAAGTAATGGGTAGTGTCAATTAAGAGCTAAGGGATGTAAACTGCAGGACAGCTAATGTTGCAACGGTAATCATATTCATATTAACAATTAAGTCACATAAACTACCAGATAAACAGCAGCAGTTGCCCAACAGACTCCTCAGGAACATATCCAATAAAGCAGCTAGTTATCTAGTTGGTGGCTAAGCTTTGTCATTATCATTACTCAAATTTCACAGAAATCCGACGCGTTTGAGCAGCAAATGTGATAATAAATCCCTTGATGGGTCGGAAGGAGTATCCCTTGAAAGCGGCGCTGGTGGCGGCAGCAGCAGCGGTAGCAGCTCGAGTGGCCATGTCTATATACAACCTCGGATTGTCTCGATCCCGTTTCTTGGTGTCGCAGATCGAGAGGAGAAAGCGAGCGGAGAGCTGATGGTTTGGGTTGGGCCGGTTTATGTTTGGGCGTGCTCGTTGGGCTCGAAGAACAGAGCTACTATGGCCGGACGCTAAAACTAAAAAAATTTATATTAAGAAAAAGAAACGAGCAATTTTTGTGGATGATAAGTAAGTTGCTGCTGCTTTGTTTTGCACTGTGTCATTGAAGAAACAAAATTTCATCTCTCCACCTCTGTCCGCAGATCAAGCAAGAAAAATGAAGAAAACGATAACGGGAATCATGAGCAAATTGATGAGGAGGGGAAGAGCGGCAGAAGCACCCGTCCAAGAAACTCAGATGAAGGCGCAGCCCGCTCCTCCGGCGACTCCCATTTCGAAGGCGCACCCGCCCAAGAAACTCAGACGAAGACGCAGCTCGATCCTCAGGCGACTCCCATTCCGAACGCCGCACCCGCCCAAGAAACTCAGACAAAGGCGTAGCCCGCTCCTCCGGTGACTCCCATTCCGAAGGCCACACCCGCCCAAGAAATTCAGACGAAGGTGCAGCCCGCTCCTCCGGCGACTCCCATTCCAAAGGTCGCACCAGCCCAAGAAACTCAGACAAAGCCGCAGCCCGCTCCTCCGGCGACTACCGAAACAGTTCTAAAAAACACTCATTGGGCTGTTAGAATAGTTGAATCCGTATTAAAGATATGGTACGACATGCATGGTGAACTTCCAGATTTAGATGAAGAATGGGTTGAGACGTCGCCCCCCGAAGAATCAAGAACCGGCGGTGGAGGAGAAGCAAGCACCACCACCACCACCTGGGAGGGAGACCGAGGAGGTTTGATCTACAGTTGGCATTGTTCGATATATAGTTCTTCTTTTCCATTTTGAAACCCGGGCTGGGTTGGTTTAGTGTTTTAGGTTTCGACCCCCTCACTTTTCTTTTGTTCAGTTGAAAGTCCTAATATCTGAAAATCTCCCCCTTTTCACTTTCGTCTCCTCTTTTCTTGTCGAAACGGAGCACGCAATCCAATCCACGATTACCGGAATTCTCGAATTCAAAACTTGCCGCGATTCTGTAGTGTTGGTTTGTGGCTGTGGTACGCGGAAGTGCGTCTGGTTTTTGAATCGGATTTTTAGGTTAAAACTCGAGCTGATGAGGGAGTGTTCGTTGGTCTGTGGTTACGTTTTAAGGAGAAAAATCCATTGATGTCTTAATATGAGAAGTTTATAAATTTTCTTCCATTTTTGTCGCCTTTTCTGCAGCTTATTTCGATAATTGTTTGGCGTTACAGGACCATAATCAATTGTCTCTTTGTTCAAATTTAGTGAGAGGCCAGAAAGGCTTCCAGACCAGTGACGTTATTTCTTAGGTCTATTGGAATCTCTATTTTCGTACAATGTTTGTGCATCTAGAAGGACACAATCAGTCGTGGGATGTGGGCTACTTCATGGTAGTCAACGCCATGAGAAGGAGGCGGCTTTATGGCATCTGTTAGTTCATGGGGCACATCATAAAAGTACAACGTGGTCAGCTTGAGGAGATCCTTCATACCTGAGGGAATCTTTTTCAGCAAGACACATTTTCTAATTGATAGTTCATAGAGATCAGGCATGGCTATGTTCTCAATGGACACCCTTTCCAGTGAATCAAAATTGTAAAGGCGTAAGATCTTTAACTTACCGAACAAAATTGTTTTTACCACTTCACTCTCATTTCAGGACAATCATGCCAAGCTACAGCCTTACAGCCTTGTCAGAGCAAAACGGAGAGAATCTCAAGATTCAGATAGATATGATGGAAGAATGTGCAGATTTACATGTCCTTGGTCTTGGGCTCGCTGAGCGCGCAATTCTTATCCGATCGAGGCGTGCTATGGCTTTCTGGATAGCTAATTCGAAGAGCTACAACATTGTAGTTTACACTAAGATGTGATTCGAAGGTTTGAATGGTCCAAAAGCGCTAGCTAAGTTAGGATCAGAGTCTGAGTGAACAAGCAGCCCGGTTCTTTGCAGAACCGGCGGTCCATAAAATGAACCGCCGGTTTAAACATAAAAGCGCCGGTTTTGGTCCTGAACCGGCCCCGAAGGTAAAATATCGAGATTCACTGAAACTGGCATGTTCGATGAGAAACCGGCGGTTTGGTTTCTAAACCGGCGGTTTGGATATTGGAACCGCCGGTTTTAAACCAAACCGTGCCGCAAATCAGTTTTGGAAATCAGCCCAATTACTTTCAGTATAAATAGGAATCGAGGGCTCGTTCACTGGGGTTGGATGATCTTGGAGAACGAACGCAAGAGAAAAGAGGATAGCTTGGAGTGAAGATCGTCGTCACGGGTTCTTCGTTCTTTATTCTCTTCATTCTTGTATTGGTAGTAATCCCGATAAGTAGCGAGTAGTTTATTTAGTTTTGGGATCCTACGGATCCCATGCATGTAACCTAATTTCATGTGATTTGTACAAACATCAGTTTTAGTCTAATGCAAGTTTATGTTTTCAATTCTATTATGCTTCATTCTATCGTTTTACCATTGTTGATCATTGATTGGGATGACTGCATGTTAGAACGAAACTAAGTTAGATGCCAACAAGATGAATGGGTCTGAGGCAGTTAACTGGAACAAATATGATTGATGTCGAGACATGGTAGCTATATTGTTAGTACATGAATCGATAGGAGAGTTGACATATTTTGTCTGGAAACCTTTGTGTCTAATAAATCGAAACCGTTGATAATTCGTGATTGGGCGGCGTTCAATACTCTAGATTAATTCAGGTGATGATCCGTGAATGGGCGGCTCATCTGATGTCAATTTAGGTTATTTCCAAAGCTATTTTGCATGACTATATGGTGTGACTGATTACATGAATTGTGTTGCGAGCATGGATGAAGTTCGATCTTGGAATTACTTTCTCTGATCGAATCAACCATTACTTATATTAATTAGAAAAATTAGGATAGTTAGAACAAACCCACACTTTTCATTAGAAGTAGCTAAACATATTGTTTGCTAGCTAGTATATACACGCGTCTGTTCCTAGGATCGACCCTTGGCTTACCAATGTCTATAAATTGTTTTTGACTACAATTTGACCCCTGAAACTTATATCTGACATATATAAAGGGTTAAAAATACGATTGTCATTCGGTAAGTTAAAGATCTTACGCCTTTACAACTTTGATTCACTGGAAAGGGTGTCCATTGAGAGCATAGCCATGCCTGATCTCTATGTCAATTAGAAAATGTGTCTTGCTGAAAAGGATTCTCAGGTATGAAGAATCTCCTCAAGCTGACCACATTGTACTTTTATGGTGTGCCCCATGAACTAACAGATGCCATAAAGCCACCTCCTTCTCATGGCGCTGACTACCATGAAGTAGCCCACATCCCACAAATGATTGTGTCCTCCTAGATGCACAAACATTGTACGGGAACAGAGATTCCAATAGACCTAAGAAATAGCGTCACTGGTCTATCAATGGAAGCCTTTCTGGCCTCTCACTGAATTTGAACAAAGAGACAATTGATTATGATCCTGTAACGCCAAACAATTACCGAAATAAGCTGCAGAAAAGGCGACAAAAATGGAAGAAAATTTATAAACTTCTCATATTAGGACATCAATGGATTTTTCTCCTTAAAACGTAACCACAGACCAACGAACACTCCCTCATCAGCTCGTGTTTTAACCTAAAAATTCGATTCAAAAAACAGACGCACTTCCGCGTACCACAGCCACAAACCAACACTACAAAATCGCAGCAAGTTTTGCATTCGAGAATTCCGGTAATCGTTGATTGGATTGCGTGCTCCGTTTCGACAAGAAAAGAGGAGACGAAAGTGAAAAGGGGGAGATTTTCAGTTATTAGGACTTTCAACTGAACAAAAGAAAAGTGAGGGGGTCGAAACCTAAAACACTAACCAGCCCAGCCCGGGTTCAAAATGGAAAAGAAGAACTATATATCGAACAATGCCAACTGTAGATCAAACCTCCTCGGTCTCCCTCCCAGGTGGTGGTGGTGGTTCTTGCTTCTTCTCCACCGCCGGTTCTTGAGTATCCGATTCTTCAGGGGGCGACGTCTCAACCCATTCTTCATCTAAATCTGGAAGTTCACCATGCATGCCGTACCATATCTTTAATACGGATTCAACTATTCTAACGGCCCAATGAGTGTTTTTTAGAATTGTTTCGGTAGTCGCCGGAGGAGCGGGCTGCGCCTTCGTCTGAGTTTCTTGGGCGGGTGCGGCCTTTGGAATGGGAGTTGCCGGAGGAGCAGGCTGCACCTTCGTCTGAGTTTCTTGGGCGGGTGCGGCCTTCGGAATGGGAGTCGCCTGAGGCTAGGGCTGCGCCTTCGTCTGAGTTTCTGGGGCGGCTGCGGCCTTCGGAATGGGAGTCGCCGGAGGAGCGAGCTGCGCCTTCGTCTGAGTTTCTTGGGCGGGTGCGGCCTTCGGAATGGGAGTCGTCGGAGGAGCGGGCTGCGCCTTCGTTTGAGTTTCTTGGGCGGGTGCTTCTGCCGCTCTTCCCCTCCTCATCAATTACTCATGATTCCCGTTATTGGTTTCTTCATTTTTCTTGCTAGGTCTGCGGACAGAGATGGAGAGATGAAATTTTGTTTCTTCAATGACACAGTGCAAAACAAAGCAGCAGCAACTTACTTATCATCTACAAGAATTGCTTGTTTCTTTTTCTTAATATAAATTTTGTTAGTTTTAGCGTCGGGCCATATTAGCTATGTTCTTCGGGCCCAACGAGCAGGCCCAAACATAAACCAGCCCAACCCAAACCATCAGCTCTCTGCTCGCTTCCCCCTCCCGATCAGCGACACCAAGAAACGGGATCGAGACAATCCGAGGTTGTATATGACATGGCCACTCAAGCTGCTACCGCTGCTGCTGCCACCAGCGCCGCTTTCAAGGGATACTCCTCCCGACCTATCAAGGGATTTATTATCACATTTGCTGCTCAAACGCGTCGGATTTCTGTGAAATTTGAGTAATGATAATGACAAAGCTTAGCCACCAACTAGATAACTAGCTGCTTTATTGGATATGTTCCTGAGGAGTCTGTCGGGCAACTGCTGCTGTTTATCTGGTAGTTTATGTGACTTAATTGTTAATATGAATATGATTACCGCTACAACATTAGTTGTCCTGCAATTTACATCCCTTAGCTCTTAATTGACACTACCCATTAAAATTGAATTTGAAGTTAGGACTCGTAACCTGAAATTTACTAAATGTTATCTTGATTTTCTTTGATTGAATGACAATAGTCTAAATTTCGAACTGGATAGTATATATAGTTAACACGCTCTATCAAATGGCAGATTGATCCTTAGGTTTATATATCAATATATCATGTATGTTGAATGCTTATGGTGCTTTAGAGTCCAATTGTATTTGGTATTGATTGTAGGTGCTTGTTGAATTGAGTTTCCGCTTGACCTAGTTTGTTAAGAGTTATAGTTATTTGTCAAATTTATCTTGTAAAACTGTATGGCGTATCTGTCATTTTCAAAAGATTATTTTCTTAAACAAAATCGGGGTATGAGTGTAATTTCCCTATGAAATTATTCTGCCTCCGTAAGTAAAACTTCTCGTATCGTGTCATCTGTAAAACTCGTCATATCTCATCTCATTTCTCTGCTCCTGTTTCTTGTATTGTTCATGTTTAACTCAAGTTCCACAATCTGATAACGATTCTCGTTGCCTAACCATAGAGCGAAATATGGTACTCATGTTGCCTAGCCATAGGGCAAAAAACGGTAATCTTGTTGCCTAATCATATGGCGAAATATGGTATTCATGTTGCCTAGTCGTAGGGCGAAATACGACAATAGTGTTCCGGGACCCATGCATGCGTTATTGAATTGTGTAGCCGTTCTGCTTGTTTGAAATGTCTCGGTCTTTGTGTCATCGTGATATAAGATCTTTCGTAAGCTCGTCTTACAAATTCTCTCGATTTAAAAGATCAAATATTATTTTTAATACGCATCTCTATGTAATGTCGTGGTTCTTATTCGATTTCTTAAAATATGTGTGACACTCATGATTCAGCTAGTTGGGTCTATGTTACTTACACGAGCCTTGCACTCATGTTTTTCAAGTTTATATTTTTCAGATCCTGAAGATCAGACTTTTCGGGGAACGTGTGAGAGACGCGCTAATAAAGGAAATGAACAATAATAAGCATTTCTTAGAGCCTTTAATATTTTGATAGTTTATGAATTTTATATTTTTAGATATATTTTACTTAAATAATAACATGCATGAAATTTAAAAATCTTTCATTATTTGTAAGAATGATTGACGCTTCATACGTCCATTAATAGTTTAAAAGAGGTACGGCCGATGTGACGGCTTTTAAGATTAAAGGTTTTGGGGGTTAGAGTATCTTATATTGAACTTATCCCATTTGTAACGAAACTTCTTCTTAAGGTGACGATCGTTGTAAACTTAGTGTGTTTATCGCTCTAAAAGATACTACACCTCCGACAAACCTCTCTTCCCTCCCCTCCCCTCATCCGCAGCACCAAAACGACACCGTCCTCTGCCACCCCATCAATCAAGTAATCCACATAAACCAGCTACTGCCCCTTTAGCTCCATCCCATAAATCTCCAGCTTCACAAATGCCTGACCACACTCCTGCTCCACGTGTCTCGAATGGATTCTTCTTTCCAAATAAAATGAACCAACCCGGTTTGCTAAATATCCAACGGCTAATAAAGTTCGTAAAGATGCCAATAATTACGCCGTTAACAAGCTAGCTGTTAGCCGTTGGATTTTGTAGCTACGTCAGGCGAAACGCAGCGTTTCGTCAAAGAAGGAAAAGTATAAAGACTTGGGCAGTCCTGAGTTAGGGCACAGAATCGAACGAGAGCGAGCGAGAGAAAACACGAGAGCGAGCGACGGAGGAGACGACGGTCGAGATCAAGGCGAACACAGAAGGAGGCGCGGTGCGATGCGAGGCGAGGCGCCGGAGGCGAGAGGCATTGATACCGAGAGTGACGGTTCTGCGGCGGGGGAAGATTCCAGCGCGGAATTCTTCGGCATTACCGACCAGGGACTATCGAAGGGGGGTTTAACCCTTCACCCTCTCTTGTTTCCTTCTATTTCTTGGTTAGCTGAGTTTGCTAGGGTTATTGTTTGTTAGCGTCTGTTCTTGTTCCTTTTGCTGCTGCTCAGTTCTGCGATCGTAAAGAATTGAACTAAGGGAGAAATTCGAGTTAATAATTGAGCTGTTGCTTGAGTTCTTGCCATAGTACAATTATCAGTTCATAAACATCAAGAACATGATTTGGGTTTGTTAGTGGTTCATAAACATCAAGAACATGATTTGGGTTTGTTAGTGGTACATAAATATCAAGAACTTGATTTGGGTTTGTGATATAATAATGTACAGTGGTGGGATTTGAATGGGTCAAAGTATGTTTTGTTGGGTATATGGACATGGATGTCAGGAGAATGTGAATTGGTTGCATTTGGCAGGGCATTGGGGCACCAGTGCTCCTGCCAAATCGAAAGGGTTTTCATACTTTTGCAGGCCCTTTCCCGTTCTACATTCTTCAGTTTGACAGGGCATCGGGGCACTAAGATGCTCCTGTCAAATTGAAAGGGTTTTCATGTTTCTGCAGGCCCTTCCCATTCTGTAATTTTCAATTTGACAGTGCGTCGGGGCACTAAGATGCTCCTGTCAAATTTGAAAGTTTCAGTTCTATGAGCCGTTCCCACGCTATATATTGCACACAGCCACCATGCAAATCCAATCTGTGGACTTCATGGAATCACTGTCATTATTAGGATTCATAAGCGACCATTTCATTTTCTTGATTTTTTTGTTCCCTCACCTGAACTTTTCCCCAATGCTTTCCTTTTCAAACTTTTTTGTGTTCGCGATAATAATGTTTAGTGTTGGGGGTTGAAAGAGTAAAAATATGTTTATTTGGGTATATGGTCAGTAATGTGAGGAGAATGATGAACTGGTTTCATTTGGCAATACCGATGCTCCTGCGCCTCAATGCCCTGCCAAACTGGTTTGGCAGGGTATTGGGGCACAAATGATCTTGCCAAACCGAAAGGGTTTTCTTTTCGGGGTAGTGATACATAAATATCAAGAACATGATTTGAGTTTGTGATATAATAATGTGCAGTGGTGGGATTTGAATGGGTCAAAGTATGTTCTTTTGGGCATGTGGGCATGGATGTCGGGAGAATGTGAATTGGTTGCATCTGGCAGGGCATTGGGGCACCAGTGCTCTTGCCAAATCGAAAGGGTTTTCATACTTCTGCAGGCTCTTTCCCATTCTACATTCTTCAATTTGACAGGGCATCGGGTCACTTAGATGCTCCTGTCAAATTGAAAGGGTTTTCATATATCTGCAAGCCCTTCCCATTCTTTAATTTTCAATTTAACAGGGCGTCGGGGCACTAAGATGCTCCTGTCAAATTTGAAAGTTTCAGTTCTATGAGCCGTTCCCACGCTACATTTTGAACTACATTCCTCTCTTGGCACACAGCCACCATTCAAATCCAATCTTTGGATTTCATGGAATCACTGTCATTATTAGGATTCACAAGCGACCATTTCATTTTCTTGTGTTTTTTGGACCCTCATCTGAACTTTTCCCCAATGTATAGAATGTTAAAAATGAACAGGAATGGCCCCTACTATCAAATCAACGACTTTAAAATAAGATTATCTGATTTATATAAGTAATCCGAGCCCCGAGGTATGCAGTGGCTCAAATAAGCACACATCTGTGTTTTGGTTGAGATATAAAGGAAGTTTGATTGATAAAAATACACTTTAATTTTGCAGGATTTTAACTGATACTTCATCTTTCAGAGCATGATTGAATTATGAGGGTACTAACGTGTGGGCATTCTACGTTTTTTTATAGTTGATTGTCTCCTTTTCACCGGTATTGCAATTCTGATTACGGGCACCTGATGCCTTGGTACAATGGATTTCGGGTAAATTTTCTCAATGTATTTATATATCTGTGGTTTTGATATGTCAATAAACTCTTAGGATGTGAAATTGAATGCTTTGCCCTTCACTTTAGCTGAAAACTGAATGAATGATCTTGAAAAGCAATTTGGGTTAATCGAGATGTCTGACATACACATAGTTACTCAAGCTTGCAAGTAAAAGAGATTTATCTCTCGCATGTTTGTTTCTAATAATTGACTGGTAATGTTTACATTTAACTCGAGACGGTTTGGGTTACTGATAAGTTTGCACCAAAATTTATTTATGGGAAATTACAGATGGAATCTCACCCCAACTGCGATTTGTAAATTCTCTGCAGCGTTGATAATATGTGAAGAATTATTGATGAGCTGAATGACTATCACTGATTGCGATCGATCACTTGGCTGGTATGTTTGATATGGTATTTTGATGATTCTCTTCCACTGGTGTATCTTACGGAGACATATGTTGTGGCCTTTTATGTGTACCTGGTTTTATATGTTGATGACATATTATTGTATATCTTACCTTGTCTGTCTAATTCTTTTTTCTGGCGTTTCCATAAAGAGTAAATGTCAAGCTGGAGCAGCAAAGGTCAACAGTGGAGAATAGTAACCCTTTGTACAGTTACATTCTTTGACATGAAGAAGTGCTCGACATTCATAAAAGAGAGCTGAGGTAAGTTTATTTATGGTATGTCAAGTTTCTGTTCATATCTCCTCAATCTATAAAGGATTAGAACTTGGCATGAAATTTTCAGTTTCAAGAGATGCGTTATATGTATAGCTGCCTTGCTTACTCAATTCAACTCGAGTTTTTTTATGCACCGATACTGACTCGAGCTTAATTTTTATTTCATCCGTTTCTTGCTTCACTCCTTTTCGAGCTTATTTTCTGGTTATACACATGCTTGTCTACACCTGACTAAAATGAAACAGGTTAGTGAGAAAGTCACCTCTGCGGCCATGAGTTTGTTAACTTGATCTTCATTATGCGATGATATCATGATTTCTCAGCAGCGTAACCATAAAAAAAAAAAAAAAAATGTAAGAATGCTAACAGCTTGTAAATTTCTGATATATATAGCTGCCTTGCTTACTCAATTCAACTCGAGTTTTTTTATGTCATCCGCTTCTTGCTTTACTCTCTTATTTTATGTTCAGAGGAGCCACAATTGCTTCAATGTTACTTTTCATTTTTCTGCATGACTTGTTCTGAATTTGCATATGATGATCATCTTTTATTTTAATGTCTGTAGTTAAATGAGCATGCATATGGATATATAACATGTGTGTCCCATAATTTAGGCTATTTATAATTTTTGTTATCGAAATGGGAGTGATACGGCTGAATAGGAATCTTTATCTTGTTTTTTCTCCTTTCTTAAACCTCGTTGCCATTATATGGCTCTGATACTAATATTGGGTTTTGCTAGGTTGTTCACTTTTTTCTTACCAAATAAACTTTGGTTGCAATCGTATTGTGATGTGAGTGTTCCCTTTCGTTTGAAATTTTCATTTGAATTTTCTAGCGGCAGAAGCTTGGTTTGTCTGAGTGGAAGTGCATGATTTGGGTTTGTTAGTGGTTCATAGTTATTAAGAACATATCAGTTGTACTTCAAGTTTGCTAGTGCATTGACTACACATCTATAATATGCAATATGTATGTCTGAATTTCGGTTTTATGTTTAACTAGTTTCCAAACTTGGCAGGTTGCTGCTGGTGCTGTCTTGAAATGGTGACTGATAAGATTACAGTATTAGGCCTTAACTTCTTTTTCATATAAAAGGCCTTCAAATGCAAATGCATCCAGTGCAACTTCCGAGGAAGTCTATTCTTAAAGAAGCTTTAATCACTGTTTGTTTGTTTTTTTTCCTTCTGTTACTTATATGGATATATGCTCAGGGGAAGTTTTTTCTAAAATCTTGTGTACCTGTTTCTTAAACTAGGCAATTAGATCCTGCAGAATTATCCATGGTAGATTGTGAAACCATCTAACTCATACATAATTCTCATGTTTTTTTTCCTTTGATCCTTTCATTGCTTCATTGGCATTTCACATTTTAGACCATGTTAAATTTTCAGCGATTGCTGCTTTTATGTTATCGATTAATTTCAGAACGACCCTTCTTTTAGTTCCTTCCGATGCAGGAAAAAACAAATTTGCTGTTGGCACTTGCAGGGAAGCTTGACAAGGATCTCAGAGTAAGCAATTCACTCTTTTTCAAGCTTATTACCTGGTTATACTCATGCCTATCTACATAGTATATCAGAACCTTATCCGACCAAAATGAAACAGGTTAATGAGAGAGTCACCTACTGCAGCCATGAGATTTTTCCTAGAAGGATATGTGCCTACATTGGGCAACGTTTTTTTTTTTTTCATTATTTGATGAAAAAAAATGTAAGAGTGCTACCAAACGACAATTGGGGTACCACCAGTCTAGTCTGTAGTTAGCTGGCTTGTTTCCTCATCTTTTTTCTTTTATATAAATCCCTTTCACGCAAAAAAAAAAAAAAAACAGTTGGGGTACCATCAGTAAGAACGAGAAACAACGAGTTACAGTTGTCAAACCATGGACTTTAGAAGCAAGAAAAGGGTCTAACAGCTTCCAAGTTCCATCTTAATATTGCTGCACGGAACATTTGGGGCCTCCACTCTCCTAGTTCACTACTGGAAATGGTTAATTGAGTTTGTAAGTGTCATTTTTTCATTTATTTTGTGATTCTGGATACTGATTCAATTTTTGATTGTTTAGTTGCAGTCTCTAGCTGGTTTTTCAAAGGCGGGGTGCGTAAATTTCATTCAAAATATGTATCAAAATCATATGATCATATCACAGCGGGCTGAGACTCTTAGAAGAAGAAATTTTGTCATCAGGTTTGTTATTCATCGCTTGCTAAATGTGTCTCTTTTGTTGATACCCTTATTACCAGATCTGAAGCTGCTTCATATCAGTTGTACTTCAGGTTTGCCAGTGCATTAACTACACAAGTATACTATGCAATATGTATGTCTGAATTTAAACTTGTTTATGCTTAACTCGTCTCCAAACTGGGGAGGTCGTAGCTGGAGTTGTCTTGAAATGGTGACCCATATTAATTTCGTAAACAAGCTTTGAACACTGAATTATGTATATGGATATATTCTCAGGAGAAGTTTTTTTCTAAAGTCTTGGGTACCTGTTTTTTGAATTAGGTAATTAGATCCTGCAGAATTATCAGTGGTAACTGGGACTTCTTATTTTCCGAGTGGATTGTGATCATTGGTAATTTGCTCTCTTTCGAGCTTGGTTATACACATGCTTATCTACATCTGACTAAAATGAAACAGGTTAGTGAGAAAAGTCACCATGAGTTTATTCTTTAGAGGATATGTGCCTACATTGGGTAACTTGATCATCATTATGCGATGGTATCATGATTTCTCAGCAGCTTAACCATAAAAAAAAGAAGTAAGAATGCTAACAGCTTCCAATTTTTGTCTTTATATCATTTCAATGAGCATATGGGCCCTCCACTCTCCTGCTGCTGCTCAACTACTGGAAGTGTAATCCGGAATGGCATGTTACCAGCAATGGATGCCCACATTTGGCATACATATCAACAAGTGAATTCTGAACATTTGTAAAACTGCACAAAAATCTCTTAAGAGCAAAGCCATGAATCTGTTTACCGTATGATAAAGCACCACAAGCAGCCCTGGTCTTGCATCTCCCGGAAAGCATCTACAAAAATGCTATGTTTGCATCAAAAAGCAGGTAGTGCCTCCTCCTTTTTTTTTTTTTCATATGAATGATGCGTGGTTAAGGTAAGAGTTGCAAGTGTAATCTATCATCTAATCTCTCAAAGACGTGTCTGGTGTTGTCGCAACTTCCAGATCTGTCTCAAAGATTTGATTTGCATTTTTTTATTGTTGAGTGTAGTTGGGAATGGGGAGTGCGCTAGAGACGCTGTGTGGCCAAGCATGCGGGGCAGGTCAGATAAGGATGCTGCGCATACACATGCAAAGATCATGGGTCAACTCCAGGAAAAGAATAGCAACTTTGATATTCTTAACCTCGCTGAGGTACAAACTCAGCTTTTTTGCGTCACTTTTATTATTTTTCTTCTTACTGGGACTTTAGATTTCTACTGGTAGTGTCCCATAACTTCACCATGAAGCTACTAATAATATGGAATTACATTAAAGGTATCAAGCCTCAAGAGCATCTTTTCTGATGGTGGTATGTGTAACCCAGTCCCGAAGAGCAGCTCATCTAATAATTTGCGTTCTTCTTTAACTGAATTTACGCCACTTCGTCTGTATACATTATTGATAATCAATGCAGACTGGACTAATAGATATCTCAGTTGTGATCATCTGATTTACTTTTCAGGCATGATGAATGGGAGAAGAAACAAACTGAAATCCTTATGAAGGATGTTTGTCGAATGAGAAGAAACATGAACAATGGCAGGAGAAGCACAGACTCCTTCAACTCCCAACAATGGCAATGAAGCATACAGCTCGAGGGACTAGAAAGCTGTTGTAGCATTTGGTTAATTGTGAACTTTGATCAATTCATTTACCTTTCGCCTTTTGGTCTTTTCAGATCAGATTTCATAGCTACACTGCAGTGTCGAAAAATTGCTGATGTCGCTGAGAATTAAATCTGTAGTTCATCGAAGAATCATTGACCGGCTGTTTGGTTGATTTTGTAAGTTGCATCGTCTTTTCTTTTAATTTTTTGTGCTGGTTGATCAGTATATCCTCAAGTAGAAAGTGTTGGCTATTCTGATTGATTTGTACCAAATTGGCATATTCTTGCTTACGCAAAAAGGATCATTGTTAATGTAGCTTAAGTGTATTATATGAATGATTCTGCGATAGGGAGGATAATTTTATTTAGATTTATTATTCTAGCTAACGGTAGAGATGTCTGGTGAAGTTGTAGTTTGTGAAACATCTTGTAATGTGTATGATCTAATGTTGTTGTATTATTTAACGTAGGATGGAATGAGGACATGAGCCAATTAATTTTTAGAAACTAAAGTTTTCATTTTGTATTTTATGCCAAAGTAACCTCATATGTGGGTTAATGATCGTGAGCTGCAGATTGGTTTATTAAAGATGTCATAGACTTGTTACTCTTACTCAAGCTTGAAAGTATAGAAGATTAATCATTATATGTTCAGCTACTAATAATACATGCTTTGTACTTGCAGTATAAAGTTAGAAGCTCTGCTCGAGTAAGTGTTAATGTTATATTTTTGGTTGATGCAACTGTAAAGTTTAAGTTAAGTGGTGCAGATTGTCCTTCTGTGTATGAGCTAGGGATGTGAAGGAAACATTGTTCCTTCAGAAGCAATGATAAGCTTCTCCACCATGCAATGTTGAACAGTGAGAGTGCCAAATTTGTCACTTAAGTTCTGGTTCTGTTAATGGTCTGTTCTTTGACTATTTTGAGGTTTATGTATGATTTTTGTAAATAAATTGGCATGTAGTTATGCTTTTCTCTAATCAGAGATTGGACAAGTAGAGACTTTAGTCGGCGTTATATCATTTTAAAGAGAAATCTTGGTGTTGTATTGAGAATGTGTTGCTGTTGCTTCAGTTTTAGGAAATGATACATGTAACAACATGATCAGAAATTGCTTTTCATGATATTTTCCTACTGTTGTATTGACGTTCAGTAACTTATCAGTCTTATTTTTCAGGGACAATTTGAGCTACTGTCTTTGTCTGGTTCATTTCTTTCGATGGAGAATGATGGTCAGCGAAGGCAATCGGGGGGTTTAAGTGTATCCCTAGCCTGGTCAGATGGTCGGATACTTAGCGGCAGAGTGGCTGGCGTTCTAGTTGTTGCATTCACCGTTCAGGTTCGCACAGCAAATTTTGTAATTAATTGTATGTTTGGTGCAGATTTTGATTAATATTTTTGAAAAAGTCAACAAATGAATTTCTGTGATGACCTTTGCAATCATCATTTTCCTAAGAACAAAATTGTTGAATTTCAATGCACTGTTCATTTCATTATTTGATTTCTTGATTTCAGTTTTCAAATAGTTGATGGGTGTCCTCTACCCGATGATGGAGATGTAGTTTTGGTGTAGTCTTACCTTTTGGGTATGACATGTTTCGGACCCTTTTGTGTCTCTGGCTCTGTTTGTGGATGACGATGCAACCACGTGCTACCAAGTTCCAGTGCTGCACCAGGTTGATTGTTCGTAATATGCTTATATTCAGATTGATCCTAGATTTCCAGCCGATTGTCTAAATTTTAACGTTTCTTACATAAGATAAATGTTAACTTGCTGTTTTTCCGAAGGATTCATGGATCAACCTTCTCTTTCTGTTTTTGTCAACTTATCTCTTTTGTGCTCTTAACCAAACTACAATGTCCTGCTTCCTCAAATTTACTCGTTGATAGTTTATGATGGCTCATTTTTATTTCTTTCCTTATCCAGCTTCGAAAACCAAGAAATGCAAAAGCAATGCATTACAACATGAATGAATAAATGTTGATAGTGATGTACGGATGCGACTATCATCAGATCTTCCAAGTAGGTATTGAGCCGTGAATTGATTGAACTCAGGTGACTTGCATAGTTTTAATTCTTTATCATCTTTACTGTAAAAGACGTGGATCAGAGACTCTTTATGTTGTCACTGTTGTGTGGTTTTGCAAGTTGAAAATCTGATTACTTCCTTATGGTTTATTCTTATATACATTGTCCATACATTAGTGTAGTTTCTGACTGGGGTAGTCCGGTTTAAAAAAAATTCTATGCTTTTCCTTTCAAATGTTCATCTACTAGGTGCAGTCAGGCCGTTGTTCTTCTTCTAGGTGTGGTTACTCCGTTTTTTGATGTAGTGTCTGTTTATGTGTACTTGTGTAAAAATAATAATACAAGAATTACGAGAAGATCCTAGAGTTATGAAGAAGATGATCAAACATCATACCCACTTCATATACTTGAGGAGGAGCTGTACATCATGTTTTTGTGATTACATTTTCATGTTTTCTGGTTCTTGTTATTTTTGATAGCAGTAGTATTGTCGGACTCAACAAGGAGTTTCTTGTCTGAGATGGAGACAAACATGAGCTTTGGGCCGACCGATGTAAGAAACTTGGCACCGATAATGAGGTTATGGAGGTATAGTTATTAAGAACATATCAATTGTACTTCAAGTTTGCTAGTGCATTGACTACACATCCATAATATGCAATATGTATGTCTGAATTTCGGTTTTATGTTTAACTAGTTTCCAAACTTGGCAGGTTGCTGCTGGTGCTGTCTTGAAATGGTGACTGATAAGATTACAGTATTAGGCCTTAACTTCTTTTTCATATAAAAGGCCTTCAAATGCAAATGCATCCAGTGCAACTTCCGAGTAAGTCTATTCTTAAAGAAGCTTTTATCACTGTTTGTTTAAAGTCATATTTTTGAATGTACTTTGATTTGTGATAGCGTGATTTTATGAAATGATTGACATTGGTATTCTTGGCAGGGCGTTTCAGGGCTAGACGCAGTAGATACACCTGATTCCAACGGATCTCTGCGAGGTTAAACGGGTAGGAGGGATAGTGATGCGAAGCAAAAGAAAAAGGTAACAGAAATCGTTCAAACAGGATTAGGAGAGGGTGTTAATGGTAATGATGTTTTAATCTTTTTGGTGCAGGTTCTGATATCTGTTTGGGTTGTTTGCCTTTTCTTCGACAAACATCATTTGTATCCATTCTATATTGATACGGTGCTGATTCTGAAATGTTATGAAGATACATGACACCGTTGTGTCACCGACTTAGATTTTGCCCACTAGGTCGTGCGGCGCTTAGCTAGAACTTTCACCCGACTAGCTAAGAAAGCTTTCCCCGAAAGTCGCTTGATGTGCTAAGACAACAAGAGAACTTGAAAGCTAGAGAGCGAGAGAGCTTGTGAGAGAATGATTTGTATTTCTGAGGTGGTTTGGAGCAAATGACTCCTCCCCTATTTATACACTTAGGCCTCCTCAATGGACGGCCGGGATCAATTCAATCCTACGGCTAATAAATACAAGTCTGGAACATTCTAGAATATGTACAAGGGTGGAGGCCCTTCTACCATCTTCCGGAAGCTTCCAAGGTATTCTATGAGGCTCCACACTCTTCCGGGACTTGGGCTGGATCCTCCTCTTCTTTGGGCTAGTCTACGTGGGCTAGCCTTTGGGCTAAATGATGGGTTAAGTCACTTAGTCCAATTCCTTTGTCATGGCTCGATCTTAACCCCCATTTGTGTAGTCCAAAACAAAAGGGCCGTGACATCCTCCCCCACCTAATCCGTCGACGTCCTCGTCGATGCTTCCTCGAACTCTCGGATTTTGTCTTTGAATTGCCAAAGGGACTCGACGGATTCCCAACTTGCCTCACTTGCTGGTAGCCCTTTCCAAAAGACTAAGTATTGTGTACTCGGGGGATGACTTGGACGCCTTTGTACTCCCTTCGATTCTATGTAGTCGACCTCCTTGTCATATGAAGTGAGGATGGATGGGGGTGCTCTCGATGATTCTCCTCTAGAGGGATCCTCCTCGTCTCCATTATACGGCTTCAAGCAACTCACGTGGAAGACGGGGTGGATCTTCTTCAATGTGGGTGGTAAGTCGACCCGATAAGAAGCTTTCCCGACCTTTTGTGTGACGGGGTAAGGTCCTTCGTATCTCCTCATGAGACCTTTGTGGAGCATTCCTCTCCTCCTTCGTTGATCGAGGTTGAGTTTGATGAATACCTTGTCACCCACGCGAAACTCCGCGTGTCTGCGCTTCTTATCCGCCAACTTCTTTATCTTCTTTGACGCCTTGTCCAAGTAAGATCGGGCTATGTCAGCTTGTTCATGCCATGCTTTTGCCTCCTTAAACGCTGCTGGACTTCGCCCTGTGTACTTCGAAACAAGACTCTGAGGCGTCAAAGGTTGTTGTTCCGTGGCGAGCTCAAATGGACTCCGATTTGTCGATTCACTCTTTTGCAAGTTGTATGAAAACTGCGCCACGTCCAAGAGCTTCGCCCAATCCTTCTGGTTGGCACTCATGAAGTGCCTCAAGTAGAGCTCCAATAGTGCGTTGACCCTCTCAGTCTGCCCATCAGTTTGTGGATGGAAGCTCGTCGAAAAGTGTAACTCCGACCCCATGAGTTTAAAGAGCTCCGTCCAGAACTTCCCCGTAAAGCGAGGGTCACGATCACTTACTATGTTCCGAGGCAACCCCCACAATTTCACCACGTTCTTGAAGAATAAGTGGGCTGCCTCATCCGCCGTGCAATCCCGAGGGGCCGGTATGAAAGTCCCATACTTTGAGAATCTGTCCACCACGACTGTGATGCTCCCGAATCCTTCCGACTTCGGCAATGCGCTGATGAAGTCCATACTTACACTCTCCCACGGTCGGTTAGGTATGGACAGCGGCTCCAAAAGTCCCCCGGGCGCTTGACACTCAAGCTTGTCTTGTTGGCACACAAGGCAAGTCTTCACATGTAGCTCGATCTCGTCTCGCATGTTTGGCCAATAGTACTGCGCTTCGATCAAAGCTCTCGTCCTTCTTTGACCTGGATGGCCTGCCCTTTTTGTGTCATGGCACTCCCGAATGATATTTCGCCTAAGTCCTTCACACTTCGGCACATATATCCTCCGACCCTTTGTAATTTCTGATGATGACGATGATACCGTTGAGTATGTGTTGACCACAACACATACTCAACAGGTAGGCCTGAAGCACTGTTCAGCACAACGCTTAAACTAACAATTTTTTTATAAACAGCGCCTATTCTAAATATTTTACTATTAAATTAAAAAAAAGGACAAATCGAACAAATTTTTACTTGATTATTCAAAAAGCTCATACGATCGGGAGAATATGAGAAAAAAATGAGCTCGACCTTACCGCCCGGATGCGTTTCAATTTTCAAGCGTTTAATTTAAATCATATGATGAATGCATTGACAAAATTTTGAATTATCACCGGAAAAACCCATTTTCCAACGGTCATATTTGTTCGCTTTTTCTTAACTTGGGCTTCCTATTCTCTTAAGTTGACCCAATTAATTCTGGGCCGGACCCAATTTCAAGTGAATATGAGCAGCTAACCTTGATATTTTTCGGCAAGCACAATTTTTTTAAATTGATTAAATACAAAAAGTTACATTTTATAAAATATTTTTAAGAGAATGAGAGTGGGGGAAAAGGATGACAAATCTATTTTTTTTTTTCCATATGAGCGAGGTTGTGAGAATATAGAGTGAGTGAGTGAGTGAGGTTAATTGGATCTTGTTGTCCCCTTGCAATTTTCATAGAAATGCTATCTAAAGATCTTGTCACTGGTCGGTTAAGTGAGACCCTACCTCTATTTATAACCACTTTAAGATCCAGTAAAAGGGATTAAACACTATAGTAAATAGTAGTGACCCTCTCCCTCTTTCTCTCTGTATGTATGATTTGTCTTCATTAGAAAATTCTATCGGACGGATTTTTATTAACACATGATTATATTTAACTTCTGCGTCAAAATAGATGTGTACCAGTTTTTTGGTGATCTTTCATTTGTAATTGTCTCATATTGAGTTATAAGAAGTAATCACATTTAATTAAACTATGAAGTTAACCCTAATATACAATATAAAGAATATTTAACCTTCGTTATGAGAATGTTTGATATGATGATGAGGTGAGCATTCAAAGAATATATGAAGCTGCGTAAGAATGAAGCTTGAGAAATGAACATTCGGAGAGAAGAAAAAAACAAAAACTACGTGGTAGGGTTTTGCAGAGTGAAAGAAACTTATGAGGGTTTTGGAGATAGATCAAGGCTTGAACCATAATCAATTGCGAACAAGGAAGAATAAAATCTGACACCATCTGAGCTGAAATGATCTGAGATTCCCAGGCTAAAGACACTTTATTCTCTTCCAATCCTATACAGGTTAAACCCTAAAATTCTTCATCGAAATTCCCAACGTTTGTTTTATCTTATGTTCTCTTCTGCAGAATTCAAATTGGGAATTGGAATTTAGAACACAAACTACCAAAACCAGACCTCATTTCATAACCTAACCAACATTAGCTCACATCTCAAACCAAACTTCTTCTTAACAAAAAAAACACATACAAAATATCATCTGATTTGTTGTTAGCTAGTGAGAGAAATTAAAGGGTCATTAAGCAGGAATATTAATCATTCATTCATTCCCTCTTTAACTTTTTCTTCTGCTTTATCTGCTGCACGCGCATTGACTCAAGGCTGGCTTTCCCAGCTCACCAGCAAAAGGAGTACTTGTCCTGATTATAGTTAACATGTGAATCCCACCATTTAAGCAATTCAAATCAAATATCATCTTCTATATACATTTCATTCAATATTCAAGACTTTTAATAACTAGGGTTTTGGGGTTACCTTGCTGCTCAAGTCATTTACATCTACATTTCAGATCTCACCTGGATATGAAAACACATGTATGCTAGTTGCTAAGTGTATGGCACAAGATAGTACTCCATCAAAACACATTCCATATCGTTTAACCTAATCAAAATATATTTCATGTCCTCCATAGTTTAGGAGAATATAAAAAAAGAGTGTTGCTATGTGTTTGAATCTTAAGTTATATGAAAATGATGTATGTTTTTATGTATGTATTTTTCGTGGTAAATTGAACTGAACTGCATCATCGAACAAATTGAAATTGAGATTTTTTATATGTATTTATACATCAAGTTAGTTGAAGATAACTTAAAACTTTTGTATGATGATTACTTCTTATAACTCAATATGAGACAATTACAAATGAAAGATCGCCAAAAAACTGGTACATATATACTTTGACGCAAAAGCTTAAACTAGAATTGAATTGAACTAGATTGATTGTTGGGAGGGTGAGGGTAAATCTATTTAATTGGGGAATTGAACCTAAACCTATGCAACTAAAAAGGGTGAGAAAAAGGGGTTCACATCAACTAAATAAATTAGGTGACAAAGTAGGGTTGGTTTATATTCCATGGTCAAAAGAAGAATGGGTAGAACGTGCATCTCTGTTCCCTATTTCAATAACACAAAATCTCATTTAGCATGCTAACTTTAACCCACAAAGAAAAGCCAAAAAAAACTAAAATAATAATTAGTAAATTTTAAAAAAGTGGACATAATAATCCATGCATCGACTTTGGGCGAAATTTAAAAAATTTATTGAATATAAATTATTTTCTCAGTGAAACGAAAGCAAGAAAAAGAAATTTATTTATGCAGTTTGCTGGAAAAGATAAAGAAAGAAAAGGAATCCATGAGGTGCCAAACACTTGCAGACAAAAGAGTTTCAGAGAATATAATTAGAAATAAAGTTTTGCTTTATTACTTATTTAATTAACGCTTTGTTAACTTATGTTGTTATTCCACTTCTGAAAAAATATTTCTATACATGCTTATTGTTATGGGAGTAGAGAGAGATGCATAATGAGGTAAGATTAGGAACAGCTAGGGTTGTTGAAGTTGGTAATTTTGCATAATATATTTAGTAACCAACCCTTTGAGTCTGAGCCATATGCTGCTATATTTAGTGATGAGGAGATGCAATGGTGGGGCTGAGAGTTCATTCACCCTAGTCATTCTCTCTCTAGAAACTCAACTATGGTGTCCACATCTCTTCTCCATCATTTTCTCCAATTCTATCACATACACACACACCAAACCCTAGCTAGGTCTTGCAAGCAAACCACATGAATTCCAATTTCTTAGATTCTGTTCTTCTTTCTCTATGTCCTTAAGCTTAGGGATGGCCCTTGGGAGTTTCTTTAGTTGAAGGAATATAAAGAGTGGCCCTAATTTCCTGGGGATGGTCTTTTTGAACTACCGAAAGCAAGAGAGTAGTAGAAATGATTGTTTGCGTCTATTTCCTATCTTTCTTTTAGGGTTTAGGTGGTTGAAGAGTTTATCATGATGAAAACCCTAAACCTCCATATTTGACCATGACCGAGATTGTTGCAATGAAAAAGTTGTTGTTGTTGTGGTGGTCTAGATCTTCATCATTCGATCTCTTTTTGACTAATATATAGACATGTCCTTCAGCTCTCCATGTGCTTATTACATATCTTCTCTTCTCCGAGGTTCTATTTTCTCCTAAGAAACCCTAGTTCATCAGTTGAATAAGGGCAGCCGTTTGAGAGCTTGCTTGCATGCGTCATCTGCAATTTACAAAACATAGAGCTGATATGCCTGGCTCCCTGTATGCCATTTGCAGATCTCATCGAGACTTCCATGGATTCCGTGGATGGCGTATGAGGAGCCAAGCATATGTTTAAATCACAGCTCTCTCTCTCTATATATATATGTATATGATGTAGTGGATGTAATAGAGTCTCAACATCCAACAATTTCATTTTCTGTAATTTGTCTTGAGAGGATCATATGGATCTCCAATGTGGTTAATTCTCAGATCAGGTAGTTGCTGGGTAATTCCATCTCTATATCATCTTTGTTTTTCTTCTTTAAGCAACTCTAGATTCAAATATATGTACACTAATTAAGCTCCATCAGTTGTATAGTTTATAAAGCCTGCATCTACATGAGTTTCTGGTTGATATTTGACTGAGGATTCTGGGATTAGATCTTACGTACGATAGGAGTGTGATGCAAATATGTTGTAAATTTTCAACATGAACCCTAAATGTTCTTGATGGTAAACCCCATTTCCATAGATAAGTTTCCTCCAGACATTTTTTAGGTTTAGGTCCCTGTATTGAAGTTTATGTGATACCCATTAAATCAATTTACTAAAAAATGTGTACAAGTTTCCCCAAATTGATGTTCAAGAACATTTCAGAGTCCTTGTTATGATGTCTGTTCAAGTATAGCTGTACATTAGGTTAATATAAAGGATGTATTTTTGTTAATATTTCAGTTTATTCTTCTTCAGATTTTTGAGTGTATGTTTGTAAACAGGAAGGAGAAGCAGGTGTTATGAAGATGATGTTCTATAGAGAGGGCATGACCATATAATGAAGCTTCACTAGTGTTGTCTAAGGTTGTAATGGATATTAGGGTTTGGTTGGGGCATTGTATATGATTGGTAATGTGTGGAGAATATGATGATGATGATTGGAATTTGCAGAGATGGGATGGGGTTCATCGTGTGGTGGTGAAGCAAAGCAAAGAAAAGAAACAAAGGCTAGTTGGTTAGCAACATCTGCAGAGGGAGAGGAGAAGAAAAGTTTGGGATTTGCAGAAGGTCAGGGAATCTCTCATCATCATCATGCAAACCCTAGTAGATAGATGAGCAGCAGCAGCAACAGTGACACATGAAGAAGCAAGGAAATCCAGAATGAAGAAACAGATAAAACATAACTTGTTTGTATACATACAAGCTTTAAGATTCAGGACCACAGACAGTCACAGCCCCATCTTCTTCATTCATATGTACATGTCTTCTGCAATTGGCTCCTGGGGAATATTATACACTCATTGCCACTCTACCTTCTCAGACATGAAATCATGTCATGTATACTTTTCTTCATCCCATGACTCTTGTTGACTCCTGGTCAAAGTTTTGAAGACATGTTCTTGTTCAAAACATCATATGCTATAACCTCCTCTACTGCTCACTTGGGGGACCAAACTAGTACCACTTCCAAATTCTCTTTTATTTTAGCATCATCTTCCTATTACCCACTAGCTCTCCATTTGCCTATCCAGCCAGCCATTTCATCAATATTCTATCATATCATTGTAGGTCACCCATCCCAGTTTGGTCCATATATATTTATGTTCCCAAATCACAACTAAAATAAAGTAGTTGCTAAGCGTGCACATGTAGCCAGGTTGGTCCCCAGAGAACTGGCTCAACATGAACGTTATTATGTATGTGAGTTCACATGCAAAGCAAACCAAGTAGCTATATAGAACAATGTGTACTTTGCAGGTTTTTTGAATGTAAGGTGCACTTCATGTTCTGTTGATTCCTACTGTGCTACTACATTGATACACGCAAGGGTACATAAGAACAAATAAGGTTCTGGGCAAGCTAAAACCCTAAATAAGATCAAAGTGTCGTGCTTGACTTTCTTTGCCCAAACATCTAGTCGAGATATTCCGATTAATCTGTCAGTTCTTTTTGTTTATTTGTGATTATTTCATATTGAATTATAAGAATTAATATATAATACAACAAACACAATGTTACAATAACCACAACCAGACATTGTTGGAAAACCTACCCACGTTTGTGTATACTTGTCTACAAGACAACAGCTAGCAAAGTTTGCCAATTGCCATAGATTTTAGATTGTTAATGCTTCCATCAAATCCCTAGCTAGCTGCTTTTACAACAATGTGAATTCTTTTCCTTAGTCTATGTTAACATTTTTCTGATTGGAGTGGAGGCATACTTTATGTACATTATTTATATGCTGCTACGAGGGATATTTAGGAAATTGAAAAAGCAAAAGTGTTCACCTTCTTTTTCTCTCAGCACTGATTAGGGTTTCTGAGCTCTGATTATACACCATCACGTGTGGTGACAGTGGCTGTTAATCTGGTGATAGATGAAGTCAAGTCAGGCTCAACCTCATACTGAGAATTAATGCTTTGTTCAGCCCAGATAAAAAAGTCTTTGTCAAGAGGTGATCTTCATCAATCTGGACCCTAATAGAGGACAGATAGAAGCCCATCAATTGAACTGAGCTTACATGAAGATGATGATAGTCTTTTCCAGTTTCATGGAACTTGGCTAATTTGCTTCCTCAATAAAAATGCACTAGACAATGTATAATCTACTACAAGTTTAATACACTCCAATGACCATATATCATCACAAAGATGCTATTCATGGCCATGGAAAGAATTGATGGTATTTTTCAGTTCAGATGTTTCACACATATTCTAAGCTTGTGTCATCTACATAATAATTAGCTGAAGAACATAGTAAACTAGGCCATTTGAAGGTATCATCAGCCAGATAATTTCCCAATCACAAATTGGGCATCAATAAGGGTAATAGAATGTAGCACAAACAAAGACCGCAGCAGAAAATTGTACCAACCTGAGTGGCATGTTTGGTTAGGTCAAGATATAATTGAAGAGTTGATGATGCTTCCACAGTTAGTCTCCTTCCTGATAAGGTTCAGGAGATCCTGGACCTGTTTGAGGTAGAAACTTCTTTTACAATGTGTTGGATACTATGAAATGGAATGGAATGGAATTTTCTGCATCTCACCTCCAAGAACTGACTCAGCGCCGGTGAATGACAGTACAGGGCCCGGTATATTTTCTCAAGTAATGTGAGTAGCGAGTCCACTTGATCACCCAGCAAATCTACCTGAACTCCCAAGACAAAAGAAATAAAAACATGTTGAAATCAGAAAAGCCTTTTGATGAAATGCATATGAATTTCAAGAAAATGTAATCAAATTTAGAATGAGGAGGAAGCCAATAATTGTTCTTGCAATACCTCTGTTTCTGCTAGGTGAAGATCATGACACCTTCTCATGAAAGCATTTTTATAAAGAGCTTCATTTTTTCGCAACAATCCAACGTGATCTAATACGGATGCCAAATGATGTTTTGTGGCCTCTAACCTGCAAGAATCACTGTAGTGAATGGAAAAGAGAATGCAGAATTAAAAACTCTCTCTGAAAGGTATCATTAGTAAAAACTATGAAAGAAAGGCTCTTAGAAGGTGTAATACCTTAGTGAGTTGGAATCCAGCTTCATATATGCAGTCTGCTCAAACTCATCTAGCACTTCTGAAACTGCAATGACCACTGATGGTTCAAACAATTGACTTAATTTTTTTCCACAATCATGCTCATTTAGAAGGTAAACTGAATCTTCTTTGTCGGATGTAGAGTCAAGCTTAGTGGCTGCTTGATCAATAGCTACGCCAGCACTGGATTTGAGATCCGTGATAAGCTTCTTATTTTTATGTAGATTTTGGACATTCAACAGGCTAGTTGTGTCTTCTTCATGTGACATGGTATGTACATCGGGGGCTGCTTGTTCAATATTCATGCCTGAATCAAACCGCAGCTCAGTGATCAGTTTCTTACTTGCTTTAAGCTGATGAAGTGCAGTTTCAAATTTATGGATAATTGAGCTGAATATAATTTCGTCATCAACTAATATATCTTCAGTATTCTCTTCCATGTCAATTCCTTGAGGTTCAGGGTATTGTGTGCCATTCTGGTCCATACCTGAATTCTGTTCCATTACTTCAGTGATCACACTAGGATCTAACTCTTGCTCAGATTCGAAACATTTCAGCATATAATCAAGTCTTTGAATAAGGCTGTCTTCTCCATTTTCTAAACTGTTCATCAAATTCTCACCAGATGAGGAATTTTCAGAATTTCTATACAATGTGTAAGCATCTTTGGCCGCTGCCATCACCACAAACTGGCATATATCTAGGCTAATCAGAAGTTCAGCAGTCTGGTTCATCTTCCATTCCTTGACCATTTTCTGTAAGGCACTATTTCCTTCGTTATCTTCTACAGAGCACCCTAAAGTAGGTGATTCTTTTGAATTTAGCCCACTTACTTCAGAGGTGTGGGTGTCTACAATGTCTCTGATAGTTTCCTCAAATACTAATTCATAAGTCTCCTCCCTGACGAGGCTATCAGCGTTGAAGTTTTCTATATACTTGCTCAACTCATGGAATAACATAGCAAGTGTTGTCTGTTGAATCTTCCCACCCAAGCCATTCATCAATTTTTCCTGCATCTCAGCTAATACTGAAAAATCAAAATTGTAGGTATCTTTCATTTTTTCTGTCAAAATGGTAGTGGAAGTTTGGAACTCAATGTTGGTGGCCATAGCATCCTCAGTAAACTTATCTACTATTTCTTCCAACAACGCTTTGGATGCACTCATTTTCTCCATTTCCCTGTGGTGCTCTTTTGTCAAACTCGTCAAGAAAACAGCATATATCTCTTCCAAAATGGTGGATTGTCCTTCTAAGGCCTTATTTGCTTGTTCCAACATCTTTATTTTTTGGCTTATCTCTTCATTTTCCCTTTCAAACTTTTTGTGATCTACTTCCAGCAACCTGGATTTAGCCTCCAAATTTTCAGTTTCTTGCACCAACATCCTCACTGTAATAAATAGTTGTCCAGTCATCTGGTCAAAATCATCATAACACTGTTTTATCCAATCTCTTAATATAATGGTATATACATCTTTCAAAACCAAGGATTGCATTGTTGATTCCTCCTTTTCTCTCTCCAGTATCCTTATTTGCCCTATGACATCGTCGTCAACTTGGCAAAACATAGATGATGAGATGTTTCTGATCTCTATTTCTGACTCTGAGGAGAACCTTCTTAAAGACCTCGGTTTACCAACATTTTCGTGGAGTTCCTCCAAAATTTTGCTTGGCGGAGGATTCAGATTAATTATACTGTCTAATCTAGCAATGACATCCTGAATTTTCTTGTTCAGGTCATCAGGTTGCTTGTCTTTCCTCATTACTGAATACCATCTCTCTCTTATGAGTCTTTCCTTTGCTCTTTGCTCCTCGAACTTTTTCTGGATGATTCTTTCATGGGTTGATATTAGCTTAGCAACATAATTTCCTCCCTTCTCTTCAGTATGATCTGCTTGTACAGCTTTGGTGCGCTCATCATTATTTCCCTTCTTGTCATCTAATGGAGGCCTTTCTTTTGTTCCTGAAGGAATTTTGACCTGAGACTGAGAATCAGTCAAGGATGGAGAAGGGCTGACTATAGTCTCCTTTTCACGCATAAGTTCTTCAAATTCACCACGCAAGCTCCTGATTTCATTCATTAAAAGAGAGAAATAATTTAGCTTCCAGACTGTTGGTTCATGTATGTCATGAAAATCATCAGTGAGGCCTTTAGCAGATATGAGCATTACATCCTTCTCAATCGACCACCTCCACTCGTGCTCCGCTGGCACAACCTCAGATAAAAATATGGCATTCTGCATCTTCCCGAATGCCAGATCCAGTGATTCTTTTAGCCTGTCAATATCTGAGCTCAATTGGTCTATCTGACTGCTTTCATGGCTGAACTTTCTTTCCTCAAACATTTTTTTGAAACTACAGAACTTCATATCTACAGAGTTTTTCAACTGACTTATGTCTCCTTGTTGTTTACCATCATCAACTCCACTGACCTGATTTCTGACAGTTTTCTGCATACTCTGATTCCCCTCACTCTTTGTTCTTTCAAGCTGATCAAGATCGCCCTGCAAAGAAACCAGCTCCTTTTCTTTCATCTCCAGTGCTTCCCTAAGCTTCAGCTCATTCTCAAATCTCTCAGTTAAACAACTATCTGTATTTATAATCGTCAGCTCGGTATCATCCAAACGCCTCTGAAGCCTGTCACGTATAATGTACAAGTCTGACAGAATTTCTTCATGGTTTACCTCCAGCGACAAGCTATCAGTCTCCTCTTCCACTATCTTCAGGCAACCGTCCAACTGCATTACTGCCAATTCATAAAACTTAGAAATCTCAATCAACCGCCCAATCACTCCTTGTCTAGACTTCAGCTTCTCATGGGCTTTATTCATGGCCAAGAACAGACTGTTCATCATTATTGAATCCTTCATAGACTTCCTCAACCTACAGTCCATCCCGCTAAACGAATCAGCCATTTCTCTTTCGACAATAATATAACTTAGAATGAATTCATACAGCCGCAAATACAATGAATGAAAAGGATGGCAGATCAGTAGAATCAGCAACTGAGAACACCAAGTAAAAACAAAAAACAAAAAGGGGCAACAAGATCCCTTTAGCTCTCTTCAATCTGCAAATTAGATCAATGCAGCGGTTACACAGGCCACTTCTATTTTTAGCCAATTGGGGACCCTAAACATTTGTGATTTTCAATTGAAAAGGTCATAAAAGTATCATAAGCATTTCATCAAACAGCTTGCCTGCATAACTATGTCCACACACAAATCTATAACCAAGCATACATCAAACAATACCTAGCGGATTATGCAGTTTCTGGTGATTCATCAGGCACCATTCCCAGCTCCACTCTCGGCCCACAATGCTCTGGTGCGAAGGATTACATCACCAAAAACCTGCTCCACATTCTCCTCCCGCTCCCCCACCAGCTGATGCCATATCTACTCATACTCAGGTCTCTGAAAGCTGGCTCGTAAAGCTCCTCAACACAAGCCACTCCTCCAAGCATAGAAACGCCCAAGGATCGGACCGTGCAGAGCACGGAAGGAGTGGAAGAATGAAATGGAGAATTTTGTTTTACAATCAGCATCTTTTGAAAAATTGCAATGACCATGGATTTCTAAGTATCATTGATTACATTGCTTTGGCTGGTAGAGTCCATATGCATAAACTTTAGTATTATAACCGAAAATCGCCACAGAGGGAAGAAGACAGCTACATGAACTAAGTGAGATAAATAGTGGTAGCGGCACAATTGGGGATTGAGATTGAGACAATATATACTACTTACCGTGCCGACACAAGTTACATACAACATGAGTATACTACTTTTGCTAATGCAACTGATGAGCTGAATAACATCTGCTGGTGTCACTGGAAAACCCACATCTCTCATCACTTCATTTCTTCATCGGCACATGCTGCGAGAGGAAATACAAAGAGGGTCATATTCTTATACCACAATCTAGAGATAATTTGTTTCAAGTCAGAATAAGATGATCAATGCAGAAAAACTGACGAGGCTTGATTGCTGTTTCAGTTGCGAGCTAAACATGTGGGGCAACAAGAAGATAAAAGTCAGTATCCAGTCAAGAAATCTGTGAAATGGGATTTTCGTAACATGAAGATATGCCTTCAATTTACACATTGCATCCCCGTCCAATTTACTTGTATCTTCAAGCCTGTGTGTTCAGTATGTCCTAAATTTGCAAGGCAGGTACTGGTGTGCTATATTCTACACTAGATGCAAAAATATCTACTTGTCTAGCACTGACATTGATGCGTGGACATTATCTAAAAAGGAGAACAATGAAATCAGATGAATCCAGTGATAATATGGTAAAAGAGGGAATATAATGTAATGAAGTTATGATACAAGCAAACTACTCCATGCTTAAGGGTAAACGCAACCTGCCATGTAATAAAATTAGAGGAGACATGAATCAACAAATGCCATGCCTGTTGATGGATGAAGCTTCCTGAACAGTGGTGCTGAAAGTAACACTACTAGAGTGAAAGACAAGTTCAGAACCTCAATAAATCTTTCGCAACTAAATTTCCCGAGGTAGTTCCTTAGTTACGGAAACCAAACACAGTGCGAGAATTTCCCAGTTCCTTCCTGAATTACTAAAGGTCTGTACTTCACAAATAACAAGTAACCACTCTACATAAATCTCCCAATATATCCCCAAAGCTCCTCCAATAAATTACAACAAATTGTAAAAACTAATTTCACATTGATTAACTGAAGAATATTAGGCATAAAGACAGTTCCTCGTGGTATATATATGCTCAAATCAAACCCTACATTTCACTGGAATTGCTAGCTAAATGAACAAACATCGGTCACTAGCTGGAATTGCTACTGATCATCCTCTACAAAAACCGATGAGCATAATATATAAACAAATTCATAAAATTTACCTCCACAGCAGAAGCAGCAGTAGCAGCAGGACAGGACGAGTAAGACCTCTCTACCAACCGCAACAACTGTCGATATCTTTCCATCTTTCACAGATGATGAGTTATCAGCCTCGTCGCACAGCAGCTTCTGCTGGTCACCGCTCTGCGATTGTGATTTCTTCTCGCTGTTCATCCTGTGGAGGTTCCACTCCAGTTTCTTCAAGTAATCCAGCTTGAACGAGTCCCTGATCCGCGCGGTTGGCCATAGGTGCATCGCGACACGAGGTTGATGCTTGATCGATCAGCCAACAGAGTTTACTTGGGGTGCGATGAGGGATGAGAAGAGGAAATTCCTCCAGGCTAGTCCCAAGGAAACTTCAATAAAGAGAGAGACTAATAGTAATTTCTTTGTATTTTCATGTACATAAATATCTAACAATCAGTGGGTGTCGTTTTTTAACTTATAATTTATCCGAACCAGTTCATTTTAGCGACATCAATATTTACTTCATTCCATTTCATATAATTCTGAAAAGGAATTAATTATGATTATGAGGCAGGTCAGGCTTCCTGAACGCTTATTTTGTATGACGGATGGTATATCGAATATATTAGATAGTAATATTTTTATATTCTGAATAAATAGTTTAATCTTTTAATTAATTATTTATCATTTATTTATTCTTACTTTCTTTATTATATAAGATACATTTTTTACGCATCTATGAAACACTAGTCTTTTTTTGTTTCTTCTATTCTTCTTTTGCAACTTCAGAATTATTCCTAGTTTAGTCTTTCAAGGTTTTGTTGGATGTTGATGACAAAACCAAAATCCTAACGAAACCCAACCATGCAAGGGCGTGTGTTGCATTAGATGTAATACAGACACTACCAACCCAGGTATGGATTAACATGGGAAATAGTAGAGGTTATTGGCAGAATATACTCAGCGATTAGGGTTTATTCCTGATGTGAGTAGGGATTTTGATGTAAGATTTTTGGGATATAATAGAAAAAATTAATAAAACTTTTTTTTTAAAAAAAAATTGGCAGAAGATAGAGTACAAGAGGAAGCTCTCCTACTGACAACAATGTAAGAAACATGGGTATGAATACGTCAACGGTAGAAAACGCAAGGAGAGCTTAGTCACGTTCCTATGAGTTTATAAAGTAATTATATAAGTACATATAAGTAAATATAATTATTCATCGTCTCTTTCATCAACACACCACCATCTCCACCACCACTATTCAGCAAGTGTTAACAACAAGAATTAAACAAGCAGAAAAGCTTTACAATAAAGTTTTCACTTAATTTTCCAATTTATTTCATAGAAATAAGCATGAATTAGTAAATAAAATATTAAACATGCATTAAAAACAAATTTCAAACCAAGTATTCACAATGTCATGTCGCGGACTGAAAAGAGAAATTAGCTAGACATGGTTTGAATTAAAAACATCATAAAAGGAAAAGAAGGCAAGTAGTGAAAATCGTCGAAGTGGCGCGCCAAGTCTTCGTGACTCTCTCCTCTACCCTTCGTGCTTCGTTTCCTGATTTCTTGATGATTTAGGGATTGCTTATAGCTCTCTTTATATAGGGTACGAGCTTACTAAATCCTAACAAATTCTGATGCGGTTGGGACTTCCATCCTGAGATTATCTTTATCACCGAAAATTCTGAGATATTTGAGAAGATTATCCTAAGCAATTTTGGAGAAATCTTGATCTTCAAGTTCCCAAATTATGGAAATCTGCATATGTTGATGTCAGCCACGCTCAGCGTTGATATTACACTCGTGCGATGAGTTGTCCTTATCTCTTGCGCATGATCCATACTATCTTCCTTGCCTGCGATGACTACGATTTATGTTAGTCCGTTCTGCCCAGAAGCTTCTTCGACATTCTCCATGTTAGAATCTGCTCTCGAAGTAAACTAGATAGTTATAGAATGATGAGTCAACTGCACACCGATTTATTGATCGCCTCCATCGGCTCTCTCATTTGCACCCAACAAACCTTCGAAGTAGGAAAGGTCAATTTCGTCATTGTGATGAATTATTGACGAAAATGCTCATTTAAGTCAGTGTTCTTTCATTGAGCTTCCAACACAACTGAAATGCAAAATTATACCAATAGCTTAAAAGATGATACATAAATATATGAAAATACATAAGATCAGCTAGTTAGATGAGTCGTATAAATACAAGTATATCCCTAGCATTTTCATGGTGTTTAGCAGGTTAATCAACTCGACAGTGGAGGCTGGTAACATCGGAAAGTGATTGGTGAGGAAGTTGCTAAGGTTAATCAATCAGTTAGTTCTGTCAATTGTATTTATATCTGGAACTGGCTGTTTCATCAGTAACAATTGACTACAGTCAGCCAGAGAACATAAAAAATCATCAAATGTTTTGCTTGGTACTCAAGTTACTGCATTTGTTTGTACCTTCCATGGACAATGATCGATCACATTCCTTGGTAAAAGATTGTCGTGGAAAGAACAGGTTCCAATCTCTACAAGTTGGCCGTGGACAAAATAATTTTTAAAAAATTCATTTTTTTCCATGAATATGTTCTGTTTGAGTGATGCTGGAAGCAACACATTTCCTCCTTCCACGAGACAGCAAATATTGGAGAAGTGCGTCTCATAGGCTGTCGAAAACGAATCTCAGTCCCGCCGGCGTAGCGCCGGAGAAGGAGTTGGATCGAACGAAGGCGCGCAGAGAAAACAGAGAGAAGTGATTTTGGGGGAGAAGACTTAATTGCATACACTAGAGCGATTGTCAACTCTTGGTTATTTACAAATAGGTCCCTGTACTTCTACCTATTACAATCGAAGCCCCTGCAGTATTCTCATTCAAATAATTTAAAGAGCGCCAATAGTAATGGCCTTAGGCTGGAGCTTGTTTGATGTAATGAAGGACTTTATGTGGTGCAGTGAGATGTTTTTTAGTGGGAGTATGCATAAATTGCTTCAAAATGTAGATTGAATAAGCCAAGTCTAGTCGTGTCACAATGAGGTAAATACGATGTCCACCAAAGTGTCGGTAGCAGTTAGGATCAGCCATTAGTGGAGCTGTAGAAAGAGCAAGTTTACATTTGGTGTCTATGGGAGTAGAAGAAGACTTACGCCTAGCAACCCAGCCTCAATAAGGAGATCCAAGGCGTATGCCACAGTTTTGACGATCGCTATTCCCACTAGCGATTTATAATTATTTTTAAATTTCGTAGTCTACATCAGCGCCAATGTGTCATGTTTCCCACAAACCGTTACTGGAAATAATGGCTTGACCCAAATTTTGTTTGTTGATTTGCACAAACAAAATTTTCGAGGGAACGAAACGTAGTGTCAGAAACAATGGAAAGCAGTGTCTGCAGCTACTCCTACTCGTAGTACCATAAATTGACAGCTACTCCCAATGCCAAAGCATTGGAATTTAACAAATTGACATCTACTCCTATTCCTAATATCATAAATTGACAGCTACTCCCAATGCTAAAGAATTGGAATTTTTACAAATTGACAGCTATTTCTATTCAAAGTACCATAAATTGACAGCTACTCCTACTCATAGCATCATAAATTGACAGCTATCAAAGCACTGTCTTACTCGGCTACATAAAAATAATTGGAATTTTAACTAGTGGCATTCAATTGTGTTTTCCCATAAACCGCTACTGACACATCAACGTCATGTCAAAATGAAAAACAAACAACTACTGTGAAAACTGTGGTATTTTAGAAATAAACTTCAAAAAGATGACAGATAAAGAATGAACTTTAAAATTGGTGGCATTCAAAAAACTTTTTCGTTTACTTTCAGATAAAAGTTATAGTGCATAATGCTGATGAGTGTGAGAGCATTTGGAGTAATTCATGTACTCGGAAATTGGACAAGGAGTCTTATTCATACAAATATTGGTACAAACAAAATCTCTTAATAAAACAGACGGTCTAATGGAAGCTCCTGGTACATGCACTGATGTTTCTGCAAAGTTAGTGTCTGGCGAATCATCACTTGTAGAATAAATATGAAGTGGTGTTGAATCAACATTTGCTCCAGGATGACTCTGATAATCAGAAAAAGAAAACTACTCTTCATAGAACATAATATCTCTACTAATGAGAACAACATGAATTTGAAGGTTATGCTCTTTGGAGCCTTTTTTGCCCAAAAAGATATCCCAAAAAACCACCACGGCCTTTGGATCAAATTCGGACGTCCGAGGAGAACTCTTTGTAATGAAACACAAGCATCCAAAGGTTTCATATCTCTTTCATATGGTTTTATCTCATATGGATCCCATTAATGTATTAGAAGGCAATCCATTGATGATGTATACCATATCTACTTATTAAAACCTCATTTAGCAATTCCATGTACAATGTCCAACACACTTGCATTCGGAACAATTGCACTCATTGCTTTGAGGCCGTTAAGTGCCATGTCAAACGGTATCTTGGTGATGTCATGTCCAAATATAATCAATATTTGTAATGATCTTAAAAAATCATCAACCTTTTAAAAAAATTATAGACAGTTTCTTCTTCTTTAACAAATGTCATCACCTAAAATGATCCCCCGCTGCTATCAAATCAGTCAAAATGACTACCCGTAGACATTATATATCTCATTCAGTCATGCTCAAGAATTTTATCATCAATTCTGATGCTGCATATGGAGCAGGACACATCGACTCTATAAATCTGGATCTAATCTACGAAGAAGCTGATACAGCTGATTATGACAAATTCTAGTACGCAGAAGGATACTCAAGAAAGAAAATTACCAATGAGAAAACTAAACGTTCAACCATTTTAGGACAAGTGAATGATCTAAATTACTCATCCTTCTTATTGTTCGTTACAACTTTGTCATATCATTAACCATATACCGCATGACCCTCACAAATGTCGGATTTGGAAGTTCAACTTATAAAGCAATCGTGATGACCCCTGTTGGTGTGAACTTTTGCATTTACAAAGGACACTCGTTCCTACAAGTTGAGACTCAGTGGTAGAATTAATGATACAGACAAATCTGCTACTTTAATTTAGACTGACGGAATGCATAACGTGAGGTTCAATCATAATTGTTAGTAACATAAAGAAAAATAAAAGTGTTCAAATCATAGCCGTTTCTATTTATACATATCAAAAAAAATAAATATATTAGTAGTTATTAAAACCTAATCTTATTACTAGCTCTGTTACCATTTTTTACGGTGCGAAAAATTATTTTGTAAGGAAAGAAGATGTTTTTTTATGTACATAACATATGAAAAGAACTCCAACTTCAAAAGCTGCATCACCGTCATCTAGGAGTACACTTAACACTATCTTCCCTTTCACCGATTGATTTCATGAATAAACGAAATCACTAAAAATGTGTCGTGCTAGCAACCACGCAAAGCCACCATGGAGCAACATTGGAGATCGTAAAGTGATTAAGGTTGTGGTTTCCAGTCGAAACTGAAGCAAGTACGTCATTCTTCATGGCATGGAATGATCCTACCGCAATGTTGTTTTGATGATAATAGTTTCTGACGGCACCTAAGAAAAAAGAATACTACTCCATCCGAGATGGTGTCGCGAAAGGCATGAACGATGTCATTTTTCACAACCAACGGACCAAACAACTTTATACATCGCTATGCGAGCAGACGGAACACTTCCCCTAGTATTTCAATGACCAATATCAAATAAATTTACATCAAAAACAACTCTACCCGCTGATATAGAGGTTATATGTGTACTATGTCCAGTGATATCTTTGAATAACGCCTCTTCAGCCGTGTCAAACTTTTTACTTGTGTTATAATATCTGACTCACACTATTTTATTACAAAACAGACAAAAAATTATAATAAAAAATATTAACAATTAATATCTAATTCAAAAGAAATAATAAATCAAGTGGAAGGGTTGCTGCGTAAAAATTACCGACAACAAGTAAATATTTTGATTTATTATTTCTTTTGAATTGATATTAGTTTGATATTTTTTATTAAAATTTTCTTCTGTTTTGTAATAAAATAGTGGGAGCCAAATACTATAACAAAAGTAAAAAGTTTGACACGTCTGAAGAGGCATCACCCAGAAATACCACTGGACATGGTACACATACAACTTCTATATCAGCGGATGGAGTTGTTCTCGATGCAAATTTATTTAGTATTAATCATTAAAGTACTAGGGGAGGTGTTCCGTCCGCTCGCATAGCGATGTATAAAGTTGCTTGATCCGCTGGATGTGAATGAGGACATCGTTCATGCCTTTCACAACGCCATTCCGGATAGAGTAGTATTCTTTCAGTTTCTTTAGGTGCCGTCAAGAACTATTATCATCAAGACAGCATTGCAATAGGATCATTCCATGCCATGAAGAATGACGTACTTACTTCCGTTTCGGCTGTCAACCAAGGCCTTGGCCACTTTACGATCTCCAATGTTGCTCCATGGTGTCTTTGCGTGGCTGCTAGCACCACACATATTTAGTGATTTCGTTTATTCATGAAATCAATCGGTGAAAGGGAAGATAGCGTTAAGTGCACTCTTAAATGACGGTGATGCAGCTTTTGAAGTTGGAGTTATTTTCATGTGTTATGTACATAAAAAATATTTCTTTCATTACAAAATAATTTTTCGTAGTAAAAAATGGTATCAGAGTTAGTAATTAGATTTTAATAACTATCAATAAATTTAGTTTTTGTGATAGGTATAAATAAAAACTGCTATAAATAGAAACTAACAATTATGATTGAACCTCACGTTATGCATTCCGTCAGTCTAAATTAAAGTAGCAGATTTGTCTATATCATCAATTCTACCACTGAGTCTCAACTTATAGGAACGAATATCCTTTGTAAATGCAAAAGTCCACAACTACAGGAGCTATCACGATTGCTCTATAAGTCAAACCCCCCAAATCCAACATTTGTAAGGGTGTTGCGGTATATGGTTAATGAAATGGCTAGGGTTGCAACGAACAATGAGAATGATGAGTAATTTAGATCATTCACATGTCATAAAATGGTTGAACGCTTAATTTTCTCATTGGTAATTTTAAAGATCTTCTCTTTCGAGTATCTTTCTGCGTACTAATTTGACATAGTCAGATGCACCAGCTTTTTCATAGATTAAACCCGGGTTGACTGCTTTCATAGGGTCGACGTGTCTTTCTCCATATGCAGCCTCAGGATTGATGATAAAATTCTTGGGCAAAGCTGACGCATGTATGAGATTGTTATGTCTGAATGGGATATATAATGTTTGTTATATATACTGCTATTTATATACCGATAGTCATTATGACTGACGGGGGACCATTTTGGGCGATGGCATTTGATAAATGCAGCAGTGGCTGCAACGTGTTGTCACGGCCCGTTTGTTTTGAATGGGATTGATCTATAGGTGTCATAAATTGTCTCTAGGTATTCGAAATCCTCCTTTCCCAGGTATACTATGTATACCTTCATAACACAAATACCATAACGCAATAATAAATAAGCCAGCCAACAACATATACAACAAGTAAAGCTTTGTGCACCTCGGTTGGCTCAAAATCGAGAGATCGTGCCAGACTGCTGGAGTCAGAAACGATCTCTTCTCGTACCCAAGACATCCCAATTCGCTCCTTGAGCTCCGAATCCGTAATTGAAATCTTCTTCTTCCCCTCCGCGTCGAATCTCCCTAGCTTGGTATCGAGCACAGCCGTATCGTACACGGGTGACGTGCAAAGCGCGCGTAGGCGTAGAGGCATGGACCGATAGCGAGGCAGGCTCGACATATCGCACGATGATGATTCTGATATTTGTGTTCTACGAGCAAACCCTAAACTACTTTCGAAGAGAACACGGGAAAGGGAAGAGATAAAGAATAAAATTGGGCCGGCCCGTAAAACAGTGGTTCACAACACAGTCAGAAAAGGAAATTCCCTGATTAATTAAGGCATGCTATTTAGAACTTACAATTTTAATAAATCTAAGTTAATTATTTATGTAATAAAAAAACTTAAATTCTTTATTACCAAGTCTTGAAACAACTCAAATATGTGTCAAGTGTAATCTCTCACCTAGCGTACGAATCATGAAAGATCGTTCTGTCATCTTGACGAAATTACCAATAAAATGACATTTTTAACGTGGTTTCTCTCTTATTATTTTCAAATGCATATAAGATAGAAAAGTACACCAAACAAGTGATGTTTGACATACAAATGTACTAAAATGCGTAATTTAAGACAACTAACTGAGCCTCTAACTAAGACCCATCACCTTGCACGCCTTTATACATAACAACCCAATTACCCAACCCTCACATATTGAGTGCAACAAAAACTAGACTACAAAGGGCGTGTTCATGACCATAAACCTTAACTTCATTCAGATGATCCAATTATCTAGTGAACCTTAGCTAATAGACATAGTTATGGGAAAGGCATAAATATGCATAACCAATATAAAAATATACGGGTCTACCTTGAGGGTGCCCTTGCAGTGGCTGCACTTGAAGCATGCTTTATGATAAGGAACTCCATCAGCAGACAACAAATCGACCACATCCACAGTCTTGACACAAGCCTTACACTTCTCTTGAGTCCCAATGAAAGACATTGCTGCAGATCCTGAGACCCAAGAACAACTAAATCCAATCAACCACAACATAATTTGCAAAACCCTAACTTTCCTCAACCAAATTAATTTCAACACAAACCCAGTTCGTCCATTTCCCACACAATCAATCCCACCAAACACAACCTCCTGATCTGAAAAAAAATCTACTCAAAGAGCAAGCAAAAGTACAGCATCTCACACCACCATGAATCCCAAAATGCAGCTATTATGTATTTCCAGTGAACTATTACAAGGTTCACCAAGTAAACTTGGCTACATCCTTGGAGCCTCGGGTCCGGGGAGGCTCAGCCCAACCATTCACTATAATCAGAGTTCAATTACACATACAAGAGCACGGCAACTGCAAAGAACCCTAAAATATGCAGTGAGTACATCTAATGAAAGCTGGCTCTCAAACAAAGAATCAAACTGCAACAAAGAAAAGAAACAGGAGGGATTAAGCCCCCTCCGAAAAGCCCCTGTTGAAGAACCGCAACGGGAACACTAGCGCCGGTCCACCAAGCAGCGTGCCTGCTGCACTCCGCCGCAGCCCAAGCCACACCACTCTTGGTTTGACCGCGGAAGAGACTCACGACCGCACTGGAACGGAGCTCTCCTTCGCTGGAATGCTACACCGCAGAGTTCTCTCGCTTTCTTTCTCTCTCTCCGTCTGTGCAGAACCCAATTGTGCCCTAGAACTTTCTCTCGCGAAAACTCTATAAAGCTCATCTGTTGTTGGGTTCAAAACGCAGCGCTTCTTCTATTTAAATACTCAAACGACGCCGTTCCTTTTTGCCTTCAAGAAACTGGGCAGCAACTCTAATATTTTTATCTTCAAACAAAAGCTGCTCCAAAGAAGAATACAGCTTAACAGCAGCACCACAGCTCCTAGACACCTTCCGATCTGAGTCAACCTGAGATTGATCTGCTTGCTCATTCTATCCTGTTTTAGTGAATGATATTTCTCCTCCGAGTCTAACTTCTTATGATTCAAAATTCATCTCCATTTTGTCGAATTTATAATTTCATGTGTTGTTTGCGTTTCGTACCGAACATGTATCGTTACTTGACCAGAGTTCTTAACTAGGGCAAAACTGTCATGTGGAACAACTCAGAGTTCCAAGAAGTCACTACGGCCCATTGACAACCTTCATGCATGTGATCAACCGCCGTACGAAAGAAAGATTCATTCCAGATCGGCCTTCCCTCAAAAACATGGTCACTGGAGCGAAAAGAGTCAAAGGTATGGAGTAAGGTTTTCATGTTTGGAGGGTCATCATATAGACCCTTATACAGGCTAGCGCATGGAGTTTGACTGGGATCCCATTCAGTACAAAGTGAATTATGGACCAGGACTTGATGATCCGTAAAGGGGCTTTTAAGCTATCTCCGAGAGAAGTCTATGAAGGCTGAACCGAGACTTTCGATCACCTTTAAAATGCGTATGCATATCAACATAAACACTGATAGATGTTTTTATGTGCCAATCAAAAAAAAAAAAAACCGGAAACAGTCTCATAAGAAATTATGAATCCATATCTAAACAAGCGGATACGTGCCCATAAAAACAAATCTGATATGCTCATTACAATCTAACAATGAAATTTAAAAAACAAACACAAAATAAAACATTTTGATAAGACACTCCGTGAAGCAAGCGAGGAAGGCACTATTTACACCGTAGTCTGAGCAAATTCTGATTCACTCATTCAGATACTCTCTAAGATTATTCCATAAAATTTAGATTACAGCCAGCCCTAGCGGACAACTGTTACAATTTCATAACCATTATTTCCCGATACAAAATTCTAAAGAAACATAAGAACAAAATTCACTGCATGACAAGAGTGACTTCCAACTATTTAAGCTCGCTAGAGATGGTAGTCGCATCATCCTCTGTGATTGTTAATGCAAGCATCTCCAGCTTCTTGGCAACCTTTATCGAATTAAATAATAGGTTCCGTCTTCAGATATTTCATGGATTTCTTTAAACTCTGCAGATAGGTCAAATTTAATTAAGAAATAATGTTAAAAATTCTATAATACTACATTCAAATAATAGATTGTATTTCACATTTGAAGATTTACTATGTTTTACTTACTTGACATTATTTCTTTTTGCTTTTCTGTCATCCGGACTGAAAGGCCAGTGTAACGACGTGCATAAATTGAGTCCATTTCGTCCTTGCCCAGTACTTGTGCGGCTATTTCTCTGAAGGCCTGGATGTTGATATCTTGGTTTCTAATCATCCCCTTCATACGTACTTCATATTCCTACATTCAAAATTATAAAACAGATATCATAACTAAACACACAAAAATACATGTGTAACTTTGAGCAGAGTTTTGTGTACCTTAGTCTCGTTTAGGTGGGCAACGAGAGAGGGATCCGGATCAGGCCTTGGTGCACCGCCGGAGCCCGAAAACATATCTTTTATGATTCGAGACAGCTTCCAGGGATCATCAAAAGGTAAGTTTTGACCTTCGAATACCAAGACAACTCCCTTATACTCTGCAGGAATGTCAAATTTAGTTACAATTACAAACTTATTGCGTTTAATATTTAAATATTTAGCAGCTTACTTGACATCATGTTTTTCTCGTGTTCAGTCATTCGTATACTAAAACCATACAGACAACCGGTGTAATAATGCGTAAGGGCACGGTCCCATCCCTTGTCGCCCAGTACTGCTCTGACCATGGATTTGTAAATGTCGTAAGCTGTCTCTGGGAATTCAATCTCGTCTCCGAGGTATACTACGTATGCCTGCATTCAAAATCATAAGACAAACACCATAAAAACTAAGTCAGTCAAAAACATACATAACCTTCATAAAGCTTTGCGCACCTTGGTTGGCTGAAAATCGGGAGACCGTGCAAAGTGAGTAAGACTGCTGGAGTCAGAAACGATCTCTTCTGGTACCCAAGACATCCCAATTCGCTCCTTGAACTCCGAATCAGTAAATGAAATCTTCTTCTTCTTCTTCCCAAATCTCTCTAGCTTCGTATCGAACACCGGTGCGGTGCAAAGCGCGCGTAGGTGTAGAGGCATGGACCGTAATAGCGAGGCGGTTCTGGCGGCACATCTGATCATCGACATGTCGCGCGATGATGATTCTGATGTTTGCGTTCTACACGCAAACCCTAAACTACTTTGGAAGAGAACGCGGGAAAAAGGGAAGAGATAAAGAATAAAATTGGGGCGGCCCGTAAAACAGTGGTGCATAGAGTGTCATTAAATTGTAATTTTATCCGAATTCTATCCAATTCAATTTTCCATCTTTTCTAGGGTTTGTAACTTTTGACTCTTTGAGAGAGATTTTAAAAACCTAGATCGAATTCTGACTTCTGAGTTTCAGTTTCTGGCCTCTGGGTATCTTCAATTCAAATTCGAAGCCTTCAGAAGTTGAGAACAACTGATCTGGGGTTGCAGAAATTTTAAACCATTAGATGTCAATTGTGTCAAAATTTTATGGTATAGACTGTATAGTTTTGTGCTTGATTCTGAGTTTCTGATTTGGGTTCCTTGTGGCAGGAAATGCGTTACATGCTTTCAGGGTGAGGCTTTCTGAATTCTGATCCCAAGAACGTGTTGCAGAGTTGGGACCCAAGTCACCCAACTCTGGTGAATCCTTGTACCTGGTTTGAGTGGTTTCATGTCACTTAATGATGCCCAAGTAAGCTTCTCTCTTTTCCAAACTCTGTCCGCTTAATGTTGTATTCCAAATTATCACAATTTACATTTACAGATAAATGGTAATGGCTGACAGCTGACTCACTGACTCTATTAAAGCTTCCTACTATTTCAATCCTTCCATTTGGTAAAAAAAAAAAAATTTCAGCCCTAGGAACTGAACATTCCTGGCTCCGTCCCTGACTGTCGTTTAAACGGAAAATTCTTCAACCTTAAACCTCGAAGATTCTCAGAGGGCTCGTCGGACGATTCTCAGTCCAACAATGGCGGAAGCGGTCGCTGAGCTGCTTCAGCAGCTCGTTCAGTAAGATTTCAACTTTCGATGTTGTATAATGTAAAGATTGGTTTTTCACATGATGGTGATTTTTTTTGGGTTTTTAAAACTTGAAGGTTATCAAAACCGATTCGAGAAATCGTATCTAAAGCGCCTGACAAGCCGCTGGAAGGTGCTGGTGTGTCAGTGAAATCGGTTATGGAGTCGCTTCTTCCGCGTAGTGGGTTATTAGGGAAAAGCCCTAATTTGAGCAAAGATGATGTCTTTTCCGAAATTAGGAGATTTTCAATGTGTTGTGCGCTATTGGCTTCTGCTGAAGGATCAACGTGGGAGTTGATGAGTTGGATTCCGAGAGTGGCGTCAATTGCGGCTATTGAAGCTTTTAAGGAGCTGGAGAAAGTTTATTTCAGGGGTTTGAGGAAGATTGGTGAGTTGAAGTTGGATTGTGGTTTGGTGGAGGGTGATGGGAAGTGGTTAGTGATGGAATTGGCTCCCGAGGTGTTTCCTGCGCTGAAGGGGAGTATTAAAGAGAGTGCTATTGACAGGTCTGATGATGTCGACCAAGTGTCCGCAGCCTGCGCTAGGGCTCCGGTGGCTTACGCTATTGTGGCTGCTTACCAGTTTAGATGGTTTGTCACTCAGGTAAATATTCGTTGTATATTTTTAACTTGAGGTGATTTAAGAATCTTGTTTTAATGAGTGTGCGACAAGGTTTTGAATTTGCTATGATTCTACAGATTGGTTTTCCTCACTTGGAGAAGTTATGTGCTTTGGTTATCCCATGTGCGCTGACTGCTCTTGATCACTGGTCCCCTGAAGTAAAAGTTAGTGTATTGTACCTTTGTCTTAACATTTTCGTATTGGTTGTGCATTGGAGTTAACTAACTTCAATGAATGACCATAAATCATTTGGTATTTCTGGTGAAATTTTGCATTTCAATGTGTTTTGAGTTTGTGTGGCTTGAACTAGGGGCAAGGGATGATTACCTTTATACACATTGGAAACAATGTTAACTCGGAGGAGCTGGGTTGGTGCCAAGATGTCATCCTCGATGCTTGCTTTCAAAACATTGTTTGTAGTGATGAAATATGGCATCTGGCTGTTGAGATGTCAGTACTTTTTGCAGCTTCTACTCAGAAGAATAATCCACGGAGCCCATGGTACAATTGATTGTATATTTTTTTTAATAGTGCTTTGTTTTTTATTTATTCCTGCGATAGGTACATTTAGGCTTCATGGGTAATTGGTTGAATGATGTTATGGTTTGCTTCATTAAGCGCAAAACTTGTTATTTGTCGTCTATTAATACTTTGCAATATTTTCTTACGCATTTGAAACAGGAGACTTGGGAATGTTTTTTACATGATTTTGGGATATTTCCAACTATACTCTTTTGAGCGTTATAATAATTAACATTACTTAGGTCATAGATGTCTCGTATATGTTTGTATCAATCTTGGGCATGAATTTGAGTTTTAGAAAAGCTTCCTAATTTTCTTCAATTACTTTGTAAATACCAGGTTCGAAAAGTTGCTTAACGAGATGTTAGGTCACTTGGAGCGCCATCCTCGCAATAAAGAACGTCGACTTTCCTGGCTTGAGCATATAGAGCCACTTCTTAACAGTGTGGGCATTATTTTGCTAGCACACTTTAGCCGGATTTTCCCTCTTGTGTTTCAGTGGATACATGCAGATGATGATGAAACTATAATTCTGGTGAGATATTGTCAGTTCGTCCACACACTCTCCAAAGTAGTAGTAGAAAACAATAGACTTCCAATTTTACGTAATTAACTTGATTTTGACATTAGACCGCTTTTATATGTATGCTCTCCTCAATTTTATGTAATTAACCCGATCTTAACATTAGGCCGGTCAAACGGGAACATGAGCAGTGTGGAATATGAATATCACACACACAAAAACTAACTAAAAATGTCCTATATTGTCCACTTAGCTCTCCTACTATGTTGCAGGTTCTGAAATTTGTTCAAACAATCATAAAGTTGACATGGATCAGGAAGACGCCTTACGTCGTGAGGTCAGTGAACATACGCTTGTGGCTATTGAAGGGCTTACTAAAATGAATGTGCTTTTCAAATTGTATGTGAAAACTTGTCTTTTCCAATATGCCATGAGAAAGGATACACATATATTTAAAATTTCAAGAGAAATGTTTTTGCAACCATGCTATGAGTCCAATGGTTGCAGTGTATTGTGCTTCTGAAGACATGTTGTGTCACTCATTATGACCACACATTCCAACCATGCTTTCATATATTGTATAAATAGTTTTAAAAACTTATTAAGGAGTCTAATGTATGGGGGCGGCGGACCATTTGGTATTAAATCCTGAGCCATGAAATGTGTATGCCCATATTAGGAATACTAAATTATTACTCGAGTTTGTATGTCATTCAAATGTGTTCCCATGTGAGCGAATGATTAGCAATTAGCATCCCACCTCTATTTCAATTTCTCTGTTGGCCATTTAATTGCTTACTAATAATGTTGCATAATATTTTATAAGACCCTAAACATAACTTTTATATCTTGGCCTAGATTAGTAGATGAGCTGAGCAGTATTTACAAGGAGGCGGCAATGAAAAAAGCTCGGGAGGAAATCAGAATGCATGTTGCCCATATACTAAGATTGCTTCGGCAGTAAGACTAATTTGTTACTAGGTAAATCTGCAGGGTGGCCTTCTGGCGTCTCCATTTCTCATATGTATATTTTCACTGATTCTCAGATGCAAAGGCTTGCAATTTGAAGCATGTTGGGAAAAGCACAAGGATGATCCGAATTTGGCGACCCTTGAGCTTTTCAGGGAACAAGATACCACAACAGTAACCATTCATATCCTTTTCTTCATTTTTTATATTTTTTTGCATGCTATTATTAATAACTAATTGCGACGGCAGTTTTTATAATGTTGCAAAGCTTTATCAAATAAATAAAAAGTTTGGGAATCTTGATTTGTAAATGTTTCAAGCACCGAAAATTACTTCACCTCGACCCAATGGGTATTTGATCATGTAGTATAATTGACTATGAATAGACGATATATTGACTCTTTAGATGGTATATATGTCTGACGGAACCAAATCCAGCTATACTAATGTTTTTGTCTGCAGTATGTGGAAAAGTCCACTTTACGAAAAGCTTGTATTTCTGATATTCATAGTTCAATTATATTAGGATTATCCAAGATGCATCTATTTAGATTTGGATGAGAGCAAATTCAGAGGATTTCGTTTCTCGCTTGACTCTGTACCGCTGTTTTACAGGCCATCTAACAATGTGAGAACATGAAGCGGAAAATGCACCCATCCGCCACTGCTGACTGTACAGTTGCCGTTTTATAAGATCTAGGCTGTGTAGTCTGTCAGTTTTTATTTGAATCCTCATCAGACTGGCAAATTTTGGTAACTCATTTGTTTAGACATTTTTGTGTCTTTAAATGGACGCACTGTAATGCCTTTGAATGGACATTTTGCATAGTGATTTTATGGTTTTTTAAACAGTTGTTCTTTTATGTCTATTCAATTTGCAGCAGCAGCATAGAGTTGAGAATATGTGAAAACCTGCTAAGTTAGGAACCAACAAACTGGAGACAGTTTTTGATACATACAAAATCACAAACAAAGTTTACATATACACATTTGGGTGTAAGAGAAATGGCAGAAGATAAGCCCCTTCATCTTGGGGAGTGATGAATCTCACTCCTGTCTCTCGTCCATGCTATTGGGATTTGTTCGACTGAATGGATCGTCCATATTGCCGGAATCCAGTTCACAATTGCCTTGCATCTTCCTAGTTTTGTAGCTATCACCATCAACAGATGTATCGGTTAGTGAGATCATCCCCAAGGCTGCAATGCTGTTTGCAATCATGTCTACATCACAGGTCCCACTGTATAAACCACGGCTTCCGCCAACTAAAATCCCAAGTTTGTCATCATCACCTTTAGAAAACATATCAACCCACGGTGGAGTAGCCTGATCTGAATTCCCCATCAGACGACGTAATGTCTCCCTAGCTCCATTCTCCACTACATTGTCCTGTGGAAGCATTTGGTTCACAAGTGTCGAGTGTAACGGAGGTAATGTGGTGCCAGATGCCGCAGTCACCAGGTAACCCTGGCCAGACGAGCAAATATCAATGACCGGGATGTGGACAATCGGGTCACAAATTAAAGAGGTGAAGGCTGAAATCTGATAGGAGCTTGGCATTGAGAATGGCAACCGTGCCATGGTATCCGGAAGAAATGATGGAAGCTCCATTAAGGGGGGACTTGAAAGATGCACAGTAGTGGTTGATGAAGTCGGCAAACTTGATATTCTAGCTGCAGGCAACAAAGATGATAGGGGAGGAAGTGTTCGCAGCTGGGTGATTGCGAAAGGCAACTGCAACGAGCCTGTCGTGGTCTGGAAAGTTGACCCAATGGGACACCAGCAATAGGCTGGAGAGCAAAATGTTGATTTTGAGCAAGGATCTGCAGTTAACGAGCAAAATGAGGGAGGCACTCTTTCTAGTGCCTCAATTAAAGTACACGTGGATAACTCACTGAACCCAGATACCTCTGAATGCTTTCCTCGACTGCATTGATCAGAGAATTTACGAGAAGCAACAGCTGAATCAATAACGACATTGTCAAGCACTGAAAGACTGCTATCCCCACCTCGCCGCCTCAACTTTTCTCTGACAACATTTTTTAAGGATAAGATATTTCGGTTCATTCCCTCCTTAAATAAGTTAGGCCTTGGACTGAGGCTACTTTGACAAGGTGAACTGGACTTCATTGCTTGATTCCCATTGATCCGGTGACGCATAGACTTTGACATCAAAGAATTGAAATCTGCACCAGGGCCAAGTCCTGAAATTTCTGATGATTTGAGACACTGACTAGAAATATCTCTTGATGTTTGACGAATTTTACTGGAGGTTGACCCGGAAAAATAGGTACGTAAATGGATGGCAAAATAATCCAGTCGTGAATCACTAATTCCTGTTAGTTCAGCAAGAGAAGGCTTTCTCTCGAACAAGTCCTTCATCTACAGAAAATGCAGCCGATGTAGCTATAAGTAAAATTTCCAATAATTTAATCAAAAGTAACGCATATTGGTTGCAAACAATTTCCTTCAGTAGTAAGCTGCCCATTTTAGTTGGATATGTTAGCATACAAGATTAATTAAAATTTGAAAACAGAAACGAATTCAAAATATAATGATAACAAGCCAGCCTGATTTCTTTCCGTTATTTTATAAGCTTTTTCTATGGCATAATCCACAAACAGAAAGGAGAGAAAGCATCTTTCATTGAAGTGCATGTTCCCATTTATATCAGAAAGTAAAAATATAAGGAAGTCAACCTTTGCAAGAAGCTCAATCCCCAGTAGCCTTGACTTTTCAGAGCACCAAAAATAATAAACATCAGAATCCAGACACTTCACAAGGAACGAACGTCCGGAACTGTCAGCTGTTATTTCCTCGATTAAAGCAGTAGAGCAGTCAGAATTGCAGCTCAAAGTAAAAAGTATCTCAGTTTGCCCATCATCCCCAACAAATGACAAACGCAAATCAGATGTAGGTAACAGCACAAGATTCAAATCACCCCTACAAATAAAAAAACAGTAGTAAAAAATCAGTAAGCCACAAATCAGTCACAAAGAACAAGCATTCGATTACGCGAGTAAACAAGCAACAAAAAAGTGAATGGCGTGCAACCAATAACAACAACTGACCAAGGGAGAATACATTCAAAAAAAATTACCCGTGATAAAATATTGTGCTAGTAGATTCATTTTTCACTCCAATTCTTTGTAAAACCGAAAGACGAAAACAAACTACAAGGCTACTATAACATTCGAAGTTATCAGGGCCGAAGATGAAAAAGAATAAATTCCTTTTATTTTCCTTTACTAGTCCAGTTCTCTATAGCGGAAGAAAGAGGATGAAAAAGTCATACACTTAGAGAATAAATACATCAAGTGAAGCATTTCAAATTTCTAAACCAAATGTGTGAGTGTGCATGTGCCTTTGTTTCTTCCTTTTATTTTGATGTATTACTTTGTTTTATGAAAAGAACATAAAACACACATGTTCTTTTTACTCAAGAATAGTAAAAGACTTCCGCGAACTCATTTAAGTTTGAGTTCAAAAGCACGGCAATAGAAACTGCATCGTATCAGAATATTGTATGGACCAATGACCATTAGGCTCAGTGATGCAAATTAGTTATTCTTAGTATATAAAAACAGAAATATATCAATACATACAGGAACCACACCCAGAGATACAGTATCATAAATGCTCAAATTACAAGACCAATCTCAACACACAACAATATAAACATCAGTGGAGGCTTCAGGGTAATGAACAAGTGAAATCAACAAGCCTTCAAATCGCAGAAGGATCCATGTACATACTGAAATGAAACTACCTTTCCTTGGCAATATTCAGAGATCAAATTAGAATACGCCCAGTTACCTACAAATAAAAAGATGTTTTATCGGAACAGTGAACATGGTCACAGCAGCAAGGCATGATACAGAAACCAGCCATTCTCAGACCAGATGATGAGTTGGACAGTATGTATCTAGTTTAGTCATCGATATCTCAGTAGAAACAATTTAGCTTTCTGCTACTATATGTTAAATAGGAAAGAGGGAATAAAAGTTATTAATTAACATTCACAGAAAAAATGGCATGTGATTGCAGTTCTTACTAATATTGAGCCCCACATAATCAGAACGTTAGACATTCATGAAACAAATAAGTATCAAACTAATAATTATGGCTAGAAATACAGGAAAAAAATCATCCTTTCTGTCTATGTCAGTCACACAAGTAAAATTAATTAGCCAGTTATGGGATCGGTTATCACCCTTAACATCTAATTGTCAGAGAATGTGATCATGTAGGATCCAATAACAGGTGATGAACATGTAGAAATAAATAACAGGCGAGCCTGTAGGATCCCAATAAAACTACTTATAACGCGAAGAACCAATACAATGAAAAATGTGAATTCTTTTCAGTTACATAGTATCCACTACTTTGGTAAAAAGTGTGCATGCCTTTTATATCAAATTAAACATCTAGAACTGATAAGAAAAAAATTCAGTTTTCATTTCTGCCATGGTCATATGTGCACTTTAACATAAACCAAAAAGAAACACAAAAACACTCACCGATCTGTTGTGGGGAGAAGAAGAGATCCCTGCTTCAACACCTTCCCAACTCGCATTGATACAAGAGGCATGCACAAACACATGGCCAGCAATCCCACTTCCGACGGTTCAAAGTACTATTCATCACAAATGAACATACATAATTACTTGTAACCCAATTCTCGCATTCAAATCCAAACAGCCATTTAACCAATATCATTCCACTACCGAATACAGGATAAATCAAACTTGAAGAACACAACTATCATGCTTAACTTGTTCAATCTTCCACTTAAAAGTTACTAATTAGACTTCCCTGCAACATGCCTAAATTAATGAACTCAATAAGATAAACAATTGGCTTATATCAACAAATACGCAAGTCCAGCAACAAACCTGACTTAAATGAGCCAGAAGCCGGTCATCAGCAGCGGCACCAGACTTCAACATAGGCTTAAGCCTCTCATCCGCCCGACAAGCACCAATCACCTGCATATCAAGCGCCTGTAGCCACTGCATCACCGTGGCCCGCCCATCCTTCCGCCCAACCAACAAATCCCCATCTCCTCCACCAACAAACAAGTCCGTCAATCTCTCCGTCAGCCCAATCTCGTTCCCCCTCGAACTACTGCCCAAATCCTCCTCAGATTCACCACCAACCGCAAGCGAATCTCCTCCATCGTCGTTGACATCGCTGTTGTCGCCGTGATCGAATGCGTCGGTGTTTCTGGTATCGATCGAATCGCGTTTCTCGGAATTATCCATGTTGAAAACTCGATTGAATGGCTCGGAGATGATTTTGAAAACTCGAATTGAGATTGCGAAACCCTATCGGCTCAAGAAGCAGCGGAAGAATGAAGAAGAAGAAGATATTTTCCAAGTATTTATTAAAGCATTTAAATAATTCACGGGATTATATTACAAAAACAAGAAGCTTTGCTTGATTTCAATGCTTGTTCTAATCTCCAATTATGAGCCCGTTTCATATCAGACGGGCCGAGTTTTAGTTTGGGCCATCAAAACCCAAGCCCAGGCCCGTTACTTACTACTAAACTTATAATTGTTAAAAATTGCTTAAAATAATATTTTAATGGCAAGCATAGGCTTAAGTTATATATAACATAAACCAGTCACCAAGAACTGGATGAAGTAATTTCTTCCAAAACTGAAATTTGGCAAAAACATAAACATGGAATCTGAGTCATTGAACCTGGTAAGTTCGGCATAAATATAAATCTAATCAAACAAGCTGAATCCCATGTCCTCCTCAGACTCCTCAGCTGGCTCGTCGGCCTTCTCTTCCTGCTTTGCAGCTGCAGGAGCATCACTAGGATCAGCATATACAATTGGAGCTGCAACTGCAAACTTGCTCGGGTCCTGGATATGCACAGTGGGGAGGTTAAAAACGGGAAGGAAGTAACGTGATAACCTTTAACATGAAAATTGAAGGATAGTGGAACAAACCTTTAGGTACTCCTTGACTTTATCGGCTTGAGGGAAAGAGTACTCAGTCGCGACAGCAACAGCGAGAAGATTTTTGTAAGCATTGATGAACATGTGGGGTGCTGCTGCAAGAGTTGGGTAAGAGATTGCGAGAGAAAGAGCGGTGACCATGGACACACCGACAGCAAACTTCTCAACAAGATCATCTTCAGTCAGGTCAAGCACCTCAGGGCTAAACACTGACCCACTGTCGTAGACTGTAAGAACAACAAGACCGTAAGAGAATGGCCTAATGCCGAGCTTAGCAAGCAATGCAGCTTCAGATGATCCCACTTTGTCACCCTTCTTAATGAGTTCAACAGGTGTAATGATCTCGACAGTACCCTTGTTAATCTTGGTAGGAATGTTAAGCACCTAAGATAAAACATTATTAAAGTTAATATCTAATTTGCACACTATACTACTACTTTACGAACTCGTCAGTGAAGACTCATACCTGAAAGAAAGAGGTCTGAGATGGGTCCAGCCCGGTGTTTCCAGGAGGCACAATGACATCAATCGGAGCAACAAGTCCAACACGGGCAGGAGCTCCAACCTACAAAAGACAAAATAAATGTTACACCAACAATTTAACGACAGTAACAAATTTATGCTGATCGGCAATCATGATGGAGATAATCATGCTAGCTTAACACGTACGCATAGTAAGTTTAGCTTCCTTATTAAAAAAACAACCACCGGGACTAATTGAATCACAATTCACAGTTGAGAACACAATCATCATATATTTACTATCCCACAGGACGATACAGCAAAAAAGCAGCTGATTCAGAATCGAAACCGATCAATATCAAACATTTGTTTCAAGCAATTCATTAAACTTCCTTCAAAACTAGAATTTCGGCGGCTTGAGGAGACAGCCAATGTCCTCAAAATCAAATAGATGAATATTAATCCAAGGAATTAATAGGCAAAAGCCATAGTCAGTTACAGTAATCAACCATCATAATAAACACAATGCATCAACACAAGCACTCGCCTTGTACTTGGCAACCTCTTCGCTCACTTCCTTCAGATCTCCTTTAGTGAAGATCAAGCCGACATTTCCCTGCCTCAACCCAAGAATTCCATAAACACGTTATCCAAAACCCTAAACAAATCAAATTCGATTACACAACGCGAATTATAAACAATCACCTGGAGAAGAGGAAGCAGATTAAGGAAGTCCTTATTCCCGGTCTTCTCAGAATGAAGCCTGACCGAACGCTTCATCATAGTGTTCTTCCCCATAAGCACCAGCGAGTCACCGCGCAGACCCTTCCGAATCATCTGTAGCTGGTTCGATCCCACATTGTCCGCCGCCACGATCAGTATCTGGCTGTAGTCATCCAGAAGCTGGCAAAGCTTCCTGTCGTACGCAATCTTCTTGTCGGCCTTCGACGGTTTGTTCACCATTTTCGCACTACACAGTCGCAGCCAACTCCGACTTCGTCAAATCAATCGTTGCTGAAGATGGTAAGGACGAGCTGAAGCCCTAAATTGAACGGCTGAGATTCAATCTGGTTGAAAGGTGCTTAACGGGCTTTGTTTATGGGCCCGGCCCAATAACTAAGCATGATGACTATTCACATACGTCACCTGGCGTATACGCTGTATCCAATGGAGCGATACACAGGCGATACGATCATGATACGATGCAGTGAATCTGGTGATAAGTACCGAGAGCAGCGGTTTATGTAATGTTAAATTTACTATCAAATCATCGGTCAGTCATCATTTTAATTTTTAAAAATATTTTGTGAGAAAAGTATTATTTTGAGAATGGCATTATTGGAATAAACTTGTCAAAACGTGATAATTTTGAAAAATTTTCATGAGAGTCATGGCTTAAAGCCCTACAAATTTCGCGATAAATCGCTAGTGTGAGCAGTTATGTAGATTAATAAACGGATATTCACACTAACGATTTATTAAAAAAATTTATGAAATGTTTTCAATAATAATATCAAAAAAGTAAGAAAGATTCTAAAGCCCGACAAACTTGACAATTTTTTTCAAAATTTGAACTCTTCTACTACAAGGCAGCTCTCCCAACCAATCAAAGCCAAACCTTAATTGTCATTCTTGTAGAAAAAAAAACACAAGACTATGAATATAAACACGTAATATTAATTTTGAAGGACTCGGGTGAAAAAAATATACTGATTTATGTGTGAATGAGAAAAATACTCATATAAATAAGATGCGAAATAATTCAAACTGAATTGATTTATACCGAAAAATATAAACCACAACGACTAGAGACGAGGAAGCTTGCTGATAGAACTCGGAGGAGGGATGAACAAAATGCAAATAACTTTAAAGCTTTGCTCCAGAAATTTTATAAAATATGACTTTATACCTAAGTGCAAGTGAAACGAACTTGTTTCCTTTTTTTGAGGGACCCACCCCCATGGGTGGTTGAATTTTGTTCTTATTATTTTAAAACTTTATCCTAATCAGTTATGAATTTGAAGTTTATTTCAGTATGAGTATTTTTATGTTCAAATATTGACTGTACGATGATTTGGTATTGAGTTTTATATTCGAATGCAAATCGTCACTGCGAATAGCGATTTGAAAGATCGATTTTTGCAATCAAACTCGAACGGGCGGTGATGGTTTCAAGCGATTTTCGGTGGATGAATCAGGTTAAAATTGTTGAGTGAGTTAGATGTGACGATTGAATCTTTGATGATCAATATCGACAATGTCGAGGCTCGGTCGACGAAGGAGGTAGGGAGGTGAGTGCCGATCTTGACGGAGGTGCGGAAGATCAAGATGAGGAGGTCAAATCGTTACTCACAGCGATTTATCGTGAAATATACAGTTCATCATTAAATCATTGTCCAGTTAGTATTCGAACATAAAAATATTTATAAATCATTAGTAGAGTAGCCATTTGGTTAAAAAATTAATAATTTGGGAATGAAGTTCACAATTCATTCCATTTATTTTCAACAACTCTTCAATGCAACTGATTTCACACTTTCAAGGTTTTGTGTCCTCAAAGTTCATCATATACTGAAATGGGGATGGAGATGAATTCATTGACCTTTAATCAGACTGCAGCCTGGGGGAGACTATTCCTTCCTTAGTTCATACACTCCTGCTATAAAACCACAGCCTCAGACACAAGAAGGTATTCTTTCAGCTTCCTTTTACCACTGCTCAGAGTTTTTGTTGCCAGAAATTCTGTAGCTGGTGCGGAGCTTTTTGTCATAACTTGAGGTGATGACTGATGGGCTTGCCAAGGCTCAGATTCTTCCAGCACTGTCTTCTGGTTTCTGTAATAATTTTGATATCTGATTCTCATGGTTTCTTACTAGCCAAAATCCCCAATTACAGTAATGAAACAGATAGGTTAGCCTTGTTGGATTTCAAGCAATCTCTGGCTGGCAGTGGTTTGAGCTTTTGGAATGAATCATCCCACTTTTGCCAGTGGCAAGGAGTGGTTTGTGGCAACACCCATCAGCGCGTAATTAGTCTTGAATTAGATAGCCTTGGCCTGGTTGGATCATTGCCTCCTTCAATTGGAAATTTAACCTTTCTAAGAAGGGTTAATTTAGGTTACAACAACCTAGGAGGGACTGTCCCAAAGCAATTGGGTAATCTGCCGAGGTTGCAGTATCTCAATCTAACTGATAATTTGCTCAGAGGTCACATTCCAGTCGAGTTGATGAACTGCTCAGAGTTGAGAGTGATTCATTTGGGCTCAAATCATCTCACAGGAACCATTCCTTTTGAGGTTGGAAATCTGTCCAAGTTGCGTAGTTTGGTACTTAATTCAAACAGCCTTTCGGGAAGCCTTCCATCCTCCATCGGCTATCTGTCAGAGTTGCAGCATCTATGGCTCCCCGAAAACAACCTTACTGGAACCATAGGATCTTTTATAGGAAATCTGTCATCCCTTTTGCTCTTATCGATAGGAAGTAACTTATTTGAGGGTGAACTTCCTTCTGAAATCGGTAAGTTGGGGAATTTAACAAGGCTGCTCTTGTACAACAATAGCTTGTCTGGAACCATCCCCGCCGGGCTCTACAATCTATCTTCTGTAACTGAGATCTCAGTTGCAGACAATAATTTACACGGTGAATTTATTCCAACATCAGAGTTAAATGTTCCGAGTCTCGTTGCCTTGATCGTTGGATACAATCAGTTTAGTGGAAGCATCCCTGCGGCGCTGCTTAACATTTCAGCCCTTGGAGTTTTTGATGCACCCTCCAACAATTTAACTGGTCAGGTCCCGAGGAATCTGGGAGTGTTAAAGAATCTTCGACGGTTTAATGTTGAGTTTAATGGATTAGGATTCGGGACATCAGGTGATTTGGAATTTTTAACATCTCTAGGGAATGCAAGTTTTTTGAGCCTATTGGGTTTGGAGAATAATCAGTTTGGAGGACAAATCCCTGCATCTTTTTTCAATAGCGCGACGCAGCTTACGAGACTGACTCTTGGAAGTAATCGGATTTCTGGAAGCATTCCTGACGAGATAGGGAAGCAAATAAACTTAATGCAACTGGGTATGGAGAATAATGAGCTAGAGGGAGCCATTCCGGAATCTGTAGGGAATCTCATTATGTTGGAGAAACTGGATTTTAATGGAAATAAATTGACCGGGAGTATTCCAGATTCCTTGGGAAACCTGAGAAGCCTGTTCTTCCTAAATTTCCAAGACAACGATTTGGAAGGAGCAATTCCTGGGTCTTTAAGACAATGCAATCTCATGCAAAACTTGTTCCTTTCCCAAAATAAGCTAAGTGGAGAAATACCTAAAAACTTCCTCAGCCAGTTTGATCAGCTGATCGAGCTCGGTCTGCATCATAATTCGTTAACAGGTCCAATACCATCAGAGGTTGGAAAGTTGAAGAATCTTGGGGATCTGTCTCTGTCTGATAACATGTTGTCTGGTGAAATTCCTGTACAACTAGGGGAATGCACAGGTTTAGAGTTCCTCGATATTTCAGGGAATTATCTTGAAGGAAGCATTCCTTCTTCATTGAGCAACCTGAAAGCTCTTCAGTTTCTGGATGTTTCTCGAAACAACCTGTCTGGAAGAATTCCTACAGAGCTTGAAAGCCTTACAGTCATGTGGCACTTAAACTTGAGCTTCAACGGGTTCGAAGGCCACGTTCCTTCTGGTGGAGTTTTCGGAAACTACAGTGGTTTTTTGTTCGAGGAAAATGGCAGGTTATGTGGTGGAATTCCTCAGCTTCATTTACCAAGTTGCTCTGGGAGACCAGGAAAAAAAACCCTTTCAACAATGGTGATAATACTTATAACGATAGCTTGCCTAGGGTTTTCGGCGCTTATGATAGCTTGTGCAGTGCTTTACTGGAGAAGGAAGGTGCGGAGGGATTCATCTTTGCTTCCTACGGATGAAAATGGGCTGTTGAGAGTCTCATACAAAGACCTTCATGATGCAACTTCCGGATTCGATCCCTCGAACATAATTGGTGTAGGAAGTTTTGGGTCTGTTTACAAGGGATTTTTGGTTGGAAAAGAAAAACCAGTTGCAGTGAAGGTATTGAATCTTCAAAAACATGGCGCGTCGAAGACCTTCAAAGCAGAATGCAGGTCCCTTGGAACCATTCGACATAGAAATCTTCTCAAGATTTTAACCATATGTGCAAGCATGGATTACAGTGGTAATGAATTCCTGGCCCTGGTTTTCGAGCTGATGCCAAATGGTAGTCTGGAGAATTGGCTGCATGAATCAAGAAGCTTGTCTTTGGTGCAAAGGCTGAACACAGCAATAGATATCGCCTCAGCTTTGGACTACCTTCACAATGGGTGTGAGGCGCCAATAGTCCATTGTGACCTGAAGCCGAACAATGTCCTATTCGACCAAGACATGGTGGCCCGTGTCGGGGACTTTGGGTTGGCTAAGGTGTTATTTGCTGAAGCAGAGGGACAACAAAGTAGAGATCCAAGTAGCTCGTGCGCTGTGAAGGGATCCATCGGCTATATCCCGCCAGGTGGGTATTTGTATTTAGCATTGAGGATGTTTTTGCAGTCATTTATTGCTGTTTAACTTGGAATTTTAACAGCTGAAAATGCTTTTGCAGAATATGGAATGGGTGCGAAGGTGGGTGTTCAAGGAGATGTGTATAGTTTTGGGATCCTTCTGCTGGAGATGATCACAGGAATGAGACCCACAAGTGATTTTTTTACCGAGGGTATAAGCATTCATGAACGTGTGAAGAGGGCTTTGCCGGATTGTGGCTGGGAGATTATAGATTTGAATTCTCTAAGAGAATATGAAGGCGGAGGAGAGATGGGAGTAAGGAAGTGTGTTACCTCCATACTGGAAATTGGTGTCGGATGTTCACTGGAAAATCCTAGTGAAAGAAAGGACATCTCTGATGTGCTTAAAGCATTACTTGTGGTGAGGACCGAGTTTTTTGAGATGGATGACCATGCGAGCAGGATATACACTCATGAAGCTGATCAAAGATCTCCTGATAAACAATGAGATTCGTAAGAGGCCATTGAATCGATCTCAAAGAACATATTGTAGAAGCATCGTAGTAATGATATTGGAAGAGAATGGTGAGTGCAGTATGACGAATGTTTCCAGGCAACCTCGGACTCATCCTTCTGTGGAGAGCTGAGAAAAGTATAAAGAACTTATATGACTAAACAGTTTAGGAGATGTAATATCTTGCAAGTCATAAATTTTGAATCCCTTTTCGACATTATTCAGTTATAGCCTTGGATCTTCCTAACGAACTGTTCTGCCATTTTTCAGATTATCATGTGGCGATGAGTGGTAGAGGGCCAACTAATAATAGAAGCAATAATTAACTTACAAGGAAGCAAACAATGGCAGACACACATACCTACTGATCCAAACTCCTCACTCGAAGTAAAGATCAGACTTACACAGAGATTTCTAAATCAATGCTTTGTTATCTTAAGCTTGTAAACAAAGCATTTGATCAAATATACAGTTACCAAATCAAGTTAAGCGTCATATACACAAAGCAGTAGCAGAAGTAGAGGGACAAGGATACAAGCGGACAGCTCAGAATCAAAAGGATGATGAAAAACTGACCTAATTTAATTCCACAAGAACGAATCTCAGATCACCTTTTACTGTCATAATCAACGATCTCCGAATCCGTCACAGATCTGGAATGCTGCACAATCGACCTTCCGATCGAATTGATCCAATCCTCCTTCCCCTTCTCCGAATCAGCAATAAAATACATCGTATCACTCCTCGTCGACATCTCGAAAGCGAACGGCTTGTTGAGGACGTCCTCGGCGCCCTTGACAGTGAGGCAACTCGCCACCGGAATCACTCCACGCGGCCGTGAGATGCGACTGACGTTGGATTCCTTGAACCAGAAGAGCTTACCTTGCTTTAGGACGAACCAGCGACGGCGCCAGTTCCGGAGATATTCCCCTTGCTTGCTGAGCCAGCCGGTTCTCTCCGGATTCGACCAGAATTCGACACCGTCGTAGTCTTCGATGGATTCGTTGAAGTCGTCGGACATTCCTACCGCCGATTTCGCAGCTCGCCATAGACTCGCCATGGCTCCGATCTGTGAGGGTATATGGTCGATGAAGACGACGATGATGATGAGACCCTCGATGATCTGATACTCAGAAAATTGCTGTTATGTCCTCCAGCTCCTAAAAATTACAAAATCGACCTAAGAATTCTTCTTTACAGATTGACCCCTAAAACTTGGTAAATTTTACATATAAATCCACCATTTGAGCATAAATAAATTCATGTAAATGAAACATATGTGGTCTTTGTATGTGTATGCAATTCAAAATCAACAGAGAGACGACCCAAAAGGAACAAATCATGTTTGACAAAAAACAATAAGACAACGATTGAATTGAGGCTTGCCGTTTCAAGAGGTGGCGGCGACAGCTTTAGATGATGAAGCATTGACTGCACGAGAGTCAGTTTCGGCAACCAGGGATGGGGAAGGTGGTACAGGCTTCAGGTGTGGAGGGGTATTGTGCTTAAGTTTCAAGAGGATTTGACGCATTCGGGAGAGATCAGTTGGTTTCCCGGGCTTAGGTCCTTGGATTATAGTAATGGAAGGTTTCTTCTTGTCTTTGTCCTTCTTTCCTCTCTTCTCTACGGCTGGCACTTCATTAGGGACAAGCTCTACAATAGTGTTCCAGTAGTTTGTGGCAGCTTCCTTGTGGAACTTCTCTTGGTTCTCGAGGAATATCTGGCATAAAACAAGCATTAGTTTTGAAATCTCTGCAAAGCTCAGCGAGTCTGAGTTATGCAACATGCAGCAGCAAGTAAACTTCTACAGGCAGGCAAACCATAAATGTATCAACTCCACATCTGTAATCTTTGCCATTACTGAAAATTTTCTAGATTAACCAGCCTAGAATTTACAGTTAAAATTCATAAAGTTGTAGAAATTGTGCACAAAAATTTGACCGAGTGATCAGTCTAAAACTAACACACGTATCTGATGATGCCACATGCCAATTCTTAAAACTATGGGTATAGTATAGTATAGTATAGTATAGTATAATATACAATCCAGACTGGCGCACATGTTCTTTCGGTCACTACGGAAGCTACAATTTGTAGATACTTACCATCCTTGGACATTCATTTCATAAACATGACACCCGATGATATGCAGCACAGCCCCCAAAACACTTACTACAGTCACTTAATGTTAATTATAGATAGTCAACAGAATCGAAAAAAGCACGTAGGATTGCCGGAGACGGCAAGCAGAAAACAGAGAATTTCACCAGAGCAGATCATGCATTAAACTATCACATACAGGATAAAATTACTTATAATGTACTCAAAAAATACTGGTCTCACGCAATTTGCTCACCTTCTGTTTCTCCCTGTTTGAAACCTTCTTTTTCTCGACAGTCACCTGCCTCCTGCGATAAAAATCAGCTTTGTATTCATCCGCATCCAAGATAATTTCGATTCGCATTTCCTTTTCCAGCTTATCTTTCTCCGCCAACCTGATCGCATTCAACCTGCATATAACAGCTGCTCACATTAGCAAGTCGAAAAATTCATGAAATTCGTTCCAATTATTTTTACATAGATCACAAAAAAATATGTTCATCAAACTAAAATGATAAACATATAGAAAAATAACTCAAACAACCAACCACCAATCTTCTACCTTTGCCCTAAATTTTCTCAGAGTAAATAAATCACCAAATTTCATTAAAATATTTTTTAATTTTTTTCATAAACTGAAAATGATTACAACCAAAATGTTACCTTCTCCATTCTCGGAGAGCAGCCCCTTGCTCGGCCTGCATCTCCTCAAGAGGCGGCAAAACCGACCCGCTCAATCCACCAACCTCATCCTCTCCATTCAATTCCGGCTCCAAATCAACTGGATTCAACCCCAATCCACCACCAGAACCGTATACAGGCAGCGGAGAGTCCATCGTCGACTGCGTAACGAAAACGCCAGCGCCCGCTACCGAGTCGGAGTCACCAAAGTATGTGAAGGAATCGAACTGCTGAGAGGCGAGGCGAGAGTCGTAGCCGAGGTAACCGTCGTCGTCGAAGAGAGCGGAATTGTTGCCGGAGAAGGACATGGTTGTAGAGGGGTTTGGGAGTTAGCAACGTGTCTCTTCGTATGGCTTTGAAGAATGTTTGCATTTCAGAATTTTTGTAATAAATAAATAATAAAATAAACACAGCAATTGTTATGGGCCTGTTCTACGCTGGCCCATTAACGGCCAAACACTTGTTTCCTAAAACGGAAATTTAAGATTCAGACAAAAGCGGAAACCTGTTAATAACATGAGGATGTTTACAAGAGAGACAAAGCTCAGAAGTATGCTTGAACACTTAAAAATGTCTATGCTACCTGGTACAAAGGTTACCCATAATACCATGGGTGAAGGTTATCTCTAGTTTTACCTGCCACATACGCGGGAAGGAGTTCGCGGGTCTCTGTCGCTACCGACGTCATCTTCTAGTTCGCTCATGTCTAGAGTGAGGCCGTTGTTGTTGGCACTTAATTCGGAGCTGGCATTGCTGCTTGTGGCAAGAGGCGAGTCTGAGATGCTCATGGTTCTTCCTCGTGCGGGAGGGGCTCCTCCTGATCCTGACCGTATACTGTACATTGAGGATGCTGGAATGTTTGCCATCAATGGCCGCAGATTTCCAGGAATGCTCCTCCTGATACCCTGAAATATACAATGTAGGAGTTTTTAGCCAAAGTTGACGAAGTTAATTAATGATTCTAAGAACTATGCTCCTTAATTCAAGGGAGAAAACAAACAATAAGCGTGACTGGATGTATAAACAAAGAAAGAGAGTGAGTTACAGAACCACAACGATGTCTTCAGTAAAACATGCCAGCATGGTATACACTCCTACACGAATCTCACCAAGTATTTAAGCAGCAGGCAGGCGAGCAGATTTAAAAGAACCAAAAAGTATTCCAGTTAAATGGATAATATCCCAAAGCTATCCCCTGAGCACAATGATGGCAATCAAAGTAATTATTTCGGAAAGCCGCTTGTGAACAACTGGTTTATGAATATGAATTCACTTTTAGACATGTTTGTGGGTTTTAAGGAATTGCACATAGCAAAAGAAGCTTAATCTAGTGGAATATTGTAAAAGAGAAACACAATGAAAACAAGGGAAATATATAAGATACTTACCATGTGCCTTATGGCCATATCCAAAGATGTCTTTGATAGATTTCTACCAAAACCTGAGCTATCAGGTGACGAAGCTGACTTTCCTGAAAGACTAGGAGAATTTTTATCATCTTGCGGAGGAGCCAGCTTTCTCATATTAATCATTCGCTCGACCATTCTGGTCCCCATTAAAACGGGATTAACATTATCATTAACTTTTGGTGTGCGCCTTGGTGCAGGTACAGAACTCCCACTGAGACGAATAGAGCCATTAGAAAGTTGTCCTCTAGATGGAGAGCAGGACTGCCTTTTTGGCCTTCCAGAAGAACCAGGCTCAACAGATGATGAACGGCCACCAGCTAGAGGCCTGCCCCTGGAAGCTGATAATGGTCTTTCAGTAGCTGATGTTCTTAAATTGGGTGGAGCATCCATTGAGTACCCGGGTATCTCTGATGGTTTCCAAGGTCTCGATTTCATCACTGGAGAAGGAGCACAAGATGGAGCTGAACTTTTTGGTGCAGAAGTAACAGATCTGACTGATGAAGAAACCGGTGTTTTTGTTGGTGTAGTCCTTGATGGCCTAGTCAATGAGGTTCCTAAATTTACTGACTGGGTTAAGAAAGAAGATGACCTAGACAGAGGGCCGGATGTATTATTTGTACCAGGAGATGCAGATAGTCGACGTGTTGGCGTTGATGCCCTTGATGCTGGTACAGAAGCTCGTGATGTAGGAGTGGAGGATCTGGCAACAGGCTTTGATACAGGAGTAGTAGATCTTGTGGGCCCTGCTGACCTTGATGTGGCCGGCATTGCGGGTTTATTTGAGGATAAACTAGCCCGAGAGATAGGTGTAGAAGATCGTAAAGTTCTGGATGTTGCAGTCAATGTGGGGCGCCCAGTTGGTGTCGCCGGTCTAGATGTTGATATCATTGCTGCCCGTCCTGTTGGTGTAGCAGGTCGTGATCCTGGGCCCCCTGGTGATGAGGGCTTTCGAATGCCCATACTAGAAGAAACTGGACAAGAAGCTGGTTGCTTAGGGACTAGACTGCTTCTCTTAGGAATCTCAATCTGGGGGTTAGCTAGCTGAAAACATGTAAAACATCATGGCAATGTTAGATGATATTTACAAAAAAATAAAAATAATAATCAACATGCATAGGACATGAAGCGAATAGCACACGTCAACTGCTTCAGTGAAAGAATCGATAAAAATCTGCTTCAGTGAAATTGAAATATAAAATTTATTGTTGCATAAAAACTAAAGAACAAATGGTTATTACCCGAGATTTTAGTGATGTTGAGCGACCTTTAAGAGGTCCAAGCTGACTCGTATACGTCTTATGTGCTTCCATTTCCAGTGAAGGGAAAAGTGGAGTATCAGGCGGAGTTAGAAGCCTGAAAATACAATAAATATATAAAAAGATCGCCAACAAATGACAAGCTTTCTTTTATTTATGTCGTAATTCCCTCCACACAATAACCTTCAAATGTTACAGCAGAGTTTACAATACATTGGAAGCAAGTAATGCATGCATCTCTCAGCTCTAGTTATAAGTTATAACTAACCGCACATAGCAACCAGTAAAAAAACGAATGCCGACTGCTTGGCAAAATAGAGTCCTGACAGCTCCTTAGTGCCCCATTATGTCATTAAGAAATATTTCAATTACACTTTTTCTTACACATAATGCCAAAAAAGCTTCTCATATTCTGTCGTTATAAACAAAGAGGACGTACAAACAAAAGTGTAGTAGCGCAATACGGGATATGAAGCATCGACAAAAAGCCCAATTTAGTATTACTGGAAGATATAAGAAGGTGTTTTTCTCTGCTATCAGCTCAATGAATAGAATGCCAACTTCTGAAATACAATTACTCGACTTCTACAGAAACAAAGGTCATAGAGCATTACCAGTTATAATCATTCTTGTCATTTTCTGAATTGAGAAAATCATCAGGACCAGCTTTACGCAATGGTGCAGTCGCTGATGCTGAAATATTAAATATGGGATAAGTGCCTGGCCTTGAACCCGAGTTTAAGAAAAATGAAACAAAAAAGTTAAGCCCCCACACTATAACCCAAACTTGAACAAGGTTCACATTCAATTTTATCTTTGCGAGCAAGTTAACATACAAAGCGCCACAATCCCAAAAACGAGATGATCAAACAGAAGTTAACAAATTATAGATAAAAATTAACTTCTGTTCGCATTCAATTAACATCAAAGTAAAGGCTGCAAAACAGGTAACAGAAAAGCCGCAAACTCCATAGAATTTAAAGTGAAAAATTCTCAGAGTCCTTCACAATTGGAAGCCATGAGAAAGGATTGATACCTATAGAAGCATCAAACTGATCAGAACTGTGAAGCACAAGACTATCCAGCTCCCGCTCCCTCTCCAGTTCCTTCTCACGCCTACGCATTCCGAGAAACAAAGCAAGGTCCTCCTCTTTTTCCTTCATCATCGAACTTCTCAAACTGGCTGCCACTTGCTGCCTCTGCTTCACCGTCATTTGCGACTCATGTGCCCTAAAACTCCTGTTCATCCCTAAATCCGCAACTCCACCAAACCCCAACCAACTAAAAAAAATCTCTAACAAAAGCCCTAACTTCGTCCACACGTTAGGAACCCACAGCCTCACCTTCACACCAAACCACTCATTACCTCACAAAGCCCGATCTGAAATTCAGCTCAAGAAACCCTACTCCTGACCCAAATTACCAAACCAAGATTCCAAGCTACGATTCACCTCTCCACTCACGACCTTCAGAGACTTTCCAAACAGCTGCAAAACTAGGGTCTGGCACGTCTTCCGAGCTGTAAAATTATTCACAAACGTAGCTTCCACAAAACGCCATTTGCGCGTAACGCGGCTCAAAATCCTGACCCAAAACAGCACTATAAATTACACAACTATCTCAAACGGACGACGAAGCGTGATGGAGAGAGAAAAAGGTGCCTGAGAGGATTCACGGGGAGCATTTCTCCGGGAGATGATAAGTAGCAGATCAGACCAAGAAGTCTCGTGAAATCGAAGAAAAAGCGAGAGTGGCAGAAATGTAAATAACTTGACTTGCGAGGGTAGTCTGGAGAAATTGGATGCAGCAATTTTGAATAAACTTGTCATGAGCTCCCGATTGATTCACAGATGACAACCAAATCGAAAGCGACAGAAAATCTAAATATCTCTCGACAGCTTGCCGATTACTGAATTTCTGAAGCGGACGGCGTCCGCTTCTCTGATTCGAGAATCGTCTCTGTTTCTGGTTTGTTAGTTGAAGATGTCGTCGCCCCCTGTTGTGGAGTCAACGTTGGTCAAAACGGTCTAGGGTTTGCGGAGGCGGGGGATTGAAAATTCTTCTGGCTGACATTTCACATCAGAATTTCAGCTTTCAGCGGGCTACATTTATTTATAGGGTAGGAGGAAATCAAATTTTATATAACTTCGAGGACTTGGATGTAATTTTTGAAATATGTTGGGCCTTCGAAGGCCGAAGATGTTAGCTAAATTGGGTCACTGAGGAAGGCAGCCCCATCGCTTAATCGGTCTTTAATGCAATCCTTAGCATGTTATAAATCTCGTCTATAATCTTGACCAGTTTCCTGTGCAAGGCTCAATGAATGTGAAATGTTTAGAAGAGGAAAACAGATTTTACATAAGTTGACAAATCGAGCATGTAATTTAAGGAACTGAAAACAAAAGAGAATACAGGCGGTGGTGACCAGCTCTAATTATACATTACCAGTGTACATGTTGGGCGGACGATTTGAGGTCTGGACCCTTTACATAATCCATGGAGCTTGCAGACATTGGGGGTCAGGAATGGAATGATGATGCCTCCAGCTCACTGTACAAAGATGTGTGATCACCTAGAAGAGGAGTTTACTGTTGAGGAAAGTGATGATGAATAAGACGCGTGCTTTAGTTTTACTGCGTCTAATATGTAGCAGGAATCCCATGTTTTTGAAACCACTCTGGCATGTGAAACCTTTCATGTAAAACAGGTCGGACATCTCTGTGTTGAGAAAGGTGCTTCAGGAGTGGTAGGAGAGTATCCAGAAGCTGGTCAGAGGGAATGAGATTGATTAGATAGTTGTTGGTGTCATAGAAAATATTTCAGCCAAGACATGTAAGGAGATCAGCACGGTTGGCATTGGTACCTGCACGTCGTGTGGCTGTCCTGCAGAAAATGGAATGCATGGGATTCCATTGAGCGGTTGCAACAAGAAGCTGAACGGGTTGTTGTCCACTATCACTGTTCGGCTGAGATCCTTTGATATCGAGGAAAGATCCTTTACATGGTCTCGGTATTCCCTGTTATTTACAAAGGCACAGTCTTAGCATCAGCAGATCACTGGAAACAGGAATCATTAAGTCTTACACACAATCAAAAGCTTCAGAATTTGTTGGCCCAAAATGAAGAGGAAGCAAAAAAAACGGGACCAATCACAATATTCACAGAGGAAAGCTAATTAATATTCAGATTCACAACTTTTGCAATCATTTCCTTGTTCACCAGAAGTTACGAATTAATGATACATCAATGATAAACATAAACGCAAAAAAAAAAAAAGAAAAAAAAAATTCCTACGTCCTACTGACCCACAGAATATAAAATGCTGAAATAATATAAGAAAGCTCAAATACGATACATCAATAATGAACATAAACTACATGTCATGCCTTGATTAGGTTTTGATGAAAAGTCATACAGATGTCTTAATCTTAACAGAAGCAACAAACAGGGGTTATAAGCTAAAGAATTTTCGGGGTGAAATATTGACTTACGTGCTAATAGTTGAAGGCCGATACAACCGAAGACCAAATACTTTATTTACGTCGATTCTGTCAACAAGTGGACTTGCATAGCCTGCATATACGACAGTGACATTTTGTAGAGTGACGCTACTAGACATAAATTACTAGATAAGAAAATTAAATGCTGCACACACCTTCGAGGCCAGCAGTAAATAACACAAGCTCTGCAAATTGACTAAGCTGTTTCAAGAATTCATGCAACCCTGGCCGTTCAAAAACTGTTACATAGCTGACCTTCGGCTTCCCATCACTTTCCTTCATATTGAAAGTATTTTAATATCAATTCAACAGAAATACAGCAGACTGTTGTATCAATCTTTATAGGCAGTGCAAACCTTATCAGAAGACTGACACTCCAGCTCAAACCATGTCAGGCCAGCTTCTGTAGCCTGGCTTCGAAGAACAGCAGGCAAACTGGATGTTTCATATGCGCACACTAGAGTTTCATCCAAATCAAGAACAACCTAAGCACCAAAATATAAAAGAAAATCAAGCAACTTAAAATTTAATCAAGCACCAAAACTTAAATAAAAATCAAGCAACCAAATCAAGAACAACCATTAGAAAATTTAAAAAAGAAAAAAAAGAATAGAGACCCGTCAAAGCTTATTTTTGGTATCTAATATTCACATTAAAAATATTAAAATTACAAGCAACTGATATCTGATAATATGTACTCTGGCACCAATTATTAGCAGCTTTTGAAAGCTTCCAAGCTATTGCATATCAACTGACCCTTCCGGTTACAGATGCAAAATCTCTTTCACAGGTAAATGCAGTCCCTTCACCATTATTAATTATATACACAAGCTGAACGTAATAGCTTTCATATTTATCCTTTGCGACATAAAGAGCATTCGCATTGGATAACCACTAAGTCCAACCCCCCACCACAAACATTGAAATCTCATTCTCTTCACATTCTTATTCAATCCCTCGGAATGCACAGCTCCCAGAAGGACACTACCAAGTTCAAAGGGTGTTAATAGTTAGGCAACTATACCTCAAGTTATCTACTCAGGATAAACATCCTTTTCTACATCTAACACTGGTAAAGGAATCCATAAACAAGACCCGCATATGGTAAATTTTCCAAATTCAACAGGCAAGTAAGGAGCAATGGCCCCCTACAAACGAATTTAGTAACAGATAAGAACAGAAATTTGTGTCTCTTAAGTATCTTATATTTATCTTTGCCCATCAGCATCACACACCATCTCTACCACAAAAATATAAAAAGGCAATAATCAAGGTAAGCTATAATTCATGAAGGCACTCAAAAGGAGTCAGCACCCATAAGACAATATTCACTCATCTCTGTCACCTAGTTGACCATACTGCACTCCCTAAACTAAGAAACCCTAGCAACAAAATTCAAAACAATACCAGCAACATAAGACACCGTACCGTAAACTTCTCAGGAGTACCACGGCGACTTCCATCAACACCGTCCTTCTCTTTCTCGTAGTCGCCGATTTCAACCCTATCTAGCGGCGCCTCATCCTGCTCCGCTAGCTCGACCACAGGCAGAGGCTTGAACGAAGGAGAAGCAGCGGAGAGAATCGAGTGGTTTCCGAATCCTACATACGACAAAACCTGAGGCGTCCGTCTCACGATCTGGAAGAAGATCTGGAACACGAGCGCTAGCCAGCTCAGCAGCGTTCGCCAAGCTTGCATCGGCCTCTGCGGCGAGAAGACTTCCGATTGAGTCAACTCCGCCATCTCGAGCACACACAGCAAACTGAATCCCCGATCGATTCGACAACCGCCGTACACAGAGCCGAATTTGACAACAAAAGCTACCGAGCAGGAATCGGAATCGGGAATCTCGTAGGGTTGAAGATGGAACGTTATTCTTAGTCAGAGGGCTGCAGAGTTGAGAGAGCCAATCAGCGCTCGTCTCTCTCTCTCTCTCTCTCTACCTCGCGCAGTGTATCGTCATCACACTGATCCAAATACAGAAGTCGCCGAAGCGTGGACCGAGAAGCCGATTGGACCGAGAGCTGGATCGGTTTGATTTACGGAAACTATTAAATTGGACCGGTTGGTTTTGGATCTAACAAAAAGTATCGTGAATCGTCCTTGTTTTTTAAGACAGTTTTTGGATGATGCAAGATTTGTTTTCTGGGAGTTGTTGACAGATCCATGCGTGCTCGTGTTGCGATGGGCACCTGTCGCTCTGTCATGTCATATGTTAAGAGGATTTTTTTAATGTAAAATTTTATTACAAAAATATTGATTTTTTTAATTTGTTTCTCATTTGTCATTTTTTTATAAATCGCATTTTCAATATACGTGACTTGTGGCAAACTGTGAGAGCAATTTATGAAAAAAAATGACATTTTGAAAATATAACTTTCATTATAGCATTCACAAACAATGAAACTCGATTGAGAGGCATGTGGTTGGGTTAAGAATTTGGGGTTCGGAGGGCGACAGTGTTAAATGAGGCAAAGGCTTGGTCACCTTCATTATGAGATTATAACATCTCAACTAACACATGTTTGATATTATTGAGGCTGTGGCTACGTAGAGCTTTAAATGCCTGTTCTACTCAAAATGCAACTAGCAATGGGTGGACATGATGACTAACTGTTTTGTAACTTTGAAAGGAGTGGATAGAGGGACGGACTAATCTGTACAAGGTCACAAGTTCGAACCTATTGCACTCGATACAATAAGGGAATATTTACCAAAAGAGGTTTTGTGAATCAAAGGTCGTATTGGTGAGAAAGCCAGGGATGCTTTAAGGCGTCCTTGGCAGTGGGACGCCTATGAGGATTTTTCTCCAGCAGGCTTTTTAAAAAGTCTAGAAAAACATAATCCGATGTTTGCAGGTAATGTTCCAATGAGAAATCCTCCGTGGCTACATATTGGAGTTGTTTGGTCTCCTGCATCAGTTAATATACACTGGTCACCGCGTATTGTAGCTAAATGGGACATGGAATTATGTAGTTTGAGTCTAAACTGGACATAAAATAGCGCATGTACCTCATTTACATGATATAGGTCATATTCATTTGTGAAGTATTTGTGAGCTTCCTGCCCGTTCTCTAACATTTCCATGTCGAATGGTCCCAACATCCCTATCATGCGAGCAAGCAACATAACCAACGCGTCATTTGGGAATAGAACCTGAGACAAAAGCAAGGGCATAATTATTAAAACAACAAATAAGTGCATTCTAAAGTTCACAGCAATGAGCAGTAAAAATGAAGTTCACAGTGATGCGAAGAGGTTCAGGCATACTTCTCCGGAGAAGAGTTCAGCTAAGATGCATCCTAATGACCATATGTCAATCTTCTGATCATATGGAAAACCCAGGATCACTTCAGGTGCCCTGTAGGACCGAGATTGTACGTACAGGCACAAGTTGTCTGTGAGAAAACAACTACTTCCCAGATCAATAATTTTTATCTCGCATCTTCTGTAACTTTTGATCAGGATATTTTCAGGTTTCAAGTCGCAGTGTATGATTCCTAAGTGGTGCAAGAACTCCAAAGCCTCCAAACACTGTCGGGCAATCACCTGAAAAGGGAAAATCAATCTCCGAGCCAAAGGAACAAAATTGTTAGGGTATGACACACACCTGCAATCTGGGCATCGTAAAATAGTCATCCGCACCAGATTCCTTGTTGAACTTTTGAAATTCATACAGATTAGCTCGGAGAAGCTCACAAACTATAAACAGATGCTCCTGAGAATTTGTATCAAAGTATTAGAGTAATTTAACGGGAAGAGTTGCAGCAGTGTTATTTGCTATTTCCAACTATTTTTTAAGTAGGTTGAGGAAGCCCCTCATTCTTTATACTTCTGAAGCCTAATAGATGATACCAATCTTGAATATAAACTATATTCTAGAACATAATAAGAGATGTTTTTTGGGTTCGTAACTCAACATGCAGCATATATAAAATGTGTGTAACAACTATAAAACAGCATACCTGATGATAAAAATAGTCATACAAACGTAAAATGTGATGATCATCCCGTGGGTCATGCTTGTTTACATACTTCAAAAGTTTGATCTCATCCAAACTCTGATCAAAGAAGTCTTTGTCGTTCTTTACAATCTTCAGACAAACATGCATCCCGGTGAAGAGATCCTGTGCCTCAACAACTTTGCTAAATGCAGCAGAACCTAGGTATTCCGTAAAATAATATCTTCCAGCAACCATTTTGTTCAGAACAATGGGAAATTCCTTATTCTCTTCAAATCCAGTCCTGTTAATAACAAAATGCATCTCAGATAGTGAGTTAGTTCTTGGTTGGCAACAGCAGCATACATTCTAGACCACAAGAAGTTATCGGAACAATGAGTCTGCTATCAGCTAGAGAATAGCAACTGGCCTGACTACCCTACATCATAGCTTGTAAAGGTGTCAATTGGCTAACTGCACTATGGGCTTGAATCCACTGGGAAGCTCATTTAGATTGACGAATTCTGCGCACAATAATTTAAAATTGATATACATTACACACTAACCTGTTTTTCCTGTGTATGATGTTCAAGTTGAATACTTCATATTCGTTGGCATGAGTATCATACAACATATGTTCCCTGGAGGTGGTAGCTTCATCTTCATCAAGAAGCTTAGTGTCATCGGACTCTTTAACAACAACCTGTGCATCGATTTCCTTTTCAAGATTTTCACTATCGTGTGAAGAAGAGTCACATTCGGTGGTCTGAATTTCTTGAGTAGTGGTTCTGAACTCATCAACAAAAGTATCTGAAGATAATTTGATACGTGGCGAACTCCTGATTTCTGTCTGCAAAAGCGCAGGATCAGTATCTTTCAACAATTTCCCCAAAACTTGTTGTTCAGAGTCACTAATCCGACACTTTTGCAGGCTTGGCTTGCCACATAGCGAAGGGTTCTTTCCATCACATCCTGCTGATCTTATGATGTGTTCAGAGAGATGGGCTGAATCATCAAAGCCCCCTGTAAAAAAGTCATCCTCTAGCCAGAGCTTTTCATCGTACTGATTGCAATCAATTTGTAAAATCCGGTTATCATCATCAGCAGAATTAAATCTAATAATGGATGGCTCGACCAGGTGGTCACCCTTTGATATTGTATCATGTTCCACTTCGTAATATGACCCATATGAGTTAACAAGATACTTAGAATCGTCAGAAGTCATGATAAACTTATCCTCACTTGGACAACCAAAGGGCTCTGACCCATTATAGCAGGGAGTCATGAAATGACTCTCATCTATATCATCATACCAGTGAATGTCATTTTGCCTATCAAAGTCGTGGTAATCACGGGCAGTGTCGAATGCAGACAGCCTGTCCGAAGACGTTTCTGAATCAACTTCCACTCCTGACCGCAGCACCCCATACGGGTTTGTGAATTCTGAAGAAACAAAAAACAATAAAGGAAAATGCTCAAAACTAAAACTCCAGCATTGTCGGTCAGTCAGCAACGTACACTAAACGGTACACTCCAGTCTGACAATAAGAGATGTCCGAAGTTAGGGCCCCTAAGTTATGCCCTAACTTAGGGCCCCTAAGTTCCCAATAGATCTCCAGTACAGCATCTACATAGTAATGGCCAAAGAGAAAATGCTAATTAAGTACTTCTGCATAAAAGTACCTGAAGAGCACGCATTACTGCTAGAAGAATCCACACTCACAAACTCATCCTCGGACATAGATTTCAACCTGGAAGACTCTCCCACATCCAATCCCAAGCCCTCCCACCGCCGCATACTGCCCGGGATCTTAACCGGCGTAAGCATCGGGAACAGAAAGCTCTCAAACTCAAGCACATCGACTTCGTTCTTCTCCTTCAAATCCAAATTCAGGGCCGATTCCACCTCCGTTAACCCGTTCTTCCTCAAAAACTCCAAAACAGCCCTCACCTCCGAAACCGCCATCCCAACCTCTCCAACAGACCAATTCAGTTCAGATGCAAACAATCACATCAACTTCATCAACCAATTCGAACCACCTGTGCTTCTGGACCCGACGACCGACCTCCGCCGAAGGAAACCGATCCTCGCGAATCTCGCGCACATCAGCAAATCCGTGCACCAAAATCCGATCTCGTGATTTCGATTAACGCTAATAATCTTCTCTCTCCGAAACCTAACCAACAACCTCCATGAACACATATCTACCCAAACCTTTGAAAAAGAAACGAAACCAGCTCGGCTAGGGTCTCCACCGAATTTCAAACCCCATGATGACGACAATAACGTCACGCTACACGTGTCAGTAAATCTAGACACCACGTGTCTATACATAATGATTTAGCAATGATCTACCTCCTCCCTTCCGCTGCACAAGTCAAGTAAGGGTTGGCGGGCTGTTCCATCATCTCTACACAAAACGCCGCCGTTTTAATCCATAACGACGGCGTTTTATAATTAGTTTGTTGCCAAAAAAATTCAAGATCTAATGTATACTTTGACCGAGTCAAACAAAAAATTCCAAAAATTTTCTTCTAATCTTTTGATTGAAATTCCTAATATTACTAAACTTCTGTCCGACAAAATTTCCAACATCAACCTCGGCTAGTATTTCCTAAACTAGTCCGACTTCCTATCTTGTTCTTCTATTCTCCAGATCTGTCTTCACGTCATTATAAATACAAACTTCCCAACATTCTTGAATTTCAAATCATACTATAATGTCGCCTCCCGAAGAAGTTAACAACAACAGCTCCAATCACTCGTTGATGTTATCTGACAATGCTGGCCGGAGCGACACGGTCCGCCGCGTCCGGTCGCCTGAAGCTGGGGCTTGGGATGGCCCCACGGGCCTACCAGATCTGAATGAAGGCGAATTCAGCACGGATGATTTCCGGATGTACAAGTTTAAAATCAAACCCTGCTACATTACTTACAGGCACGAGTGGAACCACTGCCCGTATTTTCATCCGGCGGAGAATGCGAAGCGGAGGAATCCCAGAGCGCATAAGTACTCGCCGCTCCAATGCAAGGAGTTTCGAGTGGCGAAATACTGCCACAAGGGCGATTCCTGTGAGTTCGCTCACGGGCTGTTCGAGACGTGGTTGCATCCGGCTCAGTATAGAATAAAATTGTGCAGAGATGGACCGCTGTGCGCCAGGAAGGTCTGCTTTTTTGCTCATAATCAGCATGAACTGCGTCCGATATATAAGAAGAGTGGCTGCGCCGAACGCAATAGTCCAAGTCAGCTGTTCTCCGACGACAACGGATCAGTTGTGTTCCAAGACAGGCCATCTACCCTGAGAAGCAGCAACATCGGGACAGGTCAGCGAAATTTTGATACTTCAGACATAGGAATGCTATGTGGCACGCAACGGAGAATTCAGGACACGAGACTACTGGATGAACTGAATTCTCCGCCGCTAGGTATGTTTCAATCCAACCTCGGCAGAGACTATGCCAGCCACTTTAACAACACCTCCACAATGCCAATAAATGACCAGGATCCAGCGTCATATCAGACCTCTCGATCACAATCGTTATTTGCATACTTGGATCCCAATTGGAGAACAGACTCGAGAATGCTGGCCAATGCGAATAGATTTCTTCCCAATGCCGCAACGAACCCAAGCTCGGATTCTTTCAGTTTCAACTATAGCGACTCATTCCCTCCATATGATACACTTCGGTAGCTGCAAAAATATGTATAGTTATTATTCATTATTTCCATAAATTTATAGTTTTATTGTAAGCTTAGGTAAGAAAAAGCCGAATTGATGCAATTAAAATCTTATTTTTGTTTCAATGTGGCAAAATTCTGAATCTTCTAGAGTTTGATCTTTCTATGAAACAACAAATACAAACCCTCAAATGTACTAACCTCGCTTTAGGACTGCGAGAGTTTGCTTGCCAATTATTCCATGGGAAGGAAGCATTGATGCACCATCAAATTCGCTAAAGACCGCACCAAGCTCTGCTCAAGCAAGTGTAGAGAAGCTCATTCCACTGATTGCTAAAAACAACACTTTTATGGGTGTGAAAGAAACTAAAACAAACTCGAGCAACTAAGACAATGTGCGCTACCTCCGGCTAACACAACATGAGGAGAGGAATCAAAAGCACAAGCGAGCGAAACCCGAACTAGTGCTGAGATTTGGAGCTTCATGGCTTATTGAACTTGAAAATAAATTATAATTCGCAGCGGCTCACTGCGTCCCCCAGCGCCTAATTTGAACATGAAATCGAGTCAGAGCTGCGAAGAATCTGACACCTTGAGCAGGGTTCAGCACGCTCAAAATCATCATCAGGGTTCTGAACCTCAAGAAATCAGCACACTCCACCAGCGTCTCCATCGCGCTCCTCATCGATCCTAGCGCTGATTCCAAGTCGACCAGCTCACCATCTACAGCCCTAGCAGCCTTCCTTGCAAGCTCCACCATCGGCGCCGCCGCTGCAGTCTCCTGTATCCTCGCAAGCTCATCCGCCAACTCCTTCTCCTCCACCTTGGTCAGCTCCCTCAGCTCCTCAATCCTCCCACGCTGCTCATCCGACAGGTTTCCGACAAACTTGTCAACAACCTGAAACCCTAGCCCCGGCTTGAACCCAGCGATCCATAGAAACGACCGCTCGAACGTCGTCAGCCAAGTCGCAGAGAAGACCAGAAACACATTGTCGTGGGCCAGTCGCGACTTGGCATCCACGTACTCTTTATAATGCGACGTGACTCGCTGGATCAACTCACTGAGTCGCACATCCGCTTCCTCGTCTTCTCCATCCGAGTTAGGGCTTGTAACGGACATCTGTAACTCTTCGAGGAAGCTCTCCTGCCGACCCATCCAGCCTCGGAAGAAAATCTGCATCGACTCCAGATCCTCAACAGAGTCCGAAACCAAGCTTTGCCGAGTCATTTCCATCTGAATTCAATCAAATCCTCAAATCTGCTAAACCTACTGAAACCCTACCAATTTCATACTCGAAATTATTTGCTTTGTTTTCAATGGCGAAGATTTGGGTAAGAAATCGAAAGAGGGGAGAACCGGAAAACTTATAGGGAAGGTTTCGGCTGGAATCGTTCCAAGAAGTCGCTGTGTCGCCGAGCAAGGACAAGCATTTGCCGATTCTGTTTGTGTTTATATTTATTTATTTAATATTAAAATGGCCGGTATGGATATGCTAAAGTGTAGAAAGTTCCACCAATTGGGTTCTGGAACTTTCCCGAAGTGGTTTTGTCTCATCTCGCGTTTCTAAAATTGGATAGGTATTATGTAACATCGACACGTGTATAAATAATATTTTGTATTGTGTCTCTTAAGTTGTACAAGCATTTTTATTTATTTTTAAAATATTTTTAGTTTATTATAAATTTAATGTCCCAAATTATAGTTAGCTCAAATTAAAGCTAAATAAAATATGTAAAGCATCATTTTTAATAAATAAAATGAAATAAAGCTGAAAATATTCTTATATTCTTATTCGGAATACATAGTGAATTATTAATAAATAAATATAAATTGTATGATCCAATAAACGGTTGATTTCAGTCAAAGTGTCGGTAGAGAAAGAGAGAATAAAAGCATGAAGACATCAAACCATTAGCCACCAATCAATCCAAGTCATTCCTGGGCTCTCTTATTCTTCTCGCCCTCATCCAAGAACATGCCTCAGCAATACCCAGTTCCAGCATAGCTCTCAGGCTCCTGAATTCCTCATCCCTGAATCTCAAACCTTGTATTTTCCGACAGCCCAGCTCCGATGAGTCCCAAAAGAGGAAAGAATCTGTCCATGTTTGCATTGGGGGCGGCTCTGCTGCTCACTGGAGTGTTCATTTACAGCGAGGATTTGAGGCTTGTGGAGGGGCTTTCGAGCTCTGGCTGGGTCCAGAGGATTAGAAGGGTAGTGGTGAACGGTGATGATGATGATTATGATGATGGGCAAGAGGTCAGATTGCCTCCGGCCGAGTGCGATCTGTTTGCCGGAGATTGGATTTACGACGATGCGAACCATCCGATTTATGCAGAAGATGAATGCGAGTACTTGACGGAGCAAGTGACGTGTATGAGGAATGGGAGAGAGGATTCAGTATACCAGAGCTGGAAATGGAAGCCTAGAGATTGCTCTCTCCCCAAGTAACCTCTCAATAAAAAATTCAGAATTTCGAAGAATTCAATCGAACCGAATCCTAATTCGAATTCGAAAAAGAGTTCTTATTTAGGATTTGGAAATGCAGGTTTAAGGCTACATTGCTGCTGGAGAAGCTGAGGGACAAGAGGCTGATGTTTGTCGGGGACTCGCTGCACCGCAACCAGTGGGAGTCCATGGTTTGCCTGGTTCAGTCGGCCGTTCCACCTGGCCGGAAACGATTGGAGAAGGTTGGGCATCGGTCCGTATTCATTATCGAGGTACGTACCGTCTACAAATTTATATTGAATTCTAATAGTCACCAATTTCATAGATGAAAGGTAATAATGATATCAGAGCTGCAAATTAGACTATGTACAATGGGGGTGTTGAATTAAGTATTAAGCAGTTGAATAGGTTTAATGAGGTAGTTGAATAGGGTGTTGAATATGAGAATTATTTGGTATTAAATTGAAATTATTTACAATGGGGTAGTTGAATATGAGAGTAAGCAGTTGAATAGGTTTAATGAGGTAGTTGAATATGGTGTTGAATATGATTTGGATTATTCGGTGTTGAATTAATTAAACATGTTGAATGAAGATGTGGTGGGGATCATGTGTGACATACCAATATACGTCTTGTTTATTGGTCCACTGATTTTTTTAGATTTTAATTTTTATACCAAAATTCATATTTTTTTATGCTCTATAAATACATACTCGCTTCATTTGATTTGGACACCGAAAAAAAAACTTCTTTCTTCTCCATTTTAAACCCTTCTTTTTAGCCAAATGGATCCGAACAATAATTCCTTTGTCTACCCAAATCTCCACAATTATCAGTTTCAAAATCAACAATCCAGCCAACAAAATACTCAAAACACTTCAAACTATGAGTTTGCACCAAATTTCATCATGCCTTTATCTGCTCCAAATTATAGTCCATATTATAAGTCGTTGTTTGTATTTGTTTTAATAATGTCTATCTATATTTCTCGTTTTTATTTCTTACAAGATGCAATGATATAAAATTTAAAATTGATGAAAAATAAAAATATTAAAAAAAATAATATATATAATTTTTTTTACTATTAATTTTTTTTTGAATGCAAAATGATAAATTTATTGAATTGTAATTACAAAAATTAAATTATGAAGAAAATAAAAGAAGATAAATAAAAGTTATGGGATAGGGTGTTGAATTTTATTAAACAAGCTCATTGTAGAGGGTATAAGTTGAATGTGTGTTGAATGATTAGGTGGAAGATAGAGAAGATGACGTGTCGTGTTAAAAGTGATAAAGTAGGGTGTTGAATTTTTTTTCCCATTGTACATAGTCTTAAAGTGTAAAACACGTGTAAAGAAGAATGCTTTTTAAAGTACACGTGTAACTGAGGTCCAAAAAATTCTTCATTTTGGTGCTAATTGCCCTTAAATCAAGGAGCCAAGAACATTGTTCCTTGAAAAGTGCAAGTGGTAGGGCAGGGTTACCTACCAGTAAAGGACTACAAGCCTTTCAATTTATTTACACTATGATTTGCTGTTGAGTAGACTATCAACTCTGATACCAAATTGTTGAATAAATTCATGGACAAAACAGGGCTATAATGCGACAGTGGAATACTACTGGGCACCATTTTTGGTCGAGTCGAATTCAGATGACCCGAGCGTGCACAGCGTTAAGGACCGTATCATCATGTCAGAGTCAATCGCGAAACATGGCGTCAATTGGCAGGGCGTGGATTACTTGATCTTCAATACATATATTTGGTGGATGAACACTGGAAATATGAAAGTCCTGTGAGTAATAAGCAACCTTGTTATCACATTCAAAAACATATTACCTTACCGATGGATTTATTAGCCCGTGAATTGTTGAAACAGACGAGAATCTTCAGTTAACGGCTCAACGGAATACGACGAGCTCCCGAGGACAATAGTGTATGAGAGGGTCCTCAGGACATGGGCTAAGTGGGTGGACGAATATGTTGACACGAATCAGACGAGAGTCTTCTTCAGCAGCATGTCTCCTGTTCATATCAAGTAAATAATTATCAGACACTAAAATTGTTTTTGATTTAAGAAAAATAACGAGGAAAATGAAAATAATTTTATGAAGAAAGTTTCAACTATTTTTTTCTCAAATCAAGCATGACTTGATAATTCTTCGGTAAATAAGTGTACTAACCTCAGTTCGCTTGCAGGAGCGCAGACTGGAATAATCCTGATGGAATACAATGTGCCAAAGAAACAGTGCCGATAACAAACATGACTACTCCACTGAATGTTGGCACGGATCGTAGGATTTTTGATATCTTCGCTAATGTGACCCGGTCCATGACGGTTCCTGTAAATTATCTCAACATCACACTGCTATCTGAGCTACGGAAAGATGCACATACATCAGTCTATACGACTCGTCAAGGGAAGTTGCTGACCCCGGAGCAACAAGCAGATTTAGCAACTTACGCCGATTGCATTCATTGGTGTGTTCCAGGATTACCTGATACATGGAACGAGCTACTTTATACGAGGATTCTCTCTATTCCCTGAGACTCCTTCATTCTCTTCTGGGTAAACTTCAGAAATGTAATTAAATGAAAAGGCCCAACGAGCAATCGCACTCAGCACAGAGAACGAAACATGAAACTCTCAAGTCTCGCCAATAGCAAAATTATAGCAGCGGTAGAACACTTAGTTTTGGGTCGGAAACTCCTGTAAATGTTTTTCTCAAAGAAACATTATATTCTTTCATCAACACATAACAAAGTGCACAACAAAAGCTCACACGTCCAACCAAATTTGCCCAAATCTTAAAGATTAGCTTCACAAACTCGCGCAACACACATGTTCATCATCAACGGCAGCTACGCTCACACCATTTCACATTCTCAATACCACAATTATCAATTGCAACAAAAGCTCAATATGACGCAAATTGGCAAGGATATGAAGTTGCAGATGGACTAAACCCTCCTGCTTTGCCCAAAAAGATTTCATGAGTCAATATCCTCTAAGCAACAAATTAGGTCTTCATTTATTATGAAATTCATGGTGTTGCCAAAACCAGGATCTCTCTTTGCTAGCTTGATCTTTTCGTTCAGCTTCCAATTGCCAGAAAAGATCCCATGGCTGATGAGTCTGACTCCTTGATGGATTTCATCGGTCTCCAAATGCCAGCTTCGAAGACAAAGCCAGCGTTTTGCTCATCTTCCCAACATCACCATGTTTGTAGTTACAGTGGATCGGCATGGCACACCTCTGCAATTACACGCAGCTCTAAACACGAATTAGGTCTTGGCAGACCATGAAGGTCGGAAACTGTATCGGCGTCGGCATCCCCGCGATTTCTTCGGACTCTTCTTCATCAGCGTCGACCACACCAAAGTGGGGTCTAGGGTTTACTTGACGTGGTAAAGTTGGGGTCTAGGTATTGAGTTTATTGTATATTCAATTTAGTCCAAGAGTATGATAAATTACAATTACCCCCAAAATATGAAAAATCTTCAAAATCAGGTCTTGATTTCACAGCAAGGCAACAGATTGCAACAATACCATCTTCCAAACGACAGCGTTTTACTGTATTTTTTCTGTGAATTCTTGAAAATTATAAAAATAGCGTCTGAAAATTTCCTCTTCTTCGTTCTCGTGATTTTCTGCCGATGGCTCTGCTTTTTCTCTAGAAATCGCTCCGTCGATCCGAACGGTATCGTCTTTCTCTTTCCGTATCTTTTTTGATGTTTCAGTTTTTGAATCGATCGGATTCTAATTGGTGTCCGATTTCCCTCAGATTGGAAGTGTGCGATCCAGATCCGGGTGTCGCTGAGCACTCGATCCAGTCAGTATGGCGGCAGCAAACGCTCCGATAACGATGAAGGAGGCCTTGACGGTAGGTTCCTTTTCCATTTTCGGATTTCACTTGTTTGATTGATTACACTTCACCCAAGCTGGGATTTTTCATTTTTAAGAAATTTGCTGCTGAGTATTTACTTACCCAGAAATGTAAGTGTGCCGTAGTCTGATGTTGTTGAATTGGAATTGGGCTTGTTTTTTGGAATTGTGTTTTGGAGGATTGGTATGGATGTGATTTATATTATGGATCTAAAAAGGTGGATATTATGAGTATCTTTGAGTTAGGGACTGGTAGGAGTGTGATGGTGATTTTTTTTGATTGATTGATGTGATGTGATTGCAGCTTCCGAGCATTGGGATTAATCAACAGTTTATCACATTTACCCATGTCACCATGGAGTCTGATAAGTACATTTGTGTCCGGGAGACTGCACCTCAGAATAGTGTTGTTATTATTGATATGAGTATGCCGATGCAGCCTTTGAGGAGACCTATAACGGCAGATTCTGCCCTCATGAACCCTAATTCAAGAATACTTGCTTTGAAAGGTATAGTGGGATGTAATTGATATTGACTGCATCGTCACCATGAAATGAAATAGTGTGTTTAAATGTCATTGCTTAAAAAGTAGATTATATAACTTCTTCTTACTCATGAATGGTAATATTTTATGAAGCTCAACTGCCCGGTACGACTCAGGACCACCTGCAAATATTTAACATTGAACTGAAAGCAAAAATGAAATCACACCAGATGCCTGAGCAGGTAACAAAGTGGACCATAATGATTTTTTGAGCATGTGGTTATCACAAATTAAAGCAGTGGAGCAGCCTATGTCTTTTATGTGCAGGTTGTATTCTGGAAGTGGATCACACCTAAAATGCTGGGTCTTGTCACCCAAACATCTGTGTATCATTGGTCAATTGAAGGTATTACTGCCCCTCACCCTTTAGTCATGTTTACTAGGTTCTTTTGGAATCCAGAATGTCTTGATTTTTAAGAGTTGAACTTTTACGTCTTTAGGCGATTCTGAGCCTGTTAAGATGTTTGAGAGGACAGCCAATTTGGCAAACAATCAGATTATTAACTACCAGTGCGATCCTTCTGAAAAGTGGCTGGTTTTGATCGGAATAGCTCCGGGTTCACCAGAGGTAATTAAATACGATTTTAGATATATAGCGCTTTAATAGACCACTTATGTATTTATTGCGTTGTTTTGTTTGTAAATTTTCTCAAGATGTTTGAGGTTTTTAAATTGAGTATTCTGATTATGAGTGGTCACTTAAATTCTGATTTATCGGTTGTGACCATTCATTATGGTTTAGTTTGATGTCATCTCTGGTAGTTTTTAGTATGCCTTAGTCTGTAGTATCTATTAAGACAGTTCAGGTGAAACACAACATTTTTTGACAACAAATCATATCAAACCAATTTCTATGGTTATGTTTCCAGAGGCCACAGCTAGTAAAAGGAAACATGCAACTATTTTCCGTGGAACAAAAGCGCAGTCAAGCTCTAGAGGCACATGCAGCAGCATTTGCCACATTTAAGGTATGAAGTCAGGGTGTTTGGCCTCGGCGCTATGATATTATTGATGTATAAAGTTATGTTATTATGTATAGCTTAACCATATGACTGTATATCTAATATGAGTTAACAGGTTCCGGGGAATGATCAACCTTCCACCCTCATATCTTTTGCAACAAAATCTTCTAATGCTGGACAAATTGTATCTAAGCTTCATGTAATCGAGCTTGGCGCCCAGCCAGGTTAAGTTTGTATTATGTTTTTTTGCTATCTTCTTGGTTCTCTGGTTTATTTTACTTTGCTGTATCAGTGAAATTTTATATGTCCATTCTTTTTTTATATCTATTAAACAATAAATACATGCTTCTTGATAAAATGAAGACTTAAGGGTGTGTTCTTATCAGATTCAATGAGTGATACTTTTTAATCAGTTCAGTTCAGCCCTGTTTTGTCTCACAATAAAGGATAAGCTAAGTTAAGTTAACTCTCAATTTAAGCTGAAAAGAATACTGCGTCACTCATAACGGAATTTATTATGTTGATCTGTTAACTTGTTAATTTTGATATCTAATTACATAATGTTTTGTCTCTTACAGGCAAGCCATCTTTCACCAAGAAGCAAGCAGATCTTTTCTTCCCTCCTGATTTTGCTGATGATTTTCCTGTAGCAATGCAGGTGAAAACCATTGGTGCCAGTGTTGTTTCCATCTTTCCCTAAATGATATGGATGATTATAAGTATATAATACTGGTGTACTGAAATGAAAATGTGTAAATTGCAGATATCTCACAAGTATAGCTTGATATATGTGATAACAAAACTTGGACTGCTCTTCGTCTACGATCTAGAGACAGCAACAGCAGTATACCGGAACAGAATTAGTCCAGATCCAATTTTCTTAACGGCAGAGGCATCATCTGTTGGAGGGTTTTATGCTATAAATCGACGAGGTCAAGTTTTACTTGCTACTGTGAATGAAGCCACAATTGTTCCCTTTGTCAGTGGCCAGGTACTTGCACCTTTTTCCCATTCTTCCTTGGTGCTATACTGATGTAGTATGGCGCGCATTAATATATTAACGACTTTTACAGCTGAACAATCTGGAACTAGCTGTTAACCTCGCAAAAAGAGGGAATCTACCAGGTGCAGAAAATCTGGTAAGATCATTCTCTGCTTGTATTCGACAATAGGGTTTTGACCATTTGGATTTTGAACTTTGAAAGAGCCTTATTTGGGCTTTGTTAAGTTAACATACTGATGTTAGACTCACCTTTATTATCGGTATTCACCTGGGTGATATTACACGCAGGTTGTTCAACGGTTTCAAGAGTTATTTGCACAGACTAAGTACAAGGAGGCAGCTGAGCTTGCAGCAGAGTCTCCACAAGGGATCCTTCGTACCCCTGACACTGTTGCCAAATTTCAGGTTAGCATCTACAGCTTACACAAAAGCATGTTTCTGATCTCCATTTACTTTTGAGTCTTTGACAGTCCGTATTCCTTGCGTTTATCATTTCTCCGTACAAATTCGGAAAAGGGCCGTTATATATTTATTAGCCTCAAGTGACATTTGTCTTATGATATGTCCATCTCATATGCAGAGTGTTCCAGTGCAAGCTGGGCAGACACCGCCCCTGTTGCAATATTTTGGAACTCTATTGACGAAAGGAAAACTGAATGCGTTCGAATCATTGGAATTGTCACGTCTTGTTGTGAACCAGAATAAGAAAAATCTTCTTGAAAATTGGTTGGCTGAGGACAAATTAGAATGTAGCGAGGAGCTTGGAGATCTTGTAAAGGTTATACTTTTAGCTTCTTCTTTTCTCACTATGTTGTTTTGGTCAACACATCCAACTTGGTTGTCTTAATTCTTGCTTTGCCTTTCAGACTGTGGATAATGATCTGGCACTCAAAATTTATATTAAAGCTCGAGCAACTCCTAAGGTTGTTGCTGCTTTTGCAGAGCGGAGAGAATTTGACAAGATTTTGATATACTCTAAACAGGTAGAATATCTAAGGTGCTGTTAGACGTGATTGAATTAATTGTCATGTCTAACACAGACTCTGTCATAAAAGTTCTTCTGTTGTACTCACATATTTGTGTAGACTGACTAAGAGCACTCCATCTAACAGGTCGGCTACACACCCGACTATTTGTTTCTTCTGCAAACAATTCTTCGAGCAGATCCTCAGGTTTGTTGGTCACTTTCAGCTTTTTATTCGAACTTGTCACAGCATTTCACCCATCCTAAGTAGTACTCTTGAGAGTCTATGGTTTAGTGCAATTGTTACTTCATTGTTACCTACAAAATTCTTTTCAATATTATTTTTGCATTTCAGAGTTATTCAAAAGAGACGAAGTTTTAGAGATTCTTCAATTAAATTTATCCAAACGTGATTGTCTGCATTTCATTACTTTAGCTAATCCCATATGTTTACATTTTATTGCAGGGTGCCGTCAACTTTGCTCTTATGATGTCACAAATGGAAGGAGGCTGTCCTGTTGATTACAACACGATAACAGATCTCTTTCTTCAGGTTTGTTTACCATTAATTAATCTCATAGGAACCTGTGTGTTCATGAAATAGATGTGGGCCTGTTTTTTTTTTTTACCATAATTTTCCTTTAAAGATTTTTTGTTTTTGTATTAATAGAGGAATTTGATACGTGAAGCAACAGCCTTTTTGTTGGATGTCTTGAAGCCAAACTTACCTGAACATGGTTTTCTTCAAACTAAGGTATGTTGTTACGGAGCGTTTTTCATGGGTTGGGTAGCTGAGATTGTTAACTGTGTTAATATTTTAAGTTGTGGTGATTTAATTTGTTTGTAGGTCTTAGAGATCAATTTGGTCACTTATCCCAATGTAGCAGATGCAATATTAGCTAATGGCATGTTCAGCCATTATGATAGACCCCGGATAGCCCAACTATGCGAGAAAGCTGGTCTCTATATTCGCGCTCTTCAAGTAATCGACATACTATCTTTTCTTGTGATATGTAAGTTTCTGTCGCCTCTATTTCTCTTGAAGGTTTGACCCTCATGTGTACTATGTAATCCAGCACTACAGCGAGTTACCTGATATCAAACGTATCATTGTGAATACCCATGCAATCGAGCCACAGGTTGTTTCATTCACTATTTTGAAAATTTCCTAATCCGATCAGCAAATCAATTTGTTCTCATTATTTATGTGATAATTGCAGGCCCTTGTTGAATTTTTCGGGACCCTGTCAAGGGAGTGGGCTTTGGAGTGCATGAAAGATCTTTTACTGGTCAATTTAAGAGGCAACCTCCAGATCATTGTTCAGGTATCAGTTTATTCTTTTGTGAGTTGTACAATTACTTTAGGCAATCTTGATAATAATTCTGCTTGAACCACCAAAGGTTGCCAAAGAATACTGCGAGCAGTTGGGCGTTGATGCCTGCATTAAACTCTTTGAGCAATTCAAATCTTATGAAGGATTGTACTTTTTCCTTGGGTCGTATCTTAGTTCCAGGTATTGTCTAAATATAATTCAGTTTTTTTAGAACAGGTGTCTAGGTCACTTTTTGTCATCTGATCAAGTTAATTTTTTTACACCAACAGCGAAGACCCTGATATTCACTTCAAGTACATTGAGGCAGCAGCTAGAACTGGTCAAATTAAGGAGGTAGAGCGTGTTACTAGAGAATCAAACTTTTACGATGCGGAAAAGACAAAGAACTTCCTTATGGAAGCTAAACTTCCAGATGCCCGCCCATTGATCAATGTGTGCGATCGCTTTGGTTTTGTCCCAGATCTCACTCACTATTTGTACACAAACAATATGCTGCGCTACATTGAGGGCTATGTTCAAAAGGTAGTACTTCTCTCTATGGTTGGGGATTGATATTTCGCCCTAAAATCCCAAGTTTAAGATTGATAATGCCAAATATTTTAGGGCTATTGTCCCCCTTTACGGTGTTGTGGTCCCCCGTAATTAATGGTATGATTTGTTCATGCATCCGTGGGTTGTTAAGATGGACCTATGTAGGCTGGTACAGGATGCCCATGCGTGCATGTTCATTTAAATCATATGCACCATTATTCACCTAAACTGAGGTTTATTATACAAAAAAAAAAAACAGTTCTGTCTATGCTGACCGGTACTTGATTTTTCATCCCCTTGCTATCAGAAATTACAAATGTCAGGTATTGGTTTGTAATCTTTCCATTCCCGTTTATGGTGTAGGTGAATCCTGGGAATGCCCCGTTAGTTGTTGGGCAACTTCTTGATGACGAATGTCCTGAAGATTTCATCAAGGGCCTTATATTATCGGTTCGCTCTTTGCTTCCTGTTGAGCCTTTGGTTGAAGAGTGTGAGAAGAGGTATAATTTTTAACTCAAGATCTGATTTTCTCAGTTTTGTATTACTTAATTTTTTAAAATTTGTCTTTCTTACTTTGTTTCAGAAACCGATTACGGTTACTTACTCAGTTCTTAGAGCATCTTGTGAGTGAGGGAAGCCAAGACGTACATGTTCACAATGCGTTGGGAAAAATCATTATTGAGAGCAACAATAATCCAGAGCACTTTCTCACAACTAACCCATATTATGATTCTCGTGTTGTCGGGAAGTATTGTGAGAAACGTGATCCGACCCTGGCAGTTGTTGCATATCGTAGAGGACAATGTGATGTTGAGCTTATCAACGTAACAAATAAAAATTCATTGTTCAAACTTCAGGCCAGGTTAATTTATATGCCATTTATATTCTATAAATAGGGTTCATCTTATACGTCAACCTCAAGTTTTTTTATTTAAAATAAATGTTTTGCTACTTTCAGATATGTAGTTGAAAGAATGGATGGTGATCTATGGGGAATAGTTCTTGACCCTGAAAATGAGTACAGAAGACAGCTTATTGATCAAGTTGTATCGACGGCTTTGCCTGAAAGCAAGAGCCCAGAGCAAGTTTCAGCTGCGGTCAAAGCTTTTATGACAGCCGACCTACCTCATGAGCTTATTGAGCTTTTAGAAAAGATTGTTCTCCAAAATTCCGCGTTTAGTGGAAACTTTAATTTGCAGAATCTACTTATCTTGACAGCAATTAAGGCAGATCCATCAAGAGTAATGGATTATGTTAATCGACTAGACAATTATGATGGTCCTGCAGTTGGAGAAGTAGCTGTCGAAGCACAACTGTACGAAGAAGCCTTTGCAATTTTTAAGAAGTTCAACTTAAACGTTCAGGCTGTCAATGTGCTACTGGACAATATTCAAAGCATTGATCGGGCTGTAGAGTTTGCATTTCGTGTTGAAGAAGATGCTGTTTGGAGCCAGGTGGCGAAAGCTCAACTCAAGGAAGGTCTTGTAAGTGAAGCCATTGAGTCATTTATTAGAGCTGAAGATGCCACTCATTTCCTCGAGGTTATTCATGCCGCTGAGGATGCAAATGTCTATGACGATCTGGTGAAGTATCTTCTAATGGTGAAGCAGAAGACAACTGAGCCTAAAGTGGACAGTGAACTTATTTATGCATATGCAAAGACAAACAGGCTCGGCGAGATTGAAGAATTTATCCTCATGCCAAATGTTGCTAATTTGCCAAATGTTGGTGATCGTCTGTATGATGAAGCTCTGTATGAGGCTGCCAAGATAATCTTTCAATTTATATCGAACTGGGGTAAGCTGGCTGTCACACTAGTAAAGTTGGGGCAATTCCAAGGTGCTGTAGATGCTGCACGGAAAGCCAATAGTGCAAAGACATGGAAGGAAGTCTGCTTCGCTTGTGTTGATGCTGAGGAGTTCCGCTTGGCTCAGATATGCGGGCTTAATATTATTGTACAGGTTGGTTGATTATTCATTAATTTTTTTGCCGTTAGTTGGTTATCAGGCTAACTGCGAGTCTGTTGGATTATCCATTCATTTGAGATAATTCTTTAGTTTGCTATATTCTCTCTCACATTGTGTCATGCTGATCTAGGTGGATGATTTGGAAGAGGTTAGTGAATTCTATCAGAACCGGGGTTGCTTCAATGAACTTATATCTCTGATGGAGAGCGGTTTAGGACTCGAACGGGCTCATATGGGTATTTTCACAGAGTTGGGCGTCTTATATGCTAGATATCGGCCTGAGAAGCTTATGGAGCACATAAAATTATTCTCTACTCGTCTCAACATCCCGAAGCTGATAAGAGCCTGTGATGAACAGCAGCATTGGAAAGAATTGACATATTTATACATTCAATATGATGAATTCGACAATGCTGCTACCACCATCATGAACCACTCCCCCGAAGCCTGGGATCACATGCAGTTCAAAGATGTCATTGCCAAAGTTGCCAACGTGGAACTCTATTACAAGACCGTGCACTTTTACTTGCAAGAACATCCTGATTTAATCAATGACGTCCTTAACGTTCTTGCTCTTCGTGTGGATCACACGCGTGTAGTTGACATAATGCGCAAGGTATGTACTTTTTATCCAGGAGTTCATCGTTTTCCGTTAGCATTTCAGCCAGTTTGTCCTTATGCCTTGTCTGATTTCAGGCCGGTCACATGCTTCTTATCAAGCCATACATGGTAGCAGTTCAAAGCAACAACGTTTGGGCTGTGAATGAAGCATTGAATGAGATATACGTCGAAGAGGAGGACTATGAAAGATTGCGTGAATCGATTGACATGCATGATAACTTTGATCAGATTGGACTTGCTCAAAAAGTAAGTGCAGCTCTCTTTTGGAGGTTAAACAAAAGCAAATTTCTCCTCCCTTCCCTAAATGTTTCATTTATTTCAACAGATTGAGAAACATGAACTCCTCGAAATGAGGCGTGTCGCGGCTTACATGTACAAGAAAGCAGGTAGGTGGAAGCAGTCTATTGCCTTGTCCAAGAAAGACAATCATTACAAAGATGCAATGGAGACGGGCTCGCAGTCCGGTGATCGGGAACTCGCAGAGGAGTTGCTTGTTTATTTCATTGAGCAGGTATGTGTAGGAGGAGTCTTCTTACAAACATATGTGTTTCCTCTATGATGGATGCTCAAGCCATATGTTTGTTTGTGCTGCAGGGAAAGAAGGAATGCTTCGCGTCATGTCTCTTCGTTTGCTATGACGTCATTCGGCCAGATGTTGCCTTGGAACTTGCCTGGACGAACAACATGATAGATTTTGCCTTCCCATACCTGTTACAGGTAAGCATGACGTCATTTACCAGTTACAGTTCATGGGTCGAGGTTGTCTCATTCATACTCGTGATTGTTCAGCTCATCCGTGAGTACACTGGCAAAGTTGACGAGCTGGTGAAAGATAAGATCGAGTCCCAGAAGGAAGTGAAGGCCAAAGAGCAAGAAGAGAAGGAAGTGATGGCACAACAGGTAACAAAAAATCAGCAGAAACTGCAACTCCTCCTTTCTTCATCATCTTTCACCACACTGTAACTCATCTCCCACGTACTGTGTCTTATTAACAGAACATGTACGCTCAGTTGCTTCCACTTGCTCTACCTGCACCTCCCGGAATGGGCGGCGGCGGAGGAGGCTATGGTCCGCCTCCCGGGATGGGCGGAGGATTTGCACCCACAATGGGGATGCCCCCATTTGGAATGCCATCCATGGGTGGCTACTAATATACTCACATAGGAGTGCAGCTTCCAAGCATGGTGAGAGAGATGGGATTTTGTTGTTTCTATACACTGATCATTGTGTTGTAGCCTTTGAGTCCAGCACACCAGACCGATACACTTGGGTTCTTTTTTTCTCTATAAGCTAATCAGTCTTCATCCAAAAGAATTTGATAAGAGCCAATTCAATCACTGCCCTAAGATCTTGGAAGCTATACGCTTTATATCCTACGAAAAAAAAATACAATGTTGAAATGATCATCTCCAAACACTGGCTGGCATTCAGCCACAAATGCAGCACATATAAAATGCTAACACAGCCCTACAAACTCCAAGAACAGTTCGAGTACAAACCTCAATTTCAATGGTAACAGAATCAACACAGATGTTCATACAAAAAGTTGTTTAGCTTAGAAATTCAGGTGCTTTACTGGTCTTAACAGAAAATACGACAAACTGGAAATCGATGGACTACTTGGATCTCTGCCTCATCTTTCGGCGCTTCCTCTTCAACCTCCTCATACGCTTCTTCTTCCACTGCAAATCACAACTAATCAATCAATTGAAGCCACAGTAACGGATCAATTAACAGGAATCGGATTTTAGAATCGATGAGCGCTACTAACCTTCGCTCTCATCTTCGCTTCTCTGTAACCCTAATCCGAGCTGCCGCGCGCACGAACACGAGAATTTTCTGCGTAAAATGAATACTTATAGTGAAACCCTAATTCACATTACGGTACGGGCCCGAAACGGAACGGGCTCATGTAGAATTTCAATTCGGTGCAATATTTTAGAAATTTTCATTTCAGTGCAGAGGTTCAGAAAATTTCAATTTAGGGATTTGAAGCTTGGGCAAAGGCAAGCGCTCATGAACGGAACAGAGTGGGTTACAAATAAGGCTTCCCTTTAACAGTGCGCTTGATCACAATCTCATCGAACTGAATCCCCATTCTCATATATCTATCAATGTCAACATCAAACCTTTACAAAATACATCTGTTCAAGCCTGATTTCATTCCAAAAAACTACACCCAGAAAGCCATTTCTCTGGGTTTTCATCTCCAACTCATCAAGCTTCAATAACAACACGTATCTCCAGAAATTACTGACCACCCACTTCATCAAATCATCACTACGTACATTCAATTTGCAGAATTGCACAAAAAACATACCTAACAGTCTTCCTTTACAAATTTAGAAGAGTGAAAAAGATTGCAGCTTTTCAAACCTGTTGATAGAAAATCGTTCATGTTGGGGAGGAGTAGACATAGCAGAAGACAATTCACCAGGTGAGGGATTCCATCCGGAGATATCAACGCACCATCTCTCCATCTTCTCCGGCCAGCCATACTGAAGTTTCTGCACATTGCAAAAACTTATAAACGTAGCCCGGTTTCTGTAAATATGCTAAAATCCCATCCCCAAAATGTAATTACTCATAAGATCGTCACTATTTTGAGGGTTCTGAGACTGAAAACCCTACGCCTTCATCTCCATCTCCACCTCCCCTTCATCCCTTCTAATCTCCCTACACCTTCCTCCGATTCCAGATCCCACATCGGCTCCTGCGGCTTCGGATCCCCTCAACACCTTGACCAACCCTGTGTCAGAAACTCTGCTTGGAGACCCATCAAAGGATATGCTTTTGCGTCGACAACTCAGATTGGTGGAATCTCACCGTATAGTCTAACTTTGCGTTTCTTACGCCAGGTCAGTGTTCTTTCACCGCTTGCTCTTGTCTGTTGTGTGTTTTTCCTTGAGGAAGAAATCCTACGTTTTGTCAAGGTCTGGTGTTTTTGTCCCTCTAGTTTAACTGAGATTTAGCATCTGCAGAGTAGAGTGTTAAAACAAAGCAAAGATTTGCCTTGGAGCATTGAGCCTACCTTAGGATAGCTGTATCAATGGTTTTAATTGTATTCATCATATGAGATTTGTAATGTGCGTGTCTTTGGTACTTTTAGGGGACGATAGCCCTAAATATTTTATTTACTCTGAGCAGCTTAAAAATCTGAAACAAAGAGTTGAATGATGAAGAAATTCGGAGGAGGAAAGCCACCGTCCGGAACTCCATCAATGGCATGGTCCACAGTCGTTGTGGTGGTATCACTTCTCGCCGGTGCTTCAGTCGTCCACAACATCTATAAACCCAATCTGGTAATCCAAATCACCCCATCCACTCCTACCCTATAATTCTTCACTATTTATACTCGCACAACACTTGATCAACGAAAATATCACTGTTACTAACAGTTGCATATCTTTCCAACTTGTGTGTGCCCGCAGACATTACCTCCAATTGAGGAAATTAAAGAGGAGGCAACCAAGAAAAAAGATTGACCATCAGTTTGCTGCCTGCTTATAATTTATGGTAACATTTTTTTTTCTTTCACATTTATGTGTTTTCTGTTTCTTGTTTCCATTCAAATTGTGAGCACAATTTGAGCATTTGAAATAAAGTTTGCGGCAAGGATAGACTTTGGAGAGGCTCATGAAATGCTGACGCAACCTTTTCAAAATGGGCAACTGAGTATTACAACAAATGCTTCTAATCATGAGTTTTAATTAGGACTACAACAAATGCTGCTAGTCATGAGTTTTAATTAGGCGACTGATTGAACCATCTTCGAATAGATCTGCATAGGTTTCAGTATTTTTTTAGACGACAGTACTGATGACTATTATACACAAGTTGAATTTAGACTGTTATTGATTTCATTTTAATTTTTCTTTTGTTGTTTGTTTTTTGATGTCATCTCAGGTTGTCTTCTAGTTTTGATATTGGAGCTTATTATCCAAGTGATTGAATTAAGGAAAATTATATTGCGAGAGTTTTCAATTTCTGTTTTTGATGTTGTGTTGTCTTCTCTATAAATTTCAAATGATTTTTGTAACCCAATTATTATTAAAATTGATTGGTAATACAAGCAAGAAAGGTGAAACAAATATGGTAAATAGAAATGTCAAAACTTACCATTGCTAGCTTTTATTCGTATCCTCTGAGAAACCATCCTAGGGACCCCGTGATAAGTCTGGCTTGGAGTTCACCGGGGAAAGTTGGTGGGCTTAGGCCCAATCATATCTAAGTTATGGGCCCATTCGAAGCCCATTTTGTATACGAAATTTGGCTTATCAACAGAGCCCAGTACGGGTGCCGTGCTCATTAGCCTGCTGTCCTCTGAATCAGAACAAAACGGCATCGTTCCGTTATGGGCATCATCATCAGCCTCTTCATCTACAAAGCTCAAAGCTTGACGCACACCCACCTCCTCCGCGTCGACCTCACCAGCACCGAAAAAGGACTTCGCGTTGGATAGTGTGCTGTTACACTCTTATCTTATGGTTTCAAATCCATGGACGAGAGACAGGCCTATCAGCAGGACTTGGATTTTGTTTAGATAACATTTTTCACCACAAGGTCCGTTTGGCCTTTGAGCTGGTCTGAAGCATTTTACAATAAAACGACGTCGTTTACGTAGCATACTCGGATTGAAAGACTATGAATTATCATTTTGAATACGACCTGTTGTATTATAAAAACCATTGAAAGTCAACTGGAATTTGTTGCCAGAAAAAAGGATTCTTGTCTTGTTCTGAGGTGGGTAAATAGATCGCTGCTCTTGATGCGAGGGTAGGATTGTTCTTCTGTCCAAACTTGGCAGGAGGAAAATAATAGATTTGATTCCCAAACACTCTGGAAATAGCTATTGCACTCCACTTAACTTAGCCCAGTCTACAAATTGCATGCCGCCATAAATATTGTTGGCAAAACGGATCCCTACAGTGAACGCCATTGCAACTGGTGGAACCCTCTTTGCCAGTGGCGAGGCTTCCACAAGATACTCTAGAGCATTCACAATCTGGTACCGGGTGTTAGATGAGACTGCAAGAAAAACACCTGACAAAAGAACTATGTTTAAGTTAGCCATATTCAAGACGAAGGCATAAAGTGACTTCAAAAGATTATTTCTTGCTGGGGTGTCACAGTTGTTCCCTGGTATATTGCTAATCTTTATACAATACTTACCCCAAAGAGCTGCACTTTGAATAAGTGGTGGCACAGGAATGTCCTCTTCTGATTTTTTCATGTTCCTGTTTTTTTATTCATCACAAAGATTAGATATGATATGAATAGAGGGAATGGAAACTGAGCCTCTATCATCAATTCATATAGTCCGACAAATAAAAAAAGAAGATCCATATTTTCCTAACAATAAGTCAAGTTCTAAACCACTTCAAATTCCATCATACAGTTTGCATCGATGGTAACCAAAATAAAAGTCATGAACCCATCATGATACTCTGATTTAAGTTTCACGGGAGCCAAATAATAATAATATATGAATGTCGTCAAAAGTGTCGTGCGTACCGTTTGGCAGTCATGATTGCATTTGCAATGCCCTGACCAATCAATCCACACCCAAAACCAACGGATCCATATAATATGCCCTGAATCAAGAAATCAATAAAATTCAACACTGACAAAGAATAAAACATGCCAATTGTCATGTTTGATTTACATTCACCTATGATAAACACTGCTTATGAATTTTATGCACCTTGTAGAAGTATGAAGCTAACCGTTGCCTAGCTGAGAACTGACATCCAGGCTTCTCAGCTTCAAAAACACTGCATCAAGATTTACTTTCATCAATATGAAACCATTTTTAAAAGAATAAAAAAACTAAACAAGGCCTTTTTAACCGTATGGTATATGTTATGAAGAGCATTGGATAGAAACTATGCTCTCAGTTATGCTCCCCATAAGGACATTATATGAATAAAATAGACAGCCCGGACACATTACCTACTCGGAGCTAATTTTTTAAAGTTTGAGGTAGAATACCTGCTAGGAAGAGAAGCAGTGGCAATTTGGAAGCGTCCATACCAGCCACCGGATATTGATGGTTTCCCAATGCGGACATATGGTGCTAGCATACCTACCAAAGCAACATCAACTACTATACCAACCAAAAGATCTGCCATGTACAACTCAAACTCTGCCCAAAAATCCTTTCCCCTTTTTTGTACTTCTGCAAATGTTGCACAACAGGAATCAATAACAACCTGCATTTGCAATTCCCATCGCATGAGAAAATCATATACTTGGATCAAATAAGAGGTTGAACTTGCTTCAGTACATAATGCAGTCAAGTATTGAAACTCTGACGTGAATGATGTGGACCAAATAATTGGTATTAATTAGAGTCAACACTATCTATTTGGCATCGGTCGTCCACACAACGCCAACCAGTTCAAAGTTAAATAGTTACTACCAAGTCTTTTAGTCCTCATGTAATAAACAAGGTGAAAGTAACCAAATAAAATATTGCATCTCGGTTCCAACTTTGAAAAGAAATGAAGGATCAGCCAGCATTCGGTCCCGGAGCATAGAACAGTGCTAGTAATCAAGCCCTATAGGCAAAGAAGAACCCTGCAAAAAAAACAAGATCAACCAAAACATATCAAATTTATGAAACTGATACTGTTCCAAGATAATAAAAAATACTACATTGAAACCACATACTCTGAACTAGTAATCAAGTCTCACATTTGTCGTCATAAGAACCTCAAACTTAAACTTATCACACGATCCATGCATGAATCAAAAAAGACCGAATTGGATACTCAAAAACTACAATTAAATAAAATGCAAGTGACAAGATAGGGATGGACCTGAAGATCTAAGTATCTTTCAAGAATCAATTTCCTGATTCCCGTAGTTTTCGCAGCCTCCAACATATCAGCTGGAAGAGTTGCATTACCAGCTTCACTCAATCTCACCACCTCCTCAAATTTCAAAATTGGTCCAAACTCTTTTTCCTCCCCATTTTCGTCTTTGCCGCCATCATCACCACTGCCACCGCCGCCATTTTTACCACCACCACCTCCGTTTCCTCCAGACCCATCGTCAAAAAAGGCAGCAGCTTTAGACTCATTCGTACTTCTAACCACGAACAACCCTCTCTTCCTCTTCGGCAAATCGTTCAACGACGACATTGCCGCTTTAGCGCAATCCGAAACAGGAAAATTCAACAGTGCCAGACTCCGATGGAGGAAGCATTGTCTGCTATTACCAGAAAAATTAGCTGGATTTGAAGCAAGCGTCGTTGATATTTCCAGCCTACAAATCGATGACATTTTCGCAAGCTCAAATCCTCCGACGACTGCGCTTACCGTGACGTCACTGCTCGAATATCAGGCACCGTGTCAAACAGACTGAAGCGAGGAGGAGTTCTTGAGATTTTGGCGGCCAAGATCAACAACAGCAGTTGCACTGATCGAGTGACCTAGGTCATCAAAGCGTCTACAGAGACGAAGAAGAACCGACAAACGACGTCGTCTGGACGAAGACGAGGAGATATGCACTCTTTCAGGCCGGTTCTGATTAATTTGAACCGGTTTCTCGTTCAGAGTGTTTTTTCGAGTTGGTTAAACCGGTCCACTCGAGGCAGAGTCAGGTGAAATCAGTTCCATACGACGTCGTATAAAATCTTGTCATCTACAACTCAACCGCTAGCCGATTCTGTTTCTTGAAAACATTTAACATAAACAAAAACGAAATTAGTGAACAGTAAATTCAAAACTATTGATACAAACTAGGTTTCTGTCCACACAGCCATCCCTGCTCATATTCATTGCTACTGTATTCACTGAAACCTTATCCATCAACTTAACCATGAAGTTTGCTGCAATTATGAGCACAAACAACTACCTTATAAAGTTTGATTGAGTACCACTTTACGGGTTTTTCCTGTCAAAAAACCAAATTGAAAAACCAGATGTCTGATTACAACAACCAACGACCAACTAACTTGTTAAAAGTTTTCCAACACCCATTAAAACTTAACTAACCACCTGGACTTGTCATGCCAAACACTCTGTCCACCTTCCATGGATTTATATACTTATTCATAAAAACAAAGAGCCAAGCTAACCAGAGAAAACCCAATCAGTCACAAACTCTCTGGACAGTGAAGTTAGTAAGTAAACTTACCTTTGGCATTGAATTCCCTTCAAGGAATTAATCACAGCTTCTTCAGCTGTAAGAAAAATGGTGTTCTTCTGCTTTCTGGTGGACCAGAAGAAGGTGATGCGAGGGAGCAAGCCGTTGGCTGGGATGTGCTCCAGGTGCGGTGGAGGAGCCAGCGTCGCGGATATGAAGACGGAGATGAGGTTCTGCTGCCTACCGGTTTACTGGAAATGCTGGAGGGCCATCATCTGCACCTTCTGTGGAGCTGTTCTCAAATCCTATCACTAAAAACACTCAGTTTTTAGCTACAATTTGCTGGAGAGATGAAGGAAAAGAAGATTGATGTTGAGGGTGCTAGCAGCATCAACATGATGATGTTTCAATCTCCAAACTTAGATGTCCTAGAATCTATGTTAATGCAAACTACTGTGCAGGTGGAAACAAAATAAATGACAGGAAGGTTCAGAAATCAATTACTTATCAACCTCTCAAATAGCTGGCTTATCATGCATCTTCAAATACAAATGTTCTAGAACAATGTACTGCATCAATAAAGACATGAGGCAAAAAAGAGGCCTCAAGAAATGATCTCAACTCGATTATGAGTTACTGCATGTTGTTGTAACGTGCAATAACTTGTTCCTGAGAAAAATCAGTGTAATAACCCTTGCCTACAGCCATACCCTCTTCTTCTGCGAGTTGCTCCACTTCAAGCTGAACTTGATCTCCTCCTGTTGTACTCGGTTCCAGTAAGTTGCAGGCAATTTCAATTGTGTTGTCCCCATGAGTAAGGGCCATGGCTTGCACTTTTGGAAGTCCACCTCCTCTTGCGCTTACTCGTTTTGCTAGTTTACGAGCAACTGTAAGATCAGTTGTAAACAGTGGAACATTGTAGTTATCAACCCATGGAGTAGCACCAATCACTACTACCCCTTTATTGGGAGCCGCTAGTGCTGGACCTTCATCTGGCATGAGAGGCAATGAATCGGGTAGTGATGTTCCCACCCACTGATTTTCGCTGGAGTTGGGTTTGAAATAGCCTAGCTGTCTTCTGACTGAGTCCAGAGTTCTGCTGCCTACATGGGCTCTTCCATACAGGAAGGTGGGAACTGCAAGCACACTAAATATACCAGCGTCACTAAATGGCAAGCTCTTGATACATAGCACAAGTTAAGACACATCACATTGGTGTTAATCCTAATGAGTTACTAACTACTTGCTTTTGAATTAAGCTTAAAGGATCACAACCTTGGAAGCTGGAGCCAACGTCCGCAGCCAACGATTTAGCAAGGCAAGTAATGTCATCCATGCACGCATACGCCAAAGGATGAAAGCAAATATGGTCAACAACTCCAAGCCTAGGATGACTCCCACAATGCGACTGAAAATCAATATTAACAAATGCAGCTCTAACCATCTCAAACACCGCACCTCTCAAATGACACGAGTCAACAACTGGCTTTGGTGGCAACTTAGAAACAAGAGTATATCCAACTCTGTTATAAGTCTCATCGTCAAACTTGTTGACAAGTGCAGCATCAGGAAATAGCTTAGCCGCTCTTTCAATCGCCTCCAAAGCAGCCTTGTTCCTGCTTTCGGATATATAAACCTTGCAGCAAGCCAGCAGCATGGACTTCGGCATCCCTTCTCCTCAACTTCAGACTACCTGCAGGAAGGGGTATATCATCAACACTCCAATATTTAATATCAAGATATCTCACTATGTGGCTAGAAACTTTCTTATTCCACAAACTGCCAAACTCAAACATATTTACATAAAACAACATACATTAAGACCCATTGCATCGATTTCGGCAATATGCATATCAATGAAGTATTTTTAAACACATCTCAGAACCCTAATTGAGAAAGTTGCAATACTATTTCGCAATCTATGCTTCGATTTCACATCCATACATGCAAATAAGATCCAAAACAACAACCCCAACGCATCCACGACATATAATTATTGACTCCATAATTATCGGGAAGGTAGTTCGGGATAAGGATCCCCATTTCCTAGCCCTAAATCAATCTGAAACACGGGACTCCAAACTCCGACGCATCCTGAGAAACCCTAGGGACCCCGTGATAAGTCTGGCTTGGAGTTCACCGGGGAAAGTTGGTGGGCTTAGGCCCAATCATATCTAACTTATGGGCCTATTCGAAGCCCATTTTGTATACGAAATTTGGCTTATCAACATAGCCCAGTACGGGTGCCGTGCTCATTAGCCTGCTGTCTTCTGAATCAGAACAAAACGACATCGTTCCGTTGAAAAAACCACAAGGTCTTCTCACATTCTTCATATCTCTTTGACTCACCACTGCTCAAGCATTGATCAAGAAGTACTCGGGCAAAAGATCGCCAAATTGTGCTTCCCATCTGACCTATGAATTGGGATTTTCTCAAAAAGTTTGCCTCGCACTTATATTCACCAACAAACAGATAACATAGAAATCCAACGCGAAAGATTGAAGATCGAAGCTTTGCGACACAGTCCGCACTTGTGTACTGAGCTGTGTTCTGATTATACCTACTGGGAACGACTCGGCCAGACTTGATGGTTTTCGGAGGGGCTGATTTCTCGCCGTCTCTGAAAAGCTTCTTCGGCTGGACTGAGGACAGAACAGCGACCTCTTTCTTTGTCGGTTTCTTTGATCCGATTGTAGTAACCGCTTTCTTCGGAGCGTCGAATCTTGGCACCGGATTACGCGACTTGGGACTGACACTTGCGCTCATTCCACCTCGCACCTTCGTCACCTTCAATTCATCGATTTCACCAAGCTTCAAGGGTCTGTTCTTGTAATTGCTCTATGGATTTGCTGGTGCTTTCTTTTTTATTTATTTATTTTTTTTGTTACAGTGTGCTGAATGGTTTACATTGTGAGATGACGATGGATTCAGGAAGTCCAATTTTCCAAGAAGACGCTGTAGAGCGGCATGCAGCAAAGCGCCATGGATTTATTACATCTATGCCTGCTGGCAACCAAAAGATTATGTTGGGAACTAGCAAGGTATGATGGGTCATCAGGCATGTTTATATAGTTGGAGGCTCAAGAGGTATGCTTTAGAAATATATTTCCTTAGCTATTTATCTGATCATGTCTTTAATTGTCTAGATATGTCTAAGATACAGTCTACATTGTGCCAAAGAGAAATGGGGACCAAAAGTTGTTTGATCAGTGCGCATAGTTACACTGTCGGATTTGTTTAGGAGCTATCATTACTGAATTTGAATTCTCAAACTCATATTGTCCGCCTATCTTCAGACTTGATCCTCCGCTTCATGATATGCCTAAGCTTTCTGGTTTTGCATGTTTCATTTGATTGACATCTTTTGTGTCAAGGTCGGTAATTAATGTTTGATTCGAATATGTTTAAATATGCAGATAGATTCTTCTAGATTTCTCAAGCCTAAATAGAATCGTGAGCTGTGAAGAAGGCCGCAGAAGAAATTCAGAAGTGTTAGTAGTGCCTTGTCAAGAGATAAGTATTATACAATATAAGATATCATCTAACCGTATGACAACATCTGCTTCCTTTTCATATAACCTTCAAGGCACAGGTCCGATACAATGGGAGAATCTGCAGTGGATTGCAGCACCCTTTCATCAATGCCCAATGTCTCATTCTCAAATGGTGACAGAGCATTTGACCTGAAGCTAGAAAATGTAAGTTTTTATTTTTTTTGCAGAAGGTGAAAGAAAAAAAAAAATGTAAGTTCATTTGATTGATGCTTGCCATATTTTTATGTTAATGTTCGGGAAACCATTACTCCTTGATATTATCCCTTGATTTTTGTATAACAATATTTGATTAGTAATTCTTTTGGCACCAAATAGTACATACTTCAAGTGGGAGACGAGCTCGGGCACAATGCATCAGCAGATTCACAGCTCTAGACGTGTCACCTCCTCTTGGCCCTCTTTGGTAATTTTTTTTGTTTGGTTTTGGTTTCCATTTAACAACCACTGTTATTAGTGCATCAGGCCTCTTCATACTTCCACATACTTCTCACTCATTACCTGTTGCTTCATTTTCAGGATACCAGGAGCTATCTTCACGGGCCGCTACTTCACGGTTGTGGACTATGGAAACCTGAGAGTTGGATCCGCAGATGCAGCATAGAGCATGATCATACAAGTGCCAAGCATCCCATGTAACTCCTCTACAGTCTACACTCTACTATATGATGATTTACACTATTTATTATCATTTGTGCAGGTGGCCCATTCGTCGATGCCACAGTCATTTTCTCTAGGTGTTGGTTTACGGCTAATGGCGTCAAACATCAGATTCGGTCCACGAGGGTATGATCGGATTATGTTGCAATGCAGCTGCTGGTTATTTTTATCATTATTTAAGGCTCTCTTTTTTATGCTTCAACAATTTTCTAGAGTTAATTTACCTTGTATCCTTTCAAGATGTTGAGTTCTCTAACAACCTTACATATTGGATTTTTACCAACTTTGCAGGTGCAAGATGAGAGTTAATATCAGACTTATGTCGAATGGCAGCCACGAGGATGATGATGCTGTGTCTAGGCGGAGCTCAGTAGATAAGGTAATTTGTTTGGTTTTATGCTTTCTGTTTGTAAGCTTAATGTTCTGAATATGTAAGATGGAGTTATTTCATTGCTGGACATCAGTAGCTAATCTTAACCCCTCCCCCTTTGCATTTACAAAAGCATCTAACTTTATGAGGTATATCACAGTTCAATTGTTTCACCATGGAACAGGTCCGCTATCAACTGGATGATGTCATTTCAATTGCCCATTCTGTGGCGATCTAATCAGTTAAGGAGCAGTTGCATCTTTTATATTGTAGATGATTACACCTTGATGATTTTCGAGCGTTCTGGTTTCGTAAGAGTGGTTTTTGCATGTTTCATTTGATTGACATCTTCTTCTTTTTTTGGTAGATAGTTGTTTTTGATTCAAATATATTTATTTATGAAGGAGACTCGCTTCTCTTGCTCAGCTTGGTTGCAGCACTTTTACATTTGTTGTCTCACTTGCTTTGATCTGCAAGATGTTATTATATGTGCCAGTCTTATGGTTTGAGACTGTTGTCGTCTCTTGGACATACTAAGTATCTTCTTTTTTCTCTTTTCTGCGCAGTAGGAAGACACAGAGCTAGCTAAGGCAGAAGCTGACAAGGTTGAAGATTCGGAAGAAGCTGTGGCTTATGATTGCCAACCACGTGGTTGAACAAGAAAGGAACTAAAAGAGAGAACATAAGCAAGGCAAGAGCATTTCTCAAGGAAAATCATTGTGTATTAATGATAGAGGATTTCTTGCCATTCTTCCCAGACTTTGCACTGATCGATGATTTTAAGGTTGGATTCTTAAATTTCCTTATTCTGCCTCTTCTTTTTCTTTGTTTACATGTCATCTTGGTTATACCCTCTTCATTCTACGCAATTGTTATTTGACCTAAAATCACATGTACCAAGAATAATTAGAGGAGGAATAGCTGAGCGGTTTCTTTTGTCAGTTGGACAGATGACTCCTTTCCATGCACTCATTTGTCCGTTGGACAGATGACTCCTTTCCATGCACTCATTCCTTTTTCATGTGCAATGCCTTGTTTCCCATGTTACCCGATGTACTACTCGACCTCAGGTACACTGCTATCCATCCTTCATTTGTATTAAGTTAGATGTTGCTACTGAACGAATGGAAGCCTAAATAATGAACAGAAAATTTTGACATCTTTCTATGTCCAACCTGAACTGTTTCATCACTTCATGATGATGCCTAGGCTAAATATTGATTGGTATATTAAAAACTCAGGTTTAAGACTTGTTCGATGGGTCCATGAGTTGAAGTGTCAGAGAGCAAAGCAGAACTTCAGACAACATCAGGTGTGTTACTCTTACCGGCCTCTTGTCTTTTTGGTACATCTATCTTTGTTTGTTTTGATTTCTCATCATAAGGCAGAACTCGTGTACCACTTATGGATAACCAGTGACCTACCTACCTGCCTTGAGCTCGATTTTTCAGCAAATTGAAGAACACAGAGGTGAGTGCAACATCACATCATTCAGAAGACCGACCTTGTTTGCTAAGTTATGACCACATTAATTCAACTAAATAAATTAGTAAAAAAGAATGTAGGGTGACCAATTGCCTAAATGTTTGCTACGTTCTTAATACGACTTTATTGCAAAATGTAGGATGTAATGAAGAGGAGGTGAAGAACGCCGCTTTATATCATGGAGTGCTTGCGGCCGTGTCAAGGGAGAATTCTTTTCTTTTTCAATATAAATTATTATTATGGTAAATTTTTTCTGTATACATGGGAATGGGTGTATAGGTTATTTTCGGATGCGGTACAAGTCAAATTAGGTTGGGCAGTTCGGGTTCGTTGGGTTATTTTGGTTCATGACGAATCAGTTAGTTCGATTTGGAATGGGTTGTTTGGGATGAGTTATATGGGTTATTTTGGGTACTAGTTAAATGTGGCGGGTAAGTTCAGTTTCAGATGGGTTATTTTGGTTTATGAGGTTTGGAATGAATGGTTTGGGACGAGTTACACGATCAGTTTGGGTCAGTTCGGTTTCAGATGATCAGTTCAGTTTCAGATGGGTTATTTTGGTTTATGACAAATCAGTTAGTTGGAATGACCGGTTTGGGACGAGTTACACGATCAGTTTGGGTCAGTTCAGTTTCAGATGGCCAGTTCAGTTTCAGATGGGTTATTTTGGTTTATGACAAATCAGTGAGTTCGGTTTGGAATGAACGGTTTGGGACGAGTTACACTATCAGTTTGGGTCAGTTCGGTTTCAGATGGTCAGTTCAGATTCAGATGGGTTATTTTGGTTTATGACAAATCAGTTAGTTCGGTTTTGAATGAACGGTTTGGGACGAGTTACACGATCAGTTTGGGTCAGTTCGGTTTCAGATGGTCAGTTCGGTTTCAGATGGGTTATTTTGGCTTATGACAAATCAGTTAGTTCGGTTTGGAATGAATGGTTTGGGACGAGTCACACGATCAGTTTGGGTCAATTCGGTATCAGATGGGTTATTTTGGTTTATGACAAATCAGTTAGCTCGGTTTGGAATGGACGGTTTGGGATGAGTTACACGATTTGTTTGGGTCAGTTCGGTTTCAGATGAGTTACTTTGGTTTGGTACTTGTTAAATCAGGCCGGGTCAGTTTAGTTTCTGATGAGTATTTTTCATTTGGAATGAGTTAAATCAGGCTGGGTCTCTTTGGTTCTGGAGGGGTTATTTTGGTTTATGACAAATCAGTTAGTTCAGTTTGGAATGGACGGTTTTGGGACGAGTTACATGATTAATTTGGGTCAGTTCAGTTTCAGATGGGTTATTTTGGTACTAGTTAAATCAGGCCGGGTCAGTTCAGTTACCGATGGATTATTCTATTTTGGGACATATCAAATTACTCTGGGTCAGTTTAGCTCCATATGGGTTACTTTATTTTAGGACGAGTGAAATCAGGCCAGTCAGCTCGAACACCTATTTGTTATTCTTATTCGAGACGAATTCGTAGCTCAGTTTGGATATGTTATTTATGTTAAAATGTTTTTATACACATACTCTGTTTTAGTACTACTGATTTTTATTCTTTTTCACAGTTGGAAGAGTGTTCGAGAGGAAATTTCGCTGAATCAGGTACTCAATTTAGTGCTGATTTTTTTTTTTTTTTTAACATAGTGGAATGGAGATTTTGCCAAAGACATTTGCAAGTTGCAACACCACAACCAAGTGAATCGATTGAAATGGTAAGTTGATGAACTTAAGTTATGGATAATTTTTTGTTTCATAAAAGTTTGACAGTAATGGATTATTTGTAACACTTTCAAAGCTGACTTACTCGGATGCTTGGAATACATCAATGTGCTGTAAAACACAGGTTAGACATATGTTGCTTCATCTCTTACGGGAACAATGCATGATCTTCATTATTTTCTCTACCTTTAATACAAAAAATCAAGTACAAATTGTATTACGTGTTCCACATTTTTTTAACTAAGTCACATTAGTAAAAAAGAATTATTGTGAGGAATTGTTGAAATGTTTGTACGAAATTTATACGGCTTTGTTAAAAAATATAGGATGTGATAAAGAGGAATTGAAGTATGCTGCTTTATATCAGGAAGTGCTTGCTGTCGTGTCGAGACCAAGTGAATCGGTTAAACTAGTAAATTGATCAATCTGGTAATGAATACTTTTTCGTTTCTGAAAATTTCAAGAGTAATGGATTATTTGTAATAGTTTCAGAGCTGTCTCGGATGCTTAGCATATACAGGAGTGCTACATAACATACGTAAGACATATGTTGATTTATTTCCTGCGTTAACAATGCATAATCTTCTTCAAAATCACAATTTTTAATTAAAAAAATTTCTAAGTACGAGCCGTAGTTCTTGCGATTATTTTAGCACATTAATTCAACTTAGTAACATTAGTAAAAACAGAATGTAGTGTGAGCAATTTCTTAAATGTTTGTTACGATCTTAATACGACTTTGTTGGAGAATATAGGATGGGATAATGGATATGAAGAACGCCGGTTTATATTAAGCAGTACTTGCGGCCGTGTTAGGGAGAATTCTTTGATTTTTCAATATAAATTATTTTGATGTTAAGTTTTTCTTTACATACTGATTATGAACAAAACATATGTACTCTACTTTATTATATTGCTGATTTTTTCTTTTCTTTTTCACAGTTTGGAGAGTGTTCGGAGGAGATTTTGTGACAGAGTGATCAGAGGAGATTTCGTAAAATCAGCAATATTTTATTAAATTGCTGATTCTTATTTTTTTTCGCAGGGTGAAAGAGTGATCGAGCGGGGAATTTTGCTGAATCTTCACTGATAGTTGCAGCAACTAAGCAAAATGAATCGATTCGACTGGTAAGTTGATAAATCTAGTTATGAATACTTTTTATAAAAATATCAAGTAAAATTAATGATACTTGCGATTATTTTAGTACATTAATCCAACTTAGTAAATTAGTAAAAAGGAATGTAGCGAGACCAACTGCCTAAATGTTTGCTACATTCTTAATACGACTTTATTGAAAAATATAGGATGGGATGAAGAGGATATGAAGAACGGCGGTTTATATCAGGGAGTGGTTGCAGCCGTGTTGAGGGAGAATTTTTTTTTTTCAATATCAATTATTTGTATGTCAAATTTTTTCTATATATGAACAAAATGCTTGTATTATGCTTTCTTATATTACTGATTTTTATTTTCTTTTTCACAGTTGGAAGATTAATGGGGAGGAGATTTATGCTGATCAACAACTTAATATTTTATTATAATGCTGATTTTTATTTCTTTTTCACAGAGTGGAAGAGTGCTCGAGCGGAGATTTCACCAAATCTTCACTGGCAATTGCAGCAGAGAAGTCAAGCGAAGCGGTTCACTTGGTAAGTTGATGAATCTAGTGATAAATACGTTTTCATTTAATAAAAATTAAGACTAATGGATTATTTGTAACAGTTTCAGAGCGGATTTACTGGGATGCTTGGCATTCATCGGCATGCTATGAAATACAGGTTAGACATATGTTGTTTCATTTCTTAGGGTAATAATGTATAATCTTCTTCAATTTTCCTACCTTTGATAAAAAATATCAAGTACAATTAATGATACTTGCGATTATTTTACCGCATTAATCCAACTTAGTAAGTTAGTAAAAAGGAATGTAGTGTGAACAATTGCGTAAAAGTTTGTTACATTCTTTATACGACTTTATTGAAAAATATAGGATGCGACGAAGAGGATATGAAGAACGGCGGTTTATATCAGGGAGGGTTGCGGCCGTGTCGAGGGAGAATTCTTTTCTTTTTCAATATAAATTATTTTTATATTAAATTTTTTCTGTACACGTACTGATGATGAACAAAATGCTTGTATTATGCTTTCTTGTATTACTGATTTTTATTTTCTTTTTCACAGGTGGAAGATTATTCGGGAGGAGATTTCGGCTGATCAATTATTTTTAATTTATTATAATGCTGATTTTTTTATTTTCTTTTTCACAGAGTGGAAGAGTGCTCGAGCGGAGATTTCTCGGAATCTTCACTGGCAGTTGCAGCAGAAAAGTCAAGTGAAGCGGTTCACTTGGTAAGTTGATGAATCTAATGATAATACTTTTTCATTTAATAAAAAATTAAGACTAATTGATTATTTGTAACAGTTTCAGAGCGGATTTACTCGGATGCTTGGCATTCATCGGCGTGCTATAAAATACAGGTTAGACATATGTTGTTTCATTTCTTAGGGTAATAATGTATAATCTTCTTCAATTTTCCTACCTTTGATAAAAATATCAAGTACAATTAATGATACTTGCGATTATTTTACCACATTAATCCAACTTAGTAAGTTAGTAAAATAGAATGTAGTGTGAACAATTGCCTAAAAGTTTGCTACATTCTTATTACGACTTTATTGAAAAATATAGGATGCGACGAAGAGGATATGAAGAACGGCGGTTTATATCAAGGAGTGGTTGCGGCCGTGTCGAGGGAGAATTCTTTTCTTTTTTAATATAAATTATTTTTATGTTAAATTTTTTCTGTACACATACTGATGATGAACAAAATGCTTGTATTATGCTTTCTTGTATTACTGATTTTTATTTTCTTTTTCACAGGTGGAAGATTATTCGGGAGGAGATTTCGGCTGATCAATTATTTTTCATTTATTATAATGCTGATTTTTTTATTTTCTTTTTCACAGAGTGGAAGAGTGCTCGAGCGGAGATTTCTCGGAATCTTCACTGGCAGTTGCAGGAGAGAAGTCAAGTGAAGCGGTTCACTTGGTAAGTTGATGAATCTAGTGATAAATATTTTTTCATTTAATAAAAAATTAAGACTAATTGATTATTTGTAACAGTTTCAGAGCGGATTTACTTGGCTGCTTGGCATTCATCGGCGTGCTATAAAATACAGGTTAGACATATGTTGTTTTATTTCTTAGGGTAATAATGTATAATCTTCTTTAAGTTTCCTACCTTTGATAAAAAATATCAAGTACAATTAATGATACTTGCGATTATTATACCACATTAATCCAACTTAGTAAGTTAGTAAAAAGGATTGTAGTGTGAACAATTGCCTAAAAGTTTGCTACATTTTTATTTCGACTTTATTGAAAAATATAGGATGCGACGAAGAGGATATGAAGAACGGCGGTTTATATCAAGGAGTGGTTGCGGCCGTGTCGAGGGAGAATTCTTTTCTTTTTCAATATAAATTATTTTTATGTTAAATTTTTTCTGTACACATACTGATGATGAACAAAATGCTTGTATTATGCTTTCTTGTATTACTGATTTTTATTTTCTTTTTCACAGGTGGAAGATTATTCGGGAGGTGATTTCGGCTGATCAATTACTTTTAATTTATTATAATGCTGATTTTTTTTTTTTTCACAGAGTGGAAGCGTGCTCGAGCGGAGATTTCTCGGAATCTTCACTGGCAGTTGCAGCAGAAAAGTCAAGTGAAGCTGTTCACTTGGTAAGTTGATGAATCTAGTGATAAATACTTTTTTATTTAATTAAAAATTAAGATTAATTGATTATTTGTAACAGTTTCAGAGCGGATTTACTCGGATGCTTGGCATTCATCGGCGTGCTATAAAATACAGGTTAGACATATGTTGTTTCATTTCTTAGGGTAATAATGTATAATCTTCTTCAATTTTCCTACCTTTGATAAAAATATCAAGTACAATTAATGATACTTGCGATTATTTTACCACATTAATCCAACTTAGTAAGTTAGTAAAATGGAATGTAGTGTGAACAATTGCCTAAAAGTTTGCTACATTCTTATTACGACTTTATTAAAAAATATAGGATGCGACGAAGAGGATATGAAGAACGGCGTTTTATATCAAGGAGTGGTTGCGGCCGTGTTGAGGGAGAATTCTTTTCTTTTTCAATATAAATTATTTTTATGTTAAATTTTTTTTGTACACATACTGATGATGAACAAAATGCTTGTATTATGCTTTCTTGTATTACTGATTTTTATTTTCTTTTTCACAGGTGGAAGATTATTCGGGAGGAGATTTCGGCTGATCAATTACTTTTAATTTATTATAATGCTGATTTTTTTATTTTCTTTTTCACAGAGTGGAAGAGTGCTCGAGCGGAGATTTCTCGGAATCTTCACTGGCAGTTGCAGGAGAGAAGTCAAGTGAAGCGGTTCACTTGGTAAGTTGATGAATCTAGTAATAAATACTTTTTCATTTAATAAAAAATTAAGACTAATAGATTATTTGTAACAGTTTCAGAGCGGATTTACTCGGATGCTTGGCATTTATCGGCGTGCTATAAAATACAGGTTAGACATATGTTGTTTCATTTCTTAGGGTAATAATGTATAATCTTCTTCAATTTTCCTACCTTTAATAAAAAAATATCAAGTACAATTAATGATACTTGCGATTATTATACCACATTAATCCAACTTAGTAAGTTAGTAAAATGGAAGTAGTGTGAACAATTGCCTAAAAGTTTGCTACGTTCTTATTACGACTTTATTGAAAAATATAGGATGCGACTAAGAGGATATGAAGAACGGCGGTTTATATCAGGGAGTGGTTGCGGCCATGTCGAGGGAGAATTTTTTTCTTTTTCAATATAAATTATTTTTATGTTAAATTTTTTCTGTACACATACTGATGATGAACAAAATGCTTGTATTATGCTTTCTTGTATTACTAATTTTTATTTTCTTTTTCACAGGTGGAAGATTATTCGGGATGAGATTTCGGTTGATCAATTATTTTTTCATTTATTATAATGCTGATTTTTTTATTTTCTTTTTCACAGAGTGGAAGAGTGCTCGAGCGGAGATTTCTCGGAATCTTCACTGGCAGTTGCAGGAGAGAAGTCAAGTGAAGCGGTTCACTTGGTAAGTTGATGAATCTAGTGATAAATATTTTTTCATTTAATAAAAAATTAAGACTAATTGATTATTTGTAACAGTTTCAGAGCGGATTTACTGGGATGCTTGGCATTCATCGGCGTGCTATAAAATACAGGTTAGACATATGTTGTTTTATTTCTTAGGGTAATAATGTATAATCTTCGTTAAGTTTCCTACCTTTGATAAAAAAATATCAAGTACAATTAATGATACTTGCGATTATTATACCACATTAATCCAACTTAGTAAGTTAGTAAAAAGGATTGTAGTGTGAACAATTGCCTAAAAGTTTGCTACATTTTTATTTCGACTTTATTGAAAAATATAGGATGCGACGAAGAGGATATGAAGAACGGGGGTTTATATCTGGGAGTGGTTGCGGCCGTGTCGAGGGAGAATTCTTTTCTTTTTCAATATTTATTATTTTTATGTTAAATTTTTTTTGTACACATACTGATGATGAACAAAATGCTTGTATTATGCTTTCTTGTATTACTGATTTTTATTTTCTTTTTCACAGGTGGAAGATTATTCTGGAAGAGATTTCGGCTAATCAATTACTTTTAATTTATTATAATGCTGATTTTTTGATTTTCTTTTTCACAGAGTGGAAGAGTGCTCGAGCGGAGATTTCTCGGAATCTTCACTGGCAGTTGCAGCAGAGAAGTCAAGTGAAGCGGTTCACTTGGTAAGTTGATGAATCTAGTGATAAATACTTTTTCATTTAATAAAAAATTAAGACTAATAGATTATTTGTAATAGTTACAGAGCGGATTTACTCGGATGCTTGGCATTCATCGGCGTGCTATAAAATACAGGTTAGACATATGTTGTTTCATTTCTTAGGGTAATAATGTATAATCTTCTTCAATTTTCCTACCTTTGATAAAAATATCAAGTACACTTAATGATACTTGCGATTATTTTACCACATTAATCCAACTTAGTAAGTTAGTAAAATGGAATGTAGTGTGAACAATTGCCTAAAAGTTTGCCACATTCTTATTACGACTTGATTGAAAAATATAGGATGCGACGAAGAGGATATGAAGAACGGCGGTTTATATCAAGGAGTGGTTGCGGCCGTGTCGAGGGAGAATTCTTTTCTTTTTCAATATAAATTATTTTTATGTTAAATTTTTTCTGTACACATACTGATGATGAACAAAATGCTTGTATTATGCTTTCTTGTATTACTGATTTTTATTTTCTTTTTCACAGGTGGAAGATTATTCGGGAGGAGATTTCGGCTGATCAATTACTTTTAATTTATTATAATGCTGATTTTTTTATTTTCTTTTTCACAGAGTGGAAGAGTGCTCGAGCGGAGATTTCTCGGAATCTTCAGTGGCAGTTGCAGCAGAAAAGTCAAGTGAAGCGGTTCACTTGGTAAGTTGATGAATCTAGTGATAAATACTTTTTCATTTAATAAAAAATTAAGACTAATTGATTATTTGTAACAGTTTCATAGCGGATTTACTCGGATGCTTGGCATTCATCGGCGTGCTATAAAATACAGGTTAGACATATGTTGTTTCTTTTGTCAGTTGGACAGATGACTCCTTTCCATGCACTCATTTGTCCTTTGGACAGATGACTCCTTTCCATGCACTCATTCCTTTTCCTGCTGGTTATTTTTATCATTATTTAAGGCTCTCTTTTTTATGCTTCAACAGTTTTCTAGAGTTAATTTACCTTGTATCCTTTCAAGATGTTGAGTTCTCTAACAACCTTACATATTGGATTTTTACCAACTTTGCAGGTGCAAGATGAGAGTTAATATCAGACTTATGTCGAATGGCAGCCACGAGGATGATGATGCTGTGTCTAGGCGGAGCTCAGTAGATAAGGTAATTTGTTTGGTTTTATGCTTTCTGTTTGTAAGCTTAATGTTCTGAATATGTAAGATGGAGTTATTTCATTGCTGGACATCAGTAGCTAATCTTAACCCCTCCCCCTTTGCATTTACAAAAGCATCTAACTTTATGAGGTATATCACAGTTCAATTGTTTCACCATGGAACAGGTCCGCTATCAACTGGATGATGTCATTTCAATTGCCCATTCTGTGGCGATCTAATCAGTTAAGGAGCAGTTGCATCTTTTATATTGTAGATGATTACACCTTGATGATTTTCGAGCGTTCTGGTTTCGTAAGAGTGGTTTTTGCATGTTTCATTTGATTGACATCTTCTTCTTTTTTTGGTAGATAGTTGTTTTTGATTCAAATATATTTATTTATGAAGGAGACTCGCTTCTCTTGCTCAGCTTGGTTGCAGCACTTTTACATTTGTTGTCTCACTTGCTTTGATCTGCAAGATGTTATTATATGTGCCAGTCTTATGGTTTGAGACTGTTGTCGTCTCTTGGACATACTAAGTATCTTCTTTTTTCTCTTTTCTGCGCAGTAGGAAGACACAGAGCTAGCTAAGGCAGAAGCTGACAAGGTTGAAGATTCGGAAGAAGCTGTGGCTTATGATTGCCAACCACGTGGTTGAACAAGAAAGGAACTAAAAGAGAGAACATAAGCAAGGCAAGAGCATTTCTCAAGGAAAATCATTGTGTATTAATGATAGAGGATTTCTTGCCATTCTTCCCAGACTTTGCACTGATCGATGATTTTAAGGTTGGATTCTTAAATTTCCTTATTCTGCCTCTTCTTTTTCTTTGTTTACATGTCATCTTGGTTATACCCTCTTCATTCTACGCAATTGTTATTTGACCTAAAATCACATGTACCAAGAATAATTAGAGGAGGAATAGCTGAGCGGTTTCTTTTGTCAGTTGGACTGATGACTCCTTTCCATGCACTCATTTGTCCGTTGGACAGATGACTCCTTTCCATGCACTCATTCCTTTTTCATGTGCAATGCCTTGTTTCCCATGTTACCCGATGTACTACTCGACCTCAGGTACACTGCTATCCATCCTTCATTTGTATTAAGTTAGATGTTGCTACTGAACGAATGGAAGCCTAAATAATGAACAGAAAATTTTGACATCTTTCTATGTCCAACCTGAACTGTTTCATCACTTCATGATGATGCCTAGGCTAAATATTGATTGGTATATTAAAAACTCAGGTTTAAGACTTGTTCGATGGGTCCATGAGTTGAAGTGTCAGAGAGCAAAGCAGAACTTCAGACAACATCAGGTGTGTTACTCTTACCGGCCTCTTGTCTTTTTGGTACATCTATCTTTGTTTGTTTTGATTTCTCATCATAAGGCAGAACTCGTGTACCACTTATGGATAACCAGTGACCTACCTACCTGCCTTGAGCTCGATTTTTCAGCAAATTGAAGAACACAGAGGTGAGTGCAACATCACATCATTCAGAAGACCGACCTTGTTTGCTAAGTTATGACCACATTAATTCAACTAAATAAATTAGTAAAAAAGAATGTAGGGTGACCAATTGCCTAAATGTTTGCTACGTTCTTAATACGACTTTATTGCAAAATGTAGGATGTAATGAAGAGGAGGTGAAGAACGCCGCTTTATATCATGGAGTGCTTGCGGCCGTGTCAAGGGAGAATTCTTTTCTTTTTCAATATAAATTATTATTATGGTAAATTTTTTCTGTATACATGGGAATGGGTGTATAGGTTATTTTCGGATGCGGTACAAGTCAAATTAGGTTGGGCAGTTCGGGTTCGTTGGGTTATTTTGGTTCATGACGAATCAGTTAGTTCGATTTGGAATGGGTTGTTTGGGATGAGTTATATGGGTTATTTTGGGTACTAGTTAAATGTGGCGGGTAAGTTCAGTTTCAGATGGGTTATTTTGGTTTATGAGGTTTGGAATGAATGGTTTGGGACGAGTTACACGATCAGTTTGGGTCAGTTCGGTTTCAGATGATCAGTTCAGTTTCAGATGGGTTATTTTGGTTTATGACAAATCAGTTAGTTGGAATGACCGGTTTGGGACGAGTTACACGATCAGTTTGGGTCAGTTCAGTTTCAGATGGCCAGTTCAGTTTCAGATGAGTTATTTTGGTTTATGACAAATCAGTTAGTTGGAATGACCGGTTTGGGACGAGTTACACGATCAGTTTGGGTCAGTTCAGTTTCAGATGGCCAGTTCAGATTCAGATGGGTTATTTTGGTTTATGACAAATCAGTTAGTTCGGTTTTGAATGAACGGTTTGGGACGAGTTACACGATCAGTTTGGGTCAGTTCGATTTCAGATGGTCAGTTCGGTTTCAGATGGGTTATTTTGGCTTATGACAAATCAGTTAGTTCGGTTTGGAATGAATGGTTTGGGACGAGTCACACGATCAGTTTGGGTCAATTCGGTATCAGATGGGTTATTTTGGTTTATGACAAATCAGTTAGCTCGGTTTGAAATGGACGGTTTGGGACGAGTTACACGATTTGTTTGGGTCAGTTCGGTTTCAGATGAGTTACTTTGGTTTGGTACTTGTTAAATCAGGCCGGGTCAGTTCAGTTTCTGATGAGTATTTTTCATTTGGAATGAGTTAAATCAGGCTGGGTCTCTTTGGTTCTGGAGGGGTTATTTTGGTTTATGACAAATCAGTTAGTTCAGTTTGGAATGGACGGTTTTGGGACGAGTTACATGATTAATTTGGGTCAGTTCAGTTTCAGATGGGTTATTTTGGTACTAGTTAAATCAGGCCGGGTCAGTTCAGTTACCGATGGATTATTCTATTTTGGGACATATCAAATTACTCTGGGTCAGCTTAGCTCCATATGGGTTACTTTATTTTAGGACGAGTCAAATCAGGCCAGTCAGCTCGAACACCTATTTGTTATTCTTATTCGAGACGAATTCGTAGCTCAGTTTGGATATGTTATTTATGTTAAAATGTTTTTATACACATACTCTGTTTTAGTACTACTGATTTTTATTCTTTTTCACATATTGTATTGCTGATTTTTTCTTTTCTTTTTCACAGTTTGGAGAGTGTTCGGAGGAGATTTTATGACAGAGTGATCAGAGGAGATTTTTTAAAATCAGCAATATTTTATTAAATTGCTGATTCTTATTTTTTTTTCGCAGGGTGAAAGAGTGATCGAGCGGGGACTTCGGTTTTTTCAGGTAAAGTTTTGGCTTGAAGCGGCAAATGTAGCCCAAAATAATGCTTCTCTTGGAATCGACAATGCTTCAGCTGGTAAGCTAATTTCTAGCAATATGTGTTTTGGCTGGTAAGCTAATTTCTAGTAATATGTGTTACAAAAAAATTACTTTACAAATTTACCTCCTGCCTCAAAGTTGTCAAGTATCAGCTGTATCACAAGATAGTCAATTGAAAAGCTCATGATTTTCCCTCAGTATGTCAAGTGAAGGCAGAGGATGCCTTTTTCCACCCATCGATGTTATTACTCGTTTGAGCATTGCTTTGCTGTCTACTCGGTAAGTTATAACTTAAAAAACATTTATGTCGTCTTATAGAGATTACAGAACATATTTGCGTTACTTGTGCCTCTTGTAGAGAGAAATAAGCTAATCTTACCGTGTCTCATTTTATGTTTGGGTAGCCCTTCCTTCTTTTTGCCAGTTGCCATACTCGTCATTCTGGCAGCTCTAAGAGAGAAGCAGAAATGGGCACAAGCGCATCATAGAAAGAAATAGTGAAGAAACAAAAACCCTCGATTGACAGGGTACGTGCTCCACAATGAGAATATCTGTAAGCCCTCTACTAGAAACATTTCATGAACCCTGACTGCCTGTGATTGTTGCGTGCATAAGATCTCTGGTTTTGCTTGAAGCTTTTGATTCAGTGGATGTGCAGCCATGTATACGGTGTTAAAGATTTGACACGATTTGCCAGACTGAGAAATGAAACACTTTTGGTTTAAGAGGTCGCCTAGTATTTTCTGAGGAGGGAGAGCTCCCCTGCAACTGATTTTGAATCTCTAAAGCTTAGTTAGAACCCCAGCAGCTCAGGTACATGACCTTTCTTATCGACTCCTCTATTGCTCTGTTCGCAACATTTGCAGCTGGTGATGAGATCTTCTTCGCTTGAGCATAAGACCTAAAGTTGTTCTTGGCATGCTGATGAGCTGATCTGATCGTGTAGTTCCACCTAGCGAAGCCTTGGTCTGTCATTGCCTCCACAGCCACCACTGTTGCTGCCACAATCCATGCTCTGCTTCTCATACTCGTGGTCTCTGCTTTGAAAGAAAATTGTCTTGTAGGTATTTGATTTTGGTTGTTTGTTGCTTGCTTGATGGATTGAGACTGAGATGAGTTGTTCGTTTTTATAGGATTCAGAAAGAAGCTCGCAGAATTGGGAGAAACCACAGCCTGAAAAATGATGATGAGCGCAACTGGTGCAGCCGCTGAGGCAGCCAAATACGGGTTCACATTTTCACTTGAAGCGGCAAATGTAGCCCATAATAATGCTTCTCTTGGAATCGAATGCTTCAGCTGGTAAGCTAATTTCTAGTAATATGTGTTACAAACAAATTACTTTACAAATTTACCTCCTGCCTCAAAGTTGTCAAGTATCAGCTGTATCACAAGATAGTCAATTGAAAAGCTCATGTTTTTCCCTCAGTGTCGTTATGTGAAGCCAGAGGATGCCTTTTTACACCCATGGATGATGTCTGTGATCTATTACTCAGTTGAGCATTGCTTTTCTGTCTACTCGGTAAGTTAACATTTATGTCGCAATTCTTCCTCTTATAGAGACTACAAGAACATATTTGCTTTACTTTTGCCTCTTGTAGAGAGAAATAAGCTAATCATACCCAGTCTTCAGTAGTACTGGGCGTTACTCTATGCTAACACATCTCATTTTGTGTTTGGGTAGCCATCCTTTTTGCCGGTCGCCATGCACGTCATTCTGGCAGCTCTAAGAGAGTGGAAAAAGTACAAGCAAGTAACTAAAAAGTACATGGTTTGGAAAGCAGAAATGGGCACAAACGCATCATAGAAAGAAATGGGGCGTGCTCCGCAATGAGAATATCTGTAAGCCCTCTACTAGAAACATTTCATGAAACCTTACTGCCTATGATTGTAAATCATGATTAGTCGTGTGCATTACATCTCTGGTTTTGCTTGAAGCTTTTGATTCAGTAGATGTAAGAGGCAGAAGCAAGTAACTAAAAAGTACATGGTTTTGCTTAAAGATTTGACACTTTCATATGTTTTGCCAGACTGAGAAATGGAACTGTAACACTTTTGGTTTAAGAGCCTAGTATTTTCTGAGGAGCGAGAGCTCCCCTGCAACTGATTTTGGATCTCTAAAGATTAGTTAGGACCCCAGGAGCTCAGGTACATGATTTTTCTTATGGACTCCTCTGCTTGTCTAGCCTTCTCTTCTGTTGCTCTGTTCGCAACATTTGCAGCTGGTGATGATATCTTCTTCGCTTGAGCATAAGATCTAAAGTTGTCCTTGGCATGTTGATGAGCTGATCTGATTGTGTAGTTCCACCTAGCGAATCCTTGGTCTTTCATTGCCTCCACAGCCACCACTGTTGCTGCCACAATCCATGCTCTGCTTCTCATACTCATGGTCTCTGCTTTGAAAGAAAATTGTCTTTTAGGTATTTGAATTTGGTTGTTTGTTGCTCGTTTGATGGAATGAGACTGAGATGAGTTGTTCGTTTTTATAGGATTCAGAAAGAAGCTCGCAGAATTGGGAGAAACCACAGCCTGAAAATGATGATGAGCGCAAATGGTGCGGCCGCTGAGGCAGCCAAATACGGGTTTTTAGTGCTGGCTGTTGCTTTTCTAGGCTAGGAGAGGATATCACAGAGCTCAAGAAACCGCCTGAGGTATTTTTTAGTGTTGCAATGATTAAGAGGCTCCATATTGTTACATGTTTTATTTTTATCAGGACAGGAAGAAATTGGAAGAGAAGAAGCTTGGAGTTACGGGGTTGGGAAGGAAGAAAACGGATGAGAAAGAACATGTGACATGGAAAGACGAAATCAAAGTGCCCTGCGGGAGGCTAGTAGCATCGGGGCACAAGGAGAATCCACTTGAATACAATGAATATTGATCCGAAACAGGTACAGTTAAGGGAAGCACTAGGGACTTGTTACATTCACTTTCTTGGTTCTTGGTTGTCTGATGTCACTGCGCCGGACAGGTCAGAATAATGTTCATAGTTGGAGTGAAGTACGAGGTCTACGACACTCAAGAATAAGGAGGGGGTATGGAGAATGAATGTATCAGAATTTCTTGTGAATGTTTCCTGTTTTGAATTCTTGGCGAGCTATTTTGTTCCACATACGAGCCGCCAAAGATAGTGGTGCACACGTGCATCTTTTCTGAATGAATAAAGCCCAGTTTCTTACATTCCATTTTAATCTTGATCCTTATAACATTGGCCAATTCTGAACAGACCATCCTAGGAAAGGTTTGTTCTTCTTTATATAATTATCTGATGGCAGGGGTTGCTTCCACCGCTACCCGTCCATCCTCGTAAATATATCTTCAGTCACGCCTTTACGAAATTCAAACCGAATTGGAAATTAGACATTGGCTTATAGATTTTTTGTATAACGGCTAAGTTATAGAACAGTTAAGGACTTGTGCTGAAGATATAAATATGAGACCAACTGCAACTACGACATCTGCATTATTTAGTATGTTTGCAACGGAGTTCAGAGAAGCAGAGAGTCTAACAATCATGTGAAGAGATGTTGCCGTGAGTTGAAAAAGAAAGTAAGCAAACAACATCCTTCTTCCTCTTCTCTGTCTTTTTTTCTTGCATTTGATGCCACTTGATTCACTCATCTATCTTTCTTTCTTATATGTTTGAAATCTGGCAAGATGAAGACTGAATCAGGCAAGGAAGAGCGGTTACATTGTAAGCAAGCATGTATTGTGAGTTAATTGCTCTATGGATTTGCTGCTGCTTTCATTTTTATCTTTTTTTTGTTACAGTGTGCCGAATGGTTCACCCGATGCCTTGTTTCCCATGGTACCGGATGTACTGCTCAAACTCAGGTACGCTTCTATTTATCCTTCATTTTTTGTTTTAGATGTGATGCTGTGTGGACTGTGGATTACAATTGATGATTTTCGAGCTTTCTGGTTTGTAAGAGTGTTTTTTCATGTTTCATTTGATTGGCATCTTCTTATTTTTTGGGTAGATAGTTGATCTTTGATTCAAATATATTATTTATGGAGGAAGAGTATTTGGGATTTCTCAAGAGTTGTGAGCGGGGGCAGGTTTGAACAAAACATATGTGCTCGATGCTTTATTTAAGTACTGATTTTTTCGTTGCTTTTTTCGCAGTATAGAAGTTGATTTGAGCGAAGAACTGGCCGCACCTTCAAGAGAAATGGATTTGTAGGAGTGTCGTGCGCGTTTCATTTGATTGCCGTATTTTTTGTTTTGGTAGATAGTTGATGTTGATTCAAATATGTTTATTTTTGCAGGAAGAGTCTTTGGGATTTCTCAAGAGTCGTGGGTCGGGCAGGTTTGAACAAACCGTGTCCTCGATGCTTTATTTTAGTACTGATTTTTTCTTTCCTTTTTTGCAGTATAGAAACTGATTTTAGCGAAGCCGCGCCACAAGAACAAAGGTATTCAAGAAGGTGACTTTCATTATATTAATGCATGTGTAATTTTTATTTTCATGATTATTAGTACGTTTTTCTTGTCAACTTTAATGATACAGCGTCAACGAATGATGATATTCCAGGAGCAGACAATGGACAGTTGTATGAGATCGTTGTCGATGAGAAATACAAGAATCAGAAATGCATCAGGTTCTTATTTGAACCAAGGGAATTACCTGAAGCTTTCATGGGCTTACTATTATGAGGAACAAAACTAGATACTATGTGATGGCTGTGACTGCCACCCGACTTTATTCATTTACCGGAATTGGCTCACTTGAAGTAAGTTTAGTTTTTCTTGTCCGTCTCACTGCACGATCATGATAAATCCTCATTGTCACAGGAAAATGTTTCGATTATAATTTGGTAAGATCTCACCTGCTGAGGCCATTCATAACGACCTGATTGTGTACATGATTTTCTCGATCCCCCTAACCATAGTCCATAAGAACTCATGGTATTTGTTTTTAATGGATATGAGCTCCACAATTAATGAACAGTACAATGAACATTTAGTAGTGATGATATTCGTACTACCACTTATATATACATAATCTGTTGATCCTTCACTTTTTTTATATTTCGTCATACTGACAAAAAAAATATACACTTGCTAATACTATTTATTTATAATGTTCAAGAAACAAAAATCTTAGAACAGGTAAAACTAGTCAAAAAATGTGTCCCTTGCACTGGGGTATTTGATTTATCTGCATTATATTTTTTGTTACAGTTTTTTTTGTTACACTTTGTTGACTGTTTTACACCGTGAGCTGATAGATGGATTCGAGAAGTCAAATTTTCAAGGGAGACACCTTGGAACAACACGCAAAACTTCTATGACTGCTGTGAACTAGCAAGGGATGGGTCATCGTCAGGCATGAATATGGTTCAAGCGGTATTGCTTCAGCCATATATTTATTAGCATGTCTTTAATTATTTTTGTGTGCTTAAAATATAGTCTATTTGCGCCATAGAGAACTGGGAACCAAAAGTTGTTTGATGTTTGACGTAGTGCTACTATGCCACTAGTTAGGAGCTGCCATTACGTATTAAGAATTCTCGTACTCATATTGTCCGACAATTGTTGCGTGCTAGTTTTTGTTTTCCTGTAGACGCATTAGATAATGAAGTGTCAACTTTCAGTTTTTTTTTGCTTTCTTAATGAGTCATTTTCAGTGTGTAACCTTTTTTTTTTCACTCGTAAAAATAATGAGTCACTTTCACTATGCTCACATTTTACATGCTCTATACTAATTGTTACTTGATATGTATGGTATCATTGTTTCATGATCTATTTTGTTGAGTTGGTGTAGCAAAAGGTGTTTCGGGAGTTACGAAGGCCTTAGGAATACCCAGAAATATTGGCTGCCTTGTCAAGGGTGACGAATTAAAAAAACTGTTTCATGCAGTTCTTTTTCTTTTTTTTTGATAGAGTAAAATTGATTGAAGTAAACACAAAGTTCACTTAAGGCAGGGAATTGATATTCCTTGCCTTGTTACACCTATTAAAACATTTAAGATTTGAACTAAGCATTTCACCGCTGATTTTGCTGCCTATTTGAAGTTCTTTACGTGGACTGGATCCCCTTTTTCTTTTACTTTTTTTTTCTTTGATGAGGAAGTGATCCTTACTTCCTCAATGCATCTCGTGATGGTCGAGATTGAATATGAACTCCCTGAATTCCTATATTTGATCCACCAAGCCATCCTTGTCTTTATTAATTCTTGGTTACGGTACAATAAAATCTTCGAAAGAAGGCCTGATTTTCCCACCTTCCACTGCTTGGCTGGTTGAGGGTCATTACATTAGGACTCCTCGTATACGAAATACAACATACTTGCTGAGCAGTTAACGACAAGGGGATTTTGCTGAATGGTGAAGGTACACATTGTATCTTTCAGCTTTGGAACAATGTTTGCATCTGCTAAATTCGTGGTTTCATGTAATGGTTTTTCTGTGATCAGGTCTGAAAGCTGATGCAGATGCTCCAAAGCTATCGCCACTTAAGGCCCAACACTCTGGTCTTTAGATTGTCCTTGCATTCTGACCTGTTTTCTTTTATGTTTTCATATTTGTTAGTTGTTATACGTGGGAAGAAGGGGGAGTGGAGAAGGCTTCACGCTTCATAATATGAAGCAAATTTCTTGAATGTAAAGGACGAGTGCAGAGGATCAAGTCTGAAGTAAAAAATAATCCTCACCTCTGAAACTGTTTGCTGCCTTATCAATAGACAAGTATTATACAGCATAAGGTATCATATAACCTTAAGACAACTTTTGCTTCCTTTTCAGAAATGCAGTGCGCTTGACTCATACTCGACTTCTATTTTAACTCCTTGCATCTAAAAAACATGATACAACTTGTTACATTGGGAATGTGTTTCTCAGCATATCTGTTTATTATGTTATTGAGAACCACTGAGTAGTTTGAGTGTGTAGCTGTTGATAGGGCTGTTTCATGCAACTTTGGTTGAAGCTTTTGTTTAGGCATTGTTCATACTCCAAGTAAAAGATAAACTAAGTTTACAACCATTTTTCAATTTCATTATATACCTGTTGCTCGGGGAGTTACCTCCATTGTCACGGTGTGTCGCGCTTGAACCAATCACAATTGGGGACATGAATTTTAGTAGGTAGGGGGATGGGAGGTAAAGCGGGTTCTGGGATTTTCATACGGTGTTGTAACAGAAGACAACCCTCTTGGATGCGTGAACAAATCATAGCACTCATTAGGGGAGACCACAACACGAGAGGAAATCCCCAGGTTCAGTGCAGCATTATAAAAGCCTAATGGTAGAGCATACCGAAAATCAAATTCCTGCAAAAAATACCAAAGACACGCACATTTCAAATCCCATATGATGAATACTTGTTTCCCATAGAACTATAAACTTTATACAAAATCCATATAATTGTGATGCCTTATTAAAACCACTGATACAGCTATCCTAAGGTAGGCTCATATGATATTTACAAGCAACAAAACCAAGTGAACTGGAGAGTATTTTAACGACTGGTTGCTTGAAAAACCAATCATTATCCTAAATGCTCCAAGGCAAATCTTTGCTTTGTGCATTGGTATGAATTAAGTATCAAGGGAAAGCGAGAAGCAAGTAAAGGATCAGAATCATAAAATGCATTAAACAAAGTATTACATTCACCCTTAAGATACAATATTGCATCCCAAGTTTTATGGCATAAATGGGTAATAGATACGACATTAAATCTCGTAAATCATTTAACAATGAAAACAGATGGCAGTAATAACCACTCCACTGTTTTAACACTCTGCAGATGCTAAATCTCAGTTAAACTAGACGCACAAAAACACCAGACCTTGATAAAATATAGGATTTCTTCCTCAAGGAAAAACACACAACAGACAAAAACAAGAGCAAGCAGTGGAAGAAACACTAACCTGGCGTAAGAAACGCAAAGTTCGACTATCCGGTGAGAGACCACCAATCTGAGTCGTCGACACAAATGCATACCCCTTGATGGGTCTCCAAGCAGAGTTTCTCCTATAAATCTTGAATGTATATTTTAGGGAAGACAGTAAAGAGTGGCCTAGCTGCCTCCTTATTGATTTAGATGCCATTTGTGAAGGATCAGTTAAAGCTCACCATGCAAGATTGTATGATAAGTCATGATTTTGTGATGAAAACAGGCCCAAGGACAGACCAAGCACATTCTCTTTATAAGAAGAAAATTTCAGCCAATCTTTTGAAAGACGGGAAACACGTGCCTGTACTGGACTATAAAATCCTTTCAATTTGGGGTAAGTCACACCAGCACTGAGCTAGGATGTCTGGTCCAAGCCATACGGCAACGCATCGTCCCAGTGATCCCCATACCCAAACAAATTTTTAAACCTCAATGCCCCTTCGAGCGACCACGTCCTAGCCTGCAAGCACCATTCCATCCATCAAAACCATACATACATACAGTAGTACATTCTATATTCCATAGTTCTATACACAGAAGCAAGCAATCCAAATTAGTGATTGCAATGAATGTGGCGCAAAACTTGCACTCTGCGGTAACCATAAAGAGCATCAATTTTTACACAAAATCTACTGCAAAATTAGTATTGAAAAATCAAACCCTAGAAATGATTTGAAATCTGCAGCACGCATACCTCCTGCTTTGTGTACATCCCAATATTTCCAGTCACAGGACTCTTGAGTCTCCACAACTTCAACAATCACATTAGTCATCCCAGGCAGCTCCGGCGGGCCAGCATCAAAAGTAACCTCCACAGCATCAAACAACTCCATCTCTCTCAGTCGAGCATTCACGACGCTCGCAATCTGAAACACTTCCTGCAAAGTCTCGGCATTCTTTTAGGGCTTCGACCTCCGACTCGATCAGCGACTCCTTCGTCTTACTATTCCCCTTAATCACCAAATCGTGGACTCGCAAAGGCACTTTCTCAGTCTTCAAACGCCGGAACAGTCCCTCCAACTTCCTCTTCTCCTCCCGCAACCGCGCCTCCCTCGACATCGACCGCTTCTCCACCACCTCATCATCCTCTTCCTACTCCGCCTCCTCAGCGCGGGATCCCTTCAGCGGATCCCCGTCCTCCACTTCGACAGCCTCGCTAGGGCTTTCGTCGATCGAGTCCTTCGATGCGAATCGGCTACTTGAAATCTAGCCGTTGATTCACTAAAGTGCACCGCAAGTTATCGTGTGCGCGAAGTAGAAGATAACTACCGCCACAACGCCTAGGGTATGTATTCAAATTCTTAAAATCAAAAGACTGAAATTTTTTCAGGTCTGCAATGGCGGACGCGAGATACAACGATCTGTTTGCTTCTCTGATATCGGAAATCAAGTCGTACCAGGGGAAGGATCCGCTCATGCCGTGGCTAAGGTGAGTGAAAGCTTTATGAGTTTCTTGTGTTTTTTTTTGAATTTTGTTACTTGTTTGATGATGTGGGATGGGATTGTAGAGGGATTAGGAGGATGAGGGAGTGTTTACCTCCGCCGATGCTGAAGGAGAAGCTTCCAAGGTTCTTGCAGAAGTGTGCGCAGGCGTTTCAGGCGGATAGAAGATACAGAAATGACCTGCGGTATCTGCGAGTTTGGTTGCATCTGGTAATTCTTAAACTATTTCCATTTTGCAGCAGATTTGTTCACTTGATTGAGTTTTGGCTAGCTGTCGACAAAGGAGAGAATTCTTGTTGATCATCGTCTTTTTCCGATAGTTTGCAACTCATAATTGGTTATTTGAGTTTGGAGTTTTAGCGTTGAGATAAGGCTGAGAGCTCTGAAAAGTGTCAGCTGTTTGATAGGTTTATGATATTGCGTCTCCTGCTTTAGTGCGTCAGAATATGGAAGAACCATTTGATGAAGTTATGTTATTTGTCCTGTATGTTACTGGATTCCAGAGGTGTTTAAGAGTTTTATTAAATTGATTTTTCAACTGCTTTGTTGGTTTTGCAGATGGATTATGCGGATAACCCGAAAGCTCTTTTAGGAACTATGGAGATGAATCACATTGGTTTGAAGAGGGCTTTGTTCTATCAGGCATATGCACTTTATTATGAAAAAATGAAGAAGTATGATGAAGCTGAGAAGATGTACATGAAGGGAGTGCAGAAGTAAGATTTTGTTTGCTACTTAGGATTCATTATATTATGTTATATAACTAGAATGAGGATTCATGGCTCATGTCTGACGAGAGATAGTGGTATTACTAGTGTCGTGGTGGGCTCCTGCACGCCTACGGCTTTATGTCAAGCAAATGTGAAGATTTATCATCAATTTGTTATTGGATAAAATAAATACGTGTATGTGTCAATTCCTGAACAGCCTCGCTGAGCCACTTGACGAATTGCAGAATTCGTATCAGCAGTTCATTCGTCGCATGGAAAGACACAAGAAAAAGAAATTTCAGGTCTGTCTTCTGCTTTTGATGCTCCTTGTTCTTCTTGTATTACATTTCCCTGTTATTTAAAAGTGTCAAATGTCTTGCAGCGTTTGCAATGGAGGGATGATAAGATAAAACCTCTCAATGAAAGTACCAATTCTATACAGATCAGAGATACTAAAGAGAATAATGAAAACATGTGTGAAGTTAAGTGCCAGCCCAAGACAGAACGATCACATAGCATGATGCCAGTGAATTCAAGCAATAGCAGGTCAGTTGTGGGGAAATTTGACCCGAGAAGTACCTCTAAAGGGAGAATGTGTACTAAGGAATCAAACATACCTTGCGGTGAAGATACAGTCATTGTGCGATTTGTTGATAAAGCCATTGTTGGGAAGTCTGAAGCTGAAGATGCCTGCCATCATGGATTGGTAGAACCTACCATAAATATGAAAGAAGCCATGGACTCGATAAATAGTATGTTTCGGGAACCCTTGGATCCTTTTGTTAATGGCAGAAAGTCTCGGAAAAAATGTCCTGAAGTAAAAGATAATCTAAACACCGGACTTCAAGTGTTTGTGGATTATAGTGCGGATGACAGTGGTAAGTCAGTGCATCCAGCTCAAAATGACCCAACCCCATTTGAGATATACATTGATGATGAGGGAAGTGTTGAGGTGGAGCAAAGAAGTCAAAGTAAAAAAAGTGAGAATCAAAATATGGTGGATGGTTCTGTTATATCTTATTCAAGTGAAGCTCTATTTCCACTATCTATAAATCCTCCCTCAGATTGTTCAGTTGATAGGAATGTGGGTAATCCATCCAGACGAAAGTTTAAGGAGGACACTGTTGTGTTCAGGTTTGTTGGGTCCACTACAGTAGATGAGCCAGAAGTTGTAGAAAATGTCTGCCACCATGGGCTAGTAGAACCTACTGTGAACATGAAGGAAGCTATGGATGATATAAATAACATGTTTGGGAAGCCAATGGACTTCGTAAGATCCCGAAGATCAAAGAAGCAAGGAAAAGAAGTTAAAACGAAGGAAAATATATCTGATATGTTTTCAATACTGCCTGATGATGACCAAAAGACCGAGAGAAAAGAAGATTCTTCTGGTTTCTCAATACTTCACGATGAGGAACAAAATCCCAGTAGCCAGACACACTGCACTGGATTCTCGATACTTCCTGATGATGACTTGAAGTCTACGGAATTTGTGCGCCCGCCAAAGCCATCTCATTCAACTAGAGATTTTGAACTATATGAGCCAACTTTATTTACTAAGGAAGCAATTGATGAGATCAACAAGATGTTTGGGATGCCATTGGACTTCTAAAGGCCTGGAAGCTGGTTAGTCTTATTTGTGTGCTGTTTGATGTTGTTCATCTATTGTGAATTTGAGTCTCAGACGTGGATTTGAATTTTCATATTTTCGAACCCAATTGAATGGCTTTTTGCGTCACTTCATCTATATTAATGATATTTGTATTTCCTCTCAGTCCTCGGCTTTCAATTTCATGTTTGGCCTGCCAAGCATCATATATAGACTAGAAAGTTATGGTACATGGAGAGAAAGTGATATTATGTTTTTATTTGCGAATGATACTATAGCTGACATGTTCGCTTAAGCATGTTTTTTGGATGACCAGGAGCACATGGAAGTGTAAGCAACAATCCATGGCTCCCATCATGTTTGCAGTGCATAGGGTTTATCTGACTCGAGTTTGAGTTTGAGACTAACCTGTGTTTTTTTTTTTAAAATTATGCAGTTACTTATAATGGTATTGCTTTACATTCTACTTGTGGGATTTTCTCTTTAAAGTTGATCTTACGCATACACAATTATTGCTGCGAGAGTCTTACAGATTTTCTCAAGTGCAAATATTGTGAGCAAACACAAAGGAGTACAAAAGTGGTTATTAGGTTATGGAAAATGCAGCAACTCAGTAGCACTTTGTGGGGCGGAAAGCCAGAGGGGGTGCAGTGTAGATCACAGCCTCGTATCGCTCTCCTTTAACAGCCTTATTGTCATAAGACAATGGTGCGCCATTTATTCCATAGTTGATGTTTGTGAGTATGTTGCATTCTTTGTCAGGAGATGAAACCAGCTTCACTTGGCAGGAATGGAGCGGATGATCAAGTAAGTAATGGCTCATTTTGAATCCATCAAGCTGTGCATAGTAATAACCTTTTGAATCTGTCTCAACTGACTTGTAATATGCTACTCTACCTTTATGGTCCTTGCAGCGCACGCCGACTTTCGCTTTGGGGAGTGGGATGGCTCCATCCAGGTTCCAGGTGCCATGAAGCTTGCAGCTCTGGCAATACACCACACCTTCTACTACCACGTCGACTTTGGTGTCCACATGAGCTATTGAAAAGGGCAGGAGCATTGCGAGGAGGAGAAGGATGGCGGAGACTCTGTTCCTTGCCATTTTCAGCTCAGGTGAGGACCTTGGTAAGGTGGTGACTTCTCTAATTTGAAATGATATTTTTTTGCTCATAGCAATATTTATACTCATTCATATCTGATTTGCAGGTCTGTTGCTCATCGTGAGATCCACTAAGTATTTAGTTGTGTGAGGCAAAACTTGCTGACCGTGTCGACTTCAATCCAACGTGAAGGCCACATTCGTCACCGGAACGGAGCATTCTTGATTGGCCGGCTGAGTTTCTTTTTTTAGTTATGGACTACCAAAGAAGGTGAGTCTCAGTTACGATGTAGTTTGCACCACCTTGCATTAATAACCCTACGCTATAATTGTGCGATCAACTCGCTCATATCTTCTTCTATACGGTGTCGTTTTAACAAGTATTATTAGTAATAGAAAAACGTCGACAGCAGGATTCGAACCTGCGCAGGCAAAGCCCAACAGATTTCGAGTCTGTCTCCTTAACCACTCGGACATATCGACCATTTAGTTTCAAAAGAAATTTAAACTAATATTATCTTATTACACAATTAAATAATAATTTAATTTATGTTTAAATGAAACTTTTAGGTTAGCTTTCTGGTGTTTGTGACGATGATGGTGACGAACATTGAAGATGAATTTTGTACAAGCTGCTGAAATGCTTACGGTACGTTTACTAGCTAATCTTGACCTATCCATGATTCTGGTGTTTAAACAAGTGAGGTTTCCAAAGGGCTATAGGGCCTTTAAGTCATCAAAGTTTGTTGATTAGCAGTTAAATAATCTCTTTAGTTCATCAGTCACTATTGCCAAGAGCTGTACGAGCATCTCTCTTTGCTATTCATTTTTTTGCAAGGAAAGTCTTAATAAGATGGCACCAACCATTTGAAGCTGAAACTTCACCAAATCCTCACTCACTCCGCACCTAAATACCAACTTACACCATTATAGAAATAAGTCCACTCATTATTCCCATACCCACATTTCCCTATATTAGTAAAATTGGAATATTTAGTCATACATAGTTCTATTTTTATATCGCGGATGAAACGGGTATGATTGTATGTTGAATGTGAAGTTGTGGGATGATCATGGTCCTACTCAAATGTTGGTTTTGGCCGCACAAATTTCTTAGTAATAATGTGCAAGTTGTGGGAAGGACAAATATTTGATGTTTCCTGCATGTCATGAAAAAACATATAAAGTTCTTATATTGATCGTCTCATACCAGACGATCACTTAGTATATCCAGTACGCCAATGGAATCTCAATCCATTAAATTTGTCCTTGACAGTGCTCATTATTTTGAAGTGTTTAATACCCTCAAATTTATATCATAAAAATAAAGATTCACCCTCAATTTCTTCATCATCATAACTCACATTTTCCGACATCAAACACTTAACTTCTAAGCCAAGTGACATTATAATGGATAGGGAGGTATGTATTTTGTACACAAGCATGTGCACGTGCTCCAACTTTTCTACTAAACTTTAGAAACATGTAAAGATTTATATTGGGGTTTCACCATCCAACATTTTCAAAGATGGAGGGAGGATACAAAAGACCCAAAACAACTGAGATATGCTATATTGATTACTTGCACCATATGATTTTTTTTGGGCACGTCTAAGTCGAGCAATATTGGAATAACAATACAGGATGACTCAGATAATAAATAATTATAAGCACGTCGGATAGAGAAGAATATGGAAGAAGTATGACATATTCATGAAATTGAATAATCATAAAACTACCTAGCAACATTCATAGGCTAACTTCTTCATATTTAGTTTAGTCCAAGGTAAGAGAAAGAGTAAAAAGATGAAGGAGAAGCAAATGAAGGGTGCTGCTCTGCCTCCTTCCCCTGTTTTGAGAAAGCATCCATACCTATTCATCACTCTCCTGCTCTTCATCCTCTTGGTCTCAGTCCTCTACAGCCAGAACTCAAGCTGCCTGATCGAGGACAAAACCCCTCCGTGGACTGAACCGGAGCCGCTAAGGCCGGTGGCCAAGCATGAAAAGCTACCATTTGCAGTGAGGGAGACTGAGGAGAGCTGTGATGTGTTTAATGGCAACTGGGTCAGGGATGAGGTTGCTCGGCCGCTTTACGAGGAACATGAGTGTCCTTACATTCAGCCACAGCTGACTTGCCAAGCGCAAGGCAGGCCGGATAAGGAGTATCAGTTTTGGAGATGGCAGCCTCATCAATGCAATCTCCCAAGGTCTAGCAACATACACCAAAACCTCACCTTTTCGGATAATCTCAGACTTTTGATTAACTGATCCTGGAACATCTTACAGCTTCAACGCGACATTGATGCTGGAAACTCTCCGAGGGAAGCGCATGATGTTCGTCGGGGACTCGTTGAACCGCGGACAATTTGTCTCCATGGTTTGCCTTGTCCAATCTGCCATCCCGAAAGGCGAAAAGTCCATGGAAACTCATGGCTCACTCAGCATTTTCAGAGCCAAGGTGATCACACATTTCCTCATCAGTACTTCCGCAAGCTTCAACGAATCTGGTTTTGTATTTTTATTCAATTTCCTGTTCAATAATTTCAATTTTATATACACTGTTACATAAAAGTTCCTGATTTACTGTGTCTATACTCCAACACCTTGTTTTAATGGTTTCTTATTGTAGAGCTACAATGCGACGATAGAGTTCTACTGGGCGCCATTTCTCCTGGAATCCAACTCCGACGACGCAGCCAACCACAGAATACCCTACAGAATGGTGAGAAAAGGTTCCATAAACAAGCATGGAAAGTTCTGGAAAGGAGCAGACATCATGGTTTTCAACACCTATTTATGGTGGATGACAGGGTTACACATGAAAGTATTGTAAGCCGCTTTTCCTCAAAGCACTAAAAATGTTCCTAAAAATTTAAGCTCTACATGCTTAATTCGGGTATGTAACAGACAAGCAGGATCGTTTGAAGATGAAGTGCAAAATGTGGTCGAGCTGACGACAGAGGAGGCTTATGGAATGGGGATCAAGAGCATGTTGAGATGGGTTAAGAGGAACATGGACCCGGCCAAAACCCGGGTTTTTTTCACTAGCATGTCCCCCAGTCACGGAAAGTAAGGGCATGTTCTTTATCACTTAAATTTTCAGTACATAAGTGAATGTAAAAGTAAATTTAAGTTACTTTTTTTTATATAGAATATCGGTGAAAGTGAAGATGATGATGTTAAATTGACTTTTGAACGTGTAGGAGCGAGGATTGGGGAGGCAGGGCGGGGGGCAACTGCTACGCCGAGACGGAGCTGATCAGCAACAAAACATATTGGGGATCAGATTGCCGGAAGAGCATAATGCAAGTGGTTCAAGACGTGTTTCGCAAGTCTGAAGTCCCGGTTACGTTGCTTAACATCACGCAACTGTCGAGCTACCGGAAGGACGCTCACACGTCGATATATAAGAAGCAATGGACGCCGCTGACGGAGGAGCAGCTGGCAAAGCCGGTTAGCTACGCGGATTGTGTGCATTACTGCTTGCCAGGGTTGCAGGATACTTGGAATGAGCTCCTCTTTGCTAAGCTATTTTACCCTTGACAATGGGCAATGCTATGTTGTTGTAGGACATGGTTTGTAGACGGGCCTAGACAAAATTGGGCCAGGCCCAATTTCAAGCCCACCCAATGTTTGCCAATTGCAAGGCTGGGAATTGGATTTCTCTTTTTGAATTTATTTCTTAGATTAAGATTGTTTTTTGTTTTTTACAATTTTTTTTCTTCATATTCTACCTCAAACCCACCTGTTCTAATCCATCGGCAATTGAACTATAGTCGCTGAATTGTTTAACGTCCTTTTGTCACTAAACCACGCCCTAATAAACTTACATTAACCATGTTTGACGAAATGGGAAGTTTAGTTTTAGACATCATGAAACTCTACATTTTATTATGCAAATTTTCTTCCATGCCACCACCCTTGCGGACTTTCTTTAAAATTCGCTTTTATCAAAGGCGGATTGTGCTTAGAAAAAAAGAAGAAGGAAATGATGGAAAAGAAGACGATCGACGTTAAAACACAGAACAAACTGCTTTTGATAAAGGCGACTTATCTATCAAATCGCTTTTAGCGAAAATGGCTCGATTGAAAATGACATGTTTATGGGACATGATGAATGACTGAAACTTGAAATTGATCCAATTAAAGTGTGACTTGGGATACCTTACTACTCAACTTTTTGAAGTATGATTAGAGGCACAAGTGGCCAAAATGTAGTGTTGGAGACTTGACAAGGTCATGAGAAACTCTTGCTCTCATAATTTCAAAATGTTGAAACTTAAGCGATACGTTCAAAACACAAGAAGGGTTGGGGGAAGTGATGATAAAAGGAAGGCTTTACTTGGCCACTTGGTGGCCAACTTGCAACCTCTCTAAAGCCGGCCCCCTCTGAAAACGCAGAGCATATTGCTTAAAAATGACCAACTTGGCATTTAAATTTGGTTCTTGCATACAACTTGAGCTTATCAAAAGCAGTGTGACACCATGTTGAATGTACCTACACAACATGGCAACTCACATCTCATCTTGATTCCTTCCTTCCTTCCTTCCTTCCCTCCTTCCTTCCTTTTCACTCAAAAATTGAATGTCTCAACTTCTTAGATCTTAGTTTTAAGCACACTTTAGTAGTCCCTCAACCCATTCTTAAAACCAATGTATATTAGCCGTAATATGACTGAACTGAGCGAAATTAAACTAAATGGTCAAACTTGATTTGAACTCTTTTGGAACTGAATTGAACGAAACTGAATTGAATAGTCAAACTTGATTTGAATCCTTTTGGAACTGAACTGAACTGAATGATCAAACTTGATTTGAACCTTTTGTGAAGGATCAAATGTTATTTGATACTCATTTCTTCCTATGTAGGATGATCAAAAAACATGGATTTGTTCATTATCTTCCAACAAGTAATTACATAAGATTTTTCAAATGGGGCAGTGAAGAATAACAAAGAGATCAAATGCAACAAGAACAAGAAGGGTTTCTGGCAAAAAAAAGCACACATTTTACGATGTGCAAAATGACCATTCTACCCCTCTACCGTTGTCCTCCTCCTCCACCGGCGCTGGTTGATCTCGAGATGCCATTTTTCTCGGCGATCTGAGCCAAAGACTGCAAGTTACACCTCACAATCGTATCAACAAACGAACACGTTTCATCTCTCGTATTCCCTGACGGAACATCAACAACGTACGACTCGACGACGACCGTCCCAGACCCGTCGGCTGTCGGATGCAACGTGGTCACCGACCGGTAGTTCACCAGCCGGTGATCGCCTCCGACGACTCTGAAGCTAATCACATGATTCTCATCATCCAAAATCTCCAGTCTCTCCGTGCTCGTCCCGGCAGGCATACCAGACACGACATGCACTTCTCTCAAGCTCCCCACAGCCCCGCCGTCTCCGAAAATGACAGTGCAGCTTTTCAGAAAGTGTTTGTACGCTTGTGGGTTGTCGAAGCGTCTGACGACTGACCATACGGCGGCGAGGGAGGCGGAGATTGTCCTGACTACGGCCGAGCAGCACTGGTTACAGCTGACTTGGTGTATGTGGTGGGCGGCGAGGGTTTGAGGCATGTCGACCACGTCGCATGGGAGAGGGACAAGCTGAGGCGGAGATGGGTGGCGGTTTAGGGTTTTGAAGGCTGTGGGGAGGCGGTGGAGATGGAGGGTTGAGGAAGGCATTGTGGTTTATGATTCCCTTCTCTGAGATCTCTGTAGAGAGAGAGAGTAGTAGAGAGAGAAGAAACAATCTGGAAATTTGGGTTATGGAGATTTTGATATTTTGGTGGATTTAATAAGTTGGGAAGTAATGATAATAAACCACAACTAGTCAATTTGTGTATATATATATATATATTTAAATAACACATGTAATATATGATTATTCTTTTGTTGATTGTATGTGATAAAATCAATGTTCCAATTACATGTTTGATTTGCTAACTGAAAAATTATGTATTATGTTAAGTATTTAAATTAGGTTAGTAAGTGAACTTCTTCAATTCAGTTATTATATTTAAGCTAACTTCAACTGTTCCATTCAATTCAATTAAATTAAGGTTGAATATAAGACATAAATGTTATTCGAAATTGACGATTCGATAAAGTTTGGAGCACGAACAGATCAACTGATCAAGATCGTGGCGATGAGATGAGCTGAGGTTGGAGCCACCGGCAGCTCTCTCTATCTTGAGGCAGAAGTTGTAATTTGTCATTGGATTACTATTAAAGGATAAATACATTTACTTTCTGCTCAAAGTATATCACTTTTTGGATACTCATAGTCTTGAAACATATGAGTTTATATTCTCTCCAAGAGTCACTCTTTCTTTCCCTTTATTTTGAAGTATCTCTATTCTGTCCGTGATCCTTCCCGACATGTTCTACATCTTTTTTACTTGATCAGATCGAAAATATGAGCGTTGATAATATGTTGAATTTCGCTAGCTCAATTATCAGTCCGACTTACAAATCTTAAAACTAAAATTAAACATATTATTCAGTTTAACAAGTTCATCAATTGCATTGATATTCAATTCAAGCCTTCAAGTCTTGAGCTCCAGCTAGGTCAAATCTCTTTTGAGCTACTCACAGATTTTGAGCTCAGTTTATTCACAAGTAGTCTTAGCAACATGATGAAGAGCTCAAAGACTATAAAATATTCCAACTCTTCCCACTCTTATTCCACTTGTCTACCCACCTTCCATTTTTCCTTCTCACCCACCACCCTCTTCTCCTCAACTTGCTCAAAATTAAGCTCTTGCGTGCCTCACTGGCTTGTCCATGTTTGAATCAGAAACCTAAAGTTGAACCAGCTCCAGCCCACCATGTCCTTGGCCAGAACTTGGAAGCACAAGTGGCCTTAAAACCATGCATGGTCGTATTTGAAGGATACCGACACGGCCATGACCATAAAACGACATTAATGTCGCTATGAATTCCTAGTATCTCAATTCGACAAGCCAAATTCATTATCAGCATCTGATCCAGCTTGAATTCGTCTTCTGGCCAACTAGGGCTTGAGGGAGATAAAGAACAACCAACCAAGCAAGCATCTATCTCTTTATCAATAAGTAGTCCCTCTCCTTGAAAATTGAACAAGCTTGCTACAACTTGCTTATAAAAGCTCCATGGTTGATAATGAGATCGACCTAACCCTAATCGATGAACATTCATTTACTCCAACTAGCTAATGTACGTACTTGTTTTTCATCCCCACTTTGATGTGATTTAGTAATCACTTTATGCTTGTAAAATTTGGCTGTGGGAAAGTTTTGGACGCACACGTCAGATTCTCATTTGTAACTGTCTCATATTGAGTTATAAGAATGGATATATATTTTATTAATAATCTTAAGCAAATTATTCAAACTAATGTTATCAATCACATGTGTGAATTGGGTCGTCATTAGTTATATATAGTTTGTATTTAGCTTAATGTTCAATGTATGTGCTTTATCGTATGACTTGACTTAGCTCATTCAAAAATCAGACACTACAAACTTTAAATATCCATCACTAGCAAAATTATCATGAATGAAGTTAAATTTTATTTAAATTTATCGTCTTAAATTCAGATTCAATACAGTCAAAATAATTACCGTCACTACAAATTATGTGATTTTGATTGTATGCACGCGAACACGAGAACTAAGTTTATAAATTCAATTTTGTTACAAAACTATGTCATCTATAATTAATTATTCTTAGCTTCATTATGTTGATCATCAATTTTATCCTCATTGGTATTCTTTTCACTATAATTTAAACTCAACTAAGAAATACAATACCATAAACCCACTAAAGATATTTTAAAGAATAATAATAATTATGATTAATAAACTACAAATGTGTGCTAGAATATCACTCAGACAAATCGTTCTAAGATCCTTGAAACCATAAAGAGCATTGCATCTATCCAAAATTCCAAATCAAACAACATGTGAGCTGGGTTTGAGCTATTCTTAATTCAATAAATCTTCAAAATAAATTGCAGCGTGACAACTGACAAGTCCACCACCCCCACAATCCAAGATTAAATTAAATATGATGAAATTAAATGTTTTCCATGCTTATTAATTGAATTAAATATTGGGCTTTCGTGGAATTTTTGAGATTCTTGGACTTTAGAGTACTTGGTTTGAAAATGCGTTGGGCCGGTTTGTGTGGGCTTTCATAATATGTGGGCTTTTATTGGGCTATTGATTATGACAATAGCGGTTTAAATTGGATAACAATGGCGTAAAACGACGTCGTGTAGTAACAATTTGTGAAAAATTTGGAGTCCTCTACGGAGTATTTTGAGGTTTCATTTTTGTAGTGCTAACGCTCATCAGCACACCGGCAAGTCCTCGGGCGCGGCTTCGATCGACTGCAGCGTCCCGACACCGTTATCGACGACGAAAACCATCGCCAAGCCCCACGTGATGTGCACGTCTAGATGGCAATGCATGATCCAAGCTCCTGCAGATCACAAGAGAAGAAATAAATACATTGCAAATGTTGTGGTAAGAGAGTGATGTTCTTGGAATTTTGATGATCGTTATAGTTACCGGGATTATCCGCGACGAATCGGATGACGGCCCAGCCATTCACCGGAACTCCGACAGTGTTCCTTAAAGGCGGGTCGACGAGGTTGAACTTGGCCGTGTCCGTTCTTGGATTGAAGTTACCAGACCCCGTTGCGAGGACGTAGAAATCGTACCCATGAAGATGAATTGGATGATTCTCAGCTGTGAAAATGCTCGTTCCCTGAAGCACAATCTGCACTCTGCCATGCTGAATACGAGAATGGAGCAGTGTGGCCTAGCAGAAGCAATGCTGCTACTACAGAGCTCCATTACAGACCAGTGGAGAATCAAGTGAGTGAAGAAGAAGCTTGAATGATGAGATGGGGAGCTGAGTGAGGCAGCGAAATGGTATTTATAGGCTTCATTTCGAGGTTGGCGGATTAGGTTTTCTGATGATGGATCATGAGGAGGAGAACTTAGTTCAACAAGAGGATGAAGTTGTTGCACCCAACTGGCCCCTCATTCTACTGAAAATGCATAGAAAAAGTGATGATTTTGAATCTGATGTTTGAAAGATGGATGTTTTTCGATGACAGTGTTTTTGGTGATTTGTTTACAACATAAGACAAGGTCAAACTAATCAAGAATTTTTTCAAGAAACAACTATAATTAGTCTCGCCGGAAATCGAGATGGTCTGATTAATTTAAAATTCTCATTTAAAATTATTTCATATTAAATTATAAGAATTAATATATTGTGGTAATTAGTGAAATTTATCCATTCAAGGACTCTCGAAGTCACTAGGGTTTGTTAGAGAAAGATAATTAGCCCTTACTTGCCATCCAAGGAAAATGATCTTAGCACCACCAACTGATAAAGTTTACCATCTCAAACATAAAATTAGGTCAACTATGTATTTAAAGTTGTAAAAGATACAGTTTTACATTAATGTTTTCCACACGAATCTGTTATCAGAAAATAATTCGAAAATTGCCCTCATTTAGATTTAACGAGACTAGAGGTCGTGTTCTTTTATATTTACATTTTCAGTAAATAAGTTAAGTTAAGTACTTTAATGTTTATTATTTCATTGTTCCATATTATTGTGGGTGATAGTGGAGTAATGGTGGTGATATGTTGGGTGGTGGTGGATGAGAGGTGAGTGGTGGAGTGAGGTGGTGAGTGTTGCGGTAATGTTGTGGTGGTAGGAAAAAGATAATGATATAATTTAAATACTTAAATTAAATTAAATTAAATACTTTAGTAAATAAATTCAGTTCAAAAAATAGAGCTTAAGAGATTATCATTTTGTACTTAAAATTTCAGTAGCTCAGATATTTAGAACTAAACACTTATTTTAGTTAGTTTAAGTTTAATCTAATTCAGTTCAGATAAGTTCAATTCAATTTCAAGTAAAATAAACATAGCCTTAGTTTCATATCAGATTTTCTTTAATAAAAACTAATAAATAATATTGAATTTGTTGAGTGGGAGATTATTCTTCTATTAATGTCAACCTTTTTAGGTTAATGTTGACATAAATATATAAATTAACCAAGTCCATGCATGTATGTTTATATATCTTCATCATTTTCACTTCACTTGGTGGCAAAAATTAAACCTATCTAGCCCTACAGTCCACTCATGTGTCACATACTCTTGCACCTAAACTACCTTAAAACCTAAGCATAACTCAACACATCATACATCGTACATCATACATCATACATCATACATCGTACATCATACATCATACACTTTCATCAAAGTATGCTTTTGACATCTTATACTTGCATGAAAAGATGCAATTTAATTTTAGGGTTGAAATTGCAATCTTCGATTAAAAGTACAGGTCTGAATCAAAGATTTATATGATGATGTTTGATACAAGATTTAGATAGGTGAACAACATGTTGAACCCTGCATAGTATCATCATTAATGCATCTTTTGACTAACTTAATTATGGTCTAATCGAGGTCGCACGTGCCGTGGCAAACCGTACGGGAAAAAAAAAAATACTGCCACGCGGTTTGCACGTGACACAGATCGGAGACGGTTATTGAGTTCAAACAGGTCCGCATGCGGGTAGAATCGCATCCCCAAGCCCAATTTATTAACGGTGGGCCGCGGCCCAAGTTGAGCCACGGCAATTCTCGGCCCGCCATAGTTTTGTATGGTAACGTCATCTCCCGCCAATTCTGCAACGAAATTTTCAGCAAAGGCGTCTTCCGCGTGACGTTAGCATTTATGTGAGTGAAGCGGTATATCGAAACCCGAGAGCGTTTTCGCAAGCTGAGTTTCGATGGAGGCGACGAGAAGAATCCTTAAGCGGAGGCCTCTCTCGGATTGCAGCAATGTCAATGGAAAATTGTCGAATCGTGATTCGGCCGCTGGCGCATTTTTGGTGAAGAAATCAGTGGAAGCTTCTCCGACGGCGGCTGTGAAGGTGGACAACACTCTTATTGGTAATAGGAGGAAATCGAGGTCACCTGGCGAGAGTAGGTTTGGTGCTCGATATGGGAAGGAAAATGTTGATGAAACGGGGATGGGAAAGGAGGAAGATGAAGGGGTTGATGTTGAATCTCCGCTGCTTTCGACGCCGCCTGCGACGAAATTGAATTTGCAGTTTTCTAGTGGTTCAGGTAATTTTATTTATTGTTTTTAATTGATATGTGATTTGACGAAGTTTAGCAGCAGTTGATTGTGATTTTCTTTTGGATAGAGTTAGGCTTTGAGTCATTTAGGGTTTCTGCAATCTATAAAAAGGGTTGCCTATTCCATGACATTTGGTTTCTGGGTTAGTTTGAATGTGCTTGAATGTCACTTTTAGTCAGTGCCCTCCGCTGGGCACACAGATGTTGAATATGTGTTTGAAATTGCCAGTATAAGGTCAAAATAGGTGTTGATTTGTTATATACCCCGAAGCATCTAAGGTTACTACTTCTTGGAACAGCATGTTCTGTTAGTTCTGTAGTTTTCCACCCTTGGATTATGATAAGTTTTATGTGTTGTGAACTTGATATATTGATAGTTGTAGTGATGCAATGTGTCATTTACTCGTGTACTTTAACGACATTGAAATAGTTGTACTATACGAGCTTGGAAAGGCTAATATTTGTTTCTGAAACAAAGCTAGGACTAAGAAGGATAGTCTTACTTCGTGGTTCGGTGGAGCCAACATTCTTAGTAGATAAATATACACCATAAGGGGGCATTATATTTTTGGCATACTGCATGCATTGCCTTGTGAAATGCTTGTCTTCTGAATATTTATTCATGCATTCGATGGGCCTCGTCTGAGATGTCTCATATTGCACCAGTTGATCCCATGACCATCTACACTCGAAGAAGGGCTAGCAAGAAAATTTTCGGATCATCCAGTTGCCCACCAGCAGGAAAGAAAAGGTGTTTGGCTATTCTATTTTTGTTTGGATCTCTGGTGCTAGAGTGCTCGTGATTGCAAGTAAACATCCTTCGTTACATATAAGTAGAAATGTGGGACTGAATTCATTGCGCATTAGTGTTCCAGAAAGTTACAGTAAGTAGTAAAAAAATACTTTCTCTTAACTGTGGTGCTTGACTCATCTTGTAGTCGAAATCTCGGGATAAACTCATTTGAACTACGTATGCATCTTGAAACATCTACCAATGACATTGTTGGTAAGAAATAAGACGTAATTGTGTTCTACACTAACATCAGCAGAGCAGGTTAGATGGATAGCGATAATGGTAGTGGGGTCAGATCTTTTTGTATTCTAAAATTCATCAAATTTAATTTTAGGGAATAGTATTTGAATTTTTTATTATTATTGATGGTCTTTTTTTGAAATCTGAGATTGTTTATAAAGACTTATTCTAATCCACTGCCACAATGGCCATAAATAGATTTTTTTTTTATGGTTTAGAAAAAAAAGGATCGAGAGAGTTCTACCCAAATGTTAGTCATTTTTTATTTGATGCTTTTGGCCAGTATCCTTACATTTGAATTTTATTGTTAATTAAAATTGAGCCAAAGCTTTGACTGGCAAGAAAGAAGACAGGTTAGAAGCTGATAGACTTTCTAGTGTCAGTGAAATGTGTTCATTAAAAATCTCTGTTCCGTATGATTCAATTGTAAATAATTTATTTTGTCTGGGAGTGTTGATCCAATTTGCTTAATTGCAGGGATGGATCTTGTGATGAAGATGACCAAAGTATGTCAAAGTGGCACACAGAACCTTCTAAAAAGGTTTGTTTGATATTCTGTCTCTTTAATGATTTTCATAATATATTTAATTTAGTCTTTTTGAAGTTTAATGTTTAGCTACTCAGCATGAATTCATGTTAATGCTTTGCGTCTAATTAGCCATTTGCAGTACCCAAATAATCTTTCACCTTTGACTGTACCCAAGTAATCTTTCACCATCTTTCAATGAATTAATAGAACAGTGGGTCATTAGTCATTGTTATGTTGATATGTTTTTATCATGACATTTATGATGACCTTTAACTTGATCATATTGTTACGAATATGAATTGAGTGTATATTCATATGAGGCAATAGATTCTTACAAACACATATAAAAATGTGCTAAATATACGAGAGATAAGAATAGATAATGATAGGAATGTGAATAGACTCTAACACATACAATCAACCATATTTTGATCACTCTCTGGTAAAATTATCAAACTGCACTTACCTGTAAACTATGAATGCTTATGTTTAGATATGCATATCCAAAATGTGACGCCCCCTTCCATTTATGAAGGGAAAGTCCACCCCCATAGGAAATCGATCATCCACCATTTCTATACTTGGCATATATTTTACTCTCCCCTGGTGCTCTATTTACTAAAATCCTTGGCTATTGGATAACTTACATTCTCAATTCTTTTTACCTTGAAATGAGTACTCATTGGTATGACTCTTTTTTATTATTATTTAGAAGCGATCCCTTCCCAACGATCTAATATCCCAAGACTTCATTGAACGGCAAAGAGCTTACTTTCAGGAGATTGATAAATTTGAGTTGCCAGAAGAAGAAGTCTCAGAAAGTGAATAAAAGCTCTAACATTAAGAACCAAGTAAGCGTATATTTTGCAGTGCAATGTTTTAATCTGTAGTCTCACTCTCTGCTTTTCTTGCTCGTCTTTGTTCCTTCCTTCACTCTCCTACTTAAAAGCTGAGTTCGTGATGCACTAATCATAACCTAATAGAAATCAATTACTTCTGTTTTCTAGGTCCCTTCTTCCAGAACAATTAATTGTTCCTCTCTATGATGAATTTCGAAATATCAAAAGCTGATATTTCTGACCTGCAACTAATATTATACGAGTATCTGAAGGATAATGCATCACGTATGGTTTTAAATTTCCATGTCCCAGAACTAAATGCTTCAGCCGGTTGTTGAGCCATTAATCAAATAGTCTTTTTCATACATTTTTGCACTAGGACCAGCCACTCCGTTTCTGGCCTGACTAGAGCAAAAACATGACATCTGCACCTCCCTAAATTAATTAACACAATGCCAATTCGTCCCTGATGTTCCTTGTTTTGGGTCCTCTCTCATTTGATCGCTACCTCAACCGACACTCTTCTCTTTAATGCCCCGACCCCAAACCTTAGGCCATATCTCAATAACATTCACACACGCGCCCTAAATGATTTTTCCTTCTGAAATCATTCAACATATTTTCACAAGCTGACTTTACTTGACATACCGCACAAGTCACACCAGTTTCATAACATAGAAAAACAGCACAGTAATAAATACACCCACATTCACACGGTTGTTCAAGAGCTCAAGCATCCACCAAACGATGTCGTTTTTGAGGGATTCTTCTTCGCTTGTTGTAATTCTCCTCGTATACCAAAACGCATTGAGAATCGCACAGCTGACAGAGAACGCCAGCTTCTCAGACGACGAGGAGCCTTGCGATCCACGTCACTGCTCGATTCAGACGAAGCCGAGTTACACGACGACGATGAGGACGAGTAGTTTAAATGCGAGACGTGCGCCTTGCCCGACTTAATCCTCCGCATAAAAAATCCTTCCATAAGCTTCCTCGATCCGCTCCTGACGGATCCGCTTCCAGAACCTTTGTTGAAAAAGCTAGGCGGAGGCGTGAGTGGAGGCACGACATTGCGACTGCGATCGGCTTCAACATCATCCCCGTCCATAAACAGAGCATGTTTCGGCGTGCCTGGAGTCTTCTCCCAATGGAAAGGAACGGAGCCAGTCGAGCCACCGTAGTAAACTCTGAACGAAGGATTGCGGGCTTTCCCGATCGGGTCGGATTCCTTGGAGAGGAGCTTGGAGAAGAACTTGTCCGATTGGCTGAACTGAATCAAACTTTGTGATCGGTAGTGGTGGGACGGAGGATGGTCGACGGTGTCGGCAACGGCGATCATTTTCGCTCCTTGAAAAATCTCAGATTTGAACTGCTTCTCTACATACGACTGTAGAGTTATGGAGATATTTAAAGCGTAAGTAGCAATTAATTTCTTTTTTTTATTTCATTAAAAAATTCAAACAAACAAACTATTTCGATTTTGAGCTTATTGGGCCGACGATGTGAAGCCCAAATCCAGCCCACCTAAAGTTTACGATGATGTGTTGACCAGGTCAACGACATAACGGGCTCCTTAACTAAATGGGCCGGTACTTAAAAACCGGCTTCCCAAGCCCAATTCACCGCAAGACATCATCCCTTAACACAAAACCTACCTAGTAGTGAATCCCCAATGTGTTTAATTTTCTGTTTTATTGGAAATTAAATAATATAATTTGATGTAATGTTAATGTCTTTTTTATCGATACATCTTTTTAAAAGAGTGGTTTTGGCTTGTTACTTGTATTTACTATTCCGACCTCATAATAAGACTAATGTAAAAATCACATGGTGGTTGAATTATTTAGTTAGGTCAATAATAAAATCGAAACACAAAGCTAAAAAAGTGAAGGAAGGTTGTTGAAACAAGAAAGTAATTCATCATTAACCCACAACCATTCTGTCTCTTGGCAGTTACAATCCTCATTATGATGTTGTCTTGTTTTTTGATTTAAATAAAATTAATTAATTTATGATAAAAACTCAATATAAGAATCCTTATAATATATCAGGATTCACAGTCGGGTAATTTAGTGATAAAAAATGAAAAATTTTAATAATTAGAATTCGATTTCTAATAATTCGAAAGCGAAAAATTAATCGTAATCATTTCTTAATAAAAATTTGTGGGTTTGGTGCACAAAATGGTGGTGAGGTACTCTGAATAAGATGTGGTTACCTATACCATATAATTTTATTTTATTATATAATTTTGAAACAAACCGCGTAAGACTGTAAAGCAGAAAGGAGGGAGAAGGAGAGAGAAAAGTGAACAAAAGAGCACCATGAAAAGCGTAAAGCGAGCAAGAAGAAGAACCACTGTTCTCTGTCCTGTCCGATACTCCTCAAAGTGGAGATCAATCATCATCATCACAAACACTCACCAACCACAGCAGCAGCAGCTGCATCTCCTTCCGATTCATACCATCTCATGACTCATGGCCATTTTTTCCGCCTCAAATCCCGCTCGCCTCGTTCCCTCTGCCCTCTTCCACTTTCTCACTCTCATTCCGCTGGACCACCACACCCACCCAGTAGTTATAAATAAGTTTAACCAACACCCTCTTCATGATTCATTCATGTTTGGATAAGCGAGGTGTGTTCTGGTCAATGGCGGAGGAGGAGGGTGAGCGAGTTGCTAGAGCGGAGATTGATACTTCGCCGCCTTTCGAGTCGGTTAAGGAAGCTGTCACTCGCTTCGGAGGCAGCGGATTCTGGATACCCCTGCATCTGCTCCGCGACCCACATGTAAGCTCCTCCTCTTCTTCTGCTTCTGCTGCTGCTGCACATCACCTGCTTGATAAATTGTCTGGCCGAATTGAAGTAGCAAGAATGTTGGTTTAGTCTGTAAATGTCTTATTTTTTTTAGAGCGACTGTTAAGCGCTTTCTTGATTGAAATCCACTCTTTTGTTGTGCTAGCTCTCTGGAAGATTCTAGACCGAAAGCTCGAATTTTTTATGTGTTTCAGTATTGACCTTGAGGCTTCTGCTTTTGCTGATACCTGGGCTCAGTGAGTTTCATTGGTGTGTAGAATAGCTATGTCCGAGGTATTGAAGTTTCTGTCAGTTCAATTATTCCACTGCCTGGTTGAAGTCCTAACTGCTCTGTGTTCATTTCTGCTATCAATTGTTGAACACTATATTTTTCACCATTTGTTTTGAATTACTGAAAGTTGCATTGGTCTCCAGCTGCTATACTATTCGTTTAGAGAGTGTGTGTTGATCTTTATCACTGATGAAGCTGGAGCTCCCAAATAAAGTTGACTCGCTGTTCGCTTATTTTTTTTTTTTCTTCACCGTTTGATGAATTGATGTGAATGATAAACTTTGCATTTTTAGCAATCCGGATTGTGTTTTCTTGTTTGGCTGGAGTAAGCATCCAATTTTGGTTATGTTTGGTTCTCTGCTGATTAGAGTTGAGGTCTTAATCAATTCATGGTATCATGTGCAGCTTGGTCTTGAACAATTTGACATAGACAAAGTGGGGGAACAGGCTGCCGAGCTCGAAAGAAGGCTTACAGCTAAAGAGAAAGAAACACTTGATGTTTTGAGAGAGGTTGAAACAACCAAGAGAATTCTCGAGGGGCTGAAACTGAAGTTGCATGGGAAGGCATCTACCTGTGTCACTACCCCAGCTGGATTACAAGCCCCGGATACTGAAACCAAGGGAATTGGCAACCTTCTCGATAAGGTAGAGGAAAGGATAAGCCAATGCCCTGCGGCTTCAGCTGACTTGATCTTGACAGAATTGAAGCAGGCGAAGTTGAACCTTAGCAAAACCACAAATGACCTCTCTGAAATCCGTGCTTCCGTAGAAACCTTAAATAAAAAGGCGGAGAAGCAAAAATCAGCCATCGAAATGACCCGTGAGAGGCAGCTGAGTTCTACAGGTTTATCAGAGGCAACAAAAATGAGTGTGCAAATTGCAAATTGTTCAGAGCCGGTAAAAGATGGTCAGAAGCCAAATATTATCTCTAGAGAACTGGAGCAGTTGAATTTCGAGGCTGAGCAGTTTATAAAAATGGCTGAAGCTGCCAAATCTGAATTATCCAGAGCAATGTATGGAATTGAACATACCAAAACTAGTATGAGGACAGCTGAAATGAGATGGTTTGCCGCCAAAAAAATGGAGGAAGCAGCCCGAGCAGTAGAAGCAGTGGCACTTGCTGAAATGAGTTGTCTTGAGAGAAACGATCATAATTCAACCATGCTACTGCTTCAAAAACCTGAAACACCATTCCACGCTCTCCATGAGCGTTGCTCTCTGGCAATTGATTCTCGAAAAGCTAGAAGCCAGTCCCACAAAAATGTTTTCGACGCCATGTTTCAGATTGGTGAAGCGGACATATCCAAATTCGATATTATGAAGAAATTGGAGGAAGCAACTCAAGAGGTCAAGCAAAGTAAGAAAGCCTTGGAAGAAGTTTTTGACCGAGTTGAGGTAGCTAACAAACAGATACTTGAAACTGGAGAGGCTGTGAGGAGATGGGGACCGGAGCGAGGGCATAGAATGCAGCCAGTCTGTAGCCCGATGACAACAAAATATAACATTCCCAACCCCAGTCATTATTCAGCCCACTGCAATGAGATCCAAGGAAGTCCACACCATGGAAATGCTGAAACCAAGCATGTCATTAGGCCAACTAGATCTGTTGGAGAGCTACTCAGCAGGAAGCAGATAATACCCGAAGCAGATTATGTGACATTCGGGCAAAACGATGGCCACCTTCGCAATGTCCCAAAGGTGTCCTTGAGTCAAATGCTGAACAGACAAAGGACTGTTCCATCAAGCCCGTCGAGGATTGAAAGTACAAGTACCAACGACGACGGTCCTAGACACTTCTTCGCCAAGAACAGGAAGTTCGGGTTCATCCATCTATCCATCCCTTTGATAAGGCAGAGTAATAAATCACACCCTTCCAAACCAAGATGATCTGCTCATTTCATCTGCATTGCTACTTGCTCCTGGTTCAAATTAATGGCTGGTTCTGCTGTTTGAGATTATGGATTTTGCTTGAGATTTGCTTATGGTTGTCAAACTGGGCTGGTGTCTTTAGGTCACCGTGTCCTATAAAGTGTGTGGAGTAGTGATTTTAGTGGGCTTGTCTGGTACATCTGTGGCTCCTGTTCTCCCCTTTCGTTTTCAGTTTCATCCACTTTTTTTTAATATAATTAATTTTTATAACTCAATATGAAAAAATTATAAATGAAAGGTAGTTAAATATCTGATATCTATTATTTTTGTCATAGAAATTAAAAGTAATTATTTATCAATCAGAAATCATCTATCATAGTCTTTTAGGATATAAATGATAATTTTTTTTCAAAATAAAAATAACTCATGTGCACTTCTTTTAAACCCTTAGTTTTTAAGTACAAGTCTTTCAAATGTAGGGCTGTCCTTTCCATCTCCTACATTCCTATGACGTGTCAATATTTGATTCGTCGAATATAGTTTCAATTTTTTTTAAAAAAATCACATAGCTCAGAAACTGAACAACTTAGGTGCACACGTCCCGCAAAAGTGTCCACATCCATCGACCCAGCACTCATCAGCCCCTCAACGATGTAATCTTCCGCCATCCGCCACGTGTCATCTGCCCCTCGTGTCCACCCCCACCCACTCCATCACGATTACGAGGCAGAAATATTAAAAGAAACCAACAAACATACAAATCACTGCTCCAACCAATCGCATCGTGACACCTGTCCAACAGAAATCATATAAATCCCGATTGTTTGAACAAATCCCACTTATTCATACCTAATTAACTTTAATTACGTCAGAAAGCAATCGGATATGAACACGTGTTCGGCTGAGATTCTGTAACGTTTGAAATCTGAAATTACCATAACGGAATTCTCATGCATTGATTCAATTAATTAATACGAAATTTCAGATTTAAGCTCTCTGTGATAAGCGGCTTTGCCAATTTTGAAACCCTATCGAGCTGTCTCCGTCTCCATCTTGATCTCCAAACTTAGGTCGCACCGACCCGATCTTTCCGGAACTGCTCGGGTCAGTTTTCTAGAAATTCCAGCCTCTTCGAAATTTTTCTTGTTTCGGTTTCGGATGTTACCTGTTGATGTTTTGTTTGTCCTACGTTGTTTTATATTGTGTGGTTTGCTGAGCGAGTTTGAATCGATTGGATTTCAGAAGGAATCGCAGCGGTTTGGCTGCCGAAGGAGGATTCTGTAAGTGTTTGGAATCGGTAGAAGTTGATTTTGCTACTGCTTGTTGCCCTTCTCTAGGGTTTATGTTGTCCTGTGTTTTTTGAAAGATCGATTTTGGGTAGTTTGTTTGGATTTCAATTATGGAATTTTATGGTTCAAATCGGGTATTGGATTGATGTTAGCATGAGATTTCTAGGAGAGGAAAGAGCAGAAAGGCTTAGGCTGGATTTTTATGTTTTGTTATTTTGCTTCAAATTGAATGCTTATTTGGCTTGGATGCGTTGAGATTGTGTGCTTGAATTTGCGTGGCTCTGCTGATCATGTTTGAGCGAAACTCTGACTGTTTTTCCTTATGGTTCAGCGTGTTAAAGATTAAGATTCTGAGGGGACAAAGGGCAGCAGGGTATGCAGAAAGATGTGGTTTTCCGTGGAGAATCCTTTCAGCACTGATTTTGAAGCTTTCATTGAATCTAGGCGGCAGGATTTCTCCGTCAGTGATGTTGGTCTCGGATTGGGTGGTACATTCGAGCCCTGTGACAGGATACGTAACGCTGCTAGCGGAGATGGTTAGAGTTGTTGATATATGAGACTCCTGCGCGAAGATTACAGACTAATAGCAGGAGGCGGTGTGTTATAGATAGATATCGGTTTTTTTTCTTTCAAAATGGAAAACAAGGGGAAAGTGCTGATGAACCGGTACGAGTTTGGAAGGCTGCTTGGTCAAGGTAATTTTGCCAAGGTGTATTATGCGAGGGACATTGAGAGTGGTCAGAGTGTCGCAATTAAGGTTATAGACAAGGAGAAGGTCCTTAAACTCGGACTTGTTGAACAGACGAAGAGAGAAATATCTGTAATGAAGCTTTTGAAACATCCGAACGTGTTGCAACTGTACGAGGTTTTGGCTACCAAGAGCAAGATTTACTACGTAATGGAGTATGCAAAAGGCGGCGAGTTGTTCCACAGAGTGGTTAAAGGAAGACTTAAGGAACGGTACGCGAGGAAATATTTCCAGCAGTTGATATATGCTATCGATTTCTGCCATAAAAGGGGCGTTTACCACCGGGACTTGAAACCAGAGAACTTGCTGCTGGATGAAAACGGTGTTTTGAAGATTTCTGATTTTGGTTTGAGCGCTCTTTCAGAATCCAAGCGGTCGGATGGCTTACTGCATACCACATGTGGAACTCCTGCTTATGTTGCGCCTGAGGTAATATGCCGAAGAGGGTATGATGGAGCTAAATCTGACATATGGTCCTGCGGTGTGATTTTATTTGTTCTTGTTGCCGGGTGTTTGCCTTTTCACGACTCGAATCTGATGGAGATGTATAGGAGGATCAGTAAGGGAGAGTACAAATGCCCCAATTGGATCGCTCCAGAAGCACGCAAATTATTGTCTAAAATGCTCGACCCAAATCCAAAAACCAGGATTTCTGTTTCAGCTATTATGGACCATCATTGGTTCCGAAAAGGGCTCGAGGATGATCGGTCGAATGCTAAAGATGAACCAGAAGAATCAGCTAGCGGCACTAGCGAGCAATGTGCTGAGCTGAAGTTTGACAAGTCCAAACTTAACCACTTAAATGCTTTCGACATCATTTCTCTTTCACCAGGGTTCGACTTGTCAGGACTCTTCTGCCACGATAATAGCATTATAAAGGATGAAGTGCAGTTCGCATCGATGCAGCCTGCCACCGCAATTATATCTAAACTCCATGATGTTGCAAAGCAGTTGCAGCTGAAAATTACAAAGAAGGATGGAGGTCTGCTGAGACTGGAGAGACCAAAGGATTCCAGAAATGAGGGTTTATCCGTTGATGCAGAAATACTCGAGTTTACATCAGTCTTCCACTTGGTCCAACTTAAGAAATCGGGCGGCGATGCTTTAGAATTCCATAAATTGACAGAGGACATAAAACCAGCTCTTGTCGATATAATTTGCGTTTGGCAAGGTGACCAGCAGCAGCCAGAACTCCAGCAGTAACATTGCATCCGTCTTATAGATATTCCAATCCTTATTTCTGCTATGAGTTTCTCTCTTCTTTTTTTTTTCATGTTACTCTTGTCAAGAAGCAGAAAATGTCTTCAGAAGATGAGACTGTACATGCTATCAAAATATTACTACTGCATTCTGTTATTGTGAAAGTAGTTACAAATCTCTGTAAATATTCATTTAAAGCAAAGAAGTGAGATGTTGTACAGCAGCTCATAAATGCCATTTATTTTGTACATTTTAAGCTACAAAAGTTTCTAGAGAAAAATGGCAATTTGATAACATGCTCATTCAACAATGAATTTTACTGATGAAAATACAATTGAATTAAAGACAATGCAATAACAGTAAATGATAACTGTATTTAGTCAACATTTATGGTCAATGCTATGTAGTAAATAAAAAAAGAAAACAATTAATAAATGTGAAAATATTAACAATTATTTTCACCTGCTTGACAATCTAAAGATATGAGTATTGTTAGAGGCTTGAAAAAGTATGAGAAGCTAACCAAACACTTGACCAGTGAAAACCAGAAAACTAAAACGAGTGGTAACGAAATTGCTAAACTTGAATCAGAAAGAAAGTTTCTGATCCCAACAGGCAGTTAACGAACAGATAAATAAAGACTATCTATTGACAATTGAACAGCAATAACTATATTTTCATTCCTCATTTAAGCAGACAAAACGTCAAGCCCTTATGCTGACGGCACATGACAATGTAATGGTATAACCAGTGATCAACTAAAGGAATGTAATCCAAGACTTACATAAGTACTCTGATTGTATGATAAGTTTAGGTTCAAATAGCTCAAAGTTGAAGGTTGATGCTGGAAAAAGCCATCCAAAGTGTTCCCCTCCACTGTCGTAGTGTATAAAGTAATACACCGATGATGAGTTCAAGCGCGCAAGTCTTTGTTATTCCAAACTGGGGTCTTGGAGACGGCAGCTTCACCAAGTAACCCACTACCGTTTTCCAAATTTATCAAAGGTGTCGATTCTTCATTTACCTGGTAAAACAAAGTAAAAATTAAAGAAAGAAGAAGCTTTCAGTTACGTGGCGTGGCAAAGGAAAAAAATAATATGGCAAGTCCAGCAACATCTTGTTACCTGGGCCACTTGTGTAGATGGCTCAGCAGCTTTTTGCTGGCTTTCAAGCGTGCAATAGTAGGAATAAAGAATCATCCCTATTAATGCTACGAAAATTCCCAATATGTTCCTCCAGTTAAATGGATCATGAAGCAAGACGTAACCAAATGCCAGCACTAAGCAGGTTTTTAAATGTCCAAGAACTTGATATGTAACCGGAGAAGTTTTTCCAATCACAAGAAATGTACTAAAATTGACGGATACAGAGATTAAGCATGACAGTATGATGAAAGCCTGCAAAAAAAAAAAAAAACAAGATATAAATGCAAAAAATATATTTAGCAAGAAAGCTAGTAATTCTCGGTTCTTCAAAAAAATATAAATGCGTGAGTTCTTACCAATACTTGTTGTGTATAGTTAAATGCAAAAAATATATTTAGCAAGAAAGCTAGTAATTCTCGGTTCTTCAAAAAATATAAATGCGTGAGTTCTTACCAATACTTGTTGTGTATAGTTAAATGCAAAAACATTGTCACCAGTCAAAAGCTTATCCAAGAATGGACCCGTAATCAGCAATGTTGTTGCTTGATAAGGACAAGACTGATATAGAAGTTGGGTCGAAGAAACCTTGAATTTCTTCTGGATAGTATTCGTCATCTGGAAGAATCAAGTTAAGTGTTGCAACTAATCAAACTTAATGATGATTCTAACCAGAATAAAGAGTTTGTAACACAGTTTTCATAGTTTGCTTACATAGACTTTACTTTAAACTTTAACTCCATCACATCCTATCTATCTAATTGATGTTTCTTCACCTACCAACACGCTCATGCATTAAGATTGGAGGCCATCTAAATGATAAAAAAATGTGACAATTTGTAGACAGGAATATGAGTAATTTTTTTCCAACTTTTCAAGGATACAATTTGAGCAACACATGTTGTGAGAACTGCAAGGAGAGATAACACAGATCCCAGAACATTGAGCTGCAGATCAGTGATTGTTGCGATTCCAACACCAATGAGAAGGATGCCGAGGGAAAACTGGATGCTTCTACTGAAAATTTTTCATGAATAAAAATTTATCAGCAATATTGTAGCCCATAAAAGATCAGTGTCTGTGCCTCATTGGGGCATAGGCTCACTAAAAATTTCAAGTGATTGTACAAGTGTTAATCTGAAAAAAGAGCAATAAACTGATGTTTGAAAGAAAAATAATGTGAAAGGTAAATGGAACAAGCTAAGAAAAACGAGGTGGTGCGACCATATGACATGTATGATTGATAGGATGCTGGAAGGAAGGAACCAGCATACTTGGTCAACATGATTACAAGCCTAGTTTGTGTACTTCCAAATTTTTTTTTTTAAGAAACCAAACCCAAACCTGAATTTTTTCCTGAAGAAAATAGTCTCCAAGATCACAGTACAGGGGATGATAGCCAGCTTTGTCATCTGAAAAATATAAATACAGGATTATCACTGTTTCACAAGAAAACATGCCAATTACACTCCATTGAGTTCCAGATTAAACAGCAAGTAAGATGAGGCTGAAAAAATGACAGAATTCAGATGCGTGATTCTACCTGATAGAAGCCAACAGAATTGAAACCCAAACTCAAATTCAGGAGTCCAATGGATATCCCATTCAAAATCCCAAATCCCATTACGGATTTTGGATCGAAAGGCTTGTGCTCAAAGAACTTCATTCGTAAAGCTACATGAAGGGAGCAGAAGGTGACAAGGAGATGCCAGCTGGTCAAAGTTGTAGCTGCACAATGACATAGATAAATAACATGACACATCCATCAGAGTTATAGTAAAAATAACAATGAAATAAGACTTCACGTGTATGCTATGTTGAGAAGAAGTTCCTGGTGAAAGAACCCTACTTCATCAATAAGAAGAATGTGAAAGCTTATAATGTATTCTAGTTTCAAGACTTGCAACGCTGGGTTTTTCAGTCACGTTGGGCGCAAATTTTCAGCAAATCATGAAATCAGCAAATGCAAAGATTTTGTGACAAAAGAAAAGAAACTGGAATGTGTTCATGTAGTGCCTATGAAAAGTGGTGAAAAATAAATTCCAAGCGAACTCCATTCTCATATTTCATCCTTGCTACAATGCCACTCTCAAAGGCACTTTATTATCCAATCCACCTATCTGCGCGCTAAGGTAAGCACTACAGACCAAATTCGAACACATGCAATTCAGAGAGTAATAAAGGCATTTACTTTAAGGGGCACATGTTTGAGCTAAAATCAGTTGATTCAACTGGATCATCTATCCCTTCGCCATCGAAAAGAGCAACAGCTATACAATTCTCGCATCCAGATTTCAGATCACAGACAAGCAAGCAAGATTTTCTCCAACAAATCAAAGATCAGACACATTGATTCTGATGTCAATCCAACTACCAAACCACACCACACCACGCCGCATCAAAAACCTAAACACGATTATTGACTAAATCTCCACACGGACTGCAAAGCGGAAAATAAACCAGAAAAGACGAAGGCGGTACCGAAATGAAACCCAAGCGCGCTGATGAGCGCCTTGTTACAAATAACAATGGACACAGACGAGACAACGGAGAGAGTCAGCGCTCCAACGGTCCCCAGCTGAAACCTCTCGGTCTCGCCCATAGCTCCCGCCAGCTCGACGAAGCGGATGAGAAGACTTTATTCACCGTCCGGATCTGATAACTCCGAGATGCGAGAAACCGAAAGCCGGATCTGAGTGGATGGAACGGAGAGGAGGCTGGTTTGGTGGATCGTGGAATTGGACGAGAGATTCCGGCGAGGCTGAAGATCTGGGCTGTGGTGGGAATGGAGAGAAGAGAAAGTTGAGGCTTTACCAATTTGAGGGTGGGCCCTCCTCCCTCCGCCTGCTGCGGAATTTGTGCTGCGTAGTGTGTTTAGACATGTGAACTTATCAAATTGATTAATTTTTATTTATTTATTAATCAAAATTTTAATTCAAAACATAAATTTTCGTCACCAAATAAATAAATATAATATATATTCGATGCAATCAAATTAAATATATCGAATCAAAACATTATAATTTTGATGTTAACAAAATCGTGTGCTCGAATGGACTAAATCTCATTCCATATGCCAAGATGAAAACTAAAACTAAATATTTAATTTTTAAAATAAGTAAGAAAAAAAGTATTTTTATAAATTGAATAATTAATATTACTAATTTCTTTACTTCCTACTGTTTAACATATGGAATGCAATTAATGACGTGGCACTATTTGATTTTGCGACACAAACATCATCAGAGCACATTCAAGTAGTATATACTCTGCCACTCTGGTTCCATACAAAATGAGTATGATACACAACGAAAGTAAGGATCGTACAGGGGTTTATTCCGATGAGGACTTGAAGCGTCCGTTGAGCAATTGAGACGAAGTATGTAATGATATTACAGCATCATCTTTGCTTTCTTCAACCACTGGTTGAAGATGTCCTCCGTGTACATAACAAAGTGAATCTGCAAAAAGGAGCTTGACGATATAAGCTTATGTTTCGGCAAATTTCAACAGACTGGATTTTAAAGTGGAAGGATCAAGGAAGGTTTGTTTCTGGGAAAGTTAGTGAAAGCATTCTCTACGCGCTTAAGTGGCTGAATTTTTAAATGTCACAAAAGATCTGTAATGCATAAAGTTCCTTTCTGAATGGGTTATGCACAATTATGGGCACATGATATAGTGTATAAATCACAATGAGTAAATGCTTTGAAGTAAAGTAACCAAATAGGTATTGGGTCAACATTTTGGAAAATTGTTTAGCATAACAAAAGCTTTGAGTAAAATCTATGTCAACATGAGTAGCAGTATTATAAAGTTGTATCTCTAAGTGTGTCTAACTGATCGGTTAAATGAAACTAAGAACATAAGGTGCAATCATATATTTTTTGAAATGCATCATGAAAAAAAGAAAAAGAAAAAGCATTCAAATACCTCTTTAAAGTCATCTGCAAACTCCTTCACGATTGAAATGGATATTCTAGCAGCTTTGTCATGAGGATACCTTACGAAAAACAAATTTAACACAAATGTTATTCATGGAGTAGTTAGTAACTTAGTATTGGTGAATCACTAAACTACAATGAATGAACTCGAAGCATTAGTACAGAAACATAACATAAAAGTTGTTTTGGAAGGTGATTATATTTTTTGTACGGAAAAAAATGCAACGCTCGTAATCATATAGTACATGGTCTGCATTTTTGAACTAAACTAGTCAATAGATATAACAGATAGTCTAAAACTAGATAACGTTTATACATCAATCTGTCAAATATTAGAGGTAGTCAACACTCGAGGTAAAGTTAACTTTTGCGCTCACCTGTATACACCACAAGAGATTGCAGGAAATGCAATATAGAGAATGTTGTTCTCCTTCGCAATCCCAAGACTGTTTCTGTTACCAAATGTCACAAAACAAGGTCATTAATAATCAGATATCACGCAGACTTTATTCCAAGAACAATCACAATTTAATACTATAAATACCTGTAAGCGCTTCTGAGTTCTCCTTCTGGATTAGAAGACCTCTCATATATTGGCCCCACAGTGTGAATCACATGAGAGGCAGGCAAATTGAAACCTCTACACACAAAAATCGCTTCACACCAATCAGAGAAGTCAGCGCAACATACACTACTCCTTACAAACCGAGGAGCATAAATGACCTACTTAGTGATCCTGGCTTCACCAGTTGGACAACGAACCCCTCGCGTGACTTCTGGGACCTCATAGCAAGCTGTTAGAAGTTCTGGTCCAGCAGCCATATGAATGGCTATTCGCATAAACACATGTATAATCAGGCAGTGTCAAAATCAAACCATACTCAAAATACTTCAAGGTTTCAATTTGCACGAATCTATTCAAACATAAAAATAAAAAGCCGCAATACCTCCATCAGCACCGCCACCTCCAAGCATCCCAGTATTTGCCGGATTAACCTGCTGATTATTCAGAATCAGAAAACACTCTAAAGAATTTTGATATCATGGAACGAATTTCCTCATCATTTTGGTGTCTGCAATAAATCACTAACCCTGACATCAACATTAACACATTCAAAACCCTAATCCAAAAAACCCAAACCCAACAGAATCTTCAAAAGCTGGATACAGAGCAACATACTATGGCGTCAGAAGAACCATTAACGGACCACTGAGTGATATCCCCAAGCTGAATCTGGAGTGTGCAGGACGAAGACAGCCGGAACTTCACCAATCGACCGTCTTCACTTTCGCTACCGGCGTTCCCAAATCCTCTGCAGCACAACATCTCGAACGCTTTTCAAAGACGACGGTGAAGAAACAATGCTGCCTTTCCAGGTAGACTCGCGGATGAATGATCGATCATCGTCGGCATTCATAGGGTTTCAATCGCTAGAAAATTCAAACAACTCCGATCAGCAAGTCAACGCATTGACTTTTCACTGAGGATCATTTCTCATAACGTATTCGCTAAGCTTATTTTCTTTTATTTTCATTCAAGTCCCTAAAGTATAAATGTTGCTCAATTTCAAGGACCAAAACTTCTCTTTCTTCAGTTTCATCCAAATAGTTATGAAATTGATCTTTTACATATAAAGAAGTTTGACGGACATAGAGGAAAACTATAAGGGATACAAACTAGACATTAACTAAACAAGAGGTGCTCAAGTGTAAAAAATTAAAACTGGCTGCCCTTGAAAGTTTGTCCAAACTGCCAATCAGAAGGCGCCACGTCATTGCTGGTAACGGTTCTTCCGTCACTGGTTGTGACTTGAAATGAGAGACTTTGTCCATTGAGGTAAGAATTACTTTGCCAATTTTGCCCCCAGTTCCTTGACATGGCCTGCCACCCTGTGTTGGACCCCTTGACTGAAACTGATCGTACATCTCCGGCGCCGGCCACATTGGTGATCAGAACCAAGTTGAAGTAGGAGTGGCCGTTGATCGTGAAGTGAACCCCTCCGCTCTTCACGCACGGAACTCTGAGTCCACAAACAACAAAAGAAATTCAAATATGCTTTTAGATATACATAAAGTGTAACGACTTTGTACCTTCTAAAAGAGACCGGGACTATTCCAGCCCTGTATTGAGCAATTTGGAGAAATGCAGGCTCAGCCATATCGAAATGTTGCAGAGGAGGGTTGCACCAGCCGCCATTGTCATTAGATTGGGCCGGGTTGGGAGGGCAGAAGTTTGTGGCAGTGATGGTTATAACACCTGAAATGCACCATTGTGGGTCATCCCTACACTGCATTTCGTAGCATGATCCGCAGCTCAGGCCGTCGTTGAACAAGGCGGTGCTGAGAGCCGCCGTATTCGTGCCGTATCCTTGGCTGTACAGATTACCATACCCACAAGCTCCTCCTATACAAAAACACAATCATCAAACCATGAACCCACCTTCCCATTTCTATGGAATAATAATAATAAAGCATACCCATTGTTCCGGAAGCATCACCGCCGCCATAGAAGGTGGCGTGAGCGGGCTGCCAATCGCCGTAGTCCGAGTAGGCTGGCCGGAGACAGAAATGGCACAAGAAAATAAAAGACAGTAAGAGCTTAGGACTCATTGTGATAAGTAGCAATGTAAAAAAGAGAGAGTGGCAGGACAAGAGGAGCTGAGTAGTTAGTTAGCTTGGAGATTTTTTGTGCTATAAAAATGGTGTCAAGGCTCATTTATATATACAGATCTATCTGGATAATGTAACCGGTGTTACTTTGTTAGTATAAGTAGGAGCTTCTTCAGCTTGACAAGATCAAATATCTGAAAATGTTTTTATTTTTCGGATAAGAGATTTTAGGGATTAGGGTATTGTTGAGGTGAGTTAATAAGAAGCACATGGCTGGCCGAAGATGATGTGAAATCTCCTCTACTAGAACTGGATACTATTAATAGATGTCATACAACTATGTTCCACATGGAGGCTCAACCGTTTTGATTCAATTTTGTTGTCTAGACATTTTTGAAGAATCTCTAAAATCTCATGTTGGTAAGCATATGCTTGGTTTTCAAAGTGTATAAGTCCGTGAGAGTGTCAGTGGTTGGATGAGGCTAGCTGATGTTGTTGTTTGCTCCAATGTAATGCCCAGTTTGAAGATGGGACAAATTGCAAATGTCCGGGCACATGGTGAGTTCCCAGGTTCCAGGGCCCTCTCGAGCCTAATTCATGCTTGCTTACATCGGCTATTTAATTCTCTGAGTAGGAATTTGGATCAGTCATCCATGTATTCAATGTTATCCGAATTTGTGTGATCGAGCTCACACTCGACCCTTTTCATATCAAATCTTTACATTCGCTTTGTGTGTTATGAAGATATGGGCGTCATTAAACACATCGAGCTCATATTTTAGCTTAGTTCAGTTTGGCGAAAGCATGATACAAACCTGATCCGAGCTGAGCTTGAGCTCAATACTCTCTTGAACCAATCCAGTAAGTGTGTTCATACTTCTTGCTAATCAAAGTTTAGTTTGGCAGTGATAGAAGCTTAGAATGGAGGTCGCTCATCGATCATGAACTCAGTAACTGAATATAGCTCGCATGGTTCCACTTGGCTCCTCAAGAAGGTCAAGAATAAATGATACTCAACTACTAAGAAAAGTAGAGGCATTTAACCAAACTCAAAGGCTTCCATTGTGAGCGGTGACATTTAAATGAATGGACTTTATTAAAGTTTGTATTTTCTGTTTTAGTTCTAATAGCAAAACGATATTAAAAATTTCAGCGACTATAATTCGATTTCTGATGGTCCCAGAACCGAAATTTTACACCAAAAAGATATGGCACATTTAGCTAAAGACGCCATTAAATAGCGTCTGATCATAAACTTGGCATTCAACCGTTGGATGGATTTATGGGGAGGCAGCGGATGTGTGCCAAAGTAGTTACTGATAAAATGAGTCGAGATTTGGACGGAAACTGTGTGGATCACATACCATTTCTGTGATCAGCTAGTCACACTCAAATCGTGTCCATCTCGCCACCGCTTCTACTAACCAAAACTGTTATGCATCAACCAACCTGTCATGTTCCATCTATCCAAATCGACTACTTATATTAATTTCTTCTAGTCCAAACTCGACCAAAGACAAATAACTTACCCAATATGTGTGTAGTTTTCAGGGAAGAATATGTCTGATTCAGGTGGGGTTAACTTATTGATGAGTAAGGTCGACCACCGGTGCGGTGAATTGGGCGAGGGATTCGATCCTCCAATAAAGCAATACTAAAGTTAATCATTATAATTATTTCTAAGTATGGAAGTCCCTAACTTACTCCTCAAGTCATCTTTAGTTACTCATTTTCTTCATCATCGCATACACCCTATGGTAATGCCCATGAGATTCTCAATCCATGCTATGTATCAAAATCTATATATATAGTTTGAATCGGTTACCTGATGGGAAGTCCTCGTATTTTGATATTTTATTTAGCTAGGGAATAAGAGTGGAAAATATCTTATTGTTTGGTCCTAATCAAATAGGTGAGCATTACACATTTGTATGTTTCATAATGTGTCCTTTCTCATATGCCAAAATCTAGAAAGGACCAATCCAAGCACCACTCCTCTCAAGCCTACCCTTAATCAAATATCAATCTCTCTTCAGATCAAGAGTGCTCCTCATTTCTGCTCATCACATGATTCTGATGAATACCCTTTTTCCGGTCGCTATCCGGTTGGTGCAGAAAGATTGATCAGAACTTGAAATTTGATACAGTTGGGAGCTTATCATACAGAATAAGAAGAAGAATGGTGGCTGCCGGACTTAGGCCGCCACGCCGTCTGCTATTGGATTCGGACACAGGCTCATACCTGTCACCGGACGATGGGCTTATAGCTAGGACAGGTGCGTCCTACACCAACGAGGCGAATTTCGATACCAACATGGTCATCATCCTGGCAGCCTTGCTATGTGCTTTGATATGTGCATTAGGCCTGAACTCAATCCTCCGGTGCGCGCTGCGGTGCAGCCGGAGGATTGTGACCGGCGAGTCGTCAGAATCACGACTCTCAGCCACGGGGCTGAAAAAGAGCGCCCTGCGCCAAATCCCGGTGGCTGTGTACAAGGTGCCGGAGATCAACAGTCCGGCCACCGAGTGTCCGATTTGCCTAGGTGAGTTTGTTGATGGGGAGAAGGTGAGAGTTCTGCCTAGATGTAATCATGGGTTCCATGTAAAGTGCATTGATACATGGCTCGCCGCTCACTCGTCCTGTCCGACGTGCCGCTGCTCGTTGGTGGATTGCTCTGCCGGGTCTAGCTCTGCCGGACCGCGTGTTGAGGAGCCGGTCAATGCCGGTCAACAGGTGAGTTAAGGTTGAGTTTTTTTCACCGGTGTAAATTTTTCTCTTCTTATACTAAGAGATTCTTATGTAAATGGCATCATTTCATTTTTCGATTTGTGTCTGTCATGAATGACCAATCGAATATTAATCTTTTCTTCTAATTTAATCGGATGTTCAGGAAAGGAGAAATTCATTGATTATTGATCCTTAAGCATAAAGGAACCATTAAGCAAAGAACAAACTCTTGTTTTCTGGTGAAGGAATACAATTCTGAGAACCCATTTTTTTCCGATGCTTTTCTCCTTTGCCAAACTTGTCCTTGGAACATCATATTCCTAAACTTCTTAGAACATTCCTAACGGTGAATCCTAGTAGGCCAATTTCGACATATAAGATGTGCTGAATTTAGCTGAGCGATTAGGGTTCGATTCCTGATGTAACCAGAATAAAGTCTGTGGAGTAGACTAGTAAAATTTTTTATAAAAAAATGGCGTGTGAGTAAACTAACACCATATCAAGATATGCAAGAAGAAGGACATAAGGAAGTTCTCAGCCATTTATAAACTTATTGCTGCTCATTTTCCAATAAGAAATTGTCCTGAATCGAAACCATGATCGAACAGCAAAGCGCAGAAATAGGACATAAGCTACTTGGCCAGCTCCGCGGCAAGCGAGTTGGCCAAGCTGGTGATGGTCGAGGGGGATACTGCCCTAGACCCTCCCAGGTACCATTTCTTGATCTCCTCCGCGACATTCGCATTCTCAATGGTAAACTTAGACTCATCCTTGCCTTCAACTGTCAGCACAACCTACAGCTCGCAAAAATAAATATCAATGCCTGAATCTCAGTTCGCGTCAAGTTAAGGGTGAGGTGAAGTATTAGTTGATGTACCTCGGCTGAGGTTGAAGAGGCTGGGAATGTGTAGGTAATGACTGAGCCTTTCTTGAAATAGTTTGCTTGGAAAAACTCGACGAGTTTTTCCAGTGCAGCCTCTTCCTCATCCTCATACTTGTCGTCGTAGGCCAACCGGTCCCTCACCGTGCTCTCTAGCTGGACTCCGTACTGCGAGCCCTTTATCTCCTTGATCACCACAACCCTCAAAACCTTGTCTACTGGAGCTGCATTCACATACATTCATCACAATCCTCATCAGGTCACCAATCACACTTATCCTACTTTACCTTACCACTTAAATTTTTTGTCAATGCCATTAATTCGAGTAAATTTGAGTTACTGTATGATAGTACGGTAAATATTTAAGTAAATAAGTTCAGCTCAAAAGAAAACAACATCCACTTCAACCAGATTGGTGAGGTACCTGAGATGAGGGCATCAAAGAAGTCATCATCTTCAGCAAGATCAGACCCAGACTTGGCCTTAAAATTCTCAAGATGAGTCACAACAGCAGGGTCAAGATAAACCCCAATTGCTGTGAACTTGATTTGCAGAAAGTGGATTTCAATATCAGTGATTCCTACAACCCCAACACATCATCAAATCAAACCTTCAAAAATAAAACCAGAAAACCCAATCACAGGGTTCACTCACCATGACCCAGAAGAGCTAGAGGCTTGCTGAGAATGATCTCAGGTGGGAAGGGGATCTCATCAACCATAACCATCTCAGAACCCACTGCAGAAACACAAATACAAACCCTAGCTCAAAACCCAAGTCCTAAAAACATGCACAGACAATCTTAATCACATAGCTGCTTACTGATAATTGCTGGAGATGGTGGTGAGGATGGTTCTTGAGATTTTGCAGAGATGAAGTGGGGAGATGAGCTTGCAAGGTGGTTAAGTATTTATATGGGATTCTTTCATTGCAGCTTGCTAGCTACCACTTAACACTGATGGGTGCAAATCTACCAGTCTCGTGGCATTAGGCTGGTGTTTGATGTGGCGTGGTAGGTAGAAGACAACCTTTAAATGACCAGAGACTAAAACTTTTGTAATATGGTCTAATTCGTTATAAGTTTAGTCCGATTCAACTGTCTAATAACTTCGATGGAAGCTTATAAATATTTTTTGAGGTATGAAAATTGAAGTTCGCTACGGATGAATGATCAAAGTTGACTGCAAGGTGTGATGTGAGCTAACCGCATTTGAATGTCATCCACCACATATTTCACCTACCCAAAAGTTCAAGCTATCGAGGTTTGAATGTGAAGTTGAACAGCAACTTCAGCAGATTTTTGGGCTTTATTTGGGCCTGAAGGCCCATTTGTTAAAGCCCATATTGTGGTCTGGATATGGGTCTGAAGCCCATGTGACTGGTTTTGTGTTTATATCAAAATTATATCATTTTGATATCGATCTAATTTCGATATAATGGATTTGAATCTCAACCATGCTACAAAACATTATAAATTTAATATGAAAAATATAATAAGACTCTAATCTAAGTGGATTTGTAATACATCGTAATTTTTTATTTCTAAATTGTTAAGTATAAATATATCGATTTAACATCAAAAGTTATATAGATAACAACTTGCAGCCTAACTAAATGAATTGCAACGCGATATAGAAAGTGCACCAAATTACAAAACCTAATTTGAAATCGAAGAGAATGAGAGACAATAAACATGACATGTTCTATCAAACCACATCATATATAAAGCAATCCGTAGAGAGAGAGCGAGGGAGCTGTCATCCAAAAACCCAATTGCGCTCCTTCACGATCCCCTCTTGCGCGCTATATCTCCCAAATTCAAAATATTCCACAAAGCACCCCAAATCCCCAATTACCCGGATCCGATTTAGGGTTTCGGAATGGTTGCTGACCCGGGCCAGATTCGGGGGTAAAGTTGGGAGCTTGGATCTGGGCGGCGTGACTTGGCGGATGGGTGAGCCGGCTGTCGGATCTGAAGTAAAGGTTGGTGCTTTTGGTTTCAATTTGGTCGGTATGTTGGTCGGATTAGGTCAAGATTGAGTTTTGCGCATGTATTGTTTGTCAGGTGGTCGGAGACAAGAGATGCGGCGAGGAGGGTGGAGATCTAGTTGAGCTCGAGAAGAAGAGGATGAAAATGTCTGGTTCTGATTCGGTGTCGTGTTTCGAAGGTTTGATTGTATGAACAAGTCTTTACTTGGTTGCTTGCTAATCTTCGATTTAATTTGTTTAATAATCTTGTTAAATTTATGTGTTGGAAATGCTCAAAGTAGCAATGGAAGTAGATTTAATTTGTTAGGTTTCCGTACACATCGAGGTTGGAGCAGCATGCATTTTGCTAAGTGATTGACTCATGGTTGTCGAGGAAATTAAAGTATATGGCACTGTTGATGCTTATCTCCATTTAGAAAAGCTCGACGAATGGGCATATAGAAAGTTCAATAGAAGATTAAGGAAAATTTCTTTATCTTAAGAATGCTACAGTAGTTGCCGCATCTTTATTATGGGATGCCTGGTTGACTCATTTGTAAGAAAATGAATTTTTATATGCGCTGTAGGAACTAACGGTTATAATCCAACTTTTGTACAGAAGTTGCAAAAAGCGGGTGCCACTTGAGTGAAGAAAATACGCCTCGTGTTATTGAAGAGAGTGAAAAGAGTGACTTTGATGCGGCTCGGATAGTCAGAACCTCTAGGGAAAAATCACCTGTGTTGATTTGCTGTGATTCAAAAGTAGTTGATGAGAGTAAGAAAGCTGATGCTGGTTTCAATCCTCCGAGAGTTTCTGTGCAGTCAGGAGTGGATGCTGAGCGGACGTTTTTAACGAAAAAGAATGAGAGAGTGCCCAATGTTTGTCTCGCGACAGCAAAGGAAATTGGGGTTAATATGGAGAAAGATGTAGCCTACGCATCAAACTCAAATCCCTTTTATCCTAGCAAAAAAGTGAGTCGTGCAATGTCCGAGTGTGGGAGTGTCACTGGTCCACCGGAGGCAAAAGACCCATTGGAAGTGTGGAAGGAGATGAGGCAAAATGGTTTCCTCTCAGCGTCTCACTCTCAGAAAGTGGTGACGGTTGCAGCTGTAAAAAGTCGCGCAAGGAAAAGTAAGGCTGACGTCACGAAGAGAAAAATGGAGCAAGCTAGGATTGAACAAGCTAAGAAAGAACAAGTGGACAGGTTCACCAAAATCGCTGCTCCTAGTGGGTTGCTCAATGAGTTGAACCCTGGTATCATAAATCATGTGAGGAACAGTAAACAAGTTCATTCCATTATCAAAGCTTTGGTGAGGCCCGAAGGGAATGCCGCGAGCTTGAACAATTGCTCAAACTTTGCCAAAATAAAAGAAGCAAAAGGAAAAAAGGAACTTGAGAAAAGTAATTGTTTTGGACTTGATCAGCACGCTCGTCAAGAAAATTGGTCTGGTAACAATCTAGAACACATTAAAAAGACAATTGTACATCCATTGGCCATGGAGGATTCTGATACCAGCGTGCGGGAAAAAGATGTTGGATTGCAGTGTCGTGTGGATACAGAGATAGGCAACCATAATTCAATTATATTTTCTTCTTCAACAAGAAAAATGTCGGAGGACGCTAGCTCTATATCTAATGAGGATAATCAGAACTGTGTTTCTTCTCTTTCGGTGAAAGGTAACCGATATGCTGACATGATAATTATTGCGCACCTTGTTATTGAGCCGCATTGCCATGTACATTTCTTTTGTTTATTAGCGGGTCCAAAAAGTGGTGTATTTCACTCTTTGGCCCAGACATTGAAATTCTTGTATTGGCTGTCGGCTGACTTAAGTTTCAATTTTCAGCTGCAAGTGTTGCTTCACAGTGGTTGGAACTTCTTCACCAGGATATAAAAGGACGTCTTGCTGGTAAGGAACTAGCGATGCTCTCAACTATGCAGTTTTTTATGTTTTACTTTCTGCAAAAAAATTTAAGTCTTAACTTCGTCTGAATGTCATCTGTTCCTAATCTGCAGCGCTCAGGCGCAGTAAGAAAAGAGTCCGTGCAGTCTTACAAATTGAGCTGCCACTTTTGATATCGAATGAATTTCCTTCCAATCAAGAAAATGAACTTTATGTTGTAAAAAGTCCGACCCTAGATTCCTCGACAGCGGAACTGCATGACACTAGATGGAATTCACTATTCGGTCAGATGGATACTACACTGACAGACGAGGAACAACAGCTTGTAAGTGTATCAAAAATTAAAACGCCCGTATAGTTTCTGGCTCATCATGAGCTCAGGATCAGTTAAATGCCAGCCTTCTTTAACTGCGTTATTGATTCTCTCCTTTGGTCCAATGACAGGAAAGTTGGTTGGAACAAGTTCGGAATATGCAACTACTTTGTGATAGAGGCTTATATCGTGAGCACAATAACATACCCGTTCATTTGCAGTCGTTACAAGGTGATTTCAGGTATTGTGATCTCCTCTTACATGACTCATTTTACCATCTTCATCAACATGTCATGTGTAACCATACAATATCCGTGTTGAAGCAAAGGCAAGTTTCTAGAGCAATATTTGTGCTTTTCTGCGTGTTGAGTGTCATTACCGGATATCTTGCAGACTTAAAATGGAGAACTCCGACGAGATGGAGTTAGCTGTTAGAGCAGCAGCAGCATCCATTTACTCAACATGCAACTTTTTGATGGAAAAAGAAAACATTGCGTGCTCACAGACCCGTTAGCCGGCTCGGCTTTCCTTTGGCAGTGTTTCTGTCACATTTCTTGCGGAAGCCTGCAAGAGCTGGATAGAGTTGTAAGTCTGTGTTTTAGGTGTATTTGTAGGGAGAGTAGAGCGCAAGTGCTTCTTGCCAAATGCAAATTTTTTTTTTGTACTTGAAACAGGGAAGACTTTAAATTATGTCTTCATCTGAATTCCTTCACAAGAATGCATATGATGTCTCGATTTCTGTGCAAATGCCATAAGAAGAAGCATTCAGTATAGATAGGATGTTCTCTGGGATTACAATTATATCCAGTAGGTGGCTTGCCTTATACAACATTTTGAAGCAGAAAAGAATCGACACAATACTGGACTACCTTCTGAACATTACTACACAATCCAAGCTTTGCCAACCATAGTATGAAAGGGAAGAAGAGTTAACAAGGAAGGAATCATGGTGCTGCAGTCGTCGTCGTCGTCGTCGTCGTCCTATTAGCGCCTTGTGGTTCTTTAGGCCCCTTTTACATGTACCATTTTGGGAACAGATTGTTTTTTTTTTTTCTTTTCAGTTGTACTCATTCTCTTTTGTCTTCCACCAAATCGTCTGCAAGCCCAAACACGTTATCCGCTACACCTGAGGCTTTCCTGTCGCTTCTTTCTAGTTTGATAGCTACATCACCAGCTGTCTTTAATCCACCATTTAACAAGATGCCCTCCTCTTCATCATCTCCGGTTTCTTCTGCATATGCAAATCTGTACCATTCCATGTAACGAGATGAATCGGTCATATGCAGCATTGATAAGTAAATGTTTAAAATTATGTAATGGTGGAACTTCCGGAAGATATCAATTTAAAATTATCAAGTTACATGGTTCCTTTATTACAGGCATACAACACAAACTACAGCTGCTCTAATGGAAACTAAATCCTCAATGGGAAAAGCTGGAGGTGAATATGCAGGTGGTTTTTCATCTATGTTCAACAAATAGAGAATTCATGGGCATGGAATCATTTACTTACGAAGAATCTGAAAAGGGATTTTTTTTAAAGAATTTAGAAGCTACGCAGCCAAAAAGTAGATAGGATGACCAATTAGTACGGGGCACTGAATTCAAATAGATTTTTTTATATCAAAATATCGGCTGAAAAGAATCCAGGAATTGAAAGATAACTGTCAGAGGCTGTGCAATGCAAGTCAAATATGGTCTGGTATGGCCCCACAAAGTTGAAATATATATATATGGAAAACTATGCAGAATGGAGTCCAGACAGTGATGATATAGATGTAAAGAAATGCTCTTCTATGTTCTGAACACCTGGATACTGGTGATTATTTATGTCTACATTGTCGATGGACAAGAAAATTATGGAGAGGAATTCTGAAATTGTAGGGCTGTGACTGAGTGATAAAATGCTCAATTAAAACCCAAACTGATGGGTCGTGTATAAGAACAGTCTCAAAAATGTACACGAGATTCTGGAGAACCCTGCTGTATGCAGTCTTTTGGAGCACATGGATTGAGAGAAATATTAGTATTTTCAATAAGAGAACATGCTTATCAAGGTGTTAAAAAGTTGCTCCTCTGATGTAGGGGAGCTGGCTAAAAAGGGAGCATGCAGTCTTTGGAAGAAGTTGAGGAGCTTGTTAAAAAAAAGAAATGCTTGGCGGGTGAAGTACAGGAACAAAGGATGCTCCTGTGATGTTTTTACAATACAGAGATGCATTGAGGAAGTGAGAAAAGAAAAAAAACAAAGAAACTGAAAATCTGAAAGGAAGTGAAAGCCGCGGTAGAGTTGAAGGGTTAAATTCCTTTGTTCTTACGATGGGGCAAACTAGATTTTTAACTTGAGTGTAAGCTTCCGAGATTTTTTAACATAAAAAAATACTCCTATGATATGAAAATTTACCCTGAACAGTGGGAGTGCTATACCTCGTTGGGTTATGTGATGGTGCCCACAGCATGCATATGATCCCCAGGAGTAAGTATGCCAGCAAAGTCCAGAAAGCTGGAATAATCCATGCTCTTCGCCACATTTCACTTAATGGATCCGTAGCATTGAAGTACAACTATACATCGAAAAGAAATAGGAAAATAATATGATTATCAGCTACTGATATGCCAAAAGTGCACAAAAGATGCATTGAAACATGGAAACGGAACTGAAGACTGAAACATAGGAGTGCATTGGTTTCAGGAGTAAGAAAGCAAATTGGGTCAAGTAAAGTACCCAAATTAAGTTACAACAATATAACTAAATCAAAGCGTTGACACGAAGCCTGCACTTATTTCAGTGACTAGGAAGATTAAAAGAATAATATTGCCAAGCGGGTCATTAACTTAGTATGCTATCACAGTGGTTCTGAATAGGAATTGATTCTCAATTGCAAATGTAACAGACAGTACCTCATAGCCAATCCAAGCAATTGACAACAGCACTGATATTGCAAGAGAATTGGTAAATTTCCTGTATAGTTCAAGCTTGGCCATGCTTCTTCGTATCTACAAATTTTAGACACAAGCTTATTGCTAAATTAAAACAAAAGGGTTGGCAAAATAGGCAACATTTATGATACAGGTATAAGACATTAAAATGAAAAAAAAAACTACAGTAAAATTGAAGAAACTACCTAATGAGAAAATAAAAAAATACAGATTTTCAGGTTTGTATGTGAAACGCTTGATATACTAAAAAATGTTGTTTTAGCTATGTTCACTATCTTCAGGATTTCAGAAGGTAAAAAGAAAGATACAACTCCAGTATATACGTGGAACACTAAATGCATTGTCATGCAATATTGTAATAACATCAGAATTTTGTGATAAGCCGAACGTGAATACCATAGCAATACGTATGTCGGTGAAATTTTTTGTTAATATTACCTGATGGCATCTCATAAAGATTCAACTTCAATGGAGAAATTAGTTAAAAGATTTCAAATTCATCAACAGATTCAATATTGGCATATTACCTGTAGCTTCTCCAATGTTTTAGATAACGATGAGAAGATCCAAAGAATAAAGCACGCGTCCAACAAAGCGACAGGCAGAACTATGAAAACCTTGGCTTTATTCGAAAAGTCATTGATATTCCCCAAATGCTCAACAAGATCGAGTGCTTCTGAAGCAAGAAAATATATCAAACCCAGTAGAAGTACTTTCCTAGACATACCACCAAGAGTTGGCCGCACCACGCCAAAGCCCATTGACACCACCAAAAGGAGAAGACGAGAAACTGTTTTCTTGACAGCACTGAATGTGACAGCCCATAAGGTAATCCCCATTGGCCTATATCCAGTTGAGTTGAAATTTACATACTCAAAATACCAAAAAGCCATTTCACACATCCCCAAACCAATAACAGCTGTGATGTGATAATGTAACTGAATAATATCTTTCCAATACTTCAAGAACTGAACAAACCAGATAAGGCCTAGGAATAGGTATGCTAGACACATGAAACCATAAAACGTCATCATTGGAGCCATTTTCCCAGGAAGATAGCCATCTGGATTTCTCCATACAGTCTTCCCACTTATTATTGTACCCTTGAGTTCTGGATCGCAAAACATGAAATATAAATAATACATTCCCGTACTATTTATCTCCACAACTTTTATGTCCATCGTAGTCTCCTCGTTTTTTCCTTCAAAGAAGGTCTGAATCCTATTTGGCCATTCTTCAGTATCGGGGTCATGTCGAATTATAACCTCTCCTAACTTACACACTCCTTCTTTTGAAAGTTCAGGGTTGCAGCAAATGGAATCAGGATTCGAAGTAGAGCCTCCAATCTTGTCTCTGTCTCTAACTGCAAGAATTATTGCTTCAACTAAACCAGTCTTCGGCTGCATTCCATTCTGTTTTGCAGCAACTTCTTTTGGCCTCCGAAAGGTAATAGACTCAAATCTGGCAACCAACGTGAGGAAAAATACCATAATATACTCCAGTGGACAAAATAAAAAACAGGTCACCTCTAGACATTATCAGTTTTTCATCAAGCTCAGAAAAACACAACTACGGTCCACCATTCCTACGAACGAAGGCATTAAATACTCTACTAATATTCAACACATTTTCAACTGCTGCATACAAATGATAATCAAAAAGTAAACTGTCCACAAATGACTTCAGCAAAGTTGTCTAAAGCAACCCTTAAATTAGCTCTTGCAGACAAATTCTCAATTCAGTATGTCTGTCAACATCATTAACTAATCATCAGAAAACGTCAGTTGACAATTTATTCTCTAAACCTATCACTCCTATAAGACATCATCAGCAAAACTGACAACTCTCCAATCCAACCATATACAAACAAACAATCTCAATCTCATTCATCATCATCATCAATAAGAAGCCACTCAATCACATAATCACATCACAAAATTATCTCGAAGTCACAATGATCGCCTACATGCATAACCACAAGTCTCAAACAACAAATTCCGGAACATACCTAATAAAGGACTTTCCATAGAGCGGCTTTTCCTCCGAAACTTCCTTCGATTCGTGAACTCTGGAAGCGTACATACCCTCGCTTCCGCCATGGAAGAAGAAGGAGTTGTACCTGGGGATGAATGCCTCGTTTTTATACTCGTGGATCGAAGCTTCGACTCGCTGCTCCAGTGACAGCAGCGCGAGAATCAGGACCAGAGTTCGGGTTGAAAACCCTAGATCAGGCGGAACGGAGCTTCGGCGTCGCATTTCCTTCAGCGATTTAGAGATATTGACGAGATTTAGCTCGAGAAATTGCCGAGACTCGCCGAGATCGTGGTTCAGTGTTGGAACGAGCGAGGGTATGATTTTCAACTCTCTCTCTATCTTCACACATTTTTATTGTCCTAATTAATTTTATGGCAAAATAATTATTTAAATTTCGATAAATTAAATGCAATATTATTTACTTTATTAAAATCGAAATGTAAATATTTAAATATTAAATAAATAAAATAACCATCGACGACGCCGAAGAGAGCTGCAAAAGGAGATGCAAGCGCCGCAAATGCATATCCACCGTCACTCTAGAACACCTTCGCTCTTCTCCTTCAGCCTCCTCTCATCGCCTCGTCCCGATCTCGTAAACCCTAATCGGAATTCGCGCCGCAGAATGAAAGATCCAACCTTTGGCGCAGCGCGAGTTCGTGCAACGAGAGCTAGGGTTTCGGACGCTGCTGATAAAATTGTATCTGCTGCTGTTGTTGAATGTGTTTCTGGTGGAAGAGATTGCGAGGTTGAGGAGAGTGGCGTTCTTGTTGTGGTGTCGTTTTATAAGTTTGCTGATTTTCCTGACCACAGGGATTTGCGGAAGCCGTTGAAGAAACTTTGCCAGGAATTGGTATTGAATTTCAAGCTTTGGTGCCTTCTTTATTCTTGTCCTGTTGATTTAGTTTTGATATTTTTTTGGGTTTTTCCGGGTGGCATGAGTGGTTAGATTTGTCTTAAGGTTGGATGAAATTATTAAAATTTAAGCTTGAAGTGCTTGAAATTAGGTCATGGTGATGTGATTGGGTGTTTTTTCTGGGTCACTGTAAGCGGATCCGAGTGATCTGGCTTGTTTTTTGTCTTCAATAAGTGTGCATTGGTTGTATGAGTTGCAAGAAGTTGAATTATGTTTTAGCTGTTTTGAAATGGGGATGGCATATTGTTATTTTTATAGTTGGGGACGTACGCAGGTGATTTTGAGAGTCAAATGATTGTAATGAATAGTATGATTTAGCGGCAATGGGAGGCAGATAGCGGGACTTTAAACTTGTTGCAAATAATTGTAATTGATGAAAGACTTTGAACGTGGTTAAGGTTTGAGAATACGATATAATAATCTACTCGCATTTATATACATTTATGGATCTTTTGCTAATGTTTCACGATGTTATCCATTTACTTGGTTCTAACTGAGCTGATACCATTCAGCGTGTTTCAGGTGGTATTATTCTAGCATCGGAAGGAATTAATGGAAGTATATGTGGTACCAGAGAATCAGTTGAAAAGGTCTTAGAATTTATTCAAAGTGATAGCCGCTTCAATGGCCTTCAACGGCTGGAATCACCAGTGAGTCCCGAGGAAGAGGCTATCCATCATGGACATAGTAGTGCATCTCCTCTAGCGGCAGGCGAAGATGCGCCCTTTCGATGGGATCATGTTAGAGTCAAATTGAAGAAGGAGGTAAATTGCATTCAAGTCTCTCAGAATATTTACCTGTTTTAAAGATAGCTCATTCCTTTCATATCCCATCTTAGTTTTGCATAAAATATTTCAACTTCCGCAGATTGTGACTCTTGGAATGCCAGAGGTGCTGCCCACCGAAAAGGTTGGAACATACGTAAGCCCAACTGATTGGAATAAAATAATCACCGACCCTGACACTGTGAGTGATTAACCAAGGCTACATGTAAAATGATTACTTTTATGCCGGTTAACGAGTTCCTGTTTACGAAAATTTCTTAGTGTGTGTTAGTTGCATATTTGCCGAGATATAAATACTAGTGCTATGTTTGTAAATGAATTCATTGAACTGGATCTGTAGGTGGTCATTGATGTGCGCAACAACTATGAGACCCGGATAGGGAAATTTAAAGGAGCAGTTGATCCCTGCACAACAGCGTTCCGCGAGTTCCCTTCATGGGTGGAGGAAAAGCTCGGACTTCCTGAACACGTTGACATGCAGAAGGTGGCAGAGAATGGTTCTGATTCCACCATTGAAGACGCTACAAAGACTCGCGGAGGAAAAACACCACCACGTGTGGCAATGTACTGCACAGGAGGAATTCGCTGCGAGAAAGCTTCTAGTTTTCTTCTTCAAAAAGGTTTCAAAGAGGTATTTGTGTCGGTTAATTTTTCCTTTCACTTAATTTCATTGAACGAATCTTTTAGTAATAAGTAGAAGAGTTGAGGTTGTGATGTTCATTATTCTGTATTTGCTCGATTCTTTCTTTCCTGTCTGTTTTTCCTAGAGTTGCCTAATTTTTTTTGTTAATGTATCAGGTATATCATTTGAAAGGCGGGATTCTAAGATATTTAGAGGAGATTCCAAAGACGGAAAGCCTTTGGGAAGGTGAATGCTTCGTGTTTGACAAACGAGTCTCGGTCGAGCATGGCCTAGAGCCAGGAAATTTCAAGCTTTGCTACGGATGCAAGCAACCTGTAAATGACGCTGATATGGAATCTCCAAAATGGGAATATGGAGTCACTTGTCCATATTGTTACGCCTTCAAATCTGAGGAAGAGAAGGAGCGAGCTAGAGCTCGGCAAAGACAGTTTGAGACGTGGGGCGTTATTGGTGGACCTGACAACGGTCGGCGGCCTTTGGTCAGACCAGATGACAATGGTATTACGAAATCAAACCCTAAGAAGCCATCAGCTGCAGTTTAAGCTACAGAAGTTTCATGTTTGATTTTTTCATTACTAAGAATCTTCAGCTGACAAAAAAGTTCCATTCTTGTATTGTGATGATTTGAACGAGAAGGCATTTTCGTAATTTCACAATTTGGAGTCAGAATTACCGCGGGTCCCAGTAACACAGCGGCCCAATACAAGCCCAACAAGCCCACTCAATAAAATACTATATTAGCTAACTGCATATCGTGGAAGTTAAGTTCGTTACGCGAGCGGGGCCGTGCAGAATCTTTCTTCCCGCTGATTTCGTGTATTATTTTATTTGATTTCCCTCTCCTCCTCCCTTCCACGAGCCTTGCCTGCAAGGTAACCCAGCTTCCGATTCTCATCTGAATTTTCCCCAATTTGTTATTATCATGTGCAGATTTTCTTAGGGCTGCGACCTACGCTTTGGTGTTGCTGTGTGTTGGAAATAAGGTGTGAAGAAAATGGGGTGCGCCTCATTTGTGACTAAGTTTTGAGGGTGGAGAACACCTCGGATCAATTTGATGTAAACTAGGAAAATACTCCTTGTTGAATGTAGTACAAAATTGATCAAAGAAATGTCAAATTCGGATATGTTTTGAATGAGATACGAGTGCTCAAAGTTATGAGTATGAATCTGCAAAACCATTGACCAGAGATTGACCGAATCAATCTGAGTGATTCGGTCAGCCATAAAGTGATTCGGGCGAATCACTTATGCAGTGCAGTTCGAAGTGAACGAGTCAAGAGAGATTCGTGCACGGGCTGGGTCAACCGAAAAAGACGGAACCTCAAAACGAAGTCAGCCCATGTACCATGCGGTTACCTGATATCGCGTAAGGTGGCTGCGGGAATAGAGGAAACAGACTCCTCCATCCTCTCTGTATTTCATCTTATAAAAGAAGACGAAATACACAGAGAGGAATATCGATCGAAAACACCGAACACAGCAGTCCCGACTTGAAGCTTTCTCCGATTTGCTTTGTTGTGTGAGTTGTGGTGAGTTGCTAAAGATCAACAGAGCTCGCTTCAGCTTGATTGTGTGCAATCTCAGAGCTGAAAAGGGTTGTTTTATCCTGGGAAGCAAGCTGCCAGTGAAGTCCGACGAATTGGACGGCAATTTCGCTTCAAGGAAAGCGTCGAACGTGACTCAACCGGAAAACCCACTACGGTTCATTTCCAACTCGTGTTTTATAGTTCATTATCTATCTAACCTGATCTGTGCAGAGAGAACGCGGTAACAAGGGCAGCAACAGTCTTGAAGCGAAATTCTGGATTTGCAGAGGTTCTGCGCGAACCTGCAAACTTGATTCGGGAAGACAGTGTTTGATTCGACCGAATCAACTGTCTAGCAGAGAGCATTTGATTCGTCCGAATCATTTCTGACTCGAGTAGAGTCTGAGTTTGATTCTCCCGAATCAAAGCTACTCGAGAGACTGAGGTTGATTCGCCCGAATCAAAACTGACTCGAGTAGAGTCTGAGATTGAGTGATTCGACCGATTCAAAATCAACTCGGGGGCTGGATTTGTGATTCGTCCGAATCAGGGTCAATTCGGTTTGACCAGAGTGGTTCGCCCGAATCAGAATCAACCTGAGCAGATTGTGTGATTCGCCCGAATCGGAATCAACTCGTGCAGATTGCCGATTGATTCGCCCGAATCAACTTCTACAGAATTGATTCGCCCGAATCATATTTGATTCGAGCAGTTGTTTACTGCGTTGTAATCTGAATTTGTTGATTCGATTACTGATACATCTGCCTCGTGTGTGTAGATAATGAATCCTGCAAACAACGAAGCTGTGAATATGGAGGTGGAAGTCGAGCAGTCCGTTACTGTGGGCAGTTCTACCTCAGTTCCTCCTCGGGGTGCGACATCCAGCACTTGGATGCGATCACCATCTATGGCTCCGGCCGGGAATGGGCCTGCGGGTCTGATTCCAAACCCTCCAGTGGCACGAATGTCAGCTGCTTTGGTTCCTGGTGAGAGGCCAGAAAAGTTTGCTGGATCAAACTTCAAATTGTGGCAGCAAAAGATGAGGTTTTACTTGACCACCTTGGGTCTGGCCCGGTTCATCACTGACGATGCGCCAATTGTATCTGAGGATGCAGATACACGTGTGCGGTATGCATATAGTGCCTGGAGAGATTCAGACTATTTGTGCCGCAACTATGTCCTGAATGGCTTGACTGATTCTTTGTATAATGTGTACTATACAAAGAACTCAGCCAAGGAGGTTTGGGAGTCTTTGGACCGGAAGTACCGGACTGAGGATGCTGGGTCCAAGAAGCACATTGTGGGCCGCTTCCTCAAATTCCAGATGATGGATTCAAAGACGGTAGTTTCTCAGGTGCAAGAGCTGCAACTCATTATACATGAAATTCATGCTGAGGGAATGCAGATAAGTGAGTCATTCCAGGTTGCAGCAGTGATTGAGAAGCTTCCCCCGGGCTGGAAAACCTTCAAGAGTTACTTGAAGCACAAGCGAAAGGAGATGTCCTTTGAAGACTTGGTGGTTCGCCTGAAAATTGAGGAGGACAACAAGGGATTTGATAAGAGTTTCAGAATCCAGGGTGAGAAGGCTAATGTTGTGGAGCATGGTGGTAGCCCCAACAAGCACAGTAAGAAGCTGGCTCCGAAGGGTAAATCCTTCAAGAAGAAAGCACAAACCAAATTTACTGGGAAGTGCTTCAACTGTGACAAAGAGGGTCACAGGTCAGCTGAGTGCAAGAAGCCGAAGAAGAAGAAGAATGTGAACCTCGCTGAGGTAGAGGAGTTGGTGGCTGTGGTCACAGAGCTCAATCTTGTGGACCAGAATCCTCATGCATGGTGGCTGGATACTGGAGCAACTCGCCACATATGTGCGGAGAAGAGTGCTTTTTCAGAGCTGCAGCTGAGTGAAGCTGGAGAGAAAGTCTACATGGGCAACTCCGCCACATCGCAAGTCAAGGGGAAAGGCACTGTGATCCTGAAGATGACATCAGGAAAAGAGCTGAAGCTGACAAATGTCGCTTATGTGCCTGACATCAGAAAGAATTTAGTTTCTGGTACTTTACTTGATAATCATGGGTTTAGGATGGTTTTTGAGTCCCAAAAAGTTGTACTTACTAAGAATGGTATGTATGTGGGACGTGGGTATGTGAAAGATGGCATGTGGAAATTAAATGTAAATGCCATCAAACCTAAACTTATCAATAAAGTGAATTCTTCTGCTTACTTGCTTGAATCTTCTTCTTTATGGCATGGTAGACTAGGCCATGTGAATTATGAGTCAATAAGGAATCTAATGAAATTGGACTGTATACCCAAGTCTCAAATTGATTCCAGATACAAGTGTGAATCTTGTGTTGAAGCAAAATTGACAAGAACATCTTTTCATAATATTGAAAGAGATACTGCACCCCTTGACATAATACATAGTGATCTATGTGATTTAAAATTCATGCCATCAAGAGGTGGGAACAAATACTTTGTGACTTTCATTGATGATAGTACAAGATATTGTTCAATCTATTTGCTAAGAAGCAAAGATGAGGCTATAGAGAAGTTTATCTTGTATAAGTCGGAAGTTGAAAACCAACTAAATACAAAGATTAAAAGGCTTCGCAGTGATCGTGGAGGTGAATATGTAGAACCTTTTGGAACATTCTGTGCACAAAATGGGATCGTACATGAAGTCACTCCACCTTACTCGCCTCAATCAAACGGTATAGCTGAACGCAAGAACCGCACCATCAAAGAAATGATGAATGCAATGTTGCTTAGTTCAGGACTACCTCAAGGAATGTGGGGGGAGGCTGTTTTATCAGCCAATTATCTTTTGAATAGGATACCCCGGAAAAGAAAGGACAAATCTCCTTATGAGTTATTTAAGGGGAGAAAACCTAGTTATAAGCACCTGCGGGTGTGGGGATGCTTAGCGAAAGTACTAGCTCCTGGTCCTAAAAGAATGAGGATAGGACCGAAGACGGTTGACTGTATTTTCATTGGCTATGCACAAAATAGTAGTGCATATAGGTTTATTGTGTATGAGTCAAAGAATCCTGACATACACAAAAATACTATTATGGAATCGAAGAATGCGTCATTCTTTGAACAGATATTCCCTAAGAAGTCCAATGAAATAATACTGAGTTCACCGGGTGAACGAGGCGGAGACGAGGATGAAATGCCTCTGCCGCAAGAGGAAGTATCCGAGGAGGATACAAGCCAAGAGGAATTCAGACGAAGTAAGAGAGCCAGGATTGAAAAATCTTTTGGTCCTGATTTCCTAACGTTTGTGCTTGAGGCTGAACCCCACACGTATAGGGAAGCCATAAGCTCAGTGGAAGGACCTTTATGGAGAGAAGCCATAAAGAGTGAACTAGGCTCCATTATGCAAAATCATACTTGGGAGTTAGTCGATCTTCCAGGTGGAAACAAACCACTCAGTTCCAGGTGGGTTTTTTCCAGGAAAATGAAAGTAGATGGTACTATTGATAAGTACAAGGCGAGACTTGTGGTCAAAGGATACAGACAGAAGGAGGGTCTGGACTACTTTGACACATACTCACCCGTGACAAGAATCACTTCCATTAGAATGATAATTGCCATCGCAGCACTGCGCAATTTAGAGATTCATCAAATGGATGTGAAAACTGCTTTCCTTAATGGAGATCTTGATGAAGAGATATACATGGAACAACCTGAGGGTTACTCAGTGCCAGGACAGGAGACGAAAGTGTGTAAACTTGTGAAGTCTCTCTATGGCCTGAAACAAGCGCCAAAACAGTGGCATGAAAAATTTGACCGTGTTATACTGTCAAATGGTTTCAAAATCAACGAGTGTGACAAATGTGTATACATTAAGAACACTAATCATGGGTATGTGATTTTGTGTTTGTATGTTGATGATATGCTCATTGTGGGAAGCAATGAACAGATGATTAAGTCCACGAAATCTATATTGAATTCAAAATTTGATATGAAAGATTTGGGACGAGCTGATGTAATTTTAGGGATTAAAATTACAAGAACGGCCGATGGATATATCCTGGATCAGTCACACTACGTTGATAAAATTTTAGACAAGTACGGAAAAGATAATTTAGGAGTATGCAGAACTCCTATAGAAATGAATCAACACTTGTCTAAGAATAAAGGGGAAGGAATTTCCCAAATTGAATATGCAAGAGTAATAGGCAGTCTCATGTATTTGATGAACTGCACTAGACCTGATATTGCATATACAGTTAGTAGACTTGCTAGATACACGAGTAATCCTGGAGCTGAACATTGGAAAGCAATCGTGAGAATACTGAAGTATCTACGATTTACTCGTGACTACAGTCTACATTATACCAGATATCCCGAAGTCATTGAAGGATACACTGACGCTAGCTGGATATCTGATATACAAGACTCTAAAGCCACTAGTGGATATGTATTCACTTTAGGTGGTGGAGCAGTGCCCTGGAAATCCTCTAAACAAACAATAATTACTCGTTCCACGATGGAAGCTGAGTTCGTTGCACTAGATAAATGTGGCGAAGAAGCAGAGTGGTTAAGAAATTTTGTAGAGGATATTCCTCAATGGACAACACCTGTGCCAGCAATATGTATATATTGTGATAACCAATCAACGATTGGGAGAGCACAGAATGTCATGTATAATGGTAAGTCAAGACATTTACGTCGAAGACATAACACCATTAGACAACTTCTCTCGTCTGGAGTCATAAGTATTGACTACGTGAGATCCAAAGAGAATATAGCGGATCCATTAACCAAAGGGTTAAACAGAGACCAGGTAGAGAAGATGACTAAGGGAATGGGACTAAAGTCCTTGGAGAAATAAAGTCGAAGCAAAGGAAAACCCTACCATGATGACTGGAGATCCCAAGAACTTGGTTCAAAGGGACAACCTACTTGCTGAGACTGTGTAAGGTCACTGTGGGGGTAACTCCTCGGTTCCATTCCTTGACTTAACAGTGACTCCCGTACGAGGTTAAGCTCGAAGCTTTTAATGATTATGAAAGTTTGAACGATGAGGTTTCAAACGGATAACGCGGGATTATCTCAAAAATAATCACCTATGTGAGAGAGAAGTTTGGCCGCTTCAAAGGATGATTAATAGGACTTAATCATTTAGAAACTCTTGCAGAACCAGGAAGGGGAACCATGGCCGAAATGGACCCACCAGTAAGAGCTGATGTTGATCAGGAAGATATCTGTGAGAACTTGGTTTTGTTTACATTAGAAGACGAACAGTTCAAAGACATTATGTCTACTGAACAGTCAGTAAAAGAATCAAGTTTTCTCAAGGGAAGGTTCAAGGGCTTTTGCCCACCTATCTTATGCAGATATTGACCGTAGAAGCTATCACCACAAAGAGTCGAGTTGTTTTGATTTTTCTTTATTACTTGATTTTCTTCATGTGGGGGATTGTTGGAAATAAGGTGTGAAGAAAATGGGGTGCGCCTCATTTGTGACTAAGTTTTGAGGGTGGAGAACACCTCGGATCAATTTGATGTAAACTAGGAAAATACTCCTTGTTGAATGTAGTACAAAATTGATCAAAGAAATGTCAAATTCGGATATGTTTTGAATGAGATACGAGTGCTCAAAGTTATGAGTATGAATCTGCAAAACCATTGACCAGAGATTGACCGAATCAATCTGAGTGATTCGGTCAGCCATAAAGTGATTCGGGCGAATCACTTATGCAGTGCAGTTCGAAGTGAACGAGTCAAGAGAGATTCGTGCACGGGCTGGGTCAACCGAAAAAGACGGAACCTCAAAACGAAGTCAGCCCATGTACCATGCGGTTACCTGATATCGCGTAAGGTGGCTGCGGGAATAGAGGAAACAGACTCCTCCATCCTCTCTGTATTTCATCTTATAAAAGAAGACGAAATACACAGAGAGGAATATCGATCGAAAACACCGAACACAGCAGTCCCGACTTGAAGCTTTCTCCGATTTGCTTTGTTGTGTGAGTTGTGGTGAGTTGCTAAAGATCAACAGAGCTCGCTTCAGCTTGATTGTGTGCAATCTCAGAGCTGAAAAGGGTTGTTTTATCCTGGGAAGCAAGCTGCCAGTGAAGTCCGACGAATTGGACGGCAATTTCGCTTCAAGGAAAGCGTCGAACGTGACTCAACCGGAAAACCCACTACGGTTCATTTCCAACTCGTGTTTTATAGTTCATTATCTATCTAACCTGATCTGTGCAGAGAGAACGCGGTAACAAGGGCAGCAACACTGTGATGGGTTTGATTTCGATAAGATGATGTGATACATGGTAAAATTGAATTTAGGGTTTTGTGGTTCCGCTTTCATTTAATTGGATTTGGTCTGCGTTGAATTGCAGCTTTCAGAACCTAATCTTCATGAAGTCTAGAACTTGGGGTGTATTTGCTGTTTCCTGTGATTCGGGAAACATTCGCTTACCTTCAATCGGAGCGGAGGTTGAAAGCCTGAGATTTAAGGCCATTGTCAGGAATCTGACGTCATCAGTTCAGCTTCCTGGACTGTTTGGAAAGATTCACCATGGTCTACTCTGGCTTTTTTAATGGGAGTGAGACCTTTGCGCAGAAATCCTCCGGGCCGCAGCTGCATATTCCTGCTGATTATGTCGAGGTGGATTTTTCAGATGTATTTGGTCCTGCACCTGTTCAAGCCTCCAAAGAATTGAAGTACACGGATGACGAGGGATTTCTTGTTGGATCGGATGGAAAGGATGGGCAACATGGTGATGCAAGATTTATTTGTAATTCTCAGGATTTGTTCGGGCCTGACGAGTGCTTCAGTTCATCGCTGAAGCTTGAAGAGCTTACTTTGTTCGAAACAAATGTGACAGACGCTGATGAACTAGTTGATGATGTAAGCAAGGATGCATTAAAAGTATCTGTAACTTCTGATGCTGAAAAGAGTTTTGGGCTTGAAGATTTTGAGGTTCTAAAGGTCGTTGGCCAAGGCGCATTTGGGAAAGTCTATCAGGTGAGGAAGAGAGACACTTTGAAAATTTATGCCATGAAGGTTGTCCGCAAGGATACGGTTATAGCAAAAAATCATACCGCATACATGCAATCTGAGCGAGATATTCTTGTGAAAGTAAGCCACCCCTTTATTGTGCAGCTCAGATTCTCATTCCAGGTGATGAAAGTTACTTACCCTTTTATAGTTTTATGCCTTGAAGATTTCCTTTCTTCTGTAAATTTCACTGTTTTAGAATTTAAAGTTGAGGACTTTTGGAACTTCTGGACGCAGACTAAATACAGACTGTACCTTGTGTTGGATTTTGTCAACGGAGGTCACCTGTTCTTCCAATTGCGCCGCCAAGGACTGTTCAGGTAAAGTTCTTGATGCTGACATTTATATTTCATATGTCAGAAGTTAGAAAAGGAACTTGTTCTGAAAGTCCTGATGGTTAATTCAGGGAGGAGTTAGCGAGGATATACGCGGCTGAAATTGTGTCTGCTGTTTCTCATCTCCACAACAACGGCATAATGCACAGGGATCTTAAACCACAAAATATTCTCCTGGATGCTGGCGGCCATGTAAGATCCTGTCGGAAAATTTAAATCCGGTTGGCCAGTCCATTTTTGCCTGAAAAATTATTTTGGGCTTGCAGGTTATGTTGACAGACTTTGGGTTAGCCAAGGAATTTGAGGACACCACAAGATCAAATTCTCTATGTGGAACAACTGAATACATGCCACCGGAAATAATTCTTGGGAAAGGACACGATAAGGCCGCGGACTGGTGGAGCGTTGGAATTCTTTTATACGAGATGCTTACCGGCAAGGTTAAGAATATTATGTTTCTGGCCATTACAAGTTTCTTCTACTGATAATATTATTTTTACATGTGGATGGAAAAAATGCAGCTTCCTTTTACCGGTAAAAACAGACGGTTACTGCAGCAGAAGATACTGAAAGACAAGCTGAAGTTACCAAAATTCCTCTCAAGTGAAGCCCATTCCTTATTAAAAGGGGTAAGATTGATAATGAATTCAGCTCACATGTCATCGATTATATCCAGAAAATGACGAGACTCTAATCTACAGTACCCCATCTCATCGTCTCCTTGTCGTTTAAATTACAGTTGCTGCAGAAAGAAGCACACAAACGCGTTGGCAGCGGCCGCGATGGAGGTGAGGAGATAAAATCCCACAAATGGTTCATGAGTATCAACTGGAAGAAGCTAGAGGCGCGGCAGCTGCAACCAACTTTTCTTCCACTGGTTTCGGGTAAAGACTGTACTGCCAACTTTGACGAGGAGTGGACTGGCAAGCCTGTGCAAGAGTCTCCGGCTACAACTCCAAAAGATGGAAACCATCCCTTCAAGGGATTCTCATTCATAGGACAGAACACCTTGTAATCCAAAGTTCATCATTTTATAGAAAGCCAGCTTATATGAAAATTATAGCTTGGCAAGAAAGAATTACAGCTCAAACATGAGTGAATTAAATCTTATAGCTCAATTACAAATGAAGAAATTATAAAATTATCGATACATTTCAACTCTATCGAAAAAATTAAATAAAATCATTTCTTAATAAGAATTCGTTCTCAAAATAAATGTTATTATATTTGGTTGATAATGGTTGAATAATGTGTAGTTGAAATTATATCGAAGCCTAATGGGCCATAAAATGAAAAAAGCCCAACGGGCCAAAAATAGAACGGATGGATGAGTAATTCCAGCTAGGAATGATTCGAGCTGAGCGCGTATATATTCCAAATTGAAGCACCTTCTCGGTCCTTCTTCTCCGATCTGATTAGAGTTCCGTCGAAGCAATATGGGGAGGAGTAAGTGTCGAAAACTGTATTGTTACGAATTTTTCAATATCATATCTATGAAAATTTGCTTTGTTCATAAGATTCGGATTTTTTTCGGCTTTCGGAATTGCATGCGGTCGAATTATGAGCTCAATCTGTGAATGAAATTTCGTATTTGGTCCTGGAAAATTTCTCGCTTGTAATTAAGTTAGGGAGCTTTGAAGAAATGCATTGTTTGATTGACAATTGTGTGTTGTACATCGTTAATTGTTTAAATTTCTGGAATTACGTGATATTAATAGTCTGGATTGGTATGGATGTTGATATGATTGGAGATTGAAATCTTGTTGCGGATTTTCGTATATTGAAATCTTGTTGCGGATTTTGTAAATTGAAATCTTGTCGCGTTGTGATCTTATAATTTCCTGCTTACAAACATATGATTATGATGGAGAAATGTTTGTAACATATAAGGGTAATGATAGGATGTGTTATTGATGTTTGAGAGTTTGGGTGTTGGATAGTATTGTGTTTGATTGGTATTGATTTGATTGATATTAGGGCCAGCGAGGTGCTATAGACAGATCAAGAACAAGCCTTACCCCAAGTCGCGGTATTGCCGTGGTGTGCCTGACCCTAAGATCAGGATTTACGATGTAGGGGCGAAGAAGAAGGGAGTTGATGAGTTTCCATTCTGTGTGCACCTGGTGAGTTGGGAGAAGGAGAATGTGTCGAGCGAGGCACTTGAAGCAGCTAGGATTGCTTGTAATAAGTACATGACCAAATTTGGTGGAAAGGATACGTTCCACTTGAGGGTTAGGGTTCATCCATTCCATGTCTTGCGTATCAACAAGATGCTTTCCTGCGCCGGAGCTGATAGGCTTCAAACTGGTATGAGAGGTGCTTTTGGCAAGCCTCTGGGAGTCTGTGCTCGAGTTAGCATTGGCCAAGTTCTGCTATCTGTTCGTTGCAAGGACAGCCACAGTCACCATGCTCAGGAGGCTCTGCGACGTGCCAAGTTTAAGTTCCCTGGCCGCCAAAAGATTATTGTTAGCAGGAAGTGGTAAGTTCTAGTTTATCAATTCGGAAGATTATTATTACATCCCTGTTTTCTTTCTAGCCTGAATTATAGATTTTGTGAATTTGTGAATATATAATTTTTTTTCTTCTATTTGAAGGGGATTTACAAAGTTCAACCGAACTGACTACCTCAAGTGGAAATCTGAAAATAGGATCGTGCCCGATGGTGTTAATGCCAAGGTTGGTCCGCTATCAATACTCAGTACCCTGGCATTATGAGCATGACTTATTCATGTTTCAGTCACCATCTTGGTAGTCTCAGTCAGCTTCTTGTAATTTGAGTTTCTAAGCATTTTTCTTCCGTTGCTCATGTCATGCAAATTCCTTGATTCTCTTATTGAGGGCAACATAAATTCATTGCCATTGTTTCCCTACCTTCCCATTCTAACTCCGGACATATCATGCATGCAGCTTCTCGGACCTCATGGACCACTGGCCAACCGACAGCCCGGGAGAGCTTTCCTGTCAGCTGTCTCCTACAGTGGTGGAATTCCGGTATAAATAATCAGCGTGTAGGAGAGCCGTGGAATTCCGGTATAAATAATCAGCGGTGTATAAATACCCCGTACGCCGTGTACAAGTTTCTGTTTAAATATTCTAAGCCATGGTGATGGAGTCTGTCAACGGTACTGTTACTGTATGTAATAAATAAATAAAGTTGTCTAAGGTTGATCAAATTCCAACCGGCTGCAGCAACTTCTCAGCTGGTTAAGATTTTCAGCTTGAATTCCCATCAAGCAACTCCCAATTAAGATTCAATAGAAAACAATGTTAGCTTTAATTGTAAAACAATGCAATTTTATCTCAACTTAAATAAAATAAGGTGGGCTTGGGTAACTGGTAGGGTTGATGTACTCTTAAGAGCTACGATTCAAGGGCCAAAAGATTTGATCAAATATTTCCTTTGGATGGATTTTGAATTGAGCTGTTCAAAATGAAAGCTTCGGACAGAGAAAGGTACTGCCCTATAATTAGCCGGATTTATAAAATTTGAGTTCCACAAAAAGACGTGATCCATTATAAAATCAAATTTATAAACTATCACAAATAGATCACTCTTTTGAGTTCCAATAATTTATTTCGGCAAACATTTCAGTTGTATATTGATAAGCTTTCATCCTACTTTCTTTTTCCCTTCTGGATTAGTTTTCATTAATCTGCCTTATGGAAAAATGAAGTACCTACAGTTTGAGGTTTTTGATATCCATCATCCTCAACTTCTTCTCTGGAGGAAAACATGGTTGAAAATCGTGTTAATTTCTGATGCACGTATGTTGTTTGATAATTTTTCACAATGGCATATTTTAGTATACGTGTTGCAGGAATAGATGTGGCTGATGGAAGAGTTTGGAGTTTTCAGGCAACTACTGAACTAGCCCAGGTATATATGGCACATTGAATTCATGGTAAGGGATAGACACACTAGCTATACCAGGTTTGAATTTGAGCTAATTTGTATACTGTACTTGGTGTGTCTTAGACATTTGCTGAGAGCCCATAAGTTTAGAAGGGCATCTTTAATGCGTCAAACTGTGGAAGAAGTCATCCTCATACCCTAGGTTCCGGTAGCCCAGCCACATTAGAGCGCAGAAGTATAGCATTTGAATTTTCAGCTTGATAGAGATAAGTAAACCTGGAGATGACATGGTATGATCAGTGTTGGTCTTTGACATTTTTATGTTTTTGTAAATAAAACGGATAACTTATTTCTTGTAGTAAGGCAGTGAGCGTAGGCCTGACCTGTGCCTTTCGGAAATATTTGAGGATGAGCAATGGGAGTGTTGACCTTGTCTCGTTTCAGTTTGTCAGTGAATAAATCCCCGTGAGTTTGTGATCTGTGTAATGATTGTGCTGTTTCTTTGGAGAGGTTTTGAACTGATGCATCCATGCTTTCTGAATTGCATTTCTTTGTTATGGTATCAGAGTGCTCTTTCGGAATTTGTACCCCCATAGCCTGCATTGATAGCAAATCTCTGAATGGATCGATATCACCTGCATATGTTTTGCACTGAGAAGGATGTGCATGAAGTTTTTGTTCTATGGTGTAGTTCTTTGAACCTTCTATGTCATTGTAGACTGCTGGCATGGGTTCTCCCCGTTCTTCAAGATCACTGGCGGTATCACACTCATTACTCACTTCAGGGAAATTCAGAGTGCTACAGTCAATGTCTACTTCTGGAAAACCATTTTCCGAACCTTGGGTTTGGGTCCTTGGCTCACTGCCAGTTGAGTGACAAAAAACAGCTGACCTGTTCGTGGCGAAAATCTTTGGGCTCTCTAAACTTGGCGATTTATTCAAATGACCTTCATGTTTGTTTTCAGTCTCATCATGATTTATTGGGAACTCAAAGCTCCGTGCTTCGTGGCCAGGTAAAGGTAATGCTTCCTTCTTGGTTTGTTCCTTAACCCAAAAATTTCCTTCGTGGATTGTCAATCTTGATAACAAATTTCTCTTGAGAGAAATATTGGCAACTGATGGTATATGATTCTGATGAACTGTTTGATGGGCTATAAACATGGATGGTTTTTCGTTCATCTGAAAATCTAATGTTCTGATATCACCTTCAGAAGTGCCTTGGCTGTGTTCTGTCTCATTTTCTATATTACTAATCATGTTCAGGTCCATCGCGCCGCTAGTTCTGGAAGTCCCGCAATCTGAGCTATATGCCGCATTTCTTTTCAAAGGAAAAGACACAGAGTTTGCCCGGTGGATTATTGACCTTCCCCTTCTTCTGCCAGGAGCTGTTGATATATATTCTAAAAATGTCAGCTCTATCCCAGATTTTCTTGTACTGCAAACAGTTGGCTGCATGAACCTTGGCAGCTCTAACGTTGGGTACTTACGCACATTCCTGATTTTATCAGTATCCTTTGCTGCAGGCTTTGACTCTTCCACGAACAGCTGAGAAGCTCCTGCTACTTGCATGCTTGGTAAATCTGATTTCTTTGTCAGAATTTCCAATGTCTTATTTATCTTTTTTATTTTCCAACTAATGCCTCGTCGCTCTTCTTCAATTTGTTCCATCTTTTGCTGCAGACTGATCAAGGCTGCTTTCTTGCGCTCCCCGGCTTCCTGATTTTCATCATTTCATCAACATTAGTGCTTTAACGAAAAAAGGAGGGGACTCCAAGGTTCCCTAGTCTTCCAATTTAAAAGGTATGCTACCGGAAATTATTTCTGGCAATAAAGTTAGTAAAATCTCTTATTATGAATGTGTATCGTACCAAGTAAATTAAAAAGATAACCCTCTTTAGATCAGGTTGGATATTCAGTATTTGGGTAATATGAACCTTTGATATCAGTGAGGTGCAGAGTATGGATCATCACTTACTTGCGACTCTCTTTTACCTAAATTGACGCTTCTTGCTCGTGTAGCAAAATTCAAAGAGCATACTGACTCAGAAAGGTCTTCTTCTTCCGAACTGACATGTACAAGCATAAGAGTTTTTGAATCCTCTCCTGACAAAAACATTCAGATTCTATTTTACAAGCTCGTATATGATTTTGAATGGATGAAAAAAAATTATTCCCCAATTTGGATGAACAATCCAAACATTAGTAAAAATGACAGGGTTCTTCCTATATTTACTGGACCAGAAAATAGATCAATCACAGCTACGTTACGTTGTTTGGCGTATAAACTGACTTATAAAACTGAAGGTATTTTTACCTAAGCAGTCTTGCGTAACCAGTGTGAGTTTACTGTTCCTGTCAGAGTAGAAATCAAATTTTAGGGATAAATACATTCATGATGTTCAAGCTCAACCGGCTTATAGTTTGGTTTTATCTGCTGCCTGTAGAGAGCTTAGTCCTGTTTTTTAGTACCTGTAAGGTATATGTGACTTTTTCCTTTGAAGTGCATCTACAACATCTCCGAGCGCTGAAAGTGAAAGATTAATAGCTTTTCCCTCTTCAAATCTTCTACCTTGCGCCATTGTTTTCAGCATACGCTCACTCCCTCCTAGATCTACCATCCATAATTTGTTCACCTCCTGCCTCCTCTCCGGTGCATTGACTGAGCTGACTTTAATGCGGATCATGCTGGAAAATAGCAGTCATATGCTCACAAAATTTAGTATGCAATATACATCAAATGGTCATGATCACTGACTACTTGGCAAGAAAAAAAATTCAGACAGGATTTTGAAACTTATGTTATCTTTTTACCAGACAGTAACTTATTATGGTACATTTCTTACCAGTGGGATCGGCTTGAAGTTTCATTCAAGTCTGTTGACGCTGTTGATCTCAGCTGACTTCCAAGTCTATAGAGTTTCAGAGCCTGCTCAGAGTCACCCACTTGTATGGATTTAAGGTTTTCAATCTCTATTCCACCCTTTGGATCAGTTTGAACTGAAAGGCTTGGTGGAACAGAATCATATACTCTTGAGGACTGCGGAACCAGCAAATCCTTGAGATGTCCCAGATAAATTTCAAGCATGCTGAAAGTTACTATAAGTTCTTGGTTACTGACTGTTGCTTGTTTGAACAGTGCCTCGATTCCTCTCTGGACTACTCCTGGACTTTGTGGAGTACCTTCCTGTTACAAGAATAAAGATTCTGCAAGCTTAGAGGTTAAGATTTTTTTTAACAGGATGTACCAGTTTTGCATTGCGGTTTGGTTTCATGATGTTTACCATTGTGAAAGTTTTCCCTGATCCTGTCTGCCCATATGCAAAAATGCACGCATTGTAGCCATCTACAACGGACTTGATTATAGGCTCGATGTCTGAGAAAACTTCATCTGAAATAGATGGTATTCATAAAATTTCTGTATGTAAGAAATCCTTGTTTATGCAGTTTAGCAGAAGAGAAGCTCACAGATGTCTGAAAATTTTTAGTTATCTCAAAGCTAATGTGTGAAAGTACCTTGAGATGAATTTGGCTGGAAGACCTTGTCAAAGGTATAATGTTTGCTCTTGCATGCAGAAACATTCAAAAGCAAATCACTCGAATTCAGCGCCACAATAGTGAAGGCAGACTGCATAAGTGTGGGTCTAATACGGCAGAAAACCCGGATGTTCCCTGCACGAGGCCAAGAAGATTTGTATCGAGACTTGTTACTCTTGGTGAGATGTACATTAACTTCCTTACCTTTCAAGTCTAGGAATTCATTCAGCAGCTGCCTTCGTTGCACATTCAACTGTTTTATGAACGAAATTAGCTGCACAAGTTCATCTGTTTCAGGAGATCAGAAGAGGTATCAACTCTAGGAAATTAGTGTTCACTATACACTAGGGAGTTAGTTTCGTTCTAGTCTTCTTACTTTTTATCCTGATAACATCCATGTTTGAATCTGCGCCATTTTTGACAGAACCATGCTCTTCAAAGTCCCTTTGAGCTACTAAGTGTGAAGCTGGTGCGGCCTCTGATGGAAGGTTTCTGATTATACTGCAGACTGAATTGACCCAAGCAGCGGTGAGATGTGCCTTGAATCCCAGTAAGGAATGGATTGACTGTGCCAGATTCTGAACAGGCTTTCTGGAATCCATTATTTTACCAAGTAAGTTCCTCACATGCATCTGAATTCTTCTATACAGATTCCTGCATCTCCTGTGAGATGCAAAAATTCTCTTCTCCTGAAACACAGAGTGCCCGAAGATCAACTATGTGCAGACCTGAGGACCTGTTTCTTAGCTGCTTTAGACTGAGTGCGTGGAAGACTCTGATCCCAGGTGAGCATCTGTGTTCAGAACTGGAGCTCGTTTTACCAACTTGAGAATTATGTAGAAGAGCAAGTTTTTTCACAAGAAATTCCTGGTGGGCAATCAGTAATTGGCTGTGAGAGCTCAAATGTAAGATGAGAGTAGCTCACCAAAGTAGCTAAAACATGGAGCATATAAAGAAAACAATGCCACTAAAGCAAGCAGGAACTCATAAGAGAGTAAAGTCCCATGTGAAGCAGCCAAACACAATATTGGAATCATGTTTTAATCTCTGATTTTGTTGATAGCCAGGTTTGGATTGTAGCCTCTGGACAGACAGAGAGGCATTTCCTTGTCTGAGAATAAATGAGGAAAGAGAGCCATAAATCAAGGGCCCCAGCACAACCCACAGGTAAAAAATTGCTCTAATATTTATGATGTGATGCAGTTAATCTCCATATTTAAAATCCTTGTTGAAGGCAGTGAGTGATAATCTGATTACTTGAAGACTCTCCAGTTGGGTTTATCTGATTATGTTTCTCCCTCCATAAATGTGTTGTTACTTTCAGCTACCAACCCAAGGCCATCTTCATTTACTCCTTGCAAATTTTTAATCCCAGTAAGTAAGATTCTCAACTCTGGTAGAGCCAAGCTTGAGTTTTAACATTATCAGATATGATTTTTTATCCAGTAGTGCATTTTCTTGTGATACAGTTATCATGGTGAAATGAATCTTCATGACGTCATCAAGCTGAGGAACATATACGTATTGGAGGGACAAGAGAAGCAAGGAATGTTTGTTCCATCCTATAAAGATGATATACAATTTCTCTGTGATTATGTTGGTTTGTTTATCTTATTTTTAGTACCATGAAACTGTGGATCTTAATTTTAGGAGAATCCATTTGTCAACTCAAGATTAATATCCTCTGTTGAGTTTCAGGGCTATAATAAACAAGCTCATCAATCCCAGTGAAATATATCATCAACATGTGTTGTATGGAATAGAACAAACATCAACCAGCATCAATCAGCTTAGACTTGTTGAAAAACATTAGTTATCAGCTTAAAAATCCAACTTACAAAGAAAAAAGAAAAGGAGAAACATGATTTTGTCCATGCTCCTTCTGTTCTTGCATTTCCCTGATACAATGGTAATACCATAGTAAGAAGAAGTTGATGACATAATTCTGCGTCGCGGGTTTGGAATGAATCTAACAATGCCTATTTTACTTTCGGTGCGCAACTGAATGTTCGATAAACTCTTTCCCCACACCTCGTCCTCCTCGATAAAATGATGCTAGCACCGGCCTGACATCAGGCGGTTTATGGGTGGCAACATCTGCACCATATCAGGCCAATCTTGCTCAGCACAAGTCACTAAAGTGCAGTCATAACAGTTTACAATTACAAAATCACTTTGTTTTTAAGTAAGAACACAAGGCACTCACACTCGAGAAAAGGAATCAGATCAGCCAGCTCTGTGTCATCAGTTTCAAGTCTCCATGGCTTTATCTGTACACTGTTTTCAGGCTGCAGGCAAGTTTCTAAGGCATGACCACTTACATATATGATTTTTTCCTGATCTCTATTCAACTTTGAAAGGTCCTGTCAGAGGAAAAAAAACAGACAACAGCTATCATGGTATGGGACTCGGTCCTTAAGTAACATGCATTACTAATCACAGATGAAAGCTCAATAAGTTGACAAACTTACTCTATAACGATTCCCGTTTTGATACTTGGTCGCTCCTCTGTTCAGCTTATAACTTATACAATGCTTTGGATCCAAACTTTCACCGACTATCTCAACGAACTGAAATACCATAATAAGCACATGTGTCAAACAACATGAAAGATAAGACACGTTGGGAATGGAATAGAAAGAAGTGTGTAATATACATGCTCCCCCTGATCCGAATACACAACAATTTCATAGTATTTAGTAAGATGCTTGAGGAAAGCATCAGTGCCAGGTCGTTTATAGGTTCTGCCGCCTCTCGCAAGCTGTACATGAATTATAAGATGAGAAAAAGATAGTAACAAAACACTACACTATAATTGCAAGTTTTTTAATAAGCAAATCCAAAAGAAACAATGAAATATGAATACATGTATACCAGCAAAAAAAGAAGAAGGTGAAAAGGCCAACAAAGCAAATCAAAATCACTCCTCAGTTGAAACTATACCTTCCAATCAGAACAAACCAGAGTCTCGTTCAGATCCAGAACAAGTGTGAACGTGCGTTGCTCCTTCGGATGCTTATCTGGGAGAAGCTTATTAGACAACGGTTCAGTGAATCCCTGCAAAAAAAAAAGAAAAGAATCCAATGTGCAAGACTAATTCAAGACAAGTAAAACAGCACTTGAATATAATGGTAGGATTTATCGCTCACTTGCACAAATTTCTCTGTCGATCTCCTTAGGTCCAAGTAGAGTTCAGTTGCTTTGGCTGGCCCTGAAAATCAGATATTTTATCCATTACCAACACTTGAAAAAATAGTTTAAATTTTTTGCAACACATTCCTACCACTGGATATATAACCTGTAACCATGTACTAAGTAACCAAGAAAAAAGTGCAGTGACTTTCAATATATCACCTGCCATTGCAGAAGAGAACATGGCAGCTTGAAACTTCTGAATTGCAAATTTGGAAGCAGGAGAAAAAGGGCCACAAGTATTAGCAAAACAGTAGAAAAAGGGGTAATCATAGTGCCTACAGAACATTGTGTTTTCAAAACACAGAAGCAAGTTTGCGAGGCTCCAAGAAATTGTTTATAACAACATTCAAACCATGAACAAGGCAGGTAAATCAAGCAAGCCAATTACCGCCAGAGAAGACGCGTCATCACCCACCACTGCCTTGTTACTTGCTAAAGAGCGCAAGGCTCTGGTCTTTTCTTCACATTCATCCGCACTGTATGCTGGAAGCATAAACCAGACTTAACATACCACATTGAATAAGTTTCACTATTTCACTATTTCACTATAACTATCTATCTATCTACAAACCGACAAAAACCAATTCAAATGAATCCCATTTTAGGCGCTACTGAAACTGCATACGCATTACAATTCAATCATCAGTTCCAACGAAATACCAACCATATGTAGCGTAGCCGGCAGCCGACGAGACTCCGGTAAGAGTCGAAAGTCCGACCACCAGATACTTGAACGATTTACTGTCCGCGACATTCCGCAACGACTTGATCAAAGGTAAGCGAGCGCTGTACCGCGAAAGGAGTCGCCTGTTGAACGACATGGATCGAATCGATTTGGTCGAGCGAGTTGGCGATGGGACGTGTCTTATTCCTGTTACGCCGTGATCAAACTCAATTAGGGTTTTACCATTGATATACTGGGAAAATTGAAATAAAACGCTGGCTTGCCTGACAAGCAATACATTTATATAAATACACGCAGAGAGAGGAGAAGAGAGAAGTGGCTGCGTCCGAAACTAGCGGCGATGGAAGATCGGGAGAGGGTTTCGAAAATGGAGGATCTCGTCATCGAGAAATGGAAATTGGATTCATTTCTGGAGCGCTCTTCCTTTCCGTGGAATTTCCTGTATTACCCGGGATGTGCGTTTTTGGGCGGGACTGCTGTTGGAGGAGCGAAGGGGACGCTGGAAGGGCTGAGGGCGGCGGAGAAAGGCGAGACGTTGAAACTGAGGATGAATAAGGTTTTGAATTCAGGCGTGGGTGTGGGGACTAGGTTGGGTCGGTCGATGGGGGCTTGGGGGTTGGTTTATGGAAGTGTCGAGTGCTGTGTTACGTATCTAAGAGGAGGCACACATGATCCGTTGAACAGCTTTGTCGCAGGGTTCGGGTCCGCAGCTCTTTATAAATCTGCTTCACCGAGGTCCGCTTTGATTGCCGGCGTTATCGGAGGAATCACTGCAGCTTCTGCCGTCACCGGTGCGAAGCTCCTAGAATCGATCGTCGCACAGCATCAGGTAAATAATGACCCGTCCCTCATTTTGTCTAGACCTAGGGTTTGCAGTTGGTATAGGTGTGTTTTTTTACGAATCGATGAGTTTAGATTTTGATTACCATGCTGATTGTGAAGTGTGATTGGTTTTCATTAGGTGACAGGTTCAGAGAAACATGGTGTGATAATCTCCAGTCCAGACTCGGCTATGGAACATTTCCCCTACGGAATTGTCAAGATGACGGGTACGATGTATGCGACGGGAGCTGTTGCTGGATCTGCTTTTCACTTCTTCAAGGGAGTGCGTAACTCTCCTAATGGAAGCCGCTTTGTCGGTGGCACTCGAGCTCTGCGCATGGGCGCTCCATCAGTTGCCGGTCAATTGGCTGCCTTCTCATGCTTACTCGAAACATTCGAGTGTGCAGTATCTTATTTGAGACAGAAAGACGATTCATGGAACCCAATTATTGGTGGAGCTGCCACGTTTGGGTTCTCAGATATCCGTCTGGGGATTGTTAAAGCTTCTTTATCGAGCCTGGTAGGTGGGTTAGTGTCTTCCATGATTGAAGGTGCTATGGCTATGGTGGAACTCAAGAAAAACCAGAAGTACCATGATTTGATGAAACTGGGTCCCGCTGCTACTCCTGCACTGATGCAAGACGAGTAACTTTGATGCACTAAATGAAAACATGACTCGTAATACTTATCGCTATGCTATTTGGTTGAATAATGCAAGTTGCTCTTCTCTCTGGCGATTTCTGAGTCATTGTCAAGCAATCTATGCTATACCGCTTCTTTTTCTTTTCAAATCAGATGCGGCAGACTTGTTCCATTTAAACTGTTTATTCATTTATGCAGGTAGAATGGCTTTTGCTGTGGTTTGGCTTTCTGCAAGAGCTCAGGAAATAACTGAAAATTGTTTTCCTCACCAACAATCTTCACTGTTGCAGTTGATATGAATTATTATTATTATTCAAAATTAGGCATTGCTTGATCTTTATTATCGTATTCTCTTGTGAAAAACAATATCATATTCTACCCTACCAGCTATCTTGTTCTCTTCACTAGGCTACGGTCACACAAAGAACTAATTACACCTCTCTCAAGGAGCACAAGAGGCCGCAACCTCTCCTAGCCTATCAGGACTCCGCAGCTTCAAACGCGCAGCAACAGTCCTCACAATGTCCGCTCAGCACACGCATGAGCCCTCACTGCAAGATGAGCCTTCAGCTCTTCACCTCTCCTTCGCCGCTTAATCGTCTCACGCAGGAAACGCTAAAGCTCGAGGATGAAGAAAACAGAAGTCGTGTCTTCTTTTTTGATCATAAATTATGGCTCAAGATATCAACGAACCAATTCTTATTTTTCCAAACAACACCGGCTAATTCCACCTTCTTCCGGTTCAGTCAGCACTGGACCAAACAACACCGGATTTGTGAAGAAAGGAGCAGAGCATAAAGCGTACAATTTGAAAAAGGGTATGTATGGAATCAAGCAATCACGGAGAATAAGGTATTCAAAAATTGAATCGTATTTCATGAAAGAAGGGTTCATCATGTTAGCTAATATGTGGATGAATTGGTGTTTAAAGTGATGCTTGAAAGCCTCAAAAGTTGTATGAAAAGTGAATGTTAGATGAGGGCTTTAGGAAGAATGAACTTGTTTCTTCGAGCCACCCCATTGTGACCGAGGTAGAGTAGTTCCACGACTGCTGCATCATGCCATGGCTGAAACTCCACAGCTCCTGTCGAGGTATCAATTGCTTGCTCAAAATTCCAAACTGGGTACGTGGCCATTTAATGGGAGGCTGAGGAGGAGGTTTGGGGTTTCTCTACATTGCTTTTGCACATAGGAACTTTTCATTTTGTGGTTGCTTGCGCTTTAAGGAAACTGGATTGTCCAGCTAATATCATATGAAACAATGACCCGAGATGCATTGGCAAAACATTTTAAGCAAAGGCAGTAGTAGCAAAGAGTAACAAGAAGCAGAAAAACTTGAAATGCTGAGGCTTGTTTAGCTAGCTAATAATAAGCTTGCATTTTACACCAAAAGAAAAATATAGGAGAAGTAGTATGTGTTTCTCTCCCTGCTGAATAATAGATGAGAAACAAACTCATCAATGGGGCTGATCAAGAAAAACTCGGTTTATCATCCAATGTGACAAATGTGTTGTATGAGTGATGCTTAAATACCTCGATCATTACTTGACAGTGATGATCTTGATGATGGAAGCTGCTCCGACACGGTGAAGGGCCACCACTGCGTCGCCTGCCTTGCATAGTCCTTTCGCTTTGGCATGCTGGAGGGCAAACTCTACTGCTTCCTCTGTCGACTCTGCATGGGTAGCCTTGGCTGATCCGGCACTCAACACGGGTATAAGGCCCCGGAATATCAGACTATGCCTGGCTGGAGACTCATCGCTGCATGACCAGTCGAGTGAATCTGTCTTCATCTCAGGGACGACAACAGACAAAATAGGAGTTCCTGGCCTATACTTGGCCACTAATTTGGCAGTGCTTCCTCCCCTCGTCAGGACAAGAATGAGAGCTGCCCTAGCAGAATTCGCTGTTCTCACCGCAGAGGAAGCCAAACTCTCCAGTGGGCTCATGGGCACCGGCGCGGTTTCCATTATCTTCTTGAATACAATGCCATAGTCCAGCGTGCTTTCTGCTTCTAAGCAGATTTTGGCCATGGTTCTAACAGCAAGCTCTGGGTAAGCTCCAGCAGCTGTTTCACCACTAAGCATCACGCAGTCTGTGCCGTCCAAGACTGCATTGGCAACATCAGTGGCTTCTGCTCGAGTAGGACGAGGAGATTTAATCATAGACTCCAACATTTGGGTTGCTGTCACCACAGGCTTCCCTTGAATATTGCATTTGTAGATCATCACTTTTTGTGCCAGAAAGATCTTCTCGATAGGAATTTCCATTCCGAGATCACCTCTTGCAACCATAAATGCATCAGAATTCGCAAGAATATCATCAAAATTTGCTACCCCTTCTTGATTCTCTACCTGAGACCCATATATACATAAATATAAACATGAGTTATCTCGATTATCATATCAATACACATACCGAATTATCACGAAAGCAGCAGATTACATTTACATTATACTCATTATATTTATCATATTCCACTAACCTTTGACATGAGCAGGATATTCTTTGCATGTTTTCCAAGTAGCTTCCTGACTTCGACCAGGTCAGATCCTTTGCGAACGAAGGACAATGCAATCATGTCAATATTATTAGGAACTCCCCAGTTCAATATATCCTCCTTGTCCTTCTCAGTCAAAGTTGGAAGATCCACAATAACTCCCGGGAGATTGACATTCTTTCTTTCACCGAGCATGGCAGAGTTTTCACATCGACATCTAACCAAACCTGCTTCTTTGTCACATTCGAGGACTGTAAAGGTAATTGTTCCGTCAGCACATAGAATCACACTATCAGGCTTCACATCATGGGCCAGCTTTTTGTAGCTCATGCATATCATCTTCTCATCGCCTTTTATGCTGTAGTCGGTAGATATGGTAATCTCTTGACCCTTTTTAAGCTGAACCGGATTTCCATCCTTAAGAAATCCAGTCCTAATTTCCGGTCCCTGCAATCATGAAACAGTTTATGAGACTTAAAGTTACTTTATATAACTCCAACAACTACGTAATAAAATTACTGTAGGAGTGATGCACTGAACTGCACAGAGAAATTAATCTCACTCTGTAGAGATGCTAGGCTTTGCCTGCAGAGATGTCCATAAACAACACCGGTCAAGAGGCAAGAAAACATACTTTCAAAGAAAGTGAAGCTACCAATTCAAGTAGAACTCATTGATTGCTTAGTGTCACCATGAAATATATTGGACACGCATCTAAAGCACCGACTGTTACAGAGAGCAAAACTTCTTGGTAGTTTATAACAATGACCAACTGCTAAGTGGAACAAAATTGCTTCAATACGACTAAACTATTTACCTCATCATCATGACTTCTATCGGCCAATGATTACAAACAGACAATAATTGAACATATACACCAACCCAACTAAGGAACTGCAAAACAAACTGGCAAATATCCCCCAATAAATAGCAAATTGAAACTTCCAAATAAAATCCTATCTAATCAAAAAATCCACCAACCGGTCAGGGTCTTAAAAAACACAGATCTGAAATTCATAACAAGGAATACCAATTGTGATTCCGAAACCACTCGATAGACAACAACAACAGCCACTGATTGAATGAATACTTGGGGACGAGGGCGGATGGATGATTAATCGATTACCTTGGTATCGAGCATAACAGCGCAGAGGATACCGGTGTTCTCCATACCGATATGGAGATTATCCAGCGTCTCCTGATGATACTCGTGAGATCCATGAGAGAAATTGAACCGCGCAACGTTCATCCCAGCCTTGAGTAGCTTCTCGATCATCGGAACAGATCTCGACGCCGGCCCCAAAGTGCACACGATCTTCGTTTTCGGCATCCTCTCCGCCTCCATCTTCACTCGACCGGCACAGAAGCTGCGATTCTCAAAAACCACAAGAGAGAGAAACTGAACACGATGGTAATTACTTTTCACGCTAATTTATTTTTATAGGGAGTTGCAGTGAATCTGATGAATCTGGTATCGAATCTGTCTATTCAAATTTTATACTATATTTTTAAATACATAAATAATTTTACTAAATAATTTCACAAAATCATAATTTTATTTTTCTGACTTGCTACGCAAGAAAAGATTGTCGGGTGGCTGGGAAGGTCGCGTTTGGACGGGGCTCGAGAATATACTTTTATTTTTTATTAGAAAAAGAAAATTATTTGTATTTGAAACTTTATATAAAATTAAGTGATGATTACATTTAATTTCCGATAGAATAAATAGGATTTAATTTTTTGACAATCCTTCATTTATAATTTTTTCAAATTGAATTATAAGAATTTGATGATCGAATTTATTTTATCTTTATATATGCATATATGAGTTGGATGTGAATGGAAAGCAACTAAGGTAATTTAGGACCAATGGCTGTAAATTTTGGTGGGTTGGACCGTTTGGGGAACACCAAAAGACAGACTATAATTGGATGCGCATGGCTACACTAAAAATCATATCATAATGATATGATTTTTGATTAGGACTCTAATCATTTTAATGAAAGATGATTATCAATGGGCCCACTTCCAAAAGACACCTTTTGGTTATGTCTCCAAATTTGGTGAGTCAAAGTCACGTATCAGATTTGATTTAATTTGGTGAGTCATTGTATTGTTTGAATTGAATAATTAGAATAAATGAGTTTTAACCGAATTTATCAACTTTGTGCCCCTCAACTTCCCATTCGCGGGAATGGTCAAAATTTAATCATAATGAGTACAAAGTGTGATAATTTTTGAATTCCTTCATCTGTCAAAAATAGAAAACTCTATTCTTTGTTTGCCATCATTTATCGACGTACATAATCACATTTTACTTCAAAGCACCGCTTGAAGTGACATCAGCAATATTTCTTAAAAATCAAGGCATAATAAAATTAGTCAAGAATTTCCAATTGTTGATAAGTGTGAAGCCCTAATGGCATCATCAACTCTTAAGTTAGATAAGTATGTGCGATACTTTATATTAATGTTGTACTACTGTCCATAATATCTTTTAGTGAATATATCGTCCGGCTTAGCTTGTTACAACTTTGCAGTACAAAAATTTAATTTCTATTGGGCGGTCAAATTTTGTCGTATAAACATCGCACCACCGTCGAATAACTAACAAGTTTGGCAGTTTTTCAACTATAAAAATACTATATTATAGTAAAGTTAACAATCAAATAAAATATTAGATAAAAATACGACGCTAATTACACTTTTTTTACGATGGAAACAAAACTGTCGTAAACACGTCAGATAACGATCAAAAATCCGCAGCTATATATACGCCGACTATACAACGATGTTTCGACGAAACAAAGCGATGAATTTCCGATTGTGATATAACACAATTTCGTTATTGGTGCACCGTCCGAACTACACAACAAACTCTAAGACGGTTTTGCGACGAAAACCAATAACGACATACACGATTTTGCAACCGAAGCCGGTAAACAAAATGCGACGGTCTTATTTAATGGCCCTCCAGCATGCCAAAGCAAAACGACTATCCAAGGCAGGCGACGCAGTGGTGGCCCTTCACCGTGTTGGAACAGCTTCAATCATCAAGATCATCACTGTCAAGTAATGATCAACTTTGCTCTTTCTCGAGGTATTTAAGCATCACTCATACAACACTTTGTCTGTCCAATTGGATGAGTTTTTGTTGATCAGCCCCATTGATGAGTTTATTTCTCATCTATTATTCAGCAGAGAGAGACACATACTGCTGCTTCTATATTTTTCTTTTGCTATAATGCAAGTTTATTATTAAGCCTCTCGCATGGCAGCATTTCAAGTTTTTCTGCTTCTTGTTTGTCTCTGTTACTACTGAGTACTGCCTTGCTTAAAATGTTTTCCCAATACGTCTTGAGTCGGCTTTGAATCATTTTAATTACCAATTCATCCACGTATTAGCTAGCTAACAATATGCTTAGAATATATTTAACTAATCATATAATATTTCTACTCTTGCTCTGATATCATATTTTACAGAACTGAGTGTTTGTATCCCCTTGATTGTTTGATGATTGTTGTTGTTCTGGATAAGTTGGCTGAAAAATAAATTAAGTGTCTAATTAGAAGTTTTGTAAAATATGGTATCAGAGCCAGAGTGGAAGTATTATATGATTAATTAATGTCTTTCACATATAATCTTATGCGAACATGAATTTCATTTTTAAAATAAATAATATAATCTCAATTAGTTAAATAAGGATGATGACATATATGAAGTATGAGTTATTTTGTTTAGGGCTATAAAAAGAGAGTGACAAATCGATATATTATTACCTAATATGTTATAAATAAATGAATATAACTCTATGATAGGAATCTTTTTACTTTGTGTTGAGAAATTGTATTAAAACATTATCCTGGAAAATAATCATATAATACTTTGTTCTGACTCTGATACTATATTTTACAAAACTTCTATCTAGACTTTTGATTATTTTCCAGCCAACTTATATGAGAAAAATAATAATCATGCAGCAATCAGAAGGGATACAAACTTTCATCTTTATCCATATGTGAAAAATCTTAACTAATCATATAATATTTATATTCTAGCTCTGATACCATATTTTACATAATTGAGGATTTGTATCCCCTAGACTGTTGAGTGCTATTGATGAGTTATTGCTACCATTGTCGCTCTCTTCATTTATTTATATTCGACAACTATTGCTACCAGTTGCCTGACAATGGGCTGGCTGAATAATCAAAGGTCCTGTCTCTAAGGAAAGGCTACTCTCTATATACTTGTTTCTACAGTAAAGTCATACCAAGTTGGTCATCCAGAATGAGGTCTAACGGTGCTTATGAATTCCAAGTTTCTAAGTACAAATCTCGTCCCATATCTGATTTATATATATATATACGAATTGGGGATGGAAAATTAAAAGTTGTTATAAATAGTCACTAAATTAAACCCGACATTTTTTGGTAGAGATAAATGGGCAAGTCGGAGGAGGCCATTGCACAAAAGAAAAAAAGAGAAAAGATAGAAAGAGAAAAAGGAAGAAAGAAAAAAAGAGAACAGAAAGAATAAAAAAAGAAAAGAGAAGAGAATAAGAGGAGAAAAAAGAAAAAAAATGAAAAGTAAGAAGAAGAAAAGAAAAAAAAAATGAAGAAAGAAAAAAAAAATGAAGAAAGAAGAAAGAAAAAGAAAAAAAAGTAAGAAAAAGTAAAAAAAGAAAAGGAAAAAAAAAAGAAAGAAAGAGAAAAGAAAAAAATAAGAAGGAAAAAAAGAAAAAAAGAGAAGAAAAGAAGAAGAAAAGGAAAAAAAAGAGAAAAAATAGGAAGAGAGAAAAAGAAAGAAAAAAATAGAAAATAAAAGATAAAAAATAAAATAAAAAAGAAAGATAAAAAAAGAAAGATAAAAAAAGATAAAGAAGAAAAAAGATAAAAAAATCGGAGGAGTTCGTGTTTCTTGAGGCACTCTCTTTCACATTTTATTTTTTAACAATTCTATCATACCGTTTGTGGCTTGTGTTTTAACAATTTTATCGCAGTTCACATTTTATCTCTTTCACAAATCGGAGGAGTTCGTGTTTGTGGCTTCAGCGAATCTCTTTGCTCCCGTTTCATCGCGGTTTCCAAACCACATAGCTTCCGCAAACGCACAAGTTCTAGGCCGCCACAGTCGTTGGTCCAGCACTGATGGATCCGCTTGCTCAGACCACAGAGCCACCTCCCCTCCCAACACCAGCTTTGCCTCTTCAGACGTTAGTCCATCTATTATGTCGTAATTGTAAATGAGCGACCAGGTTTTGAACGGGCCACACCATGAGCCACCATCTTTCTGGTCTGCTCCCGGGGGCTGATTGTACTGGCTATCATTTCCTAGGAACTCACCATGCCCACAATCCAAATAGTAAAAACTCGACGATGAGACTATGGCACGCCAGCAGATACGATACGTTTAGTGTTGACTGGACCGTTGTTCCATGTCTGTAAAATTGTATTTTGGTGCGGCAGTAAGCTCCAGTTGACGCTGATTGTAGAGTCCACCAGGACATCTTCCCAGTAAACCACAGTCTTGTTCAACGACAAAAGGTAAGAATGCGTCTTGTTTACGAATGTCTCAAGAAGCTCGCTGAGCGTTCCGCCACTCGACAAGAAAGCCTGAATAATTGGATCAGCCTTCCAACAGCCGGGAATAACCTCATGTGCTCCTGCATGGTAGAATGTCTCAGGAAACATGTCAGCTACATCACTCATTACGTTCTTCACCACTTTGTAAGTTGCGGGTGCAACGGGTTTAGGTGACCGGTTCCTGGCTCCGATGCAAGCCTATCGTCCCAGCTACTGCCCGCAGGCCACCAGAACATATTCGCAGAAGCAACTATCTCAGGATAAGCTGCAGCCCATGATCCCGTATGCCCTGCAAATTCAATCGCGCACATTTTAAGTATTTCATACCACCATGCAGAACAATGTATATGCGGCAAGAGGTCAGAATGTCCACCAGAACATGGAAAAAGCTGAATGTCCCAGAAAACCTAATCTCCAAAATCAATCTTTTACAAGAATCAAAAAGTAAGGAATTCAGCCATTGCTGCACCACGCAGAAACTACAATATCCAGATTTTGTGAAGTCAATGGAGTAGCTCAAGAATAATCAATAATCATGGTGGAAGAAAATCAAGAACAAGTCTAAGTGAGTTTGGTAAGGGACTGACCAGGAGCGTCGATCTCTGGCAAAACTCGAACGCCGTGCTCAAATCCGAACTGGACGATCCTCTGCACATCTTGCGGACTGTAGACCATCTCGGAACCATACGATCCTCTATCAGCGAGATCCGGTTCCGACGGCAGCACGAGCGGGAACGAATGCGAGTCGGTGATGTGCCAGTGAAACACGTTCATCTTGTTCTGGCTCATGGTCTCGATCGTCCTCAAAATATCCTCCACGGCGTACAAATTCCTCGACGTATCCAGCATCAATCTCCGATGCGGGAAGATCGGCGAATCGGAGATCTCCACTCCGACCGCCATGCGTGACGGACATCCCCAGACCAGCTGCGAGAAGGTGTCCATCCCTCGCCTCGCTCCCCATGGCGTCACAGCCGTGATATTCGCGACGCCGCTCGCGGCTGGGATCCGGAGGGTGTAGGAGTAGTCGACGGCGTGGGAGAGCGGGGCCTGCAGCTCGGCGACTGCGACGGAGAAGAGGAATAGAGGCGGTGAGGATTTGGAGATGTTGAGCGGGGGAACGACGAGCGGGCGGTGGTTCTCGGCACGAATGAGGCGGAGGCGGTCGGAGGGTGGGGTGATGGCGAATGTGGGAGAGAGGAGCATGGCGGCTTGTGGGCTGGGCCAGAGAAAGGTTGGTGGGCTTGGGCCAGACGTTGATTGGAAACGACGACGTTGCAGCTGCAGAAGATGAAGATCGGAGTACACGGAAGGCAAGTATGGAAGTGAAGAAGACATGGTTCTCGATGCTCCTCATCTCCATCAACAAGAAGCTACTAGAAGACTGACTACAGGCCTGTGCTTCTCTCTATGGACATTTCATTTTAGCACTGTTTGTGTATATATATATATATATATACAATACACATGAGACAAAAGTATCTTCTTTCAAGGTCAAAAGGTTAGCAATTAATGAGCTTGTGTTTCTTTGGTCATGTTTTAGAGTATATATATATATATGTTTTTTCTCAACCGAAATGATTGGAAACCTAACTAATTTTTAATAACTGAAACGAATTAATTTGAAGTATACGATTAAAATTGTAAATTACTAAAACAGACATATTTTAAATTATGTTGAATAAATATTTACTAGGATCGTGGCCTATTTAAGTTTGACAAGACCGTGGTCTTATGTTTGTTGCAGGTCTTATTAGAGGCTTCATGGAAAATCTTATACATAAACAAGTGTTGTAAATGAGAAAAGAGAGAGGATTCATTTGTAATTAAGTGAGAGTGTTGTTGCGTGTGTGCAGAGACGCAGAGTCGAGCAACAGGGAGCACTCATTATTCCTTTCATTCTCTCAGCTTCGCTTCAATGAATCCCAAGAGACGAGTTGTAGAATTCCTCAAGCAAATGGCTGAAGAGTTACCGGCAATTTTCTATAGGCACAAGAATGAAGAATAGGAGAGGAAAAAAAAAGGAGGAGGAGGCCGCAGAGAAGGCGGCCGCTATTCAGGCTCTCATGGAACATGCTGAAGCAGAAAAGGCTGCTGTGGAGTATATCGAAGCGTTCATTGGAGCGGAGTATGCCGCAGCTGAAGCTGCCGCAGTTAAATTTTGCATGCCTTACTCTTTCACATAAGATTATATTGAGATTATATTGTTTATTTTAAGAATGAAATTCATGTTCACATAAGATTATATGTGAAAGACTTTAACTAATCATATAATACTTTACTCTGGCTCTGATACCATATTTTCATAATTTCTAACTAGACTTTTGATTTATTTTCATATCAGAAAAATAACAATCATGCAGCAGTCAATTGGGATACAAACCTTCATCAATTTATCCAAATGTGAAAAACCTTAATTAATCTATAATACTTCTACCCTAGCTCTCCCTTCATCAATTTATCCAAATGTGAAAAACCTTAAATTATTTTCAGATAAATTTATTGACGAAGATCGTGTGGGGCCGGCGTCGAGATCTATTCGAGAAGCTACTAAAGGCTGGGCTCTGATGGATCTCACGAGTATCATCAGTGGTATTGTTTGAGTTAATCTGCTATTTTTTATTTGTCGGGCTGTGTAGTTCTAACTGCGTTCTGCTTGTGCATCAGGGTTATGTTCTTCTCATTACTTTAGTTGTATTTTCCGGAGCTATCATATCTCTGGGATCAATTGTTATCCAATAAGTTAGTGGACAAAAATAGATTTGACAATACAATACGAAATACAAAATAGATTTGACAATACATTACGAAATACAAAATAGACAAGTCACTGTAAAATAAATTCATACATAATTTTTAATAAAAGGTAGTAATATTAATTTATGTATTATATATATGTCGAGTATAACTTAGTTTTTGTATTATAAAAAGTAAGAAGACTTCAACATTAATATCAGCTCCCTAATGTATAGTGTACAACAATTTCCTAGAGCTGATACCTGTTCTCATATGCTAAAAGTGATGAACTTGTGCAGCTAATTTCATTCATAAAACACTTGAATGCGCAACGAATATTCTATTTCTATCCTCATTACAAGTTTCTTCCGATCATCTTTGACACAGTAGATAACTACTCTTAGCGAGTACTGATAATTTATTTTTGCCTTTGAATGGAAAAAATGCAGCTTCCTTTTACCGGTAAAAACAGACAGTTCTTTTTCCAGCCATGACATCAAGATTAATCATACCATTATTCAAAAGGATCGTGGCCTATTTAAGTTTGACAAGACCGTGGTCTCATGTTTGTTGCAGGTCTTATTAGAGGCTTCATGGAAAATCTTATACATAAACAAGTGTTGTAAATGAGGAAAGAGAGAGGATTCATTTGTAATTAAGTGTGAGTGTTGTTACGTGTGTGCAGAGACGCAGAGTCTATAAACAAGTCGAGCAACAGGGAGCACTCATTATTCCTTTCATTCTCTCAGCTTCGCTTCAATGAATCCCAAGAGACGAGTTGTAGAATTCCTCAAGCAAATGGCTGAAGAGTTAGCGGCAATTTTCTATAGGCACAAGAATGAAGAATGGGAGAGGAAAATAAAGGAGAAGGAATATACGGTTAAAACTGTAAATTACTAAAACAGACATATTTTAAATTATGTTGAATAAATATTTACTAGGATCGTGACCTATTTAATTTTGACAAGACCGTGGTCTCATGTTTGTTGCAGGTCTTATTAGAGGCTTCATGGAAAATCTTATACATAAACAAGTGCTGTAAATGAGAAAAGAGAGAGGATTCATTTGTAATTAAGTGAGAGTGTTGTTACATCTGTGCAGAGACGCAGAGTCTATAAACAAGTCGAGCAACAGGGAGCACTCATTATTCCTTTCATTCTCTCAGCTTCGCTTCAATGAATCCCAAGAGACGAGTGGTAGAATTCCTCAAGCAAATGACTGAAGAGTTAGCGGCAATTTTCTATAGGCACACGAATGAAGAATGGGAGAGGAAAAAAAAGGAGGAGGAATATACGGTTAAAACTGTAAATTACTAAAACAGACATATTTTAAATTATGTTGAATAAATATTTACTAGAATCGTGGCCTATTTAAGTTTGACAAGACCGTGGTCTCATGTTTGTTGCAGGTCTTATTAGAGGCTTCATGGAAAATCTTATACATAAACAAGTGCTGTAAATGAGAAAAGAGAGAGGATTCATTTGTAATTAAGTGAGAGTGTTGTTACGTGTGTGCAGAGACGCAGAGTCTATAAACAAGTCGAGCAACTGGGAGCACTCATTATTCCTTTCATTCTCTCAGCTTCGCTTCAATGAATCCCAAGAGACGAGTTGTAGAATTCTTCAAGCAAATGACTGAAGAGTTAGCGACAATTTTCTATGGGCACAAGAATGAAGAATGGGAGAGGAAAAAAAAGGAGGAGGAATATACGGTTAAAACTGTAAATTACTAAAAGAGACATATTTAAATTAGGTTGAATAAATATTTACTAGGATCGTGGCCAATTTAAGTTTGACAAGACCGTGGTCTCATGTTTGTTGCAGGTCTTATTAGAGGCTTCATGGAAAATCTTATACATAAACAAGTGCTGTAAATGAGAAAAGAGAGGATTCATTTGTAATTAAGTGAGAGTGTTGTTACATCTGTGCAGAGACGCAGAGTCTATAAACAAGTCGAGCAACAGGGAGCACTCATTATTCATTTCATTCTCTCAGCTTCGCTTCAATGAATCCCAAAAGACGAGTTGTAGAATTCCTCAAGCAAATGGCTGAAGAGTTAGCGGCAATTTTCTATAGGCACAAGAATGAAGAATGGGAGAGGAAAAAAAAGGAGGAGGAATATATGGTTAAAACTGTAAATTACTAAAACAGACATATTTTAAATTATGTTGAATAAATATTTACTAGAATCGTGGCCTATTTAAGTTTGACAAGACCGTGGTCTCATGTTTGTTGCAGGTCTTATTAGAGGCTTCATGGAAAATCTTATACATAAACAAGTGCTGTAAATGAGAAAAGATAGAGGATTCATTTGTAATTAAGTGAGAGTGTTTTTGCGTGTGTGCAGAGACGCAGAGTCGATAAACAAGTCGAGCAATAGGGAGCACTCATTATTCCTTTCATTCTCTCACCTTCGCTTCAATGAATCCCAAGAGACGAGTTGTAGAACTCCTCAAGAAAATGGCTGAAGAGTTACCGGCAATTTTCTATAGGCACAAGAATGAAGAATGGGAGAGGAAAAAAAAGGAGGAGGAGGCCGCGGAGAAGGCGGCCGCTATTCAGGCTCTCATGGAACATGCTGAAGCAGAAAAGGCTGCTGTGGAGTATATCGAAGCGTTCATTGGAGCGGAGGATGCCGCAGCTGAAGCTGCCGTAGTTAAATTTTGCATGCCTTACTCTTTCACATAAGATTATATTGAGATTATATTGTTTATTTTAAGAATGAAATTCATGTTCACATAAGATTATATGTGAAAGACTTTAACTAATCATATAATACTTTACTCTGGCTCTGATACCATATTTTCATAATTTCTAACTAGACTTTTGATTTATTTTCATATCAGAAAAATAACAATCATGCAGCAGTCGATTGGGATACAAACCTTCATCAATTTATCCAAATGTGAAAAACCTTAATTAATCTATAATACTTCTACCCTAGCTCTCCCTTCATCAATTTATCCAAATGTGAAAAACCTTAAATTATTTTCAGATAAATTTATTGACGAAGATCGTGTGGGGCCGGCGTCGAGATCTATTCGAGAAGCTACTAAAGGCTGGGCTCTGATGGATCTCACGAGTATCATCAGTGGTATTGTTTGAGTTAATCTGCTATTTTTTATTTGTCGGGCTGTGTAGTTCTAACTGCGTTCTGCTTGTGCATCAGGGTTATGTTCTTCTCATTACTTTAGTTGTATTTTCCGGAGCTATCATATCTCTGGGATCAATTGTTATCCAATAAGTCAGTGGACAAAAATAGATTTGACAATACAATACGAAATACAAAATAGATTTGACAATACATTACGAAATACAAAATAGACAAGTCACTGTAAAATAGATTCATACATAATTTTTAATAAAAGGTAGTAATATTAATTTATGTATTATATATATGTCGAGTATAACTTAGTTTTTGTATTATAAAAAGTAAGAAGACTTCAACATTAATATCAGCTCCCTAATGTATAGTGTACAATAATTTCCTAGAGCTGATACCTGTTCTCATATGCTAAAACTGATGAACTTGTGCAGCTAATTTCATTCATAAAACACTTGAATGCGCAACGAATATTCTGTTTCTATCCTCATTACAAGTTTCTTCCGATCATCTTTGACACAGTAGATAACTACTCTTAGCGAGTACTGATAATTTATTTTTGCCTTTGAATGGAAAAAATGCAGCTTCCTTTTACCGGTAAAAACAGACAGTTCTTTTTCCAGCCATGACATCAAGATTAATCATACCATTATTCAAAAGGATCGTGGCCTATTTAAGTTTGACAAGACCGTGGTCTCATGTTTGTTGCAGGTCTTATTAGAGGCTTCATGGAAAATCTTATACATAAACAAGTGCTGTAAATGAGGAAAGAGAGAGGATTCATTTGTAATTAAGTGAGAGTGTTGTTACGTGTGTGCAGAGACGCAGAGTCTATAAACAAGTCGAGCAACAGGGAGCACTCATTATTCCTTTCATTCTCTCAGTTTCGCTTCAATGAATCCCAAGAGACGAGTTGTAGAATTCCTCAAGCAAATGGCTGAAGAGTTAGCGGCAATTTTCTATAGGCACAAGAATGAAGAATGGGAGAGGAAAATAAAGGAGAAGGAATATACGGTTAAAACTGTAAATTACTAAAACAGACATATTTTAAATTATGTTGAATAAATATTTACTAGGATCGTGGCCTATTTAATTTTGACAAGACCGTGGTCTCATGTTTGTTGCAGGTCTTATTAGAGGCTTCATGGAAAATCTTATACATAAACAAGTGCTGTAAATGAGAAAAGAGAGAGGATTCATTTGTAATTAAGTGAGAGTGTCTAACTAGACTTTTGATTTATTTTCCAACTAACTTATATCAGAAAAACAACAATCATGCAGCAGTCGAGGGGATACAAACCTTCACCAATTTATCCAAATGTGAAAAACCTTAATTTATCATATAATACTTCTACCCTAGCTCTGATACCATATTTTACATAACTAAGGTTTGCGTCAGCAAGCTCCACGGTAGCCTGAATAACGGCAACCTTAAACACGGCTGCCTTCTCCATCATTTCTTTCATCTTCTCTTCCTCTTTCTGTTGATGGATGAGAATGTTCATTGCCTTTTCACTCAACCCTTGAGTAAAGCTATAAAAAATTTCTTGGCATTCATTGAAATGGATAGAGTTATAGAAAAGATGATCGGAATGTGGTTGTAGAAATGAACCTTCTAGAATTTTAGGGAAAGATGAAGGCGGCCGTTATTCAGGCTCTCACGAAACTGGCAGAAGCAAAAAAGACTGTTGTTGAGGTTCTCGCAGCGTTGATTGTTGCGGAGGCTGCTGCGGAGGTTGTAGCAGCGTAGCCTTATGGAGAGGAGCATGCTGATCGTAGACTAGCGTACTACGGCATTGTAGCTGCGATCATCGTTATCGCGGTTTTTTATCGTAGTCGAGATTAGTGTAGGGGCTGAGGGTTTTAGGGTTTATGTTTCATGGTTGTATGCTTCGGAACCTGAGAATAAGTTGATTCGCATTTATATACATTTGTGAATTTTTCCGGCAGCCGACGAGACTCTGACGAGAGTCGCACCAAGTCCGACCATCAGATACTTGAACGATTTCCTATATATATATATATATATATATATATATATTGGCAGTTTTAGGGGGATAAGGTGGGCACGTGCCCCCCAATGCCGAGGCAGGATTTAGAAGAATTGCTCCAGGCCCGGCGCGTCCCAATACCGAAGCTAACTGTAAGTAGTAATTTTTTAATAATAGCTGTTGTTGTTATGTATTCATGCTGTTTTATTTTTTTCCAGCCTTTCAAAGTTGAATAGAGATCTAGCAAAAATCATACATCTATGTGCTCATGCTCTAGAAAATAGCCTGCACCCTGAAAATAGTGTACAAATCAAACCGTACGGCATATGATTTGATCACATTCTTATCTCTTTATTTTTTTTGTCATCCGACATTTAAATCAAAATACTATTTGATTATATTTGCCTTCTCCATATTTGAATCGAAATACTCTCGCACATTAAGCCACTGATATTCCAACTTTGTTCACAGCCTCTGGTGCTCATCGTCCATTAATATAATAGGGAAGCGCCAACACAGGATAGGGTAGGATATGATTTTATTTTTTCACAAGAGAATATGATAATAAAGATGAATCAATGCCTAATTTTGAAAAGAAAAAAAAGCGTAAATAGCATCCATTGCTTGACAATAACTTAGAAATCGCCAGAGAGAAGAGCATCAAAGTTACACTTTCATCAAATCAAGCTGCTTCTGGTTTTGTTTGAGTTCCACCATAAGCATACCACCTTCAAACATGGCACCCAGTACACCACCGACCAGGGTCATTAAAGAAGCTTTGCCAATCCCCATACGGATACTTGTGAGCCCCATCGTGGCAGCTCCAGCAACAATTGGGTTCCATGAATCATCTTTCTGTCTCAAATAAGACACTCCGCAGTGGAATGTATCATATAAGCATGAGAAGGCAGCGAGTTGACCGGCAAATGATGTAGCACCCATGCCACCGACAAAGCGGCTTCCATTAGGAGAATTACGCACTCCCTTGAAGAAGTGAAAAGCAGATCCACCAACAGCTCCCACCGCATATGTCCCGCCCGTGGCATTGACAATTTCGTAGGGGAAAGATTTTTTAACCGAGTCTGGACTGGACATTATCACACCATGTTTCTCTGCTCCTGTCATTCTCACAACCTGATGAAACCAATCACATTCCACAATCAAATATGTTGTAAAATCTACACTAACTTAGGCTACTACTAATCTGCCAAAACCAATCACGAATCCAATAACCCTAAACTGATCAAACTATGACGGCCTACTGAAGAGTAGGCGTATGTCCGATTACAAGCTTCCAAACTGCTACTTCTTAGCAGCACTACCTCGGCAAATTCAGGCGCTACAACAAGCCCTAAACTCTAGATATTACACAGCCAAACACACGGCTGAATCTCCAGGCTAACAAGCCCTTAACAGCACCACACATGGCTCAGATTTGCTCCAGCTCTCCTCATGCGCCGCAAGCCAAAATCTAAACTCATCGATTCGTAAATACGACCTATAACAACCGCAAACCCTAGCTCGAGACAAAATCAGAGACGAGTCATTATTTACCTGATGCTGTGCGAAGGTCGATTCTAGGAGCTTCGCACCGGTGACGGCAGAAGCTGCAGTGACTCCTCCAATAACGCCGGCAATCAAAGCGGACCTTGGTGAAGCAGATTTATAAAGAGCAGCGGACCCGAATCCTGCGACAAAGCTGTTCAACGGATCATGAGTGCCTCCTCTTACATACGTAACACAGCACTCGAGACTTCCATAAACCAACGCCCAAGCCCCCGTCGACCGACCCAACCTAGTCCCCACACTCACGCCTGAATTCAAAACCCTATTCATCCTCAATTTTAAGGTCTCGCCTTTCTCCGCCGCCCTCAGCCCTTCTAGCGTCCCCTTCGCTCCTCCCACAAAAGTCCCGCCCAAAAACCCACATCCCGGGTAATACAGGAAATTCCACGGAAAGGAAGAGCGCTCCGGATCTTCCATCGCCACCGCAGGGTTTCATACGCAGCCACTTCTCTCTTCTCCTCTCTCTGCGTGTATATATATATATATATTGCTTGTCAGGCAAGCCAACTTTTTATCATTTTTTTATAATTCAATTTTCCGGAGTATATATTCTAATGAAAAATTTGAACTTTTTTTAGTTGGTAGGATGGGACGTGTCTTCTTCCCGTTACGCCGTGATCAAGTCCAGTTAGGGTTTTACCATTGATATAATTGAATTATAAAAAAACTATAAAAATGTTGGCTTGCGTAACAAGCAATATATATATATACATATCTATCTAGAGAGAAGAGAGAAGTACTGTGTTTCGTGGGAAATTTTTTTCTCATGCCACCTTTTTAAAATTTCATTTCCCAAATACCATTTTTTTCAAATTTGTTTCCAAAATACTATAAAAATGACACATCGTTACAGGAAATAGCGATTTGTTTCTTGTTGTACATATCATGTGACACATCAGCACAAACATGGCATCGAAGTGGTGAGTTTCACACAAACCGCTACTACTACGGCTACCGCATTCATAACAAAGGAATTACTCATCTCATTCATTTCAGTCATTCTTTGTTGGAATGCTTGAAAACTCTCATCAAAAATCCATTATGTAGCTACAAGAATGAAGAAAGCAAGAACACTGAAGTAGACAAGAAGATTGATGGTGTGAGTTTACAAGATTTATAAACCTCATTTTATAAAGATTTGAAGTTTATCCTTAATTACATGTGTTTTGTTATAATTGGCGCAAAATTTCATTGCAATCTATATCAATAGTAGAGCAATAATTCCCTAAAATTCAAAAAAAAAATTGTTTTCAAAAAAATTATTTTATTTCATGAATAGTAAAAAAATTTCTCACGGAGAATGTCATGGGTGCATAAATTGTATAAAATGTTGTTACTGTTTGATGAATAATAACATAAACTGCTTCGAGAGAACTTTCTCCTCGAGGAAACGGATGCGAATACTCTTACGACTGCTCTACTTCAATTGCTAATAGTTCATATGAGTAAAGTCTTAAGCTTTCTTAATGGTTCTCTTACCTTGATGCCGAGACTCTGTTGCTTGATACTAATAATGAGGACATGGTGTAGAAGTAGAACAATAGTTATTAGTTGGCGTGCCGCCTTCAAAGTTGTAGGATCATTTGTCATTAATTGTGCTACTGTCAATGTGGAAAACCATTTTCCAAACCTTGGGTTTGGGTCCCTGGCTCATTGCCAATTGAATGACACAGAACAGCTGACCTGTTCGTGCTGAAAATCTTTGAGCTCTCTAAAATAGATGGTATTCATAAAACTTCTGTATGTAAGAAATCCTTGATTATGCAGTTTAGCATAAATATGAAATATATCAGTAAGCCCATCTATCTACACTAACATTTGTAGTATGGAATGAAACAAACATCAGCCAGCATCATCTGAGCCTTGTTGAAAAACATTAGTTATCAGCTAGCTAGCTTGTCAGCGAAAAACTCAAACTAACAAAACAAATGGAGGTCAAGCAAACTTGACTTTGGCCACTAATTCTCGACTCTGCCTAACTCGTCCATGCTGCCTTCTGTTCTTGCATTTGCCTGATACAATGATAATACTATAGTAAGAAGTTGATGATATAATTCTGCGTCGCGAGTTTGGAATGAATCTAACAATACCTACTTTTGGTGCGCGGCTGAATTTTTGATAAACTCTTTCCCAAACACCTTGTCTTCCTCGATAAGATGCTAACACGTCCCTGATATCACGCGGTTTATGGGTGGCAACATCTGAGGCCAAAATCTTGTTCAGCACAAGTCACTAAAGTATAGTCATAAGAGTTTAAAAAATCACTTTGCTATTTCAGTAAGAACACAAGGCACTCACAGTCAAGAAAAGGAATCAGATCGGCCAGCTCTATGTCATCAGTTTCAAGTCCCCATGGCTTTATCTCTATACTGTTTTCAGGCTGCAACCAAGTTTCTAGGGCATGACCACTTACATATATGATTTTTTTCGGATCTCTAATCAAGTTTGAAAGGTCCTGTCCGAAGAAAAAAAAAGCTATTATTGAAGAATTTCAATTCAAAAAGTTTCTAAATTTATCAAAATTTTCCATAAAAAAGGATTCGTCATCTATTTGGACACGTAAATGGTTGTTTCATAGTATCCATAAAAAAAAAAAAAAGAGGGTTACTCAATTCCTTCATCTACTGAAAACACGACTTCACATTCCTTTAACCATTACATATATGTCAAAATCCAAGGTGCTTAAGTAACGTGCATTACTAATAACAGATGAAAGCTCAATAAGTTAAACTTACTCTATAACGATTCCCATTTTGATACTTGATCGCTCCTCTGTTCAGCTTATATCTTATACAGTGCTTTGGATCCAAACTTTCAGTGACTGTATCAACCAACTGAAATACCATAATACGCACTTATATCAAACAACATGAAAGATAAGACACGTCGGGAATGAAATAGAAAGAAGTGTGTCAGATATACAAGCTGCCTCGCCAGTTTGGAATCTATCAATACCTCCTTTTGGTTCTCAACTGAATGTTTGATAAACTCTTTCCCCAAACCTCCTCCTCGATAAGATGCTAACACGGGCCTGATATCAGGCGGTTTATGGATGGCAACATCTGAGGCCAAAATCTTGTTCAGCACAAGTCACTGAAGTATAGTCATAAGAGTTTAAAAAATCCCTTTGCTATTTCAGTAAGAACAGAAGGCACTCACACTCAAGGAAAGGAGTCAGATCGGCCAGCTCTGTGTCATCAGTTTCAAGTCTCCATGGCTTTATCTCTAGACTGTTTTCAGGCTGCAGGCAAGTTTCTAGGGCATGACCACTTACATATATGATTTTTTCCGGATCTCTATTCAACTTTGAAAGGTCCTGTCCGAGGAAAAAAACAGACAACAGCTATTATTTCCAACTAATACAATTTCTTTCAATCATGGTATGGGACTCCGTCCTTAAGTAACATGCATTACTAATCACAGATGAAAGCTCAATAAGTTGACAAACTTACTCTATAACGATTCCCATTTTGATACTTGGTGGCTCCTCTGTTCAGCTTATATCTTATACAGTTCTTTGGATCCAAATTTTCAGTGACTGTATCAACGAACTGAAATACCATAATACGCACTTGTGTCAAACAACATGAAAGATAATACACGTCGGGAATGGAATAGAAAGAGGTGTGTCAGATATACCCTCTGCCTCTGATCCGAATACACAACAATTTCATAATATTTGGTAAGACGCTTGAGGAAAGCATCAGCGCCAGGTCGTTTGTACGTTCTGCTGCCTCTCGCAAGCTGTACACGAATTATAAGATGAAAAATATATAGTAACAAAACACCACTCTATAATTGCAAGTTTTTTTTATAAGCAAATCCAAAAGAAACCACGAAATATGAATAAATGTATACGAGACACTCACACAAAAAAAGAAGGTGAAAAGACCCACAAAGCAAATCAAAATCACTCCCCAGTTGAAACTATACCTCCCAATCAGAACAAACCAAAGTCTCATTCAGATCCAGAACAAGTGTGAAAGTGTGTTGCTCCTTCGGATGCCTATCTGGGAGAAGCTTATCAGACAACGGTTCAGTGAATTCCTGCAAAAAAAAAAAAAAAAAAATCCAATAGGCAAGACTAATTCAAGATAAGGGTAAGATAAAGAAAATAATGGTAGGATTTATCGCTCACTTGTACACGTTTCTCTATCGATCTCCTTACGTCCAAGTAGAGTTCAGTTGCTTTGGCTGGCACTGAAAATCAGATTACCAACACTTGAAAAAAAGTTCAAAACCAGACTTAATATACCACATTGAATAAGTTTCATTATTTCACTACACAGCAACAAAAACCAATTCGAATGAATACATTTTTAGGCGCTACTGAAACTGCAAATGCATCACAATGTAAAACAATTCACTCATCAGTTCCAACAAAATACCAACCATACGTAGCGTAACCGGCAGCCGACCAGGCTCCGGCACCAAGTCCGACCATCACATACTTGAACGATTTCCTGTCCGCGACATTCCGCAACGAGTTGATCGAGGGCAAGCGAGCGCTGTTCCAAGAAAGGAGTCGCCTGATGAACGACATGGATCGCATTGATTTGGTCGAGCGAGTTGGATGGGATGTATCTTCTTCCCTTACGCCGTGATCAAGCCCAGTTAGGGTTTTACCTTTGCTATACTCGGAAAATTCAATTATAAAAACAATAAAACGCTGGCGTTTGGAGAGAATTTGAAAAAAAAAAAAAAAAAAAAAGTTGGCTTGCCTAACACGCAATACATTTATATATAGAGAGAGGAGAAGAGAAAAGCGGCTGCTGCGTCTGGGCGATGGAAGATTGGGAGAGGGTTTGGAAAGAGGATCTCGTCATCAAGAACTGGAAATTGGATTCATTTCTGGAGAGCTCTTCCTTTCCGTGGAATTTCCTGTATTATCCGGGATGTGCGTTTTTGGGCGGGACTGTTGTGGGAGGAGCGAAAGGGACGCTGGAAGGGTTGAGGGCGGCGGAGAAAGGCGAGACGTTGAAACTGAGGATGAATAAGGTTTTGAATTCAGGCGTGAGTGTCGGGACTAAGTTGGGTCGGTCGACGGGGGCTTGGGGGTTGGTTTATGGAAGTGTCGAGTGCTGTGTTACGTATCTAAGAGGAGGCACTCATGATCCGTTGAACAGCTTTGTCGCAGGGTTCGGCTCCGCTGCTCTTTATAAATCTGCTTCAGCGAGGTCCGCTTTGATTGCCGGCGTTATCGGAGGAATCACTGCAGCTTCTGCCGTCACCGGTGCGAAGCTCCTAGAATCGACCTTCGCACAGCATCAGGTAAATAATGACTCGTCTCTGATTTTGTCTCGAGCTAGGGTTTGCGGTTGCTAGAGAGGTCGTGTTTTTTACGAATCGATGAGTTTAGATTTTGATTACCATGCTGACTGTGGAGTGTGATTGGTTTTCATTAGGTGACAGGACCAGAGAAACATGGTGTGATAATGTCCAGTCCAGACGCCATTGAAGAACCTTTCCCCTACGGAATTGTCAATACGACGGGTGCGACATATGCGATGGGAGCTGTTGCTGGATCTGCTTTTCACTTCTTCAAGGGAGTGCGTAACTCTCCTAATGGAAGCCGCTTTGTCGGTGGCACCCGAGCTCTGCTCATGGGCGCTCCATCAGTTGCCGGTCAATTCGCTGCCTTCTGCTGTTTAATTGGTACATTCGAGTGCGCAGTGTGTTATTTGAGACAGAAAGATGATTCATGGAACCCAGTTATTGCTGGAGCTGCCGTAGGGTTCCGACGTATCCGTCTGGGGATTGGCATGGCTTCTTTGATGACCCTGGCCGGTGGGTTACTGTTTGCCATATGTGAAGGTGCTACTCTTATGGCGGAACTTAAGGAAAACCGGAAGCACCATGATTCGATGAAAGTGGGTTCGGCTGCTACTCCTGCACTGATGCAGGACGAGTGACTTTGATGCACTAAATGAAAACTTGACTAGTAATACTTATTGCTATGCTATATCGTTGAATAATGCAAGTTGCTCTTTTCTCTGGCGATTTCTGAGTCACTGTCAAGCCATCGATCCCGCTTCTTTTTCTTTTCAAATCAGCTCTTCACCTCTCCTTCGCCGCTTAATCGTCTTACGCAGGAAACCCTAAAGCTCGAGGATGAAGAAAACACAAGTCGTGTCTTCTTTTTTGATCAGAAATTATGGCTCAAGATATCAACGAACCAATTCTTATTTTTCCAATAGTTTGGCTCAATTCCACCTTCCGGTTCAGCCAGCACTGAACCAAATAACAGCGGGCAATCTCAAGGGTTTGTGGAGAAAGGAGAAGAACATCAATTTGAAAAAGGTATGTAAGGAATCAAGCGAGCACGGAGAACAAGATATTCAAAAATTGAATCGTATTTCATGAAAGAAGGGTTCATCGGGTGCACATTTGAGCATACTCTATTTGTTAAATATAGTCTAAGCATACTGTTAGCTAGCTAAGTCACGATTCTTCATAAAATGTGCACAACATATGCTAAGTCAGGACGTGTAATGGTAAGATAAATGAGCTTTCCAATAAGCTGCCAATATACCAGTGGATCAGATATTGGGTCAGAGGTGGATATAGCTAACTGATGCTTTGAATCAATTGGAGTGCAGACAGGCTTGCAATTAGACATATTATGAGCAGCAAGCAGATCCAGGAAGTATTTACGCTGATTCAAAAAAAATCCAGAATTATTTCGAGCAACTTCCAAACCCAAGAAATATTTAAGCTGGCCAAAGTCTTTGATACTGAACTGCTCACGAATGAAACTCTTGACTTTGTTAATTAATTGTACTGAATTTCCAGAGATCACCACATCATCAACATAAACTAACAGAATCACAACATCATCACCTTGGCAAAGAGTAAATATGGAGTGATCATAAGGACTTTGATGAAGACCAAACTGAACCAAAGCATTACTCAATCTAGCAAACCACTGCCTAGAAGCTTGACGGAGACCATAAAGACTTTTTGTCAATTTACATACCTGGCCAGCACTGCGTTCACTTGCATAAAATACTGGTGGAAGTTTCATAAAGACCTCCTCATCGAGATGACCATGAAGGAACGCGTTGTTCACGTCCAGCTGGTACAGAAACCAACCTGTAACAGCAGCAATGGGCAAAAGACACCTGACAGAAGTTAGTTTCACCACAGGTGCAAAAGTATCATGAAAATCAAGAGCCTCTAATTGTGTAAACCCTTTAGCGACCATTCGTGCTTTATACCTCTCAATTGAACCATCAGAATTCAACTTTACTTTGAAAACTCATTTGCAGTCTACCAGAGTTTTACCAGGTGGTAAAGGAGTGAATTTCCAAGTCTGATTTTGTTCCAAAGCATGAATTTCCTTTTCCATGGCAGCTCTCCATAAGGGGTCCTTGTTAGCCTGTGCAAACGTTGTCGGTTCTTTTACCAAATTCACTAGCCCAAGGAAATGTGAGTGTGCATATGAACATTTATCATAACTAACAACTTTGGACAGTGAATGAGGAGATGTAATTTTACCTGAATTACACACATAGTCCTTTTTCCATTCAGGAATTTTTCTCATCCTCTCAGACCTGTGAGGCATTGGTACACTGACATTTTCTATAACTGACTCAACAAGCTGCTCATTTTCTGTTTCATCTGGTACTTCAAGAAATTCATTATTCATCTCTGAACATGCAGAGTTTCGAATATCATCAAAACAATCATTAGTAACATCAGGTAAAGGAGCACATCCTTAGAATGCAATATGTGACTATGAACGTTCTTAGAAACTGAAGCCAACAACCATGACATGATAGCATCATTGCATCTTTTCCATCTATTACTCATATCAGGATCATCAGGTCTAGCTATTTCTCCTAACACAAACTTCAATTTGTTTCTAGCTGACAAAGAGATTTCCATATTTTTCTTCCAGTCCACAAAGTTCTTCCTCCCAACCAAAACCTCAGGAGCTAAGGAGTTGCCAGTGATCTCATTATTAGCAACTGTGAACACTTCATCTAATTTCTTAGTCGTTGAAGAGCTATTTCCTGAACTAGGTGTATTATCATCAACCAAAGACATTTCTATATGCTTATTAGCAAAAACAGATCTCAAATATCAACACAGCAACTCAAACTCCACTCGACGCACAAATCCAGCAGACAACTGTAAAGCGAAACTCAAACAACACGGCAAACAACAACGATAATCAACTTCAATCGAAGATCGGAAACGACCTAGATCTGCAACGTAACTCAACAACGGATACTGTCATAAAATCACTTACTAGAATGGATCTTTGCTCTGATACCATGAAGAAATCAAAACTTCTCCATCATACAGTCGCTGGAGACGCTCGACGACTATCGTAGAAATCGAGCTTGGACTGAATGGGATCAAAAAATTTCCATTTGCCTGTAGTCTAGTAAAATTTTATCATGACATAATATTTAATTTTATCATCTGTCACGCAAGATGATTAACACTGTAGGAGGGAGGGCTAGCTCACTTATTAGCAAGTGCAGTTCACAGATGTTAAATAATGTATTTCATAATTTTAAGCTGTGTCATTAATATAATATATTTACTCGTTTTTCTCTTTTTGGCCAATCAGATGTTTTGTTTCGGAACTCCCATCTGAATATGGGGTTTTCACTCCCCATGTCTTGACATACATGTTATCTAAGGCCTCTGCAGAGAGTTTAGACTTCAAGTCACACCAACTTTGTTATAAAAAATTAAGAAAGATCTTCAACTCTCACTATCTTATTTATGCAATATACTAATATGTGCTTTTCTCTTTAGAATTTGTAGTGCTAAATAGTATATCATTTTGGTGCTTTAATGGGATCTTTTTCCAGTGAGGTGATACTGACTTTAGGCAGTTCGAAGACAGTGCTGGAGTTTCAGTGTGCAGCAAAAGAGAAAAAAAGATTTATTTGTCGCTGAAGGTGTTCCTAGGTCGGTATATTACTGGACGTCATCTCCATTAATCTTCTCCCCATACAGATACCGTGCCCATATTCTTGCAAAATAATTGGTCGCAAGAGGCTTGCAATGTTTGCCATGATTTCGCGCGTGAATATATATGGTATATATTAATTAATGTGAAGCATATTTTCTGTCATAAAAATATTCTGGTCTCTTTCGAGCTTCAACTTAATGGTCTTAGTTTAGGTTATTGTTGGAGCTCATGCTGTCATGGCAAATGGTGGCGTCATCGCTCGGATTGGATTGAATATGGTTGCCTTAGCTGCTCAAAGGCATGCTGTCCCATTTGTTGTACTTGCTGGCAGTCACAATGTATTCTGACATTATGGATTAAATTAAACATCACCTGAAGTCATTGGATGCGGTTTTCAACCTTATCTTTCTTTCCTGGTAAGTAAAGCAAGTTTTCGTCTTCTTCTTTTTTATTTTGTGACAATGATGATTTGCTCATTGAACAGTTGTACCCCTTGTACCCTCACAATCCTGAGGTCTTAATGAATGAGTTGAGATCGCTTTCTGAGCTGTTGGATTTTGGAGAATTTTCAGATTGCATGGACTTTGGAACTGGACAAGGCTCTCCTCTTCTCTGCGTTGTGAATCCAGATTTCGACTATATACCGCCTAAGCTCGTCAGTTTGTTTATTACAGAGACGTTGCAGCAGGGTGAGGAAAGTGTGAAAATCTGACTTTGTTACTCGGATCCATGATGATATTGAAATCCTGGAAAACAGAGAGGCAAAGGAACAGAATTTCGTGGCAGTGCTAATCCAATGCGTGACCCTGTTCTTTATTCAGTCAAGTAAATTTTGCTACACCATTTTGTTAGCGGGTGTGGCTTCTACATAGAAACTCTCCAGTCTGTATTTTATATACAGAATAAACAGGCTTTCATAGATACAGAAATATCATGTTCAGGACTTTGATATTTTGTAAAACATCAATACTTAAGGTGGCAGATATAGAGACGGACAGATCCTTGCCGATTCCAGCTACTCAAAAACCTTTACTGAAATTGAAACTTGCAAAACTAGCTAGGAACAGACAACAGGTCATAAATGTCCAAATCAGAACCAAACAGAATCTGGTGGTGTAATGAAAAACTTACTGGTGGAAACTGAGAGAAACATACTTACTATAAAGCATCGACTGTGTTGCACAAGCCTGGGTTTCTAATGCACCACAACGGCTGAATTGGCTCAGCTCTGATCCCTCTGCTCACCATTATATACCTCCACTCATTCAACGTGTTTGTGGCTTCAGCGAATCTCTTTGCTCCGTTTCATCGCGGTTTCCAAACCACATAGCTTCCGCAAACGCACAAGTTCTAGGCCGCCACAGTCGTTGGTCCAGCACTGATGGATCCGCTTGCTCAGACCACAGAGCCACCTCCCCTACCAACACCAGCTTTGCCTCTTCAGACGTTAGTCCATCTGTTATGTCGTAATTGTAAATGAGCGACCAGGTTTTGAACGGGCCACACCATGAGCCACCGTCTTTCTGGTCTGCTCCCGGGGGCTGATTGTACTGGCTATCATTTCCTAGGAACTCACCATGCCCACAATCCAAATAGTAAAAACTCGACGATGAGACTATGGCACGCCAGCAGATACGATACGTTTAGTGTTGACTGGACCGTTGTTCCATGTCTGTAAAATTGTATTTTGGTGCGGCAGTAAGCTCCAGTTGACGCTGATTGTAGAGTCCACCAAGACATCTTCCCAGTAAACCACAGTCTTGTTCAACGACAAAAGGTAAGAATGCGTCTTGTTTACGAATGTCTCAAGAAGCTCGCTGAGCGTTCCGCCACTCGACAAGAAAGCCTGAATAATTGGATCAGCCTTCCAACAGCCGGGAATAACCTCATCTGCTCCTGCATGGTAGAATGTCTCAGGAAACATGTCAGCTACATCACTCATTACGTTCTTCACCACTTTGTAAGTTGCGGGTGCAACGGGTTTAGGTGACCGGTTCCTGGCTCCGATGCAAGCCTATCGTCCCAGCTACTGCCCGCAGGCCACCAGAACATATTCGCACAAGCAACTATCTCAGGATAAGCTGCAGCCCATGATCCCGTATGCCCTGCAAATTCAATCGCGCACATTTTAAGTATTTCATACCACCATGCAGAACAATGTATATGCGGCAAGAGGTCAGAATGTCCACCAGAACATGGAAAAAGCTGAATGTCCCAGAAAACCTAATCTCCAAAATCAATCTTTTACAAGAATCAAAAAGTAAGGAATTCAGCCATTGCTGCAGCACGCAGAAACTACAATATCCAGATTTTGTGAAGTCAATGGAGTAGCTCAAGAATAATCAATAATCATGGTGGAAGAAAATCAAGAACAAGTCTAAGTGAGTTTGGTAAGGGACTGACCAGGAGCGTCGATCTCTGGCAAAACTCGAACGCCGTGCTCAAATCCGAACTGGACGATCCTCTGCACATCTTGCGGACTGTAGACCATCTCGGAACCATACGATCCTCTATCAGCGAGATCCGGTTCCGACGGCAGCACGAGCGGGAACGAATGCGAGTCGGTGATGTGCCAGTGAAACACGTTCATCTTGTTCTGGCTCATGGCCTCGATCGTCCTCAAAATATCCTCCACGGCGTACAAATTCCTCGACGTATCCAGCATCAATCCCCGATACGGGAAGATCGGCGAATCGGAGATCTCCACTCCGACCGCCATGCGTGACGGACATCCCCAGACCAGCTGCGAGATGGTGTCCATCCCTCGCCTCGCTCCCCATGGCGTCACAGCCGTGATATTCGCGACGCCGCTCGCGGCTGGGATCCGGAGGGTGTAGGAGTCGTCGACGGCGTGGGAGAGCGGGGCCTGCAGCTCGGCGACTGCGACGGAGAAGAGGAATAGAGGCGGTGAGGATTTGGAGATGTTGAGCGTGGGAACGACGAGCGGGCGGTGGTTCTCGGCACGAATGAGGCGGAGGCGGTCGGAGGGTGGGGTGATGGCGAATGTGGGAGAGAGGAGCGTGGCGGCTTGTGGGCTGGGCCAGAGAAAGGTTGGTGGGCTTGGGCCAGACGTTGATTGGAAACGACGATGTTGCAGCTGCAGAAGATGAAGATCGGAGTACACGGAAGGCAAGTATGGAAGTGAAGAAGACATGGTTCTCGATGCTCCTCATCTCCATCAACAAGAAGCTACTAGAAGACTGACTACAGGCCTGTGCTTCTCTCTATGAACATTTCATTTTAGCACTGTTTGTGTATATATATATATATATACAATACACATGAGACAAAAGTATCTTCTTTCAAGGTCAAAAGGTTAGCAATTAATGAGCTTGTGTTTCTTTGGTCATGTTTTAGAGTATATATATATATATATGTTTTTTCTCAACCGAAATGATTGGAAACCTAACTAATTTTTAATAACTGAAACGAATTAATTTGAAATATACGGTTAAAATTATAAATTACTAAAACAGACATATTTTAAATTATGTTGAATAAATATTTACTAGGATCGTGGCCTATTTAAGTTTGACAACACCGTGGTCTCATGTTTGTTGCAGGTCTTATTAGAGGCTTCATGGAAAATCTTATACATAAACAAGTGCCGTAAATGAGAAAAGAGAGAGGATTCATTTGTAATTAAATGAGAGTGTTGTTGCGTGTGTGCAGAGACGCAGAGTCGATAAACAAGTCGAGCAACAGGGAGCACTCATTATTCCTTTCATTCTCTCAGCTTCGCTTCAATGAATCCCAAGAGATGAGTTGTAGAATTCCTCAAGCAAATGGCTGAAGAGTTAGCGGCAATTTTCTATAGGCACAAGAATGAAGAATAGGAGAGGAAGAAAAAAGGAGGAGGAGGCCGCAGAGAAGGCGGCCGCTATTCAGGCTCTCATGGGACATGCTGAAGCAGAAAAGGCTGCTGTGGAGTATATCGAAGCGTTCATTAGAGCGGAGTATGCCGCAGCTGAAGCTGCCGTAGTTAAATTTTGCATGCCTTACTCTTTCACATAAGATTATATTGAGATTATATTGTTTATTTTAAGAATGAAATTCATGTTCACATAAGGTTATATGTGAAAGACTTTAACTAATCATATAATACTTTACTCTGGCTCTGATACCATATTTTCATAATTTCTAACTAGACTTTTGATTTATTTTCATATCAGAAAAATAACAATCATGCAGCAGTCGATTGGGATACAAACCTTCATCAATTTATCCAAATGTGAAAAACCTTAATTAATCTATAATACTTCTACCCTATCTCTCCCTTCATCAATTTATCCAAAAGTGAAAAACCTTAAATTATTTTCAGATAAATTTATTGACGAAGATCGTGTGGGGCCGGCGTCGAGATCTATTCGAGAAGCTACTAAAGGCTGGGTTCTCATGGATCTCACGAGTATCATCAGTGGTATTGTTTGAGTTAATCTGCTATTTTTTATTTGTCGGGCTGTGTAGTTCTAACTGCGTTCTGCTTGTGCATCAGGGTTATGTTCTTCTCATTACTTTAGTTGTATTTTCCGGAGCTATCATATCTCTGGGATCAATTGTTATCCAATAAGTTAGTGGACAAAAATAGATTTGACAATACAATACGAAATACAAAATAGATTTGAAATACATTACGAAACACAAAATAGATTTGACAATACATTATGAAATACAAAATAGACAAGTCACTGTAAAATAGATTCATACATAATTTTTAATAAAAGGTAGTAATATTAATTTATGTATTATATATATGTCGAGTATAACTTAGTTTTTGTATTATAAAAAGTAAGAAGACTTCAACATTAATATCAGCTCCCTAATGTATAGTGTACAATAATTTCCTAGAGCTGATACTTGTTCTCATATGCTAAAACTGATGAACTTGTGCAGCTAATTTCATTCATAAAACAGTTGAATGCGCAACGAATATCTATTTCTATCCTCATTACAAGTTTCTTCCGATCATCTTTGACACAGTAGATAACTACTCTTAGCGAGTACTGATAATTTATTTTTGCCTTTGAATGGAAAAAATGCAGCTTCCTTTTACCGGTAAAAACATACAGTTCTTTTTCCAGCCATGACATCAAGATTAATCATACAATTATTCAAAACGATCGTGGCCTATTTAAGTTTGACAAGACCGTGGTCTCATGTTTGTTGCAGGTCTTATTAGAGGCTTCATGGAAAATCTTATACATAAACAAGTGTTGTAAATGAGGAAAGAGAGAGGATTCATTTGTAATTAAGTGAGAGTGTTGTTACGTGTGTGCAGAGACGCAGAGTCTATAAACAAGTCGAGCAACAGGGAGCACTCATTATTCCTTTCATTCTCTCAGCTTCGCTTCAATGAATCCCAAGAGATGAGTTGTAGAATTCCTCAAGCAAATGGCTGAAGAGTTAGCGGCAATTTTCTATAGGCACAAGAATGAAGAATGGGAGAGGAAAATAAAGGAGAAGGAATATACGGTTAAAACTGTAAATTACTAAAACAGACATATTTTAAATTATGTTGAATAAATATTTACTAGGATAATGGCCTATTTAATTTTGACAAGACCGTGGTCTCATGTTTGTTGCAGGTCTTATTAAAGGCTTCATGGAAAATCTTATACATAAACAAGTGTTGTAAATGAGAAAAGAGAGAGGATTCATTTGTAATTAAGTGAGAGTGTTGTTACGTGTGTGCAGAGACGCAGAGTCTATAAACAAGTCGAGCAACAGGGAGCACTCATTATTCCTTTCATTCTCTCAGCTTCGCTTCAATGAATCCCAAGAGACGAGTTGTAGAATTCCTCAAGAAATTGACTGAAGAGTTAGCGGCAATTTTCTATAGGCACAAGAATGAAGAATGGGAGAGGGAAAAAAAGGAGGAGGAATATACGGTTAAAACTGTAAATTACTAAAACAGACATATTTTAAATTATGTTGAATGAATATTTACTAGGATCATGGCCTATTTAATTATGACAAGACCGTGGTCTCATGTTTGTTGCAGGTCTTATTAGAGGCTTCATGGAAAATCTTATACATAAACAAGTGCCGTAAATGAGAAAAGAGAGAGGATTCATTTGTAATTAAATGAGAGTGTTGTTGCGTGTGTGCAGAGACGCAGAGTCGATAAACAAGTCGAGCAACAGGGAGCACTCATTATTCCTTTCATTCTCTCAGCTTCGCTTCAATGAATCCCAAGAGACGAGTTGTAGAATTCCTCAAGCAAATGACTGAAGAGTTAGCGGCAATTTTCTATAGGCACAAGAATGAAGAATGGGAGAGGAAAAAAAAGGAGGAGGAATATACGGTTAAAACTGTAAATTACTAAAACAGACATAATTTAAATTATGTTGAATAAATATTTACTAGGATCGTGGCCTATTTAAGTTTGACAAGACCGTGGTCTCATGTTTGTTGCAGGTCTTATTAGAGGCTTCATGGAAAATCTTATACATAAACAAGTGCTGTAAATGAGAAAAGAGAGAGGATTCATTTGTAATCAAGTGAGAGTGTTGTTACGTGTGTGCAGAGACGCAGAGTCTATAAACAAGTCGAGCAACAGGGAGCACTCATTATTCCTTTCATTCTCTCAGCTTCGCTTCAATGAATCCCAAGAGACGAGTTGTAGAATTCCTCAAGCAAATGGCTGAAGAGTTAGCGACAATTTTCTATAGGCACAAGAATGAAGAATGGGAGAGGAAAAAAAAGGAGGAGGAATATACGGTTAAAACTGTAAATTACTAAAATAGACATATTTTAAATTATGTTGGATAAATATTTACTAGGATCGTGGCCAATTTAAGTTTGACAAGACCGTAGTCTCATGTTTGTTGCAGGTCTTATTAGAGGCTTCATGGAAAATCTTATACATAAACAAGTGCTGTAAATGAGAAAAGAGAGTGGATTCATTTGTAATTAAGTGAGAGTGTTGTTACGTGTGTGCAGAGACGCAGAGTCTATAAACAAGTCGAGCAACAGGGAGCGCTCATTATTCCTTTCATTCTCTCAACTTCGCTTCAATGAATCCCAAGAGACGAGTTGTAGATTTCCTCAAGCAAATGGCTGAAGAGTTACCGGCAATTTTCTATAGGCACAAGAATGAAGAATGGGAGAGGAAAAAAAAGGAGGAGGAGGCCGCGGAGAAGGCGGCCGCTATTCAGGCTCTCATGGAACATGCTGAAGCAGAAAAGGCTGCTGTGGAGTATATCGAAGCGTTCATTGGAGCGGAGTATGCCGCAGCTGAAGCTGCCGTAGTTAAATTTTGCATGCCTTACTCTTTCACATAAGATTATATTGAGATTATATTGTTTATTTTAAGAATGAAATTCATGTTCACATAAGATTATATGTGAAAGACTTTAACTAATCATATAATACTTTACTCTGGCTCTGATACCATATTTTCATAATTTCTAACTAGACTTTTGATTTATTTTCATATCAGAAAAATAACAATCATGCAGCAGTCGATTGGGATACAAACCTTCATCAATTTATCCAAATGTGAAAAACCTTAATTAATCTATAATACTTCTACCCTAGCTCTCCCTTCATCAATTTATCCAAATGTGAAAAACCTTAAATTATTTTCAGATAAATTTATTGACGAAGATCGTGTGGGGCCGGCGTCGAGATCTAATCGAGAAGCTACTAAAGGCTGGGCTCTCATGGATCTCACGAGTATCATCAGTGGTATAGTTTGAGTTAATCTGCTATTTTTTATTTGTCGAGCTGTGTAGTTCTAACTGCGTTCTGCTTGTGCATCAGGGTTATGTTCTTCTCATTACTTTAGTTGTATTTTCCGGAGCTATCATATCTCTGGGATCAATTGTTATCCAATAAGTTAGTGGACAAAAATAGATTTGACAATACAATACGAAATATAAAATAGATTTGAAATACATTACGAAACACAAAATAGATTTGACAATACATTACGAAATACAAAATAGACAAGTCACTGTAAAATAGATTCATACATAATTTTTAATAAAAGGTAGTAATATTAATTTATGTATTATATATATGTCGAGTATAACTTAGTTTTTGTATTATAAAAAGTAAGAAGACTTCAACATTAATATCAGCTCCCTAATGTATAGTGTACAATAATTTCCTAGAGCTGATACCTGTTCTCATATGCTAAAACTGATGAACTTGTGCAGCTAATTTCATTCATAAAACAGTTGAATGCGCAACGAATATTCTATTTCTATCCTCATTACAAGTTTCTTCCGATCATCTTTGACACAGTAGATAACTACTCTTAGCGAGTACTGATAATTTTTTTTGGGCCTTTGAATGGAAAAAATGCAGCTTCCTTTTACCGGTAAAAACATACAGTTCTTTTTCCAGCCATGACATCAAGATGAATCATACAATTATTCAAAACGATCGTGGCCTATTTAAGTTTGACAAGACCGTGGTCTCATGTTTGTTGCAGGTCTTATTAGAGGCTTCATGGAAAATCTTATACATAAACAAGTGCTGTAAATGAGGAAAGAGAGAGGATTCATTTGTAATTAAGTGAGAGTGTTGTTACGTGTGTGCAGAGACGCAGAGTCTATAAACAAGTCGAGCAACAGGGAGCACTCATTATTCCTTTCATTCTCTCAACTTCGCTTCAATGAATCCCAAGAGATGAGTTGTAGAATTCCTCAAGCAAATGGCTGAAGAGTTAGCGGCAATTTTCTATAGGCACAAGAATGAAGAATGAGAGAGGAAAATAAAGGAGAAGGAATATACGGTTAAAACTGTAAATTACTAAAACAGACATATTTTAAATTATGTTGAATAAATATTTACTAGGATAATGGCCTATTTAATTTTGACAAGACCGTGGTCTCATGTTTGTTGCAGGTCTTATTAAAGGCTTCATGGAAAATCTTATACATAAACAAGTGCTGTAAATGAGAAAAGAGAGAGGATTCATTTGTAATTAAGTGAGAGTGTTGTTACGTGTGTGCAGAGACGCAGAGTCTATAAACAAGTCGAGCAACAGGGAGCACTCATTATTCCTTTCATTCTCTCAGCTTCGCTTCAATGAATCCCAAGAGACGAGTTGTAGAATTCCTCAAGCAAATGACTGAAGAGTTAGCGGCAATTTTCTATAGGCACAAGAATGAAGAATGGGAGAGGAAAAAAAAGGAGGAGGAATATGCGGTTAAAACTGTAAATTACTAAAACAGACATATTTTAAATTATGTTGAATGAATATTTACTAGGATCATGGCCTATTTAATTTTGACAAGACCGTGGTCTCATGTTTGTTGCAGGTCTTATTAGAGGCTTCATGGAAAATCTTATACATAAACAAGTGCCGTAAATGAGAAAAGAGAGAGGATTCATTTGTAATTAAATGAGAGTGTTGTTGCGTGTGTGCAGAGACGCAGAGTCGATAAACAAGTCGAGCAACAGGGAGCACTCATTATTCCTTTCATTCTCTCAGCTTCGCTTCAATGAATCCCAAGAGACGAGTTGTAGAATTCCTCAAGCAAATGACTGAAGAGTTAGCGGCAATTTTCTATAGGCACAGGAATGAAGAATGGGAGAGGAAAAAAAAGGAGGAGGAATATACGGTTAAAACTGTAAATTACTAAAACAGACATATTTTAAATTATGTTGAATAAATATTTACTAGGATAATGGCCTATTTAATTTTGACAAGACCGTGGTCTCATGTTTGTTGCAGGTCTTATTAAAGGCTTCATGGAAAATCTTATACATAAACAAGTGCTGTAAATGAGAAAAGAGAGAGGATTCATTTGTAATTAAGTGAGAGTGTTGTTACGTGTGTGCAGAGACGCAGAGTCTATAAACAAGTCGAGCAACAGGGAGCACTCATTATTCCTTTCATTCTCTCAGCTTCGCTTCAATGAATCCCAAGAGACGAGTTGTAGAATTCCTCAAGCAAATGGCTGAAGAGTTAGCGACAATTTTCTATAGGCACAAGAATGAAGAATGGGAGAGGAAAAAAAAGGAGGAGGAATATACGGTTAAAACTGTAAATTACTAAAATAGACATATTTTAAATTATGTTGAATAAATATTTACTAGGACCGTGGCCTATTTAATTTTGACAAGACCGTGGTCTCATGTTTGTTGCAGGTCTTATTAAAGGCTTCATGGAAAATCTTATACATAAACAAGTGCTGTAAATGAGAAAAGAGAGAGGATTCATTTGTAATTAAGTGAGAGTGTTGTTACGTGTGTGCAGAGACGCAGAGTCTATAAACAAGTCGAGCAACAGGGAGCACTCATTATTCCTTTCATTCTCTCAGCTTCGCTTCAATGAATCCCAAGAGACGAGTTGTAGAATTCCTCAAGCAAATGACTGAAGAGTTAGCGGCAATTTTCTATAGGCACAAGAATGAAGAATGGGAGAGGAAAAAAAAGGAGGAGGAATATACGGTTAAAACTGTAAATTACTAAAACAGACATATTTTAAATTATGTTGAATGAATATTTACTAGGATCATGGCCTATTTAATTTTGACAAGACCGTGGTCTCATGTTTGTTGCAGGTCTTATTAGAGGCTTCATGGAAAATCTTATACATAAACAAGTGCCGTAAATGAGAAAAGAGAGAGGATTCATTTGTAATTAAATGAGAGTGTTGTTGCGTGTGTGCAGAGACGCAGAGTCGATAAACAAGTCGAGCAACAGGGAGCACTCATTATTCCTTTCATTCTCTCAGCTTCGCTTCAATGAATCCCAAGAGACGAGTTGTAGAATTCCTCAAGCAAATGACTGAAGAGTTAGCGGCAATTTTCTATAGGCACAAGAATGAAGAATGGGAGAGGGAAAAAAAGGAGGAGGAATATACGGTTAAAATTGTAAATTACTAAAACATACATATTTTAAATTATGTTGAATAAATATTTACTAGGACCGTGGCCTATTTAAGTTTGACAAGACCGTGGTCTCATGTTTGTTGCAGGTCTTATTAGAGGCTTCATGGAAAATCTTATACATAAACAAGTGCTGTAAATGAGAAAAGAGAGAGGATTCATTTGTAATTAAGTGAGAGTGTTGTTACGTGTGTGCAGAGACGCAGAGTCTATAAACAAGTCGAGCAACAGGGAGCACTCATTATTCCTTTCATTCTCTCAGCTTCGCTTCAATGAATCCCAAGAGACGAGTTGTAGAATTCCTCAAGCAAATGGCTGAAGAGTTAGCGACAATTTTCTATAGGCACAAGAATGAAGAATGGGAGAGGAAAAAAAAGGAGGAGGAATATACGGTTAAAACTGTAAATTACTAAAATAGACATATTTTAAATTATGTTGAATAAATATTTACTAGGATCGTGGCCTATTTAAGTTTGACAAGACCGTGGTCTCATGTTTGTTGCAGGTCTTATTAGAGGCTTCATGGAAAATCTTATACATAAACAAGTGCTGTAAATGAGAAAAGAGAGAGGATTCATTTGTAATTAAGTGAGAGTGTTGTTACGTGTGTGCAGAGACGCAGAGTCTATAAACAAGTCGAGCAACAGGGAGCACTCATTATTCCTTTCATTCTCTCAGCTTCGCTTCAATGAATCCCAAGAGACGAGTTGTAGATTTCCTCAAGCAAATGGCTGAAGAGTTAGCGGCAATTTTCTATATGCACAAGAATGAAGAATGGGAGAGGAAAAAAAGGAGGAGGAGGCCGCGGAGAAGGCGGCCGCTATTCAGGCTCTCATGGAACATGCTGAAGCAGAAAAGGCTGCTGTGGAGTATATCGAAGCGTTCATTGGAGCGGAGTATGCCGCAGCTGAAGCTGCCGCAGTTAAATTTTGCATGCCTTACTCTTTCACATAAGATTATATTGAGATTATATTGTTTATTTTAAGAATGAAATTCATGTTCATATAAGATTTTATGTGAAAGACTTTAACTAATCATATAATACTTTACTCTGGCTCTGATACCATATTTTCATAATTTCTAACTAGACTTTTGATTTAGTTTCCAGCCAACTTATATCAGAAAAATAACAATCATGACCCAGTCGATCGGAATACAAACCTTCATCAATTTATCCAAATGAGAAAAACCTTAATTAATCATATAATACTTCTACATAGTTCTGATACAATATTTTACATAACTAAAGGTTAAGACCGTACAGGTTTGTTATAAAGGCAGACGTGCGAAGATTTGATGACGCATGGCTAAAGACAGGTTAGGCCGTACAGGTTTGTTATAAGTGGCAGAACAATGACCAAAGGAAAAGGGAACGAAATTAAAACTATTTTCTCTTTCTATTTTGTTATCCTCTCCCTTCACCCACTCTGCATCACTCGCATTCTTCTCACATTCTTCGAATCCTTTAGCAGGCAGCATCCATGGCAGCAAGATGGATTTTCAAAAGAATTATTAAGGGACTGTAAGAGATAGCCGTTGGTATTCTAAAGGAAGAAGCGGAGAAGAAGGAGGAGCAGGTTGTCGCAGAGAAGGTCGCCGCTGATGCGACCGCCAAGCAGGCTGCGGAGGGCGACCATCATGTTGCTGCTGCGAAGTATGTGGCTCACGCTGCTGCTGTCAAGGATGTCGAATAGGCCGGCGCCAAGCGGGCTGCAATAGTTTACTGCAATATTACGATCATCATCTTTATAGTTTTTTATCAAGATAGTTTGCACAAAGAAATGCATTGTTTAGGGTTTTGATTTGCAACAAATAAAAGAGACGGCTGTTTTGTTTTCAGATTAATTTGTTCACTTTCTCTCTCTTCTTTGAAAAGTGGTTTCTCAGATTCACAGCTTCTGCACCGGCGAGTGAAGATGGACATTATTAACAACAAAGTAACGTATGATTGTTATTGTTTTGATATAAGTTGCCTAAAAAATAAATCAAGGGTCTAATTAGAGGTTCTGTAAAATATGGTATCAGAACCAGAGTATAAGTATTATATGAAAGGTTTTTCATGTATCATTTTATGTGAACATGAATTTCATTCTTCAAATAAATAAATAATCTCAATTAATTAATTAAGGATGATGACATATATGAAGTATGAGTATTTTGTTTAAGACGATAAAAAGAGAGTGACAAATCGATATATTGCGGTATTATGTTCTAAATAAATGAATAAAAGATTGATTATCTATGCTTATTCCAAAATCACTATGATTCTATGGTTGAAATCTTCTTACTTTGTAATAGGACTAATTTAACGTAAGTGATTTTGAAATGGGTTATTACAATGCTACTTAGAAGCAAGTTTGCACTGGCTGTCATATTCTGTTATTGTTACTACTAGAATACAAATCAAAGAACATTTCCACAAACCCTAGAAACTCATTGCCTACACTAACTCTCACGATAAAAAACTAGCAAAATGAAAATTTCAGCTATAATGTAGTAAGCTACCCTATGATCGGCCGCATCCTTCTCCGCGGCAGCCTCCGCATCTGCTGTGCCTTCTTCTTGTTATTATTTATACTTAGCCTCTGATATCATACTTTGATTGGTCCCAACACAAGGTAAGAAGATTCCTACCAAAGAATCATATTGATTTTGGAATAAAAATAGATAATCCTTAATGTTTTATTTATTTATAACATAATACGCAATATAAGATTTGTCACTCTCTTTTTATCGTCCTAAACAAAACAACTCATTCTTCATATATGCCGTCATCCTTAATTAATTAATTGAGATTATATTGTTTATTTTAAGAATGAAATTCATGTTCACATAAGATTATATGTGAAAGACTTTAACTAATCATATAATACTTTACTATGGCTCTGATACCATATTTTCATAATTTCTTACTAGACTTTTGATTTATTTTCAAGCCAACTTCTATCAGAAAAATAACAATCATGCAGCAGTCGATTGGGATACAAACCTTCATCAATTTATCCAAATGTTAAAAACCTTAATTAATCTATAATACTTCTACCCTAGCTCTCCCTTCATCAATTTATCCAAATGTAAAAAACCTTAAATTATTTTCAGATAAATTATTGACGAAGATCGTGTGGAGCCGGCGTCGAGATCTGTTCCAGAAGCTCCTAAAGGCTGGGCTCTCATGGATCTCACGAGTATCATCAATGGTATTGTTTGAGTTAATCTGCTGTTTTTTATTTGTCGGGTTATGTAGTTCTAATTGCGTTCTGCTTGTGCATCAGGGTTATGTTCTTCTCATTACTTTATTTGTATTTTCCGGAGCTATCATATCTCTCGGATCAATTGTCTCGGCACATCCATGAGAGCTTTAGAACATAAGGAGGCGATGTTTCCGGCCAATATACACAATGTAATAAGTTACTGTCTGGTACAACGATAACATAAGTTTCAAAATCCTGTCTGAATTATTTTCTTGCTAACTAGTTAGTTATCATTGACCCTTTGTGTATATTGCATACCGAACTTTGTGAGCCTATGACTGCTATTTTGCACCGGAGAGGAGGCGGAGTTGAATAAATTATGGATGGTAGATCTATGGGAAGTGAGGTATGCTGAAAACTTAGGCGCAGGGTAGAATATTTGAAGAGGGAAAAGCTATTAGTCTTTCATTTTGAGCTCTAGGAGATGTTGTAGATGCACTTCAAAGTAAAAAGTCACATATACCTTGCAGGTACTAAAAAACAGGACTACGCTCTTACAGGCAGGCAGGCAGCAGCTAAAACCAAACTAGAAGCTAGTTGAGCTTAAACATCATGAATGTATTTATCCCTAAAACTTGATTTCTACTCTGATAGGAACAACAAGCTCACACTGATTATGCAAGACTGCTTAGGTAAAAATACCTTCAGTTTTATAGGTCAGTTTCTACGCCAAACAACGTAACCGAGCTGTGATTTATATATTTTGTGGTACAGTAAATATAGGAAGAATCCTGTCATTTTTACCAGTATGTTTATATGTACTAATGTTTGGATTGTTCATCCAAATTGTGGAATAATTTTTTTCATCCATTCAAAATCATATACGAGCTTGTAAAATAGAATCTGAATGTTTTTGTCAGGAGAGGATTTCAAAACTCTTATGCTTGTACATGTCAGTTCGGAAGAAGAAGACCTTTCTGAGTCAGTATGCTCTTTGAATTTTGCTACACGAGCAAGAAGCATCAAGTTGGGTAAAAGAGAGTCATAAGTAAGTGATGATCCATACTCTGTACCTCAGTGACATTGAAGTTCATATTACCCAAATACTGAATATTCAACCTGATATAAATTGAATTATCTTTTTAATTTACTTGGTACGATACATATTCATAATAAGATATTTTACTAACTTTATTGGCAGAAAAAAATTCTTATAGCATACCTTTTAAATTTGGAAGACCAGGGAACCTTGGAGCGCCTCCTTTTTTTTTTTTTTTCGTGTAGTGGTTAAAGCAGTAATGTTGATGAAATGCCCTTCTAAACCTATGGGATCTCAGCAAATGTCTAAGACACGCCATGTACAGTACACAGCTTAGCTCAATGGTACAGCTAGTGTGTCTATCTCTTACCATGAATTCAATGTCCCGTGTATACCTGGGCTAGTTCAATAGTTGCCTGAAAACTCCAAACTCTTCCATCAGCCACATTTATTCTTACAACAAGTATACTAAAACTTGTCATTGTGAAAAATTATCAAATACGATACGTGCATAAAAAATTAACACGATTCTGTTTTCCTCCTGAGAAGAAGTTGAGGATGATGGATTTCAAAAACCTCAAACTAATCCATAAGGGAAAAAAATTGTGGGATGAAAGCTTGTCAATATACAACTGAAATGTTTGGCAAAATAATTATTGGAAGTTGTCTAAAAGAGTGATCTATTTGTGATAGTTTATAAATTTGATTTTATAAATTATTGGATCATGTCTTTTTGTGGAACTCAAGTTCTATAAATCCCGTTAATTATAAGGCAGTAGCTTTCTCTGTGGGAAGCCTCCATTTTGAGCAGCACAATTCAAAATCCATCCAAAGGAAATATTTGATCAAATCATTTGGTCATTGAAGCCTAGCTCTTTTTTTAAAACAGAAAGAAAACTTTCTGTAAGAGTACATCAAGATTTTTTATCAGATACAAAAAACCAGAAGGACATAACTAAGAGAATAGAAGAATAAAGAAGAGGGCAACATGGAAATTGCCCTCATAAGGGAAACAAATTGTAGCTCCTTTCGAGCTTTTCTAATAAACAACTGGGATTGATACAGCTTCCAATGGGTTGGGTTTTCCATCTTGGCTGTTCACATCAGCAGCCCTTCCTTCCCAAACCTGTATAGATAAAGTAACCTGACATAAGTTAAACAGAAGGTGATAAGGGAAAGCCTTGCCAATCAATGGTAATCAAGCTTTAAATCATGCCTGCTTCTGGAATTGCATTCTGACTTTTTTCTCTTGAATAGCCTTTTGGCGGGCCTCATAAAACTCAAAGTCGTCAAGGATGGAAGTCCTGCATGAATGATCCTTAAATATCTTTAAAATCTGAAGCCCCTGCTCCAATTTCACCTACACCATAGACAAAATCCATAAGCCAGCCAACAAAATGAACTGGCTCAATAGCAAACGGACTCAGAACACGATAGCCAACTACAATGTACCTCCTGAGTATCCCTACTATTGGTAACAGGTTTATTCTCATTGTTCTCGAGAATAATATGCTTAAGCAATGTGTTTGGCACATCCTTCACAATATGCCACTTAAGGGAGAAACATCCATTCCACTTGTCTTGTTGCCAATACTCCAAATTTTTATCAAAGTCAACAGAACCTACCATCTCTGCAAGACCAACAAACTGACCGCTAGCATTCACCTGTATCGATTCAAATGTTAACATTGACTTCAGGAACTGGATCAGAACTAGTAAATAAATAATGCAATTATAATTGAATTGTACATACTGAGAAGAATAGAAACACTGGACAGGGCGTGGATTTCTCTTGCGCTTGCTTGTATGCAGCATCAAGCTTCTTGTTGCCATTGGGAGTGCTGGCCCAAACATTGTACTTAACACTTTTATGCATGTCATCTTCACTGTAAGACTTAATAATGAAAAATTTGGCGTCAGCATACTCTACAGGAAAATCAGTTAGATTATAATCTTCTGCAACTGAAGACCCACTCAATTTATCTTTCTCTTCAGTGGTGATTGCACTTGCAGGAACATCCTGATCCTTGACCACTGAAGCAATAGCAGAGGTTTCAAAGTTCCTTACGGTAGCCCTTGGTCCCCTGGTCAACTCATTCAAACCATCTGCATTCTCATTACCATACCTGTAAAAACCAATGCCTCGCCCTCTTGGTCTGTACTTTGCTTCCATAGGATGCCACCCCCTCCCATTTATTCGTGAATCATATCCAATGGAACTGTATCGATAGCCTGATTGAACAGGGTTTGTGAAGATTCTGTTCATAAATCCATTGGATGCACCATTTCCAGTTATTGGTCTTGACTGCAGCATTGTAAATCATATAGTCAAATATAAACAGCGGAGATAAAAATGAAAGAGGAAGAGGAAATGAAAAACACAAGTAGCTTATTACCATGAGATGATCCTGAGGACGCGTGTTTTGGTTCCAATATGCAGAGTTATCACTAGCATTTAATGAATTAACAGGAGTGGCTCGCCCATCTGTCCATGAAGGGTATCTAGACGCATCAAAATGAAACCTTGTATCCTGATAACAAGAAGCAGAAAGTCCTCCTGGCAAAGTGCCCTGTCCGTTACCCAGGGAGCCTTTAGAACTAAATGCAGGATTGGAGTACAGGGATTTTGGAGGAACCAGGCCACTGTTAACTTCCAAATCTCCACCATCAATAGTTTCTGATGACAAAGGTTTTTGTTTCTGGTCTTTTACCACCTTGGCATCTCTCTGATCTGTGATAGCTGCGCTAGGTGTAAATGGGGCACCGTTTGTTGTCATTGAAGGATATGATGTAGGATAATGGTACTGTTGAGTGGAATAAGGTTGGGCATTGATAGTTGGACTGGGAGAAGTTGCCGGTGAGTAAGGGGCGTAAGGTTGATAGTAGGCCCAATCCTGTGGGGTGCCATCATATGCTGGACAAAACAATACAATACAGAATGTTATGATGGTAAAATCAACGAGCTTCAAAAAGCATTTAGACAATTGAAAAAAGTATGTCTGATATCTAAACGATACAAATATAAACAATTGAATTCTGGAACAGTAAATCATCAGACGCAGAATCTGGATGTCCCAATCATATTACCTCCATAAAAATATGGATAGCTATTCACATAGCACATGGATTGGTCTGTATAATATGGTTTCATGGGAGCAGTGGATCGTTCATATTTTGGAACCTGCCCAATCGCCAGATCATCCTTATCATACTTGTGCCCAAAATTCTTGTCAGATGGCTGAAATGTTATATAAATGTCAATTAACTTGAACCCTTTTTGCTCATCTGTACAGAATAAGGCCTTAAAAAAGTTCATCTCTCTATACAAATATATACAACTGGAAAACAAGAATTGTCTCTCCGAGAAACTCAAATATGAATTCCAATTATTGCTTGCATACCTTCTTCACATCGACCGATATATCAGAAGCCTTGTTTTGAGGTTTCAGGGTCATCTTCTCAAGCACAACCGCAGTTTCTAATGACACGTAGAGTGAAAGAATCCCACAATTTTACACATAAACACTCAAAGATGTCAGTATCTACTCCACTTCTGCCACTTAAAAAAGTCCACTCCTTATTAAGCACAGAGTCAAACCATCAGTAGTCCTTAAACAAGCAATCTTAACAGATCATAACACACAAAATATCAAACACGAACTAAACATCTCCTGCTACAAAAATCGCGTATACATGATCAGGCCAGAAATCCAGCACATACAAAATACACAATCTTTCATCCTCAAAGTATCCAGATCCGCAAAAACAGTTTATCCTTTTTCAAATTAAAAAAGAATACCGAAATCGACACTAGAAACAGATCAAGCCACTCCAGAAGAATTCTGCAAATAATAAGATCACACCAAACAAGGATACGATCTGCGGAATCGGAAATAGCGGTATCCATTGCAAGATCTCCGACGAGCAAGAAGACGACAACAAACACCTTACAACCAAAAAACGCCTCCTGCGGATCGAAATTGGGACTGCAGCAGCGATTGGGATGCGCACAAGTATATATTTGGGAGCACTGGATAGAGAGAAATTGGAACCCTGCGGATCGGAGCTTCTTCTTTCTCTGGGGTTTTTGTTGGAGGCGGCAAACTAAAAACAGAGCTTTGATAGATAGCTCGAAACAAAACCCTAATTTGTTTTTAAAAATATTCGTCAACGTCATAAATCAAATACATACGTCATTTATTTGGTATAGAATATTAATTTCAGATAAATAAAAAAGAATAATACGTTTTCACTAGCCATAAAAAAAACTTTACATCTAAAATAAGATTCTTAATCCTAACAAATTGCTAATTAATAATCTATTCAACATAGAATTCCTAGCTTTAGCTGCTTTTAAAACAAATTTATCCCCATTTAACATATCACCATTTGACCTTTTTTTTAAAAAAAAAAAACCCACCCGATAGAGTCCCAGCCTAACACCCACCAGGAATCGAGCCTCTCACATGAAATTTATAATACACCAAAACTTATTTACTCAAATTTAAGTTTGAAAGAAGTGCGACTTTATGGCGCTGTCAGCATTGTTCACGGCCACCACAAGCGGGCTGCGGACATGATGCACTCCGTCAGACCAGACAATCTCCCCAAAGTCATACCTCCCTTTAGACACCTTCACCGGCTTGAGTGCAACATAATAAGACACTTCATCCATCCTACATCCAAAAACCAAAACTCTAGGCCATATGATCACCTCCACCCCGTCCGGGCTCGTCACGCTGACAAAGTAAATGGCAGAACTCCGACGGCCCACATTGCGTACCGTCCGTCTGATCGTTGTCAGGTGTCCGAGGTTCGACACGGTTATCGATGGATAGTTCAGGTTTGAAATGGATTGGAGTGGCTTTGGGCATTTTAAGGAGGAAGTTACTACTACAATGTTGCTTATTTGGTTTTCAGTGTATCCAATGGTGCATAAAAATGTGATGTAGTCTTTTGTTTTCATGTCGTAGATTAGGCCTGGATCCATCGCTTTGATCGGGTTTATATGGCCAGCTCCGACGTCGAATGAGTCTGACACTTTCATCGCCTCACCGGACAAGATACCGTCGCCGGTTGAGTCCTTGGTGTAAGCTGATGATTTATTTTCTTACATTAAGATTATAGTTCAGTTGAGCTAGCGAAATTCAACGCTTTTTTTATTTTTGTATACCTGTGGTCATAAGAGCTGATCTGATCGCTGCAGGGGACCAGTCAGGGTGGGCGGACTTTAACAGCGCGACCGTGCCAGTTACGTGCGGGCAGGACTGGGATGTCCCTGACTGAAAGTTCCAGTTCACGGACCGGTCATCGTTGGGAAGGAAACTCGGTGGAACATTGGGTGGCCAGGCCGCTAAAATCCCAATTCCGGGGGCTGTCAGGTCTGGCTTTTGGATCAAAAGATAAAAAATGCACAAACCTCAAGTCACTCCAAATTTCATATTTATTTCCAGCAGGTGAAGGACAGAAAATTGTACCTTGAGAATATCCGGGGAGACTGAGCTTGGACCTCTGGAAGAAAAATGCGCCACCGCAGGCGCTGGCGTCTTTCCGGTGACAGTTACAGTTGGTGATATATGTGTTACAGGCAGCCTGAAGGACAAGCAAAAAAAAAAAATCATGTCAGCTTTTTATCCAGGAAAAAATTTCCTTTCCGGGTTTTGGTTGTTTTAAACTTCAGTTACTACTTTGGGACTACTTACCTAAGGGACTGGCCTAGATAGTGATCTATTTTAGTCCCTTGGTAAAAATCAAGCCGCAGGGTTGGAAGGATATCCACATCGGGTAACTGCATACTCAGTGGCTCGACGTAGATCAGAGCTGTTGCATTAGCGCGTCGTGCTGCCTCTACCGCGATTTCACTAGATGGCAATGACCCTATGGTGGAAAAACATAGGATTATTTTTCCCGAGGCCCGTCTCCTGTTCCAGTTTCCTGAACTGCACACTCTGATGCAGCAATGCGCATAAGTTCAGTGCTGAAGAATTTCATATTTTTTCGCAGCAATGCGCAGAATTTCAGTATTTAAGAGTTAAGACAGAATGGAGAATTACCCTCCAGCAAAATAGGCCATGGCGCTGACAAGCTTCCCAGTAACTTTTTTTCTGATCAGCCCTTGTCCCTGTCGAAGCAAAGAACAGCTGAGTTATTTAGCATCCAAAATTATTTTATACAGTTAGAATTTGATTTGTACTATGATGGTTAAGTTATTGTCCAGTGAAATTTTTGCAGGAAAGGCGCGATCAATGGAAGATGCTGCGATACAGATGCTCCAAGGCGCGACATTTTGCACCAGGGAAGGACCAGGTCCATCATTTCCTGCTGATAACACTACAGTCACTCCCAGCTGCATTGCGTGGAATGACCCAATATCTGCGCTGGATGCAAAAAATGGAGCCAGCGGCGGAGAGCCACCAAAAGAGACTGATATAGTGTGAACCCCATCGTTCAAAGCGTCGTCAAATGCTGCAAGAATGTCAGCCTCAGTGCAAATGCCATCAAAGTTCAGACTCCAGCACACTTTGTAGACAGCAAGTCTGGCCAGAGGCGCGCCTCCCCTCGCCGCCCCTTGTCCAAAACTAAAAAAGCTGGCGTTTCTGACCACAGATCCTACTGCAGTGGAAGCTGTATGTGTACCATGTCCAATGAAATCTCTAGCTGAGCGGTATTCTGATCTGAAAGCCGATTTCAGTGGCCCAAATTCCTGCTCAAATCCCTTGGCATAAAACCTGGCACCAATTAGTTTCTTGTTGCAAGCTGATGCTGGATCAAACTGATCTCCTGCAATGCATTTTCCACGCCAACTCGACGGAACTGGACCCAAATTTGAATCATCTTGGAAACTCTGCGCTTCCGGCCAGATGCCTTGTTTCACAAGGTACTAAAATTTGTCAGCAGGCATTTGAAGGACTTTATTCTATGAAATGTCCTAAATTAGCCTTACCAGTGTCGAAAATTCCAACTACTATATTCTTCCCATAAGTTAACTGCACTGATGTTACTTCCTTCTTTTCGCGCAGGTTCAGCCCCATGAAGTCCCAGCTTCTGGTAGTGTGCAGCTTCAGTGACGCGCTTCTGAACACTGATATTACCCCATTCATTTCTGCAGCAATTTTCACAAGATCGTCGAAAACTGTTATGAAAAAGTACAGCTAGTAATGATGTATAAGTCCTGAAGACTACGAAAAATGAGGTCTGCATACTGGCTAGTGCATTTGCTTGGGAAGAATTGAGAGAAGCTGCGAAACCAGAAAAGCTGCGCTTATAGCTGTACAGCAAGGATTTCTTGGCATCATCTTCGCTGAAAAAACAAAAATACAAGCCTGACTGCCTGAGAATGTACTTAAAGAAAAGTCTGAAGCTGGACTCCGCGGATAAATAAGTACCTAGAGAAAACATGTGAGAGGAATTTGACATGGGATTTGGATGTGAGGCGCGGATTCTGAGCATGGTTGTGGCCCAAGTAGGCTATGTAGACCTGAGAGACAGAAAAAATCCGGCAAGTGAAGAAAATCTCCAAAATATGCAGACTGAAGGGAACAAAAAATGTAAGATGAGGAACTGCAGTACCTGAGAGGCTGGGATTGAAGGGGTCAAGTGGCACAAAAATGCTAGCATTAGGCCCCAACAGTAGAGAAAATACCTCCACATTTTTCAGATATGGAAACTTATCCGGGCGAGCGGGACTTAAGTCTGTAGGAGGGTATCCATTTTATGGGCAGAATATTTGATAGAGAGCAAGATCAAACAAGATGATGATGTCCCAGACACAATACTTCTTCTGCGCAATAATTCAGGTCTAGCGTTAGCTACAGCATACTGTTTTTTCACTCCCAAGATTAGCCGGCTTTAATGAGGACCTCAGCTGCTGCTGCTGCCTCCCTATAGATTATGCAGAATGAGCAAGCATTGAACACACACCTCACAACAAAAAGGACACTAGCCACTGTGAGACCTTTGCTGCACTACAAAGCAACTAGCCTAATCCACAAATGGCATCATTGCCATTTTCGTCTAAGGGGTGTAGACTGTAGAACAGGTAAATCTCCCGGCTGCAGTAAGTTTTGGTCGATTTTATGACATGGGTTCTTTAGCTTCCTGAGAAACATCAAGTTTTTTGAATTACTCTCGAACAAAGATTCAACCATTTTTTACAACTATGCCGTTTTTCCATATGGTATATATCCTGCTTCCAGGCCACCTTTTTTTATTCGATTATCATGAAAATTAATATTAAGGTATCATTTTAGTTATTAAGTTATGATTACCTTTTGCGACAGATCAGATATTTTTTTTTTTTTAACGATCTCTCATTTGTAATTGTCTCATATTGAATTATAAGAAATAATGAAAATTTTCCGAAAGTTTATCATGAATCGAAAGCTATATTTTCCATTTGCCATCATTTTTAAAATGTTCTTATTTTTTGTATACACCATCATAGTTTATACTTTTTTTTTCTGAGTTGATCCTTGTTGACATTCGAGCCAGATTTTGGATTGAAGTGACGATTTGAAGTAAATAAAATCGAAGCACAGAAGCAAGTTTGCTAGGTTCCAAGAAATTCTTTGTAATAACATTCAAACCAAGCAAGCAAGCCAATTCGATACTTACTGCCAGAGAAGACGCATCATCACCCACCGCCTTGTTACTTACTTGCTAAAGAGCGCAAAGCTCTGGTCTTTTCTTCAAATCCATCCGCACTGTATGCTGGAAGCATAAATCGTTGAGCCGGAGACTAGCGAAAGGATGCCGGAGAAGAACAACGCCTAATAGTCAATTGACCCGATTCGCACTTTCAAAAACAATACCAATATGTCACTTGTTCCACATGTCATACTAGTCAGGTTTTATTTCACTTGTTCCAAAGTAGGATATTGTTTTTTCACAAGAGAATATGATAATAAAGATCAAGCAATGCCTAATTTTGCATAATAATAATTCATATCAACTGCAAGAATAAAGATTGTTGGTGAGGAAAACAATTTTCAGTTATTTCCTGAGCTCTTGCAGAAAGCCAGGCCACAGCAAAAGTCATTCTACCTGCATAAATAAATAAACAGTTGAAATAGAGCAAGTCAGATGCATCTAATTTGAAATGAAAAAGAAGCGGGATAGCATCGATTGTTCTCAGAAATCGCCAGAGAGCACAGCAACTTGCATTATTCAACAATCATCAACCAAATAGCATAGCAATAAGCATGAGTGTAATGACATGGAGAACAAAAAATGAATTACAGTGGCAGCAGGTGAACATGGTGGAAAGTGCAATCCCATACAACTCACGAAAACTGAAAAGTATGCATGAAGGTTGAATGAGTACAAGAAGCAATCGGCCACTAAAATTCACTTAATAAATCTTACTAGTCATGTTTTCATTTGGTGCATAAAAATTACTCGTCTCTTCGCGCTTCTTGCATCGGTCCAGGAATAGCAGCCAGACCCACTTTCATCGAATCAAACTGCTTCTGGTTTTTCTTGAGTTCCACATTAATCATAGCACCTTCAAACATGGCAGCCACTAATCCAGCGCCCAGGCTCATTAAAGAAGCTTTGCCAATCCCCGCACGGATACTTGTGAACCCGAACATGGCAGCTCCACCAATAATTGGATTCCATGAATCATCTTTCTGTCTCAAATAAGACACTCCGCACTCGAATGAATCAATTAAGCATGAAAAGGCAGCGAATTTACCGGCAAATGATGGAGCGCCCATGAGCAGAGCTCGGGTGCCACCAACAAAGCGCCTTCCATTGGAAGAGTTACGCACTCCCTTGAAGAAGTGAAAAGCAGATCCAGCAACAGCTCCCAACGCATATGTGGCACCCGTGATCTTAACAGTTCCGTAGGGGAAAGGTTCTATAGCAGAGTCTGGACTGGACATTATCACACCATTTCCTGTCATTATCCCTTATGAAACCAATCACATTCCACAATCAGAACGGTAATCAAATCTAAACTCATTGATTCACCTATAGCCACCGCAAACCCTAGCTCGAGACAAAATCATCGAGTCATTATTTACCTGGGAAAACAGGCGAAGGTCGATCGTTCCTTCTTCCAAGGTTTTCAGACGCAGCAACTGCAGCAACCAAGAATGAAAACAAGATTAAAATCATTCAGACTCTGAAACAATAATAAACCCTAAACCAATACTAACCTTTAAAATTTTCACAACTCCCCAATGGCCAAACTTTAGTTTTAAGAAATGTGTGGAAATAATTTTTTCACAGATCGGGCTTTATAAGTCCAGTTTATTATGTTTTCAAGTCGTGTTTGTTTAAAAAAATCGATGTAGATCTTGCAAAATCAGTCCACATCATTTGTGTTAAAAGCAGATAGGGCTCTCTGTAAGATTAGTTTCATAAAAAATTAGACAGATCTGAAATATAATTTTTAGATAGCACAGATTTAAAATTACAACTCGACAATAGGACAGTTGTAAAAATATTTCTACAACATTCATAACTAGGAGAAGCTTCGCACCGGTGACAGCAGAAGCTGTAGTGATTCCTCCGATACGGCGGCAACAGAAGCGGACCTCGCTGAGCCAAATTTATAAAAAGCAACAGATCCGAAGCCAGTGCCGAAGTTGTTCATCGGATCATGAGTGCCTCCCGTAGATAGGTAACAAAGCACTAACCGCTTCCATAAACCAACCCCAAACAGGTCCGGCCCTGAGGGGGTGTCGAGGAGTGATAATGGCCCAGACTTGCCTTGTTCTAATCTCAGTCTTATAATACAAGTTGCATGGTCCAACGGCTTAAATAAATCAAGGTTTATGTAACGTTTCTTTTTTACGCCAAAGGTAATCTTATGCCAAAAAAATCAAGCTCTTTTCCGTGAACACCGCAATAACACATGGATGTGTGACTGCCTAAGCTTAAACACACACGTCATACATTTCATCATCATAATTTTACAACATGTTAGATAGACGGACATATAAAGTTGTCCACATCTCCCTATCTTTTTTTGATTGAAATGATTCGTGGTAAAAGTAAAATCGTAATGGATGAGTATTATAATCTGTAAATATACCATTAAATACCTATAACAACTCTTGTTTACAACTGCTGTAGGTGGAGCTGGAATCTCAACTCTTGCACAGTTTACCGTAGAATCTAGTCATCAAGGTTAGTTGATGTACAGTTTCATTAGGTTCTAGTTTTTAGCATACACATGCATGGTGCGTTATTTTTTCTCAACAATGATTTGAAAACTAACTAGTTTTAAGTAACTGAGTAACTAATTTGAACTATAGTTAAAATTTCAAGTTACTAAAATAGACCTATTTCAATTATATTGAACATGTGCTTACTAGAATCAATTTGATTTAATTTAATTCGATTAACTGATTTGAATACATATTGTAACACATAATTGCACCTCACTTGTACAAATTCCTTCTTATTTTCTCCTCATGACTACTATCAACCTTTTTTTAAAGGTTCCTTAAATGGTCGCTGAATGAGCCCGCTTTGCCCAGACACCCTTAAACGGCCTGACCCAAGGCCCCGTCGACCGACCCAACCTATTCCGGACACTCACGCCTGAATTCAAAACCTTATTCATCCTCAGTTTCAACGTCTCGCCTTTCTCCACCGCCCTCAGCCCATCCAGCGTCCCCTTCGCTCCTCCCACAATTGTCCCGCCCAAAAACCCACATCCCGTCTCGTCGGCAGCCGGTTACGCTACGTATGGTTCGTATTTTGTTGGAATTGATGAGTGAATTGTTTTACATTGTGATGCATTTGCAGTTTCAGTAGCGCCTAAAAATGGATTCATTCGAATTGGTTTTTGGTGGTGTGTAGTGAAATAATGAAACTTATTCAATGTGGTATGTTAAGTCTGGTTTATGCTTCCAGCATACAGTGTGGATGAATTTGAAGAAAAGACCAGACCCTTGCGCTCTTTAGCAAGTAACAAGGCAGTGGTGGGTGATGATGCGTCTTCTCTGGCGGTAATTGGCTTATTTGCTTTAGCTCCCTTGTTCACTTGGTTTGAATGTTGTTATAAAGAATTTCTTTGAACCTTGCAAACTTGCTTCTGTGTTTTGAAAACACAATGGTCTGTAGACACTATCATTACCCATTTTTCTACTATTTTGCTAATGCTTGTGGCCCTTTTTCCCCTGCTTCCAAATTTGCAATTCAGAAGTTTCAAGCTGCCATGTTCTCTTCTGCAATAGCAGGTGAAGGAGCAACACACTTTCACACTTTGTTCTGGATCTGAATCTGAATGAGACTTTGGTTTGTTCTGATTGGGAGGTATAGTTTCAACTGGGGAGTGATTTTGATTTGCTTTGTGGGTCTTTTCACCTTCTTTTTTCGTGTGAGTGTCTGGTATACATTTATTCATATTTCATGGTTTCTTTAGGATTTTCTTATAAAAAAACTTTACTATATATTTTTCATCTTATAATTCATGTACAACTTGCGAGAGGCCGCAGAACATACAAACGACCTGGCGCTTACGCTTTCCTCAAGCATCTTACCAAATATTATGAAATTGTTGTGTATTCGGATCAGAGGCAGAGGGTATATCTGACACACTTCTTTCTATTCCATTCCCGACGTGTCTTATCTTTCATGTTGTTTGACACAAGTGCGTATTATGGTATTTCAGTTCGTTCATACAGTCACTGAAAATTTGGATCCAAAGCACTGTATAAGATATAAGATGAACAGAGGAGCGACCAAGTATCAAAATGGGAATCGTTATAGAGTAAGTTTGTCAACTTATTGAGCTTTCATCTGTTATTAGTAATGCACGTTACTTAAGCACCTTGGATTTTGACATATATGTAATGGTTAAAGGAATGTGAAGTCGTGTTTTCAGTAGATGAAGGAATTGAGTAACCCTCTTCTCTTTTTTTTATGGATACAGATAGATGACGAATCCTTTTTTTATGGAAAATTTTGATAAACTTAGAAACTTTTTGAATTGAAATTCTTCAATAATACCTCACCGTTGCTTGTGAGGTATAAGAATGTCCCTCATTTACTGGCAAACTCAATGACAAGTCCGTTGACATCCTAGCCGTATTTTGCACCTCACAGCTTCGATAATCTTTGTCTGATGAAATGGACATTCTAGGACTCTCTTCCCTGGTTCCATAGTGTCGTAATAATAAGGGAAATTGTGATCCATGCTTGGCCTTCCACAGCTCACAAACGAAATGTCAGTATCTTTTGCAGCAGCTATTTCCTCATATAGCTTTGAATCGTATCCTTTCCGTGTGAATGGTGACCTGTTTGGCAAATGGGTCAGTATTCTCTCAAGTTCTTGCTTCATCTTAAAACAAATGTGTCGAAGGGTCATTTCTGATTCCTTTAATTTGAGTTAACTGTTAAATATATACACACCTGAACATATCTGACTCATCTTCAAGCTTGCTAATTGGATCCACTGGAGATTGTTCAGCTCCTAAATGAAGAACCCATGAGTAGTAGATTAGGAAATTCAAGAAGACAGATAAAAATAGTTAACCTTTACTTCTTGGAGGGGTAAATGTAAGGATTTGTTGATCAGGTGTGCTACTTGGCTGATTCATAAGCTGTTGCCGTAGAAGTGACACAGCCGGAGCGGGACGAGAAGCAGATCGCATCGATGAAAATTTTCCCTTACTGATGGCATAAACATTACAAAAATCTGGCACAGCTCTAGATATGTTGCCTGGAATGTCCTTATCTCTAAACCGTCTGCAAGCATGAGTGTGACTTAGGTCAGTCAACCGTCGGCCGCTGGATTGGAACCAAATATTGATTGCAGTGTATTATTACTAACAATTTTGAGGCACTGGAGGAAAAGAGCTTTTATTCTGCACATTAACAGCCTCAAAATAAAAAGAGTAATAAGAGCCGGAAAAAGGATTCTCACATCCTTTCTGGGGCAAAAACAGCGGAATGGAAGAAATATTTCTCTGACTTGATCGTTCATTCCTTCGTCCCAAACTTGGTTCACTCCTGCCATCAAAACATTGCAAAAATATGAAACGGGCATTCCTCAAACCTTATTTGCAGGCAACATATTTGAGAAATCAAATTTAATAAACTTCGTATTTCTAAATTTTTTTTCCCACAACACCCAAATCGAGCACAGAGCGATTATGTTATCAGAAGAAAAAAAATCATTAACCCAATTGGGCACATCGTTAATAGAAAAAGTCAGAAACCAAAAGAAAAAAACTTCAGATGAAAAAGAAAACTATCATCATCTACAGGTGCTCACATTTCTGTAGCAGAACTCTTCTTAGTTCGGATAATAAAGAATAGAAGTCCGCAAATTTAGTAAATTCAAAGAACGAGGGATATTGGAACCCAAAAGTGCTTAAACACATGAGCGACCTAATCTCGGATTTCAAGTCGAAGAATTCAAAGAGAAATTCCAAATAAAAAAATAATTCATCATCATCGGTCATATGCTCAAACACTTCCGCCACATAACCTCGGTTCTCAAAGTCAGAATTGTACTACAAGTTAGAAGATTGGGAGAATTAATAAGAACATAAAAAGTAAGAACCCGTGAAGAGAAACCCTAAATAAAAAGAAAGCAGTCATTATCTTGACATCTTAATTGCATAATCTTTGATCTCAAATTGAATAACTAAACGACAAAGAAACAACATAAAATTATAGAAACGCTTCTACTGCATAATCTCTTCTCGAATGCAAATAAGAACTTAATCATATGGAATTGAAGTTCGAAAAGTCGGAAGACTCAAATGAAGAACATAAGAACTTAAAATGGAAACCCTAATACACACCACCGATATTATACATAAACTTTGTTCAAACATGATAGATAATATTAGCTCGAGGACACATTGCCTAGCCTCACGATACACCATGAAAGCATAAATAACAAAGTAATACACCATAAGAAACAAGATCCACAGTAGAGACTCGGCTAAATAGAAAAATGGCATTGCTTGATCCAAATATGTGGTAGCTGTAATCAATAGTAACTGTGATCTAAAGAGACGACTTGAACCAATTAGACCGTTGAATTTCCTAAAACTAATCAATCAGACCGTTAAGCAATATCAAATTCTTATTTAATGCTGTTTTTAATAGTGTATCTTTTAAGAATGAAATTCTTGTTCATAGAAAATGATATGTGAAAATCATTAACTAATAATATTTCTACTCTGTCTCTGATACCATATTTTACAGAACTTCTAATTAGACTCTTTATTTATTTTTCAGCCAACTTATACTAGAACGACAACTTATAATCCTAGTTTTACTAGCTGATGGTTTATCAATAGCAAATTGTTCATAAAATTGTCCCAATTGCATTTATTCTATGAGATTATGTCTCTTCATCTGCTGGTTTACATAACTGAGGGTTTGTATCCTCCTCGACTGTTGTATGATTGTTGTTGTTCTAGTATAAGTTGGCTGGAAAAACAAAATCAAAAGTCTAGTTAGAAGTTCTGTAAAATATGGTATCAGAGCCAGAGTAGAAGTATTATATGATTAGTTAATATTTTTTACATATCATCTTCGGTGAACATGAATTTTATTCTTAAAAGACACTGGTTTAAAGGTCATTTGCAAGAGTTCATTTGATGCGCATTCAAGTTCAAGCATGACTAAGCAGCTGAGAAATCTTTCAACCACAAAACGCTGCAATTTAGCATCGTATCATACATATATTACAACAACATCATATCAATTCATCTGGAGATCCTCAGCTTCATCAGTGTATTTCTATCAGCAAGTCTTCCGCGCCTAATTGTTCCATATTTTTTTGGTTCCGAGCTAAGGCTAGAGGCAAACAAGGCAAACTATTCTAACGGCCCAATGAGTGTTTTTTAGAACTGTTTCGGTAGTCGCCGGAGGAGCGGACTGCGCCTTTGTTTGAGTTTCGTGGGCGGGTGCGGCCTTCGGAACGGGAGTCGCCGGAGGAGCGGGCTGCGCCTTCGTCTGAGTTTCTTAGGCGGGTGCGGCCTTCGGAATGGGAGTCGCCGGAGGAGCGGGTTGCGCCTTCGTTTGAGTTTCTTGGGCGGGTGCTTCTGCCGCTCTTCCCCTCCTCATCAATTTGCTCATGATTCCCGTTATTGTTTTCTTCATTTTTCTTGCTTGGTTTGTGGATAGAGATGGAGACAGTTGATGTTGTTCACTGTCAGCTGAGGTTGAGGGTCGAATCTAACAAACTGGAGGCGAGATCCAGAACATACCTGTTATAGTCATCATGCTCGTTTCCATCTTCATGATGAATCATAGCAACAAGAAGCTTGTAACACCAAATGCCAGCATTATCATCAACAACGTTGAATCCCAGGTAAACTGATCATTCATAAATCAACACAATACATTGTTGTGGTTCTGATCAAATGCATGTGCCAAGAGCACACAATGCAGGTCGAGGAGGAGGATGTTATAAGCCGCAAAGAAGATGAAGACAAGTCTAGTAAGCAGCAAAAGAAGAAGAAGAAGAAAAACAAGACCATCAACAATGGCGAAAGGGAGAAGATCAAATCTCACAACTGGCCACATTTCAGGATGCTTGGCTGTTAATCATTAGTGTTTTTGAATCACTTGTTATTTTGTTAATTGATCATGAACATCCTATTACATCAATGGTCGCATGTTATCAGGAACTTTTCGAAATGTTCCTTGGTTGCGAAAAGGAGACTGGATATGAACAAATGCAGAAACGTATTTCTGAGACCAAATTTATCCATTGGTTAAAGAAAACTTGCAGGAAAAGAGAACTTCAAGGAATGCAGATTTTTGATTAATCCAACAAATTTTTCTGCTGATATTATATGATCCCAATACTAGCCTCTAAGATACCATAAAGTAGTTGTTCTTGAACATTTAAGAAATAATCTTCCTCTGTAGTGAGATGAAAGATCTTGTGGTAATCATCAGTAAAAGAAGAAGCATAGTACTGATAAGAGACCCCCGAATGGCAGCTTCGCTTTGTTAAACGTAAAGACATTTTTACTTCTGCGGTGCTTCCTCATCCGCCTCGGGCGGTGCTTCGGGCTTGCATTCTTCGCCTCCCAATACGAAATTTAGGATTAGTCGAATGAAGCCGAAACCAGATTTAAGCATGCCAGTGAAATTTGAAGAAGTGTGAGATAGTAACTTGCCACCCATAAGTTTATCCATTATATAGACTAATTAATATACATTTAAAAATTTTGTTATCCAAAAAGATATTTGACAAAACTAGATTTGACAATACAATACGTTTAAAAAATTTATTATCCAAAAAGTTAGTGGACAAAAATAGATTTGACAATACAATATGTTTAAAAATTTTGTTGTCCAAAAAGTTAGTGGATAAAAATAGATTTGACAATACAATCCAAAAAGTTAGTGGACAAAAATAGATTTCACAATACAATACGTTTAAAAATTTAGTTATCCAAAAAGTTAGTGGACAAAAATAGATTTGACAATACAATATGTTTAAAAAATTTGTTATCCAAAAAGTTAGTTGGACAAAAATAGATTTGATAATACAATCCAAAAAGTTAGTGGACAAAAATAGATTTGACAATACAATACGTTTAAAAATTTTGTTATCCAAAAAGTTAGTGGACAAAAATAGATTTGACAATACATTACGAAACATAAAATAGACAACTCACTGTAAAATAGATTCATACATAATTTTTAATAAAAGGTAGTAACATTAATTTATGTATTATATATATGTTGAGTATAACTTAGTTTTTGTTTATTCAATAATGTATTCATATTTAAAAAATATGTGTTATATATTTAATTTATAGATTGTTTTGAATTGACGATAATATAACATTAAATTATATATTAATGTTAATTTATAAATAGTTTTTAATTAATAATTATTTTTTAATTGTTATGTTTTAAAATAATATTTATATATGTATATATGAATTTGGGGTATATATTATAAGATATGTATAAATGAATTTGGGGTAGGTATTTAGTGGAGGGTATAATGGAAAAACGGTGGGACCCATGGGGGGTGTGTGATGAGTGGAGGGGTGTGGGGAGTGTGAAGAGAACACCCCTTTACATATCATAAGATCAGTAATTTTGATGTTAAAAGATATATAAACTTTATGGTCATCAGAGAATAAAATCCAGTTTGCCCCATCTTAAGAACAAAGGAACTTTAACCCTTTTAACTCTGCCTCGGCTTTCACTTCCTTTCAGATTTTCAGGTCCCTCTTACAGTAACGGAAAACAAGAGATAGCTCACTTATACTGCGATAAAAAAACTGCAAACCTTAAACTCCGTCTGCGCTAATCTCGATCATAGAAAAGTGCGATAACTATGATCGCACCAACAATGCCAAAGTAGAATACACGATGATCTGCATGCTCAGCTGCCGCAGCCGCAGCCTCCGCAGCAACCATCCCTGCGAGAGCCTCCTCTATGGCCCTTCTTGCTTCAACCTCCTCCGCAGCGGCCTGAGTAACTGCAACACACAACACGGCGCCCTCTCCGCTGCCGTCTTCTCTTCCTCCTCCTTAACCTTTAGTTATGTAAAATATTGTATCAGAGGTAGGGTAGAAGTATTATATGATTAATTAAGGTTTTTTTCATTTGGATAAATTGATGAAGGTTTGTATTCCAATCGACTGCGTCATGATTGTTATTTTTCTCATATAAGTTGGCTGGAAAATAAATCAAAAGTCTAATTAGAAATTCTGTAAAATATGGTATCAGAGCCTCAGTAAAGTATTATATGATTAGTTAAAGTATTTCGAAATTTTTTTAGACTTGCATTGTTTTTGAAACATGATTTTTGCTTTGCCCTATTATCTAAAAACATTTTTGATTTGCCCTATTTTTCAATCAGCTGGTTTCATTCCATCAAAGGTTCTCAAAGCGATGCACAAATAAATCTGCAGATCCACGCTCCTCCCACAACGGTCCCGCCCAAAAACCCAAATATCCACTTCCAGTTCTCGATGACGAGATCCTCTTTCGAAACCCTCTCCGTTCCATGGCCAGACGCAGCAACCACTTTTCTCTTCTCTCTAGATATATATATATATATATATATATATATTTCATGTTACGAGCCAACTTTTTATTGTTTTTTTATTATTCAATTGTATCAATAGTAAAACCATAGGGTCGGACTTAGCCTAATCATCATTTTAACAATTGTATCTCTTACCCTAATCAACATATGTATACTCTGTGAAGCGGAGAAGGTGAAATGGAACCTGTAATTGTCAATGTATGTATATATATGGTGGACAGACTCCAAAATGTTATACCCGAGTCCTTGTCATTAGGCCTCTAGTAGGCGTTGTAGGTCTATTTGCATTTCTTTCCTGAATATATAACAACGCTCTTTTGAGCTGCACATAAACAAAAAAAGGTATAACGGAAACAAACTTCAAAACAAAGCAAACTATAAATTTTTTCCATCCTGTGTGGCAGGACAATTGGCACAAGAAACAAATACTAAAATTACTTAGCCTAATCATCATTTTAACAATTGTGTTTTGTATCTCTTATCCTAATCAACATATGTATACCCTTTGAAGCGGAGAAGGTGAAAGGGAACTTGTAATTGTCAGTGTATGTATATATATGGTGGGCAGACTCCAAAATGTTATACCCGAGCCCTTGTCATTAGGCCTCTAGTAGGCGTTGCAGATATATTTGCATTTATTTCCTGAATATAAACTGAAAGCGCAATGTTTAGCACTTTGTTGTAGAAGCGCTCTTTTAAACAACGACACATAAACAGAAAAGGTATAACGGAAACAAACTTGCAAACTATAAAATTGACAATTGGCACAAGAAACAAATACTAAAATTACATCCATGTATCTTCAATTTGATGTCCAGGTGGTAAAGGATGAATGAGTTTTGGAACTACAAGAAGATCTCCACCCAAGACCAAAAACCTTCAAAAGCAAACATGGATTAAGTTTCAAATAAACTGCAGTAGAATCAGGCTGGAAATTCGAAGTTTGCAAGCCTACCACAGTAATTGGTTACTGAGAAAAGAGTAATCAGATGCCCCTGGGAAAATCGCTCAAACGGATCCATTAAGTGAAATGTGGCGAAGAGCATGGATTATTCCAGCTTTCTGAACTTTGCCGGCTTACTTACTCCTGAGGATCATATGCATGCTGTGGGCACGACACCATCACATAACCCAAAGCAGCACTCCCACTATTGAGGGTAAATTTACATATCATAAGATCAGTAATTTTGATGTTAAAAGATATATAAACTTTATGGTCATCAGAGAATAAAATCCAGTTTGCCCCATCCTAAGAACAAAGAAACTTTAACCCTCTTAACTCTGCCTTGGCTTTCACTTCCTTTCAGATTTTCAGGTCCCTCTTACAGTAACGGAAAACAAGAGCTAGCTCACTCATACTGCCATAAAAAAACTGCAAACCTTAAATTCCATCTTGCGCTAATCCGATCATAGAAAAGTGCGATAACTATGATCGCACCAACAATGCCAAAGTAGAATACACGATGATCTGCAGCTGCCGCAGCCTGGGCAGCGACCATCCCTGCAAGAGCCTCCTCTATGGCCCTTCTTGCTTCAGCCTCCTCCGCAGCGGCCTGAGTAACTGCAGCACGCAACACGGCCACCCTCTCCGCTGCCGCCGCCTTCTCTTCCTCCTCCTCCATCTTTTTTTTCCTCTACTCTTCATCTTTCTGTCGTTTGATGACAATCTTCACTGCCGCTTCAGCCAATCTGTGAAATCTCAAGATCAGACTAACCGGAAATGGCCGGAAAGTAGGTAGAGCTTTGAACCGAAAGAATTTGTGATCTTTTGTTATTACAATAGAAAAAGGATGGAATCTGTTCTTATCTCGGATTCAATTATATTCAGTTACCACTGTTACAGGATTTTACTCATTTGCACTTTAGTATATAATTATAAACTATTTGCATTACAGTCCTTCAAGTATTTGAAGTTGGCATGTCATGGGCCTGAGTTCCAAATCGCTTTGCTAGGTCTTTCAAATGTCTTTTCTTTCCGCAGCCGTCGTCCGTAAGTTGGCCTTCCGTCCTCGGCTGTCCAACACCCTCAATACAATCCCTGGAGTAATTTCATAGCAAATGTCTTGGGAGTCATTTGAAAGCGGAGAGAGGTGGTGGTGCGAATGAAAGGAATGAGTGCTGCCTGTTTACAGACTCGACTACTTCTCTGCAGACGTAACGACTTTCTCACTTAATTACAAATCAATCCTCTCTCTTTTCTCATTTACATTTACAGACTCTATTTCTAATAATAATTGACTCCAAATATGATCAAATCATAAGCCGTACGGTTTGGTCTCTACACTATTTGCATGGAGGCTATTTTCTAGAGTTGACCATTGTTGACATTTGAGTCAGATTTTGAATTAATGTGACGATTTGAAATAAATAAAATCGAAATTATTTATGTTTCGAAACATACAAACCACTTTAAATTATAATTTGAAAAGAATATCATACGAGCGAATATTTTTAAAAATTATTGCGGAATAGGAAGAAATAAGTCGAAGGTAACTAATGAAGAAATTTTTATTTTTATATTAAAATTATACAGTTTTAATGTATTTGATTTAACTTGATTAATATATATTTTTTTTTAGGGTTGGTTAGGAAATTTGATGGGATCTAGAAGGTTCTCAACAAACAAACAGATGGCCAGGTGGACGGTGTGGATCGGATTTCGATGCCGACTCAACGGCTGAGATTGGTTGAAAAATCCAAAGCGAAATGAGTGTTTTCATTCCTTACAACGATAAATATAATATCCTATCTCATCAACTCCAGAAGATAAAACCCTTAACTTCTCTCACTCGCTCAGCTCCGCCTTCCTCGTCCAAAACCCTAAAGCCGTCTACAGGTAACCAACTTCTCCAAACCTCACGTTCTTTGAATACTGCTTTTAATGGTGTGTCTATATGAATTGGAGATTTAATCCGATGTCCGGTTTTTGAAATTGATGTCGTCTTGTTGATAAGGGTGGTACAGTTGGTGTATATCTTTTTGTAGGTTTTAGTGGATTGAGTTGTCGTTGCGTGGGTAGTTTTTTAGCAGTGGAGATTCATGGTTGATATGGATTCGTCTGGAATTTAGACTGTATGCGTTGTAGTGTGTTATTAGACGGCTGAGTGGATTAGACTAATTTGTGTAGATAAGATTGGTATCAAAGTTCTGTGAATTACTGGCTAATTACCAGCTATTGTAGACTGTAAGAATGGTTAAGATAGGGTTTGGCGATACCAAACAAGAGTTGGGGTTTCTAATGTGATTTGTGGAAAACTTCAGTTTCAGCTTGGTAGAGGGAAAATGGCTTCATTCAATGCAATGTCTGTTGCTGGCTCGCTGGCTTCTTCTGGTAGCAGGGTGATGGATTCAGAAAAGTTATCATCAGTTGCCTCTATATCTTCCACCTCATTTGGCCGAAGGCAAAGAAATGCACCAGGTAGGATGAGGTCTACCAAGATCAATGCCATGGCAAAAGATTTATACTTTAACAAGGATGGTTCAGCTGTCAAGAAGATGCAAGTAAGTTTGTGAAGCATTTTATTAATATTTTACGAATCCACATTTATTTAACTTAACTTATCTCTGTGTCGGTGTTAGATTGGTGTGAATAAACTTGCTGACCTAGTTGGCGTCACCCTTGGTCCGAAAGGGAGAAATGTCGTCCTAGAAAGCAAGTACGGGTCACCAAAAATTGTTAATGATGGTGTCACAGTGGCAAAAGAGGTAAAATTTGCTTCAATTTAACTGTTTTAAAATAAGAGTGTCTTGATTAACTAACAATAGGTATTTATGGCAACTCGCATCTTCAGGTAGAGTTGGAGGACCCAGTGGAGAACATTGGTGCAAAGTTGGTAAGGCAAGCAGCTGCCAAGACTAATGATTTAGCTGGAGATGGGACCACGACGTCTGTTGTTCTTGCTCAAGGTCTCATAACCGAAGGTGTTAAGGTTTGTAATCTCCAAACACCATGAGGGGCAATTTATATATCTTATGGAAGCTAAAAGTTGTGGACTGGTGGGTTGATCTGATCATGAATTAATTTTAGGTGGTAGCTGCTGGTGCGAATCCAGTCCTAATTACCCGAGGAATTGAGAAAACAACCAAGGCTCTAGTTGCAGAGCTCAAATTAATGTCCAAGGAGGTAGTTATGTTTTTTTTTTCATTTTGCTGTTACTTATATCACCTATATCGTTTGCTTTGCGGCACTTGTGTTCTGTTCCGGCCTTTTTATTGGTTCCTACTACCTTGTTTAGATTTTGGAAACTATAAGGGGTGTAAAACAGATTTGGAGGAAAACGAAACTGTGTTTGATACATCTTGGAAAATGTAAACCAAAAATAGATAACAATACAAACCATTTTATACTATTTTCATTTGAAAAATCATCTTTCCAACAACTTTCCGTTTCATTTTCTTTCCCTCGAGTTTTGCACAATCCAAATGGATGAAATATTTTTTTAATACAGGTTGAAGATAGTGAACTGGCCGATGTTGCAGCAGTTAGTGCCGGAAACAATGATGAAGTGGGTAACATGATAGCTGAGGCAATGAGCAAAGTTGGTCGCAAGGGTGTTGTAACACTTGAGGAGGGAAAAAGTGCTGAGAACAGTTTGTATGTCGTAGAAGGCATGCAGTTTGACCGTGGTTATATTTCACCTTACTTCGTCACTGACAGTGAGAAGATGACAGTTGAATATGAAAACTGCAAAGTATGTCTGCTCTTTATCTGCAGCTTGAACATGTTACAATCAACAGTATGATCTCATCTTGTTCTAAAATTCTGAATCATATTGCGCAGTTGCTTCTTGTTGACAAAAAGATCACAAATGCGCGAGACATAGTTAATGTTCTGGAAGATGCTATTAGGAATGGATACCCAATTGTGATAGTTGCTGAAGACATAGAACAAGAAGCCTTAGCCACACTTGTTGTTAACAGGCTTAGGGGATCGCTTAAAATTGCTGCTTTGAAGGCTCCTGGTTTTGGAGAGCGCAAGAGTCAGTACCTGGATGATATTGCTATTCTGACTGGAGGTTGTTATAATGCCCATTGCCCCCTTTTTTCCTCCCTAGTCTGGCGTTTAGCATGTTCTATTTGTTTGTTTCTCCCTTAGCATTACTTTATTCTTCTCATGCAGGGACCGTAATCAGAGAAGAAGTGGGGCTGACCTTAGACAAAGCTGGCAAAGAGGTTCTTGGTCATGCTGCGAAAATCGTACTCACTAAAGATTCTACCACAATTGTAGGAGATGGAAGCACACAAGATGCTGTAAACAAGCGAGTTGCACAGATCAGAAATTTAATTGAGGTATGACTACAATGCCTCATTCACGCAACTGAATAACAAATCGAAGTCATATGTGGAAGTGTAGCTCTTTGCAATCTTGTTAATAATTGAGGATACTTGCATAGGCAGCAGAGCAGGACTATGAAAGGGAGAAACTGAATGAAAGAATTGCCAAGCTGTCAGGTGGCGTGGCTGTGATCCAGGTAGTCTCAAGTCTCTATTTTCTTCACAAATTCAAAATGCGGTGGATATCTTGAAGTAATGCTTTACAATACTTGTTTAAAACTCGGAAGGTTGGGGCACAAACAGAGACAGAGTTGAAAGAGAAGAAACTGAGAGTTGAAGATGCCCTTAATGCAACCAAGGTAACATGCAAATATGTTTGCCACTGCGACTTTCACTTTTTGAGAACTATATTTGTACACTAATAATCTATGTATTTTTTAATTCGACGCCTCAATCATCTCTCTCTGTCTTCTTCCAGGCAGCAGTTGAGGAAGGCATTGTAGTGGGAGGCGGATGCACCTTGCTTAGATTAGCGGCAAAGGTAGATGAAATAAAGGCAACCCTTGATAACGATGAAGAGAAGGTAAATTTTTAATCTTGGCCTTCATTACTGCTGAGATAGAACTCACTACTACACTCAACTTGTTAAAACATGATCTCACTTACAGTACCTTGTTGTCTTTTGGTGTCTTTTGGCTACAGGTTGGCGCTGACATTGTCAAAAGAGCCTTGAGTTATCCACTGAAGCTGATAGCCAAGAATGCTGGTGTCAATGGGAGTGTGGTCTGCGAGAAGGTATGAATCTTGTTTATCATATTATGCAAAATTAATTCGTTTTCACAATCTGACAACTTTTCCTTATGGTACAGGTTCTCTCCAGTGAAAACCCAAAATACGGCTACAATGCTGCAACCGGGAAGTATGAAGATCTCATGGCAGCTGGAATCATCGATCCTACTAAAGTGAGTTTTACAAAATATGTCCCGTATATGTAACTTATTTAGCTTTCAAGGCTGTTTTTTCCTGTTCACTCATAAGAAGATCTAGCGAATAAACCTGAAAGACTGAACCACAATGTCATGGTGATCTCAGGTGGTACGATGTTGCCTGGAGCACGCATCGTCGGTGGCAAAGACATTCTTGATGTCAGACTGTGTAGTCGTCGAGATCAAGGAGCCTGAATCCGCTGCCCCTGCCGGAAACCCAATGGACAACTCCGGATACGGCTACTAAGACCTACACAACAACAAGGCATAGCTCTCTCCCAATGGTGTTGGAATTTTCAGTAGATGTTTCTAGTTGGATAACTCTGGTGACCATTTTTGCAAATCTATGCTTCTTGTAGTAGAAACAAACTTGATGATGTCATTGAGAGCTCGACTTTCATGGACAGAACCATTTATGCGACGACTGCCATAAATTAATAGTTTCAATGCAGAATTTATGATTATAAATTACCATAATTTTTATAATTCATTAGAAAATTCGTGTTATATACAAATTGAATTTCACTCATTTAATTTGCATTCTCACGACTGTCTACTAGAATGTGATTGGTCAGCTTCGACGCGCACGGATCGATCCGTATCAAACCGAAACGAATCATCCTAGCCGTCCGATTTCTTTTAATCTAACGAATCCAAATGCCTTGATGAATTTTTTCACAGAACCAAACTTTTCAGCTTTCAACTCTTCCCGCTTCTCTCTCGTTTTCACTCCCTATAAAAGTCTCCTTCCCGTTCTCGAATTTCTCATCCCAAAACTCCGAATCCTACGAATTGGTAACAATGGCGAGAACGAAGCAAACAGCACGCAAATCCACCGGCGGGAAGGCCCCGAGGAAGCAGCTGGCCACCAAGGCAGCCAGGAAGTCGGCTCCAGCGACCGGCGGAGTGAAGAAGCCGCACAGGTTCAGGCCCGGAACTGTGGCACTGAGGGAGATCAGGAAGTACCAGAAGAGCACCGAGCTGCTGATCCGTAAGCTTCCTTTCCAGAGACTTGTCCGTGAGATTGCACAAGACTTCAAGACGGATCTGAGGTTCCAGAGCAGCGCGGTGGCTGCGTTGCAAGAGGCGGCTGAGGCGTATTTGGTTGGGCTGTTTGAGGATACGAATTTGTGTGCGATTCATGCTAAGAGGGTTACTATCATGCCCAAGGATATTCAGCTTGCCAGGCGGATTAGAGGCGAGAGGGCTTAGATTTGTGGTTGATGTGTTTTGGTCTGGACAAGGTTCTATAGAACCCTAAATCCTGAACCCTAATATATTATGCTTTGATCAATTTACCTTGTTGAAATGAATCCAAATTATCACTTTGTGCAAGTGATTGCTGTTCTGAGATGAAGTGATTCAATAGTTTTGATTTTATGATATAGGCATGGAATTTTTCTGGTTCATCTGATTTTGTCAAATTTCTTACTGGTAATTTCATAATCTTCAACCATTCTCATTTTGCTCAGTTGATATTGTTATGTTAGCTTTCAAGGTATACTGAGAGTTTTTGAATTAAATGTTGCATTGCTGCAGATGAGCCGAGAGCTGTGCCATAGAATTTTGCATATGCTGACACTGGTCTTCTAATATATATTGCCTTCTATTTCACTGTTGAATCAATTTGGGCGTGTGAAAAGTTCAGCTTTTACCGAATCTTCCGCCTTTTTGTGATGAGTTACAATGGTTTGTTCAGGATTTTACAGAAGAAAGATGAGAAGAGCTTGAAATTGATAATGATTATGCTTGAATTTCCTCGACTGCAGCCAGGTCCTTACCTACTGAATCCAGCCACTGTACTTTCTTTTTACCCAGGTTGTGCTTTCCTCTAAATTCAGAACATGTTCTTTTTCTCAAGCTGCTTCTGAGATTGCTCTTGGCAGCAACATGCTCACTTTTTGTAGATACTTGAGCAGATGTTGCAATTGCAGGTTTCGCCAATGTTGGAGGCACATGTAAGGCGTTTTCCAGTTTCGATGGGCCAATCGAGTTGATCTGGCAACAAGAATTCCATAAGCGGACGAGCCATTCCCAAACCCTCATTGATAGTATGCCTTGGAACAACATCCTTGAACGATGAATCTAGGCACAGGCTATGTATATGGGTATGAAAGAAGCATCATCAGTTCCTCAAATCAAGACAGTTTTCAATAGAAATTGGCTGCTTTGAACTGTGTCTTGGGCTTTTGGAATACATACATTCTCTCAATAAAAACAGTTTGTATAGATGTGAGGAATCGAATTCTAATTGATGAAATATTTGACGTTCATTTTGATACTAGACATGTCTTGATGGGCTAAACTTTGATGCTTGGAAAATGGCATAAGAAAGGCATGGAGTGTATTCAAGTTCATTCCAAGTCCCTCCCCGAACCCTATGCAACTTTATTTCCGCAAACAAGGCCGGGCCAGTTAACAAAAGCCCAATTTCTGTCGACCAGATTGTTGCTGTGGTTTTGGCTCTGTTACCTCTGCACGCATGTGATTCAGCAGTGGAGTGGATGTGGTCATGAGATTTTTCTTCGGTCACATGTCAGTTTTTGAATTTCAACACTCTAAAACGACAAGCATTGGAAAAGGGAGGTGCTCATCGCACCCCCCCACGACAAAATTGGGCAAGTCAAATTACCCATATGCCCCCCTCATTTTATTTAATTACATTTAATTAATTTTATATATTTAATTAAATATTATATTTTTTTAAAATTCAATATTTCATTAATATTATATATTTTTTAAAATTCAATTAAATTAAAATTAAAATTCAATTAAATTCAATTAATATTATAAATTAATTTTACCATAGTTATTTTACCATAGTCAAATTATCCATATGCCCCCTCCAAACCCCTGTGATTATTAAGTTGTATACTCTGTATTACACTCAACAATTATTTTGTTCAGTGTAATACAATTCCTTAGTGTAATTGTATTACGCTGAATTTTTCCTGTATACAATGAGATTTCAATTATGTATATTAACCTTCACTAAGACATTAATTAATAGTTCTGTATAATATTAATTTATGTATTATATATATGTCGAGTATGACTTAGTTTTTGTTCTAATCAATAGATAACTCACCGTAAAAAATATGTGTTATATATTTAATTTATAGATTGTTTTGAATTGATGATAATATCTCATTAAATATAATATATATATAATATTTATGTTAATTTATAAATAGTTTTAAATCAATACTTATTTTTTTATTGTTATGTTTTAAAAATAAAAAAATGTTTATTATAAAAAATTAAAAAAATTATTGGTGAATGAGATATGTATATGAATTTGGATTAAATATATATGGGTTTGGATTAAATGAATGTTAGGGATATAATGGGAAAATTTGGTGGGCCCCGCGGGAGGTGTATGTGTGTTGGGGAGGGGTGGGGGGTGCGAGGAGAACCCCCCATTGGAAAATGACTGCACTGCACCACCCAGCTAAACCATTTTCATAATCTTGTGAGCATGGTATTGTTGTATGCACGTGCCTGCCGATGACGATGATGATGAGATTCCTCTCCATCCATCCATCAACCCCACCTCCGTTAATAAGCGCCGTTAAACATTGCAACATTTTGACTCCTCTTCCACAACTTTACGTTTCATTAAAATAAGCTAAACTCCATTCAAAAGGATTGCATTAGTCTGTCACTTATGGTATAAATTTATATAAAAATCAGTTCTTACGATTTTTAATTTTTAGGGTATGTAGTGGACATTTTTTTTTATTTTGAAATATAAGTTGTTTTTTATCTAAGAATTTTGATAGACGAATTTCTATTAAGAAATAATTATATTTAATTTTTACAATAAAGTAAATACGTATCAATTTTTCGATATTTCTTAATTATTATGTGTCGTATTGAATTATGAAGTGATCATCTCATTCCATTATTAGTTTAATATTCGATTTTTTTTCAATAAAAAAGAAGTTTGAAAAAAATGAGTGCGAGGAGTTGAAAGCAATTATATATAGCCCTACGACAAGACTGGATGGGATTAAAAAGAGAAAAAAATATGGTGGGAGCTTTTTCGGGAGCGCTGAGAAAGTTGAAAGGACAGGTCTGGACACATTAACTCGAATCTGCATAGAGAGAGAGAGGAAGAGAGAGAAACGGTAGAGTAGCAGCGACCCAGCAGTTCGCAGAGCATCTACGCCATCACGACGACGACCGCGACAAGGTTTCGCCGAAGGCCGAGCCGAGCCGGGTCGGATGAGGAAGAATTAGTTGATCGGTTTGAGAGTGTGTAGAGGAAGTGACGGTTGATTGATTCGTAGCAGGTAGTTAGGGTTTAGTGGAGTGAAGTAGTGTGCGACTGTGAGTGAGTGAGTGAGTTTGGGATGGATGTGTGTTTCGGTATCAGGCGGAGAAGAGCGGCGACTGTGGTGGTGGTGGTTTTGTGCATCTGTTTCGCCTCGTTGTCGTGCGAGGCTAGGTTATCTGTCACCAGGCAGAAGCTCGACGTCCGGAGGCACTTGAAGCGGCTCAACAAACCTGCTGTGAAAAGCATTCAGGTGTTAAACCCTACTCTCCACTCCTAGCATGTTTTTTTCTCTTTGATCCGTCAGTGGGTTCACTCGCTTCTGAGAATTTTAAAGCTGCAGATTTTGAATATGTCCTGTACAGTCTGTAGAAATGGTGTTGGATTATATGCCTCTAGTTGAATAGATTTTGGTGCTGGTTTTGATGATATTTGTAGTATTTGGCGAACCACTGGTAATTTCAGTCACCGTAGTGCTCTTTGTGTATAGATCTTGCCTTTGGCTGTGGACCTTTAAATTTGTTAGCAGCACTGTTCTCAATCAGTGTTTTTTTTTTTTTTTTTTTGTGTCGGCAGAGTCCAGATGGGGATATTATAGACTGCATCCCCATTTCTCAGCAACCTGCTTTTGATCATCCGTTCCTCAAGGACCATAAGATTCAGGTTGTTCATCTCCACAATTACAACAAGTGTATTTTCTAGTAGATATAGCATTATGGTGTGTGTCATCTTTAATATGATGGATATTGTTTTTGTTTAGTTGAAACCTAGCTATCACCCAGAAGGACTCTTTACTGAGAATGAGGCGTCGACGGAGTCAAGAGAGAGACCGAAGAGTAATATTCAGCTATGGCATTTGAGTGGGAGGTGTTCTAAAGGTACGATTCCTGTAAGAAGAACCACAGAGGATGATGTGTTGAGGGCAAGCTCGGTGAAGAGATATGGAAAGAAGAAGCAAAGAGCTTTCCCTCAGCCTAGATCTGCTAAGCCAGAGCCTGATCTTATTAATCAGAATGGGCATCAGGTATAATTTTACTGTTTGCTAGCTAAAATGCCCTGAGAGAAAGATTGTTCTGTTGTAATATGGTCTTTTTGCTTTGGTTAACAGCATGCTATAGCGTATGTGCAAGGAGGGCAGTTCTATGGTGCAAAAGCCACCATGAATGTCTGGGAGCCAAAAATTCAACAGCCAAATGAGTTCAGCTTGTCACAGATTTGGATACTGGGAGGTTTATTCAATGAAGATTTGAACAGCATTGAAGCTGGTTGGCAGGTATGTTGTGGAAATGGGGCTCTTCTAAAACATTAGGTCTATCGTTATATGTATTTACGCAATAGTGATTGCTTCTGGTTCATGATCATATTAAACAGGTCAGCCCGGATTTGTATGGCGATAACAACACTAGGCTTTTCACCTACTGGACAGTAAGATCATCATAAACTACTATGCCCGTCTCATCACATCAGTGTGTAATAATCAATTATGATGTGATTTCTCGTTGGAATCTTTGATATCAGAGTGATGCCTATCAAGCCACAGGCTGCTACAACCTATTGTGCTCAGGTTTCATTCAAGTGAACAGCGAGATAGCCATGGGTGCTAGCATCTCCCCGGTTTCTGCCTATCGCAACTCTCAGTATGACATTGGCATCCTTATCTGGAAGGTAAAATACCGAGGCATCTATCTCGACCCTTTTATAAAACAACACATTGAATCATTTAGGAGTTTTTGGTTATTAGAAGTCTCTCGAGTAGTGATCACGAGCTGAGCTGATCCCTCTGCGACCTACTGTTAATTTGCTCTTTGATTCCTTGTTGTAGGATCCTAATGAAGGGCACTGGTGGATGCAATTTGGGAGTGACTATGTTCTCGGATACTGGCCATCGTTCTTATTCTCATACCTAACGGACAGTGCATCCATGGTTGAATGGGGAGGTGAAGTAGTGAACTCCGAGCCAGATGGTCTACACACCACCACCCAAATGGGCAGCGGGCATTTCCCGGAGGAAGGTTTCGGCAAAGCAAGCTACTTCAAGAACATTCAAGTTGTTGATTCATCAAACAATCTTAAAGCCCCATCAGGTCTCAGCACCTACACCGAGCAGTCCAACTGCTATGACGCCCAAATCGGCCACAATTCTGATTGGGGTCACTTCTTTTACTATGGAGGCCCTGGCAGGAACCCTAATTGCTCTTGAAATTACTTTGTGTGTCAAGTGTAGTGTATGTAGGATTCTCTTGTGTGGGCTATGGAAATTATGAACGCAGTTTCTCAAAATCCTCCATTATTTGGATGGAAACTTGTGCCTTTTTTATTTGGCCATTAGTTTAGGACATCTTTTCTTTTATCAAGATGTTTTTGGGGCTTATCGAATCCTGGATTTCCCCATTCACCTAGGCAGACAACAAAACATGGCTGCAAACAATGTCATGTCTTGTCTGGATGTGTTGCCATTGAAATGCTATTAACACACAGCTATTTGCCTCATTCAACTTTATGTTTATGTAATTTTAAGGATTCATTGTTAATAGGACTTGCAGTAACAGGAGGCAAGTCATCATATAAATGTGTCATTTGGTGTGATGTCAAAAGTTTCATTTTGTAAGTGTAATTGGGTCACATATTTGAATTCTAATCCGATCTATAATTCGAAAATTTTGATGGAGTGCGGGTTAATATAAAATTCAAGGCCGGACCAACGTATAACGAAATTGTGTTGACCAGAAGTGTTGAGGGTCGTGAAGTTGGATATTAGGTTATATTTTTTAGTAAGCAATTGCTACTTAATCTAGTAAATATCACTTTTTTTCAAAATTATAGATAGTCTAATTGGCATCATATTCTCATAATGAATGAATGTATGAGGTTTAATTTTTTGTTAGAAAATATATTTGTATGAATTCATTTATCGAGTCAGGTCACACGAAGTTTGATAACCCACACGAACCAAATACCCAATTGGTTCAAACCCTGCCCGTTGTTGTTCGCACTAGGTCGGTCTTGCACACTCCTAATCAACGTGTGTTATTTATCATTAAAATGAGTTAGTAAGGTTAACTTAAATATTTAAACAAATTTAAAAAACAATTTAATTTAGGTTAAATATTTTTAAAACAAATGAAATTACATGAATTTAATTTGGGTCATATGAATTTAAAAAATTTAAATAAATTAAATAAATGATACTTAAATGAAGCATGTACCAATCATAATAATATATGAAATTATGCAACCAAATCGTAACTCTTAATTTAAAATTAAGTGTATTTATTTATTGAAAATTTAATATGATAACATATCGGCTCCTACAAATTAGTATTTGCTGTCAAAATTCATTACATTTTATAAAGCATATGCTCGTGTCATTCTTCTTGGATCCGATTAGGGTTTGGTCGATCCTAGCTTCACTTAATTTCGTAGCATTAGGTCAGCGCAGTCTCAAAGTCGTAGTTGATGATGAATTTAATTTCTGATTTTCTTATGAATTTTTGGTTTTTCGAAATATTTTGTGTTACGGTTTGTTCCATGATTTCAGGTGAAAACATAAATTTAATTTATATGTACGGATATTTAATTATTTGCATTATATCAGAGTAGGTTTGGAATTCTTTAGAAAATTATGGACTTTACTTAAGTGCAATGCATTTTAAAGAAAGCTTCTACTATGTGTTAATAAGCCGTACATAATATGACACATTATATGTATCATCGCATAAATAATTGGTAGAATCACCAACATGTGATGTGATATGGTGAGTCATGACTCGCATATTGATATATGATGAGACTTAATTCGCATTTTGATATAATTGTCCTGACCAACAGTGACGACTGTCCATCATTTAATGATCGATTGACATAAATATTATCGTACATTCACGCGTTCATTAATGCATACAACAAGGAATTAATTAAAAAACTAGCTCAAATAATTAAAAAATCATTCCGCGAATTAATTAAAATTTTCATCAATTTAATTAATTAATCGTACACCAAGGAATGTCTTTAAACAACTCACACGCACTAAAAACGCCTAGTCCAACACTCACGTGCACATCACGTGCCGCCTGACTGGCCTCGTCCTCTTCACGGGTCAACGTTCGTCTACGCACAGACATAAAAATACCTGCAATAATCCATATATTTACGAAAGTGCCACTAAGGATGAAAAACCCACGACCAAGGCGAGCACATCTTTTTCTCTCTCCATCAGTTCTCACTCCGTGTCTGCTTCTTTCTCTATCCACTGGCTTCCATCAATCCGCTAAAGCGAAGGCACAAGCCTGATTTCAATGCTCAGTAGGTTTTTGCTTTTCTTTGAATTTTAAATTTTGTATGTAATAATCTCTGCTTCGTTGATTTCTTCACCTAACCGGAGAAAAAAGTGGTGACCAAAGGTTAGTCTTTTCTGCAGAAAAAGCAAACCCTAGAAACCCCACCATTCCGTCTGTTCCCATTTGCTCACTGTGGAGATAGCCCCCAGTTTTACTTGCTTGATTGTCTGCTGAAGTGGGTTGTGGGTAATCGGAATTGCTTTCCAGTCGAGGAGGCGAGAGGAGGAAAGTGAGCGCATTTTGGGGGCGGAATTGTCTCCTGGTGTGCTTAGTTTGAGGCGAAGAGCAGGGTAAGAAGGTTTGGTTTGGTTTGGCTTGTTTTGTGTGTGTGTTGATGTTTGCATTAGTAGTTGGATGACTTGGTGAATTGGGTGTATGGATCTTGGAGTGAATTGTGTTTGATTGTTGCTGTAGGTGGTGATTGTGGTCTGCTGAAGTGGGTTGTGGAGCTTTGAGTGTATGGTGTAGGTTGGAAGAGATGGAAATGGGGGAGAATGGAAGGGAAGCCATGGATGATGGAGATGCACACAGGCTTATGTTGGCCTGTGTCATTTCAGGGACTTTATTTGTTGCCATGTCTTCAGCTTCTTTCTCTGTACTTTGGGCAGTTAATTGGCGCCCTTGGAGGATTTACAGGTAGATTTATGTGCCTGATTTCGTGCATTTTGCACGCCTTTGAGCAATTACTTTGTAAATGTTTTTTAATTGGTCTAGTTACTTTCACAACACTTGTATTTGTTATTTACCTGTGCTGGGTCAGTTGAATACTCTACTTTTTAATTTGCTTGATAACTTTCATGCTTTGTCGAGTCTTTTAGTTGTAAACTGTGTGTATCGCGAAAGCTGCCATGTGTGTATGTTAATTAATGCTCAGCTAGGATTCAGAAAGTTTTTTTTAGAACGCCATCAGCAACTAAAGATTCTGCTCTTGGTTGATGATGTTGCGGATATTTATCTTTGAAAAGTGTTATCGTTGTAAGAGTCCTCGTGATGGTAAAATGTCTGTCAATGATCTGATAGAGTTAATTATTTAATATTCTATTTCTTTCAAATTTATAATATCTGATCAATTTTTTTTTATATTGTGGGTAAATAATATTACATGTCAATAGGCAGAAGCAAATATTTTTTTTCTGATATATATTTCTTTATTGTATTTGTCTCAAACTCTGATTTTTATCTATTCTTTTTTATTTCCTTATACCACAAAATTTCACTATTATATTCGACTTGATTCTTTAGAAAAGGTTGTTTCATGTTCTCAAGTTTATTTTCCGTTTCAGTTGGATCTTTGCTCGAAAATGGCCACAGATTCTCCGGGGGCCACAGCTTGGGTCGCTGTGCAGTTGTCTTTCTTTAGGCGCATGGACGGTCGTAGTTTCACCAGTTCTGGTGCTTATTTTATGGGGATGTTGGCTGCTCCTGATTCTGGGAAGAGATATTATTGGTCTGGCAGTTATAATGGCGGGCATTGCCCTTTTACTGGCTTTCTATTCTATCATGCTTTGGTGGAAAACCCAATGGCAGAGTTCAAGTAAGAGCAACTTTAATTGTCATCTTAGTAATCCTCCGAATATTTCCATTTTTGTATGGAAAGTAACCCCCCGCCTTGCGTATTGTAAATGGATATGGTTTGCGTTCAAATACCGGTTAGCAGGTATAGTGGCGGTGGGGCAATTTAATATTGGTATAAAGATATCAAACTTTTTTTGCTTTATAATGTAGGTAGTCTTACGACGTTCATTTTTGATTTACTTTTGTTTGACATATATTTATGAGGTTGCCTTATCTTTACAAAGATGTCTTCTTTTTCCTGGATTGGAAATTTAGATGCCCTATTTATGAATAACACTTTCTGATTGTGTGTAACAAAAAGATATTATATTAAAAAGTGATTTATTGGCATTTAAAGTCGGCGACTTTTACAAACTTTACGACTTCAACAATTTTTTTGGTCGATCTCTGGCCAAGCCTTCTTAAATTCCAGCATCAAAGTCATTTAATCACGTTGGTCATCATAGTCCTTTTGATCTAACTATTAATGGATGCACAAAGGTAGGCAGCAATATTATACAAGGCCAATTGCCAGAGTAATGCTAAGGGAAGCTAGGAACTCAATATTATAACCAATAATTTGAAGAGGCCTAATTTGACGATAAAGTGTTTCCCCTCGTTCAATAAGTTTATACAACACGGCTTCACATTTAGGGGAATGCTACTCTGCTGTTCAACTAGTTGAGTTTAGTTGGATTCATTTGTTATTTACACTGCTATATGTCAGACAGATTATAGGATTGGTTGGATATCTCAGGATGCTGTTGTATATCATGCTTCCGATGACCAAATTTATTGGGTTTCCTTCAAGTAAATGTTGATAGTTAATCAGAATCTTTTTACTTACTCCATTAAATGTTTTTGAAGAATGGGATCACTCGGATGTTCCTTAATGAGGTTTTCTGTATCATAACTCGTGTATTCATTTTGAAGCTATAAGGCTGCGCCTCCTTTGTGGATCATTTTTTGTTTGCTAGATACTCAGAGTTATAGTCTATATAAATTTTAACTTGCTGAATGTTTACTATATAGTTTCTTATGTATCTAGTGGACTTCTTGTCGGGTGTTAGAAATATTTGTAGCTTATTCTTGATGAGAGGGGGTTATATATCAATGACACCAATATTCCCCACAGGCTTGTCCCTTTTTTTTTTTTTGCTCCTTAAACTGATTAAGTTTTCCTGATATAAGTTTCACTATATCCCTCTAGATTTTGATTTTAAATTGTAATAAACCTTTCTGTTGGAAATAAGCATTTTGGTATTTATGTTGCTGTCACGTTTATCTTAATAATACACTTTTATATTTGTTGACAGGGGCTGTTGCCTTCTTGCTGCTTCTGGCTGTTGGATTACTTTGTGCGTATGAGCTTTGTGCTGTATATGTTACTACGGGTTCAAAGTCAAAACAATACTCACCTTCTGGCTTCTTCTTCGGCGTCTCAGCGATTTCCTTAGCCTTCAACATGCTCTTTATATGCAGAATGGTATTTAATGGTGAGCTTATCAGATCTTTGACGTCTTTATCTCGTTAATGAATAAGTGACCACAGCGTCCTGAATGTAGAAGGAAAAAAGAGTGTCCATTTTCTTGAAAATAGTCTTGGATTCCCGCTGGGATTTGATTTGAGAAAAACATAGTCTTCCATAATCATATAATGTTGTTACAGTTTACAACTTGAAAATGAACCAGAATGAAACTAGAATAAAAATCACAGTCAATATCTTGAGGATAGACAGCTCTCTCCTACATATGACAGAAATTCGTCATTAGACGCTTTATGTTTTTTTATTTGTATAGTATCATTATTTGTTGCTTTCATCTTGCAGGGAATGGTCTAGATGTGGATGAATATGTGAGAAGAGCGTACAAGTTTGCATACTCTGATTGTGTTGAACTTGGTCCCATTTCTAGTTTGCCAGAACCTCCAAATCCAGATGAGTTGTATCCTCGACAATCTCGTAGGTAAGCCCTAACGTAAACACCATAGTAAAAAACAAGTGGTAATGTAATGTAAGGCAATTTTCTTTGATTTTCCCAGTTATTACACTTTTAAGCTTCATGTCCTTTTGATGACATCCGATGAAATTGGAACATGTAAGCCACATGTTTGTAAGCTTAGTTTGTAACGTTCTCCCATGATGGATGATATAGACACAAAGGTTCAAGTTTTACTAATGAAGCAACATATATATAATCAGTCTGTGCGACTTGTGAAAATCAAGTGCAATTTAAATTTTGAGAAACTGGAATATTTCAAAGGTGTTAGGGTTTGATTCTGTTGCATGCTCCTTTATTGTTAGCAATCTTAGACTGAATAGGAGTTGCAAAGGTGTATTCTTACCGAGTTTGTATGCGTTCTACACGATAGTACAGTTTATCAAGGCTTCTGTAGTGCACAGCAAAAGATATTTCTATAAAACATTTTTTCTCTTCTTTTTTCGTGTGGTGGCTTTTAGACGACCAATTGGCAGCTTTATTATGACATCAAATTGGATTACTTTGTATTACCTACATGCTCGTTAAACTTTTGGGTAATAATGAGAATGTCATGTTCCAGGGTTTCACATCTTGGACTTCTGTACCTTGGTTCAATCCTGGTACTTCTTGTGTACTCTATTCTGTATGGATTCACAGCAACAGAGGCACCTTGGCTTGGAGCGCTCACATCATCTGCTGTGATCATCCTTGGTATGCAACAATTGCATTTTTACCTTACAAACTCTGTTCCTCCATATAACAATTCACCACATTTTCTTTTGCAGATTGGAATATGGGGGCCTGCTTATATGGATTTCATCTTCTCAAAAGTCGAATCGTTGCACTTTTTGTTGCTGGCATATCCAGGATTTTCCTTATTTCATTTGGGATCCATTACTGGTTTGTTCACATCCCTGGCCCTGTGATCGCTTCTTTTATCTTTATGTTTTGAGGTTTTTACATATGTCGTATATCTTATATTCAGGTATTTGGGCCACTGTCTTAGCTATGCAGTCGTTGCATCTGTGCTGCTAGGTGCAGCTGTTCTTCGTTATATATCGGTTACTAACCCGTTAGCTGCTAGGAGAGATGCATTGCAAAGCACAGTGATTCGTCTAAGAGAGGGGTTTCGCAGGAAAGAAAACAATAGCTCATCCAGCTCTTCTGAAGGTTGTGGCTCTAGTGTGAAACATAGCAGTAGCATTGACGTTGGTCATCTCAGCAATGTTGTTGAAACTGCTAGTCATCCTAGTAATGCTGCTGAAACTATCCTCACAGGAGGGCTTATACATGGTAGCGGAGAGGTTAATAATTGGTACAATGTTGAAGGTTTAGGAACCACTAGTTATAATGAGGTTGTCATGAGTGATAAAAGCTTGGACAGTGGCAGACCTAGTTTAGCAATGCGTAGCAGTTCTTGTCGTTCGTTAGCCCAAGAGCCCGAAATTGGTTCAGCTTTTGTTGATAGCAACATGGATCATAATGGGGCAATTATTACTTGTTCGAGCAGTGGCCTGGAAAGCCAGGGTTGTGGTTCGAGTGCATCAACTTCAATTCCGCAAAATTTGAATTTTGCTCTGGACTTGCAAGAGAGGCTGAAGGATCCAAGGGTTACGTCAATGATTAAGAGAAGAGTGGCCCAGGGTCATCATGAATTAGCCGGTCTATTACAGGATAAAGGACTAGATCCTAATTTTGCAATGATGTTAGAAGAAAAGAGCCTGGACCCAACAATTTTGGCATTGCTTCAGAGAAGTAGTCTGGACGCTGATAGAGATCATCAGGAGAATATGGATAGCAACATTGATTCAACCAATATCGAGAATGTCCTGCCTAATCAAATATCTCTATCAGAAGAATTGAGAGTTAAGGGGATGGAGAGGTGGCTTCACTTGTCCAGGACTATTTTGCATCATTTAGCCGGTGCTCCAGAGAGAGCGTGGGTTCTCTTCAGTTCAATCTTTGTCATTGAGACTGTTATCGTTGCCATCTTTCGCCCCACTACTGTTCAAGTGATGAGTACCACACATCAACAGGTAAACGAAGTTTCTGTCTTCCACTAGTGCCCCGAGTTAATTGTTTTGACCTTTTTTTACTGATTGAGAACGTGATGATATTCTTACAGTTTGAGTTTGGCTTGGCTGTGCTGCTTTTATGCCCTGTCATTTGTTCAATCTTTGCTTTCCTCCACTCACTTCAAGTTGAAGAAATGACATTGACGGCAAAACCTTGCAAGGTTTCGTTTCTAACTGTTATATCATTTCCAGCTGGATACTTGTATTGTTTATTGAGATAAAATGTTTTCCTATTTCTCCGCTGATCCATCTTTGGTTATATATGTGTGCTTTTATAAGATCACTTAGAAATTGGACATCCTGAGATAAATATTTTACCTCTTTCTACTTTTGTCGGCCTCTGGTATCCAATTTAAGCTAAATGTATTTATACAAAATCATGTACAGTCTTTATGCACATTCTGAAAATTTAAAATCTATTACTTTTCTTGTCACTCCAGTATGGTCTTGTAGCTTGGATGCTGAGCACTTCTGTTGGATTGCTTCTTTCACTCTTGAGGTATGCTTTTTTATTTTCCTTTCGCCAAATTCTCAGGGAAACTATCTTCCTATCCTTAATATTTTTCTGAAGATTTCTTTTCCAACACAACATACATCTCTATCTTGCAAAGTAAATATCAAAAAAATAGTATTCTTCTCTTACATTGTTGTTTAATGATGTCATATTTCTGTTATTTACTTCCATTTATATGGTATTTTCTCTGTATAGCAAATCGTCAGTTCTACTGGGCTTGTCCTTGACCGTTCCACTGATAGTGGGATGCCTTGCTGTTGCTGTTCCCATATGGATCAATAATGGATACCAGTTTTGGCCCTCCTTTTTGGGATCTGCGACTCAAACTGGAAGTCACGTATCTTCTAGGAGAAAGGAGGTCTGTGCTCTATCTACCTCTCTTTTTCAACTAGAGTGCTTATGCCACTTGTATCAAATTCTTTTTTGTCCCCTCAAACATTGTGGAGCCATTTTGATTGAATAGTCTGTGATTGAAAATTACGTTCCAAACCTGTTTGTCGAATTGGTAAAACTCTTTTGATTCAAAGTGTATAAAGCGGTGAAATGCGTAGAGATCGGAAAGAACACCATTGCATATTGATTGTGAATGCATTAGCTAAATGTTCCTTATTGGTAAATCTCTTGATAACCTGTATGTTGTCACCCCATTCTTTGCTAAGGCCTTAAATTTAATATTGTTGATGTACTGGACTTGAAAGAAGCATTCTAGTGTCATAAAATATTACTTTCTGATTCAAAATTGTATCTTGCATAAATAAACTTTTATCATGGCTTTGCTTCTTAAAGCCTTGTCATAACCTTTTAATTATATACTGAGTTATCAGCTATATTTCTCACAAACTGTCGGTTTCATAAACCTTTCAGTGGTATTGTTTGAGTTAATCTGCTGTTTGTTATTTCTCAGGCTGTGTAGTTCTAACTGCGTTCTGCTTGTGCATCAGGGTTATGTTCTTCTCATTTCTTTATTTGTATTTTCCGGAGCTATCATATCTCTGGGATCAATTGTCTCGGCACATCCTCTGAAAGCTTTAGAACATAAGGAGGCGATGTTTCCGTCACCATACGCATCACCAGTGTACATTGGCTGGGCACTGGCATCAGCAATAGCTTTAACAGTTACTGCTGCACTACCAATCGTTTCATGGTTTGCTACATACAGATTTTCCTTGTCATCCGCGATTTGTGTTGGAATTTTCTCAGGTAAGTTTCATTTACTTCTTCACCTGTTTAACAACTTAGTGACACCAAAACCAGCTCAATTTTAAGCATCTTAGTATTCAACCTTGCTATATTACAGAGACATCACGCATGTACGTTAGTCATTTCGTTGTTGATTCTATCTTTGCAGTTGTTCTCGTGGTGTTCTGCGGTGTCTCCTACTTAGAAGTTGTGATTTCCAGAAATGACCAAATTCCAACGAAGGGGGATTTTCTTATTGCTTTGCTTCCTTTAATATGCATCCCAGGGCTATTATCGCTTGGTTCAGGCTTATATAAATGGTGAGTGTTATGCTCAGCTATTGCATGTCTTCGTATTATTGATGTGTGACAATGAAAGCTATATATAACTATTAACTACTAAATAAGATTTTTCGTTTTATGATACTCAGGAAAGATGACGACTGGAGATTGTCTCAAGGTGTATGTATATTTGTTTCGATTGGCGTTCTTCTTCTACTGGGTGCTATTTCTGCAGTTATAGTTATAGTCAAACCATGGACGGTGAGCTCATCCTGACATAACTTCAGTTACCGTGGTTTATTTTTTTCTCCTGCCGAGCTTTCTGACATGGGCTTCCTTGTTAATCAAACAGATTGGGGTGGCCTTTCTATTATTACTCCTCATGGTGATTTTAGTAATAGGAGTTACCCATTATTGGGCATCGAACAACTTCTATTTGACAAGAAAACAGATGCTCGTTGTTTGCTTTATTGCATTTCTTTTGGCAATAGGTGCATTTCTTCTCGGATGGTTTGAAGGTAACCAAATAAGCTGTGGTCAACTGTAGTTCTATTATCATGTAGCAGTCTCAAAATTCGTTAATGATAGATACATCGTTACTGTGTTAATTTCCAGATAAATCTTTCATTGGAGCGTCGGTTGGTTACTTTTCACTTCTTTTCCTGCTTGCGGGAAGGGCATTGACGGTGGGTGTTACCATATGCGCATCATATCTAAGTTCGTTGTCTTAATTTGTTTGATGGCATATTGTAGTGATCTTTCATAATTTGCTACATTGTCGTTTTTCAGGTGCTTCTATCGCCTCCAATTGTTGTTTATTCTCCGAGGGTTCTTCCTGTGTATGTTTATGATGCTCATGCAGATTGTGCAAAAAACGTCAGGTTTGTTAGAAAACTTTTTGGTCCCTCTTTTATCTCCGGGTTTCTGTTTGTTGCTGTTTCTATTCTACATGTTTTATATTTAATGATGAGCTACATAATTAGCTTGTAAGTCTATCGCACCTGACGTGGTTACAATTTAATGTCCTCAGCGCTGCCTTTATAATGCTATATGGAATTGCTTTGGCAACAGAAGGATGGGGAGTTGTCGCAAGCTTAAAAATATACCCACCCTTTGCTGGAGCTGCTGTATCAGCAATCACTCTAGTTGTTGCCTTTGGATTTGCTGTTTCTCGTCCATGTTTGTCCCTCGAGGTTGGTACCGGCATATTTATATTATATTATTTGATCCCTCTTTAGAATTCAGATATCATTTAGGAGACCAATATAAACATATTCCTCCATGCTGCACTGTTGTTTGCATTGTGTCGAAGATTGTTTCAATTTTTTTTTGAGATACTTGACATTATTGGCCGTTCGTGTTCACTGACAGATGATGGAGGATGCCGTTCATTTTCTTAATAGAGAAACAATTATTCAGGCTATAGGCCGGTCTGCCAACAAGGTTTGTCTAGTTTGAATGTGTATGTTATTTTTAGTGGATAATTTTTTTTAATAGCATGATAGCTTTGCGCTGTAGTTCATCCGATCGCACTTCTTTACTAACTTAATTTAGTTATGTTGAGCTTGGATTTTTTTATTCATCTTAAACATGTCATAATATATTGGCCCTACTTGAATGTGTTACTAACCAAGTAGCGACTTTGCAGACTAGAAACGCGATATCGGGAACTTATTCAGCTCCACAGAGATCAGCAAACTCAGCTGCTCTCCTGGTTGGAGATCCAACTGCTTCACGTGACAAGGCAGGGAACTTTGTGCTTCCTAGAGAAGATGTCATGAAGCTAAGGGACCGTCTTAGGACGGAGGAACTGGCTGCAGGATCCTTGTCATGTGGAATGGGTAAGGGAAGACTGTTTCGGTCCGAGATCACCAGCGAGATAGGCTACAGGAAAGAGATATGTTCCCATGCTAGGATTCTAGCATTGGAAGAGGCCATAGATACTGAATGGGTATACATGTGGGATAAGTTTGGAGGTTATCTTCTTCTTCTACTGGGATTGACTGCCAAGGCCGAACGGGTTCAGGTACATTTTGTCAGCTTGCTATGTGATTCGCCATTTCGTTTCGCTTTGTAGTTGATGATAAAATCGTTGATTTGCAGGATGAGGTCCGGTTGAGACTCTTTCTTGATAGCATAGGCTTCTCCGATTTAAGTGCTAAGAAAATTAAAAAATGGATGCCAGAGGATCGTAGGCGATTTGAAATCATCCAAGAGAGGTGCAGTAATATACGTTGCGCATTATGTTTGATTTCACTTGTGGAGAATTTGTCGGTTATTCATAGGATCTGAATTTTTTAAAAAATTTCAGCTATATAAGAGAAAAGGAAATGGAAGAGGAAATCTTAATGCAAAGACGTGAAGAGGAAGGGAGGGGCAAAGAAAGAAGGAAAGCATTATTAGAAAAGGAAGAACGTAAATGGAAAGAGATAGAAGCTTCATTTATATCTTCTCTTCCGAACGCTGGAAGCAGGGAGGCTGCGGCTATGGCAGCTGCTGTTCGTGCAGTAGGAGGTGATTCTGTTCTCGAAGACTCCTTTGCTCGAGAAAGAGTGTCTAGCATTGCCCACAGAATACGCAAGGCTCAGCTAGCTCGGCGAGCAGTTCAGGTTGATTATATAGTCTTCTCATTTCCATTTTGGGCTTATCCTCATAGGCTGCCTCGTCGGAAACATTTTACGTACATAATTAATATATCTGATCACATCACTGTCATGTACGGCTTGTCATTCCTGGTCACACACAAGGCGGATTTAGTTACATTGATATTGTTCTCACTCTAACATTTCTCTATTGTCAGACTGGGGTTGCCGGTGCTGTCTGCGTTCTTGACGACGAACCAACAACCAGTGGGAGGAATTGTGGCCAGATAGACACTAATTTGTGCCAAAGTCAGAAGGTTACCTTCTCAATGGCGGTGTTGATACAGCCTGAATCTGGACCTGTTTGCCTCCTTGGCACAGAATTCCAGACGGCCGTTTGCTGGGAAATCCTAGTGGCTGGTTCTGAACAAGGTATCGAGGCTGGACAAGTTGGGCTTAAACTTATAACTAAAGGTGACAGGCAGACCACTGTGGCGAAAGAGTGGAGTATAGGGGTGACAAGCATAGCTGATGGGAGGTCAGTGACGTATACTTTTCTCTTACATTCTAATTATTCATCACACGTTTACCCTCGTACTTTTGTGGAAATCAAATCCTAATGTAAGCTATTCTACCGGCAGATGGCATGTTGTGACCATGACTATAGATGCGGAGTTAGGTGAGGCTATCTGTTACTTGGACGGTGGTTTTGATAACTACCAGACAGGATTGCCGTTATGTATTGGCAGCAGTGTTTGGGATTGCGGAACAGAAGTTTGGGTCGGTGTCAGACCACCAACAGATGTGAAGGCATTTGGAAGGTCTGACAGTGAAGGTGCTGAATCTAAAATGCATATAATGGATGTTTTCTTATGGGGAAGGTGCTTGACTGAGGACGAGGTTGCAGCTCTTTATGCCGCAACAAGTTCTGCTGACTATAATACCATTGATTTTCCTGAGAACAATTGGCAGTGGGCGGAGTCTCCTTCCCGAGTATGCATCTGTACTAGCACCCATTTCTGATTTGTTTTACCTGAAGGAAATGAGCTTTACTTTTACGTATCTATCAGTGGGAGTTCTGATATTTTGCTTTGTTGCTTGATGTATAATTTACGTGGTGTCGTTTATATAAATATTTGGGCGTAATTGTTGACTTTTCTTCGTCTTTGGGTTAGGTGGATGAGTGGGACAGTGACCCAGCGGATGTAGAATTATACGACAGAGATGACGTGGATTGGGATGGTCAATTTTCCAGTGGAAGGAAACGAAGAGGTGAGCGAGAAGGAATTGTGTTGGAGATGGATTCTTTTGGCAGGAGGTCAAGAAAGCCTAAAATAGAAACACCGGAAGAGATCCATCAGAGAATGCGGTCAGTTGAGATAGCTGTTAAGGAAGCCTTGTCTGCCAAAGGGGAGACAGAATTTACTGATCAAGAATTTCCACCCGTTGATCAGTCATTGTATATTGATCCTGGGAATCCGCCAGCAAGACTGCAGGTGCGGCAATTCCTAGCGATTTTCATTTTTCAACTTATCAGTTACATTTTTTTTGTCTCTTGCTGACTTAACTAAACAGGTCGTCTCTCAATGGTTGAGGCCGAAGGAAATAATGAGTGGAAGCCAACAGGGCTCTCGACCGTTCTTGTACTCCGGACCTGTAAATCCGTCTGATGTTTGTCAGGTCTGTTACAATTAAACCACTAATAGAGAATACTGATTTATTGTCTATCCTCTTTATATAATGTTGTGATATTTTTTTGTAGGGTCGCCTAGGGGACTGCTGGTTCTTGAGTGCCGTGGCTGTTTTGACCGAAGCTTCAAAAATATCAGAAGTGATCATAACCCCGGAATACAATGAAGAAGGAATTTATACAGTTCGTTTCTGCATTCAGGTCAGGAGCTCTTTCATTGACGAATTATGGCCCCATTTGAAATGAATGTTATCGACAAGTTGCCTTGCCAATGCTTATTTATTCAACTTTGAGTTACTGGTGGATCTTAGGAAGGCCGATCCCATGCCATCTTTTGCACAATATTGCATGCGATCTGCCGTGTGGGTATTCTTAAGAGTACATTTGTATTCATTTTACATCTGCGGCCTTGTTGATACCCAAAAGGATCCTTATTTAGATGTCAAAAAAGGTTGCCTCTTCGCGATGGGAAATATTCACTAAGGGAATGGTTGACAAATAAATAAAGTTCTTAATATCATTCAAAAGAATATTTTTCCGTATCTCATCATGTCGGCTGTTTAACCTTAACTTGCACTTTGTGGCTCTTGTTTAGGGTGAGTGGGTTCCTGTGATTGTAGACGATTGGATTCCTTGTGAAGGTCCAACTAAGCCAGCATTTGCGACTAGTAGAAAGGGCAATGAGTTCTGGGTTTCGATTCTGGAGAAGGCTTATGCGAAGTTGCATGGTTCATATGAGGCACTAGAGGGTGGACTTGTGCAGGATGCTCTAGTAGACCTCACCGGTGGTGCTGGAGAAGAAATCGACATGAGAAGTGCCCAGGCTCAAATTGATCTTGCTAGTGGAAGATTATGGACTCAGTTGTTTCGCTTTAAACAAGAAGGGTTCCTACTTGGTGCCGGAAGCCCTTCTGGCTCCGATGTTCACATATCCTCAAGCGGAATTGTCCAGGGACATGCTTATTCAATACTGCAGGTATGTCAAGAAGCTCTTGCTGCATTCATGGACGAATTTGATTCTCTTTCTTGACCCGCATGATTATCTGACTGTCGTTTGACATAGGTAAGGGAGGTCGATGGCCACAAACTTATTCAAATTAGGAACCCTTGGGCGAGCGAAGTTGAGTGGAATGGCCCATGGTCTGACTCGTCTCCTGAGTGGACAGACCGAATGAAGCACAAGCTCAAGCATGTTCCTCAGGTACTAAAAACTCTAATGAAAGAAGCGAATTCTTCAAAAAAATGTGTATTTTCATCCATTTCATCCGTACTGTTTGTGTCGTCGTGCGTGTGCAGTCGAAGGAGGGTATCTTCTGGATGTCGTGGCAAGACTTCCAAATTCATTTCAGGTCCATATACGTATGTCGCATATACCCACCAGAGATGTGTTACTCTGTTCATGGCCAGTGGCGCGGTTTCAGTGCTGGTGGCTGCCAAGACTACAGTTCATGGCATCAGAATCCACAGTTCCGGTTGACAGCGACAGGGCCAGATGCATCCGCTCCGATCCATGTATTCATGACCTTGACTCAGGTACACTGGAAATCAACAGATTTTTCTAATAATTTGCATTTCATAATTTGCTGATTAATTAAACTGGGTTTTTTTTTCATTTCTTACATAGGGTGTGAGCTTCGCAAGACAAACGCCCGGTTTTCATAATTATCAGTCAAGTCATGATTCGATGATGTTTTACATCGGGTTGAGGATACTCAAAACAAATGGCCGCCGAGCTAGTTACAACATATACTTGCATGAATCAGTAGGCGGCACCGACTACGTAAACTCTCGAGAAATATCCTGCGAAATGGTTCTGGAACCTGATCCAAAGGGATACACAATAGTGCCTAGCACAATTCATCCAGGAGAAGAAGCGCCATTTGTTCTCTCGGTTTTCACCAAAGCGTCGATAACCCTTGAAGCTTTATAATTTCCGGCACCTGTGGTAGTAGCAGTTTTTTTTCCTGCTCTCCGGATCAAGAGCTTCAAGTTTAACTTTTTGCTGCCTAGGATGTCCAAGATGACAACAAGGTAATCCAGTCGAAACCTTGTTAAAAATTCCTTTCCAACACGGGCATCCAGATACATGAAATGTCTTCTTTTTTTTAACTGTCTGAGGCGCTATTGCTATGCTCATCATAAAGTTTAACAAAGGATTTTCTGTCAGGCTGCATTGATCTGGGCATCGGGGCTTTTTGATTCTGCTAGAACGCAGCAGTGGAATCATGACTTCATTCGCAAGCTGCTCGAGACATTGATGCTCCTTCTCCACCACACCTTCTCGGATCAGCTGATCCCATTATTGACGTCGACTGAGCTTGAAAAGCACCGTGTCGTCGGCGAGCCAGGTTTGGAAGAAGTGATGATCAGTAGTTATATGTGTACATGATTAGGTGTGAACTTCGTTGGGAGGCTGTTTAGAGAAAACATGTTGTAGATAGGAGGACACAAGGCAGAATTAGCAGCAGCATGCTTGTGGTTTGTGGCTGTCAAATGTTGTCCACAGCTGCAGTTTTGAATGAAAATGGAGGAGAGAGAGAGTCTGTTTCTTACATGTCTTTTTTAATTTATAATTAATTATTTTAAAGAGAAGAAAATAAATGGTTGATGTGAACCTCTAACGTTCAATTCGGGCAGCTGCCCGTAAATCTCTCCCCAACGTCTCTATTCTGCCCCAAATCCCGGCCTATATAAACCCTTCAAAACCTTCTTCCCACCCCACCACTCAAATCTCTCTCTATCAATCACTCTCTCTCTAAAACTCTGACCAGCAATGGAGGCCTTGAAGATGAAGCTCGTCGTCGCTATCGTCATGATCCTCATGGCCGTTGACGCCGTCCGAAGCGCGGCTGCTGTCGACGCTCCGGCTCCCAGCCCTACCTCCGAAGCCGCCACCACTGCCTTCGTCCCTGCCGCCTTCGCCTCCTTCGTAGCTCTAGCCTTCGGCATGGTCTTCTGAAAGCCCTCTCCTCCGCGAGATTCGTCATTGTAGCGATCAAGTATGTGAATTCCGTTTCCGATTGTGTCGCTTTTCTGACCTAAATCTCTGATTTAGCGAACGAGATGCGACAAAATCGTCTCTATTGATTCTTACTGCTGCTGTTTTATCTCACTTGCTGATTTAGGGTTCTCAATTTGGATTTGGTTTTCACTGTGCTGTGTTGCATTTGATTTTCAGCAAAATATGTTTCAACCTTCTATTGCATTTATTATATTTTCGAATATAAGAAAAATTCACTTCTCTAAACTAGTTTTGTTCTGCATACATTCGAATCTGTTAATTTGTGCTTCTATGGATCCTTTACTTCCTATTTATTGGAGTTCTTGGAAATCCCAAATGGAATCGGATTCTTGAGAATCTCCAATGACAATAGTTCTAATCAACAAGGCATAATATTATGTTCCTCGTTTTATAAATTGGTGGACATAATAAATAAGGTTGCTCTTAGGGTGGTTCGAATTCGCCAGCCTGCAATCCTCTTTTACTTAGATATTGTTTCGGTGATATCTCCGCAAAATGATCCCATTCCAGCACAAATAGAGAAAATGTTATTTAGTTTTGAGTCACTTTCTAATTGATACTAAAACTAAATTTTGTAATTTTATAAATTTATATTAATCCGCACTTTAGTCTCAAAGTAAGTTCTAGCCTTTGTTTAATTCAACTGAACATTAGACTGCGTGAAGAGTCGTATTCTTTTTCCAAATGTTATCTTTTGCTTTAGCTTGAGATTCGATATGATTTGATTCCAACAAGTTAACTACCCATCACATGTTTCCTTGAGCAGCATAAATAGCCTGTTATGGAATTTGATCTGGAATAGAAGATAAAACTTATAAAATTACGCCATTTTGATAGTTAACTATTTTTTTAGTTTGACGGTTTTGAATTGCATTGCTATGCATATATGTGTTGATAGTGAAGGCTTAATATATAACTAATCGTTAACCTAAAGAATCCTCTGATTAGATATATAATCGGACAAGGTAACCACTGCATATATTTATTTAGGATGACAAGGTGTATGTGCATACATGTGTGCCTGTTTACAGCAACTGAGATATGGTATATGGGATGCATATGAGACTGGATTAATAAATTAGGAACATTCTAAGCATGAGAGATTCATAGTTGGGTGTGGAAGCATATGATTTTGGTCAAAAGCAACTTGGGAAAACATGGGTTTGTGTTGTGTTTGTGAGGTGGGGGACCTTAACACATGTGTCAGTTAATGCAACCCATGTTGCTGATATCTGTACACCACAACATCTGAGGAAAAGAATGTACTCACTTATGATCATCCAATCTCGTATAACTAATTATAGCCCCAAGGATTTTCCCATCTGCTGAATTTGTTGGTTCAGGAATATCCAAGTAATCTGCAAAATATTCGAAATGAGAAACTGGATGGACTAATGAGAACTGCTTGGTAAAAAAATGACAGTACTATCCGAATATGGTATACCCAAGGTAATTTCTTTTGTAGGGAGTGGAAGAATTTTTACCATGAGGAGCATGTTCTTTTAGAATTCCAACATGTTTTTTTAACTAATTACTAATTGTTGCTTTACAAATTTTTTTTCCACAAAACAATTGGGGAAAAATGTTGCTTTACTTGCTACCCAATTCAATCAACAATCGAAAACCCTAAAACTATGACACCAATACTAAATCTTTACATCACATGAACTCATTAAACCTGAACATTTCGACATAAAACCACACCTTGGAAAAGGCAGCAATTCCCTCGTTTCGGAGAATGTTCTTAGTCGCTTGAACAGCTGATCCCTGCCCCACCGGAACCCTTCACCTGCAAATTTGCAAGCATCCCAACTCCCAAGCACTCAAAATTACGTCAACAAGCAAGTTGAGACAATTACTGAAATGGGCTGATTGCGATTGGAAAAATAAGAGGCAAAAGTGGATAAAAATGTCAGCTTTAACATATCGATTGGCTGAATGATGCATGGGGAGAAAATGGGCGGAGGTTCCGCCACTGATGAAGGGCTTCAAGGTGTACCAGACGTCACCGGGTTGCGTCTCTTGTTGTTCACCATGTTTGCTTGCTTCGAGCTTCGATCGACGAGTCCAGTGATTGCTTTTTGATGTGTTAGGGTGGATCGCGGTGGAGAGGTTGCAACCTGCTAGTGCAGCGACGAGGAAGAAACATTCGTCCTCAACGACGTCGTATTGATTTCGTATGAGGGCGTTTCATCTTACGAAATGGGACTTCTGTTCCTATCCGGCCCATTAGAGTAGACGACCCGGCCCATTATGAAACGATGCCGTATTGGATTCGTATGTAATTGTCCGGCCAGTTTAAATGTTCGGCCCATTTTGATATTAATCACAAAAATGTTAGACCGAACTAAAACCCAAATTGAGCCTTGGTTCATCGGGTTTCTGGTTTTTTTTTTTTTTCCTACTTGGTTTCAAAATCATCTATTTTAAATTAATATCATTTGTAATTAGCTTCATTTCGAATGAAACCCCTCACGACACTTTTAAAAAAATTATAATCTAAAATAGAACAAAGATTTATATCGGACATTTCATTGTGAATGTAAACTACACTGTACCCAACGGAACGATAAATATAACATGTAAGATAAAATAAAGCACTTTGATTAGACTAAATAGATTCATCATCAACTGATGTATGATGAAGTCAATCGTGCGCGTTGATGTTACAACCGTGCGCTGAGTTAGTCTTATACGCGCGTCCATAATATTTTCTTTGTCCGCGGTAATTATGATTTTTAGTTCGTTTTGTGCAGCAGCTTCGCCTTCCTCTTGTTTCGATATTCTTACCATCATAATCTGCTCTTAATGTCATTTAGAGAGTTGTAAAGTATCGAGTTAGTTTCACAACGGTGTCTAACACAACTTCTTTGAATGATCCATGAATCAACAATGAGCTATCAGAACATCAGAGGTCATTCTGCCTTATTGCGCATATCCTCAATAATTTTAGCTTATATCATCTTATAATATATAGAATAGACCCAACACACAAACGAGTAATTCTACAAATGTAAATACATAAAATACATATATTAAGATAACTAAATGAACGTACAAATACGTCTCATCATCTCGCCTTCATTTTATTTATGAACGCACTTGAAAATATAAAAGACCAAATCGAATATACCAACGACCGTTTTGAGGTGGAATCGAATCTTAATTTTCGATGCACCAACTGCATTAGTTGTGAAACCCACCGACACTAATCATTCAGATAATATTCATATCAATTATATTAAAGTTGGAAAGTCCAAATCAATGTCTATGCCAAGTGTGACACTCCACGTAATGATATCCGAATCAATTTATATTAAAATTAGATCGTTTCATCGAATATCAAATACACATATACAAAATTTAAATTTGTATTAAATTATTTTGGAATATGGTGGTGGGTATGTGCAAGTGACCTACTTCATAATTGCCTTGTCTCGGACAAAAAAATAACTAAAGAGAAGATCATCCAAATGAGACAACCACCACGGGTCACACTAACATGCCTAATTTGGTCCACTGTCCATACTTTCATATTCCATTATTACCCTTGGTATATTAGGTAATAATTTAATTTTATGAAAGAATTCATTCTTATAATTCAATATAAATGGAAGATGATTGAAAATTTGATACATATCTATTTGTCCGTAAAAGTTAAATTTAAACATCTATTAATTAAAATTTATCCATCAAAACCTCTGTGAGACAAATGACAACTTCTGTATGCGAATAAATAGAAAAAAAATTAAAATTGCCCCCTCCCCCAAACCAAATTTCACAAATATTCTCTTTCCTAAACTTCTTTCTCAAATGCCCCGTCTCCTATTGAGACCGGAGATGTCATCTCCGGTCTCCTCGTAGCATTACCCTAATATGTCATCAGTTTTCATGAGGAGACCGGTAACATCATTTCCGGACTCATTGAAAAACGTCGGAGACCGGAAATGATATCTCCGATCTCTTTGTTTTTAATGAGACCAGAAATGATATCTCCGGTCTTAATAGGAGACGGGACATTTAAAAAAGACTTTTAAGAAAGAAAGTATTTACAAAACTTGAGTTGGGGAGGAGGCACTTCTAAAAATTTTCCGAATAAATAGAACTACTTTCATTTAAATTTATTAAATGAAAGAGGAAGAAATTGGAACATGAAAATTGCAGAAGGGCAAAACGGTCATTTAAAGTGAATATGCCGACAGAAAGGACGACCCACCACCACAACGAGAAAACGCTGTCACGAGCTGGCGCGAGTTTCTCTCTCTAACCCTCCATTACATTACATTTTAAATCCGCCGGATTCCAAATCATTCATCCAATCCTCCTCACTCCTTCCTTCCTTCCCCCCCAAACCGCTACAAAGGATTGTTTCTAGGGTTTCGTCAGCGCTCTCTCGCATTTCCGCCGCACATTGCTTCGCACAATTCGATCTCTGTTTTAGCCGCTGGTGCCGTTGCGCTTCGATTTGATTAACCATGAGGGAGATTATCAGCATACATATCGGCCAGGCTGGGATTCAGGTCGGCAACTCTTGCTGGGAGCTTTACTGTCTCGAGCATGGAATTCAGCCCGACGGCATGATGCCTAGGTATACCCTTCCCTACATTGATTTTAGAGAAACTGGTTTATGGATCTGGATTTTCAATTTAATGTTTGGCTCGTAATCGAGCTGTGATGTTGTTGTGTGAGATTCTGTATTAGAAATGTGATGTCCTGATTGTAATCTTCTCAGTGTGTACTTACTGCTTTCTCTATTGATGATGATGATTTTGCCCTAATGAAATTGAAATCTCGGTGTATCATATCAGGCTAGATTACTGAGTTTGCCCTAATTAAGATGATAAGATATCTGCGCGATTATGATGATTATCGGATGAATGTGGTGTCTTCTGTAGTGATACTTCACCTGGGGTTGCACGAGATGCTTTCAATACATTCTTCAGCGAAACTGGTGCCGGGAAGCATGTGCCGAGAGCTATATTTGTGGATCTGGAACCGACTGTCATTGATGAAGTGAGGACTGGAACTTACCGGCAGCTGTTCCATCCGGAACAGTTGATTTCTGGCAAAGAGGATGCCGCTAACAATTTCGCAAGAGGGCATTACACTGGTGAGCTGAACTGAATTGTTGTATTAATGTCAGAGCAAGTTGTGTATGTAAGGCATGTAGTTACTCTTATTTGTACTGACTGTAACTTTGGTTTCCTGTAGTCGGCAAGGAAATCGTGGATATTTGCCTCGATCGTGTGAGGAAGTTAGCTGATAACTGCACTGGCTTGCAAGGGTTTTTGGTATTCAATGCTGTTGGTGGAGGGACTGGATCTGGTTTGGGATCCTTGCTACTGGAACGTTTGTCGGTAGACTATGGGAAAAAGTCGAAGCTCGGGTTCAGCATTTATCCTTCACCTCAGGTTTGTAAAGCAATAAAGTGATAGAGTGATTGTCGATTAGTAATTCAAAACAGACTTGATAATTCCATCAATAAACATTAATCTGCCTTGTTGCAGGTCTCAACAGCTGTAGTAGAACCCTATAACAGCGTTCTTTCTACTCATTCCCTTCTTGAACACACGGACGTTGCAGTCCTTTTGGATAATGAGGCTATCTATGATATCTGCAAGAGGTCGTTAGATATTGAGAGGCCTACATACACCAACTTGAACAGACTCATATCCCAGGTTATCTCATCCCTGACCACTTCATTGAGGTTTGATGGAGCCATTAATGTTGATGTTACGGAGTTCCAAACCAACCTCGTTCCATATCCTCGTATCCACTTTATGCTCTCCTCATATGCTCCTGTCATTTCGGCACAAAAAGCTTACCATGAACAACTATCTGTTCCGGAAATCACAAATGCTGTATTTGAACCTGCAAGCATGATGGCAAAGTGTGATCCAAGGCACGGAAAGTACATGGCATGCTGTTTGATGTACCGTGGAGATGTCGTCCCCAAGGATGTCAATGCTGCTGTTGCTACTATTAAAACCAAGCGCACAGTCCAATTCGTTGACTGGTATGTGAATATTTATGCACTCTAGTCTGATATGAAAATGCATGTCTTGATGGTAGTTTTTTTAAGAACTCATTAGAACAACTTAGCGTATATGCCATCTGATTCACTAGCTCTGAGAATTATTTATGACTTTTTGCGGAAAAAACACAGGTGTGAATTTCTGATGTGTTGATTCATTAATATCAGTTGTGAGTTTTTGTCCAGTAGAAATGATCAAAGTATTTTGGAGTTTATACAAACAAACTTCTTTGTGTAAATTGTGATTCAATAATTCCTGTGCTTGAAAATTTCGCAGGTGTCCCACTGGCTTCAAATGTGGTATCAACTATCAGCCTCCCACAGTGGTACCTGGCGGTGACCTGGCCAAGGTCCAGCGAGCTGTGTGTATGATCAGCAACAACACAGCAGTAGCAGAGGTGTTTTCTCGCATTGACCACAAATTTGACCTCATGTATGCGAAGAGGGCATTCGTTCACTGGTATGTGGGCGAGGGTATGGAAGAGGGAGAGTTCTCCGAAGCTCGTGAAGATCTCGCTGCCCTCGAGAAGGACTATGAAGAAGTGGGGGCAGAAGGAGTTGAAGACGAAGAGGAGGGCGAAGACTACTAGGTCACTTGCTATCTGGATGACTTCTAAAGATCTAAGAAAGGAAAGGAAGCCTCTCTCCCGGTTACCTCTTTCTTGTACCATTTATGTGTTTTTACCTTTGCAACGTGGGATTTGATGCTTCAAGTGGATGACCTGAAAAAACATGTTTGTACTGCACGATTGATGGTGCATGGCCTCCTGCCCTTGGGCATAATGTGTATTGTCCTTCTATTTGGTTCAACTTGATCCCAGGAATCTATTTCAAACCGACAGGCAATTGAACCGGAGGACTATGTCAAACCATTCAACCGGAGGAATCTTCATCAAACCGAGACATAAATGAAGCGCACAACTGAGTATTATAAACCGATACATAACTGAATTCAAGACACCGTGTCAAAAGAAAAACCATTGAACCGGAGGAATCTATGTCGAACCGACAAATAAGTGACCTGGAGGAGTCTGTCAAACCAGAAAGCACTGAACCGGAAGAATCTTTATTAAACCGACCACTGTTGAACCGGGAGAATCGGCTCAATTAAATCCAGCTTCTTTCTCCTTCGTCAGCCCTCGCGAACCTGAAGCTTTGATCCAGTAAATCCAATTTCAACACTTTGGTGGTCTCTCGTATCCGCCATCGTCGTCAGTTCATCATGGTAAGTCTCACAGTGATAACTTATTTTTCAATTAGGGTTTCGTTTTTTTTCATGTTCTGTAAAAGATACGATCTTGTTTATTAGGTTATTGCTTCTGTTTGACTGATTTAGACTTCATGTGTGAATGCTGAATTATGATGCCCGCCAACTGTTTGATGAAATTACTCCGGTTCAAAAACACGCTCATAATTTTTTTTTCTTTGATTCCATGCCCCTTGACGAAGTTTTAGTTGAAGATTTTATATTATCCGTCATGAGTACATGAATGGCGATTGGGCGGGTGCAGTGAGGAAAGATTCAAGAAACATAGCAGTTGGACTGAGACGACGTTTCATGTAGAATTGAATCCCTTGATGCATTTTACGTTGCATCATGCTGTTTTTGTAGCAACTCTCGCCCTATTTATGGCATAGTAGTGCTACATTTGCCGAAATTCTTATATGTCCGGAAAGACAGTTTATATGGCCGTCAATTGCAACAATAAATACTAGGCTGTTGAAAATTCGCTTCTGGAAACTTTAGTGATAGAGACTGAACATTATCGTGGTGAATATATGATACATGGCTGCAGGATTGTGTGGCTTAAATGGGAGCAGTCTGTAAAAATTTATCATCTTGAGTGGCTGGCGATGTAGGATTGAAATGGAGGAACAATTTCTTTGTTAAATCTCATAAGCGATGAGTGCATGCATTATATTGAATTAATGCTGCTTTTACTGTTGAATCTAAGGTAGAGGAACTTGCGTTGTTGTGAGGTTGTGGGATCCTTGATTGGTTTAGAATGGAAATTTACAAGTTCCTTTATCTCTCTCTCTTGCATGAGAGCATGTAACTATTGCTATACATTTGGCTTAGTTTTTCTTAATTGCAGTCAGGCATGTCTGTACGTCCTATAGCATATAAGGAGTATTTATATACATATTTATCGTAATTTTGATGTATAGCAAAATAATTAGTAGAAAAACATAGGGATCTATCTGTAGGCTTCCCTCTACCATCAAACCAAGCATTTGTGAGTGGCAATCAATGAATGGTATCGTTGTTGGTTATGAACAGTAGGGTAATTAGTTTGATCAAGGCTTCATCAGTAGTATATTACACACAGGTGTTCGCTATAGATGTCATCATCACCTTCAAATCTTATTTTTCCTTGAACGCTGTTGATAAAGCAAAGCTTTTCAGGGGATTGCTGATTTTCAAAACTTGAAAGCATTCAAAAGCGATTGAATGTTAAAAAACATTTCTAGGCGCTGTTTCTGCAGCACCACACACTCATTGCAGCCTTGGCTCTTCATCGGCTTGGGAAATCCCAGTGATAAGTACAAAAGGACTAGGCCCAAGGTAAGGGTTTAAGCATTCCTCATGTTTATTTGGTGTACTTGTTTGCCGTAGCTGATATTATCGTCGCAGGTTGGATTTCAGATGATTGATGCGTTTGCGGAATCTCAAGGGATACAAATGGATAGTGTTCATTGTAAAGCCATAGTTAGAAAAGGTTCTGGATTTGTTGATTGTGAATTGAATAGTTGTGGTGCAATATGGATGAATCAATGTCTGTGTGACTACTGATTACTGCTATATGTATGATTCAGGGTTTGTTGGTGATGTTCCTATCTTTCTTGCCAAGCCTCAGACTTGAATTTAAGTGGTGAATCTGTAAGTAACCAGATATTCTAAATAAGATTTTGTTATTTTGCATTCAGCTTAGAATATTGGTGGTTCTTTTGTTCAGGGCAAAGGGTATTGCTTTATTTCATCTCAGTCATCGTTGTTATATTAGTCTTATAATTATTCGCGATTGGTAAAGTGCTCATTGAACAGTCAATGATCTTTGTTGTATTTTTGAAACGTAGGTTGGGCCCTTGGCAGCTTATCACAAATTGCCTCTCAATCATGTAAGCGTGGTATGCTTTTTATTTGAATTTGAGTAGCGTAGAATCATTTTTTATGCAGACATATTCTTCTGAATGTTTCTTTTGTCCTATTTAGCTTCATGATGACGTGTACTTGCCATGTGGAGTGTCGCGTCTACAGCCTAAAGGAGGCCATGGAAGTCATAATGGGTATGAATATAAGATCAATATTCACATTAGAAAAGCTTCTGGAGGGAATTTACTGAATCCTCTAGCCAGCATTTCAATGCCACTTCTCAACGAAGAGTATGTTTTTCTGTTCGATTTGCCTATGTCATTCTGAAAATGTCAACACATTTTTAATGGTTAAGTTACTCCGAGGAGCAGTGTCGATTTTCTTGAATAGAATGCATTGATGGGGCATCTAGCGACTGATCTAGAGTATAAATTTCCTGATTCAAGCATTCCGCAACGTAGTTTCAGAAGTCACTTTTCTATGCTGCAACTTTAGTCATTATTAGGTTGTGTTGCATTGAAGTATTACTTCACTTATGATGTCTTTTTATCTTCTCTATAGATTGACATTGCATTACAAGAGGGGTTAACTTCTCTGAAACTCCTTGTATCTAGAGGCTTGGAGGAGAGGGCCACATCGTTCAACACTGACCAAAAGTACAAACACCTAAACACATAGGGCTGCAGACATTGCCAAAATTGAGTCTGAAATTCCAGTTACAGAGGCCATTTCCTTCTGCAAGTTATAAGCTGCCAATTCTCGTATCACAATCTCATCAACCAGAGTTCATCAAGACTGCTTCCCATGGGATGGATCCACCCTTTTTAGCAGGTGAATACATGACACATTTCAAGTATTGGCTTCATACACATGCTGAAATTTGATCACACACATCCATGTATGTCTGGTATACACATCTATCATATTTACACTCATTTAATCATTAAGTGTTAAATTTTGCATGACATTTTTACCCAGATTACCAAATGGCTTAAGAGTTTAGTAAATGGCCAGCCACAGGGATATACCCGTCATTCTAGAAAATGCATATCCTTGAAGCTTCCTGTGTAACATCCGAATTCGTGATACGTGCATTTTGGGTTGGGTCTATGACTAAGTAAAGAAAACGAAGTCTGAAGGAAAACGTTGTAATAGTGTCGTCAGAATCTTTGTTATTTATATACATGACTGTGATTATATCTACTGAACAAAGAATGAATGAAAGAACCTAGATGCTGAGCTAATGCTGCTCATCTGCATAATGGGGCAGATAGTGATCTAAACGGACGATGTTTTCCAGGAATCAGAACGAATGAAAGTCTTCTACGGAGGCTGCGGATGCGGAAGGTCTTTGACACAAATCGGTTTGGAGTCTTCACTTCTTGATCTACTTCCACCAAATGACTGAAGTCTTCTTGGGACCAGTTCCTTCTCCGGCTCCTCTTTGAATGAGCCTCAGCCTCATCCATACATGTCATCTGCAGGCAAAATATAGTGCAGAGCCATCAGTTTCAGTGCAGGTTTCTAATTGTATTGTTTTTTTAGCTTAAGCTAATGCATGAGTTTCTGGTATTGCTTACATCCACATCTCTGAGATCCACCTTATTCTCTTTCAGGAAGGACACAAAGTAAATGAAGTTCTCTTCGGTTGGCCTGTAATGCCCACTCTGCCGCGAGATCGTCTGTCAAAGGACTCAAAACATTTTACTGTATACTGATCAAACCTGCAAAAGGGTATGGAATTTTACCAAACTGGTCTAGTGAGTCTACCTTGAGAACCCCATTTTCCACCACGACTCCGCCAGCTGCAGAGATCGCCCCACCAGCCAAGAAACTGGAGTGATGAAACAAGCCTTTCTTCTTCTTGCCAACATATAAGGTCCCGGATGTGCTGAGCACAAATATCCACTTACCATCTCCGCTCGTGTCGATAAGCTGGTTGGTTTTCTTGTTTCTGAACTTGCCATCCTCAAAGAGAACCTCATATGCCTGCCTTTCCGCCTACACAAGTCAACGAAAGCTGGTTAGTCTTAATAAAGTTTTTATCATTCATGGAATTTTTTTTGAGGATACTAAGGTTGGGATGTGTACCGGGCTGAGGTATCTAACCCGTTGCTGATGGAGTTTGAATCTCGGGCAGGTTTCATCCAGATTCAAATCCTTCCCTTCGCCGTGGTTAAGCCTGAAGAGCCAAAATCAGTCGAATTGTCAAGGCAGGAACATTTGGTGTCAACCTGGTTGCTTACTAGTTGTTCAGAATCCTCACCAGTGGAAAAATGGCTCTCTGCTGGGACTCTTGCGCCACAGGTCATGATAATATCTTAGATTGTGTCCGTACCGATGTCCTGGATCAACCTGGAACAAACTTCAACATCAGACTCCGCAGGAGAGATCATGAAACACTGTCGGACAAAAATCCAAGACTTACTGCTTCGAGCCAATGTTGTGAAGCAAGCTTTCTGAACACGGAATTCTTGGACAGGCCCTTTCCAACCTTACAGATCAGAAAAGTGTTGTAAAGAACATGATCAGATTTATCCGACAAAAAAGTCCATGAATGGGAGCAGACAGCAGAAGGCTTGAAATGAAGCTTATATACCCTGACAGCCATGACTTTGGCTCTGCACCATTTTGATTTAGCCGTCTCCGAGCTGCTAGCAGAAGTGGCCGAGCTCCTCTCCAGCTCGGTGGACTCCAGCAGCTTCCACCTGCAAATTGATGCCCAAATTTGGTCAATTTTTCTGAGGTGCAATCTGCAAGTTGGCATCATTTTTTATCAGAAGTCTGCAAACACGCACCAGTGCTGACCCATGACAACCACCGGCCCTGACCTCCTCCGCCGCGACCCAAAGCTCCTACGCAGCCTCATTTTGCTCGAGCTGGGTAACAAGTTGGACTCGATCATGGCCGCGGATGATTGAGTCTGCGTTGCAGCAGCAACAACAACATCATGGCCAAATTGTGGCGTGATGGACACTTGGAGCTCTTGCTCCTCTGCTTTTGCTCCGTTCATCTTGAAGCTAATGGACACTTGGAGCTTCTTCATCTTGCCCGACCCGTCAGCCGGTTTCTGAACCGTCTCCGCCGCCTGCTCGTCACGGTCCATCAAGCTGATCGATCTCAGCATCATTCTGCCATTGCCGGAGCTGATTCGATTCATGGCTACATGTTCAACCTCCTCCTGCAACAACAACCAATCATGACAGAACCAGCAAAATCTGCTGACCGAAATCCCCATAAGAGACAAAAAACCCACAACACAATTTGATCCAATGATGGCTCACGAAACTGTTTCAAACCAGAAGGTTTGGAGATTCAAGACGAGTGTAGAGATTCTTAGTGGAATTGGTCCGAAGTAAGAGCTAGTTAAATAGAGGAACGCTATGCAGCGTAAACGGTGAACCGATAAGAGATGAAGGCTTAGTTGACTTTGTAAGCACGAGTGTTGACTTTTGGTTTTAAGCTCTTGCTCATCGAGGGTGCTTTATTTTGCATTCAAATAATTCACTCGAAACAAATCTGAAGTAAGATTTGATGTCAGTGAACTATTGAAATTTTAAATTCAAACGAACAGACTCCAAATTTTGGTTTCGAAGTATAATTTTCTTAAGTCATTTATAGTGTCATTCTATAATTCTTAAGATCGATCGTGTATTTGAAATGAGTTAATATGGATCGTAATTTCTTTTTCGAACAATATGTACAAGTATCTTGGGCTACAAGGAAATAGACATTGTCTCTATCTTCTTAATTTTGTTAAAAATAAACACAACCCTCAAGTATATCTGCATTAAAATATTATCACCAAATACTTCCGCATCAGCTTGGAAAGTTAGCGTTATAATGTTTCATATTGAGTAGCAAAATGAGATTGGCCAACCACATAATTTCCATGCATTTTCCATAGCCCTTCACTGCCCTCCATGGCACTCGACACGGTCGGCCGGGTTCTAGAACGAGGATTCGTGTATGTTTTTAAATTAGAGAGATTTGGATTTCGTACAGTTAAATTAAATATAACGATAGAAAAATACTGTAATTTTTTATATATTTAAATTTGATAATTTGGCGAGACAAAATTACATTTGTTTGATTTGGGCTTTGGCCGTTTGCAAAGGTTGAATTTAATTTGAAATAGTTACACACATGACATCTGATTGCCTCCATGCCACTGGAAAACGACGATTCATTTGTGATTTTAAATTAGTGATTTTACATTAGAGATTCGGATTTCATACGATTAAATTAAATATAACGATTAGAAAATACTGTAATTTTTTATATATTTAAAATCGATAATTTGACGAGACAAAATTATATTTTTTGATTTGGTGGTTTGCAAAGGTTGAAGAATTTAATTTGAAAAAGGTACGACATAAGCGCGCGAACGGATGATTCATTGACGAATTTTTTGATTTGGTCATGACCTTGAATGCCACGTGTGACACAAACACGTAAAAACCACGTGTTCACTCATCAGTTTGGGCCGGGCCAGAGCCGAAAGGCCCAACAGCCTAACAATGATGAGCTCGTGATTTGACCGTTGCTTTTTCGCTTGATTTGCTGTAATCCCCGTCTACATGTGTCACTTTTTTTCTTCATTTGTTTATTATGTTATTCAAAATTTCTGGGTTTGATTTGTAGTCTTTATGGCTCTTCCATGGATGGAAAGAGTTAAGGAAATTAACTTTATCGAATTATAGTAAAAAGCAGTGTTTATGGCAACCAGCTAGGATTCATGACAAGTGTGAAAATCTGACTTTGGGAGAGTTGTGATCAGCTTCTTGATTCAAAAGTTGCAGTCCTCTGTTGATCATGCTGGCTCATCACACTAGCAGCTGGAGCTGAAGAGTGTATGCAGGTTGCTTGAATTGGGTAGTGTTGAAATGTCTTCAGATTATTCCCACTGTTGTAACTTTGACTGAAGCTGTTACCATCATAATGTTTTCTGTTTTAGGGTTTTGTTTGAAAACTTCTGGAAGCATCAAGCTGGTTCCTGGGGTGAATTCAGATCTGAGTTCTTAACAGGTTGGCTCAATTTGGTACCTTGCAGGTCACAGCTGAGTTCTTGGACTGGAACATGTCGAAAATATGTATGGGAAACATTTATGTTCTTCTTATTGCAGCACTCTGCAAATTGTCAGGTGATTTTGCTTCTTCCTGTTTTGGTGGGTGTTTTGAACTGAGCCAGGAAAAATAAAAACTACCTAGTACTGTCATGTCATCTGCTCTTTTTTTTGTTTGGCTGCGCCGAATCTTGACGGCGGATCTTTCAGGTGCATTTGTGGGGATGAACATTGGGGCGGATTTTTCAAATCTACCATCAGCTTCGGAGATAGTTGCACTACTTAGAGCACATCAGATTACCCACATTCGTCTGCACAATGCCGATGCCCACATGCTCAGAGCCCTGGCAAACAGCTCAATTGAAGTCATGGTCGGCGTAGGGAATGAGGAGGTTTTAGGGATTGGTAAATCTCCAGCAACAGCGGCCGCATGGGTCAATAGGAAAATTGTGCCTTATGTTCCCACAACCAATATAACTGCCATAGCTGTTGGTAGTGAGATTCTTACAAAAGTTCCTCATGTCGCGCCTGTCCTTGTTCCTGCCATGAATTATCTTCACAGGGCTTTAGTTGCGTCGAACCTGAATTTTCAAATAAAGGTCTCAGCTCCTCAGTCCATGGATTTAATCCCCAGGTCATTCCCTCCTTCTGCTGCTGTTTTTGAGTCTGGGTTAAACTCGACGATACATCAGCTTCTTCAGTTTTTGAAGAACACGGGCTCGTATTATATGCTGAATGCGTATCCTTATTATGGATACATTGCAGGAAATGGCGTCTTCCCGATTGAATATGCACTCTTCAGGCCACTTTCTCGAGTTAAGCAGATTGTGGACCCAAATACACTTTTTCGCTATACAAGCATGTTTGATGCGATGGTCGATGCTGCCTATTATTCCATCCAGGCCTACAATTTTTCTGACATTCCCATTGTTGTGACGGAGACCGGTTGGCCGTGGATGGGGGGAGCAAATGAGCCTGATGCAACACTAGAAAATGCAGAAACATTCAACAATAATCTGATCCTCCGAGTTTTAAATGGTTCTGGTCCACCTAGTAAGTCCAGCACGCCTATCAGCACATACATTTACGAGTTGTTAAACGAGGATAAGCAATCTGGACCTGTTTCGGGGAGAAGATGGGGTCTCTATTTTAGTAATGGTACTGCAGTTTACCCTCTTAGTCTGGGGATTTCAGATCAGAACTCGGGAAATTCCTCTTCGCATTTCTGTGTGGCGAAACCAGGAGCTAACACGGATAAATTGCTAGATGGGATTGACTGGGCTTGTGGGCAAGGTCATGCCAATTGTAGCGCCATTCAGCCTGGCCAGCCTTGCTATCTCCCCAACACTCCCGAAAACCATGCTTCTTATGCATATAATGATTATTATCAACGGATGAAGAGTGCAGGAGGATCTTGCGACTTTGGCGGTTCAGCCATGACAACATCCATCGACCCCAGTAAGTTCTCTATATTGGTCCATACGTGACCCTGTTCAATCCAAATAAACTTTTCGTCCAATGTATCATATAACACCAAGCCTTCCCGATTTATGTTTCTCTGGTGACGCTTTTCAGGTCACGGATCATGTAAATTCACAGGAAGGCGAGATACTAAACTTGTTGACATTTCTGTTTCTTCTTTACCATGTTAAATACCAGTCTTTTTTCCTTGTAATTCTGTTACTTACATTGCCTGTTTATCCATGCAGTTCCAAATACACGTCAACATCTGCATTTGCACCACTCAGTGCTACCTCCAGCAGTTCAATTTTGTTTCCTATTAGTATCTGGGCTCTGATGATTATGGTTTCGCCTCTCGCTTCATTCTATTTTGTATAAGCTTCAAGCCCTTTCTCACAAATGGTGCGTCAAACTGAAGGTTCTTAATATTTTGAAGCATCGATTCTCTCGTGTTGTACCTCTTCTCCTCTGATTTCGGTACTTTCTGATGCTGCTTTTCGTTACATGGAGTATCAGTACTTCCACTTTTTTCTTATCAGGGATGCCAATGATTAACTGCGATCAATTTCACTGGCATCAATTTCTGTTCTTCGTTATTTCAATTCTGAACGTGCGGCTTGGTTGAAAGGCAAAAATGGGTACACACCAGGATTGGCCGGAACTTCATCGTGTTGCCTGCAGAAAAAAATTGCATCATATAGATTTACGCCAATCCGATACAATGGTTGGTGAAGCTTTGTTCTTTATCAACTAATCTCAGAGAATGTGGGAAACATGTTCTAAAATATCCGACAATAATAGCTGTTTACCTAGATGATGACCATGATGGGTGAAGTTCTCGCTCAAAATACTGTGACCCGCTTCATCTTCGTCCTGGTTCGCATTTGCAGAAACTGCATGACATTTACCTTACACCATTTTACACCGGATCTGTCATTTCGTCTGATGTTGTAAATTGTGCGCCTAGCCTCAGCAGTCGGCACCAAGGAACTGACCTCAGTGAGGCAATTTTTTCTCTCATGGAATCTATGTATCGACGAACAGGTTCTGTTGAAAATTTTGAAGTCTGCTTTCAGCACTTAGAAATTGATCAATTCACAAAATTATGGAATCAACAAATGTAGGACAGTTCATGTCATTCTCCCTGGAAACAAAATCGTGTAACATTTGCATCAATGACATCAAGTACCAATACCCAAAGTTGCATGTATTACGAATAAAACAACATAATTTTGTTGCTAGTCTAGCCGAGGAACACAGTGTTGCTGCCCTTTCTCTACTGCGTTTCTCTGCACACACTGAGTTAGCCAAATAATGAATACAAATGACAACAGTTTGAGTTTAACCGTAGTGAGTGTTCTCGGTTGAGTCACGTTCGACGCTTTCCTTGAAGCGAAATTGCCGTCCAATTCGTCGGACTTCACTGGCAGCTTCGATTCCCAGGATAAAACAACCCTTTTCAGCTCTCTCTGGTTGCACAGAACCTAGCTGAAGCGAGCTTTGTCGATCTCAGCAATCACCACGACTCACACGCACTGAACTCAGAAAGCAGGGACTTGGTTTTTGGTGTTTTCAGTGATTTTCCTCTCTGTGTATTTCGTCTTCTTTTATAAGATGAAATACAGAGAGGATGGAGGAGTCTGTTTCCTCCATTTCCGCAGCCACCTTACGCGATATCAGGTAACCGCATGGTACATGGGCTGACTTCGTTTTGAGGTTCCGTCTTTTTCGGTTGACCCAGCCCGTGCACGAATCTCTCTTGACTCGTTCACTTCGAACTGCACTGCATAAGTGATTCGCCCGAATCACTTTATGGCTGACCGAATCACTCAGATTGATTCGGTCAATCTCTGGTCAATGGTTTTGCAGATTTATACTCATAACTTTGAGCACTCGTATCTCATTCAAAACATATCCGAATTTGACATTTCTTTGATCAATTTTGTACTACATTCAACAAGGAGTATTTTCCTAGTTTACATCAAATTGATCCGAGGTGTTCTCTACCCTCAAAACTTAGTCACAAATGAGGCGCACCCCATTTTCTTCACACCTTACTTCCAACAATCCCCCACATGAAGAAAATCAAGTAATAAAGAAAAATCAAAACAACTCGACTCTTTGTGGTGATAGCTTCTACGGTCAATATCTGCATAAGATAGGTGGGCAAAGCCTTTGAACCTTCTCTTGAGAAAACTTGATTCTTTTACTGACTGTTCAGTAGACATAATGTCTTTGAACTGTTCGTCTTCTAATGTAAACAAAACCAAGTTCTCACAGATATCTTCCTGATCAACATCAGCTCTTACTGGTGGGTCCATTTCGGCCATGGTTCCCCTTCCTGGTTCTGCAAGAGTTTCTAAATGATTAAGTCCTTAAATCATCCTTTGAAGCGGCCAAACTTCTCTCTCACATAGGTGATTATTTTAAGATAATCCCGCATTATCCGTTTGAAACTTCATCGTTCAAACTTTTATAATCATTAAAAGCTTCGAGCTTAACCTCGTACGGGAGTCACTGTCAAGTCAAGGAATGGAACCGAGGTGTTACCCCCACAGTGACTTCACACAGTCTTAGCAAGTAGGTTGTCCCTTTGAACCAAGCTCTTGGGATCTCCAGTCATCATGGTAGGGTTTTCCTTTGCTTCGACTTTATTTCTCCAAGGACTTTAGTCCCATTCCCTTAGTCGTCTTCTCTATCTGGTCTCTGTTTAACCCTTTGGTTAATGGATCCGCGATATTATCTTTGGATCTCACGTAGTCAATACTTATGACTCCAGACGAGAGAAGTTGTCTAATGGTATTATGTCTTCGACGTAAATGTCTTGACTTACCATTATACATGACATTCTGTGCTCTCCCAATCGTTGATTGGTTATCACAATACACACATATTGCCGGCACAGGCGTTGTCCATTGGGGAATATCCTCTACAAAGTTTCTTAACCACTCTGCTTCTTCGCCACATTTATCTAGTGCAACGAACTCAGCTTCCATCGTGGAACGAGTAATTATTGTTTGTTTAGAGGATTTCCAGGACACTGCTCCACCACCTAAAGTGAATACATATCCACTAGTGGCTTTAGAGTCTTGTATATCAGATATCCAGCTAGCATCAGTGTATCCTTCAATGACTTCAGGATATCTGGTGTAATGTAGACTGTAGTCACGAGTAAATCGTAGATACTTCAGTATTCTCACGATTGCTTTCCAATGTTCAGCTCCAGGATTACTCGTGTATCTAGCAAGTCTACTAACCGTATATGCAATATCAGGTCTAGTGCAGTTCATCAAATACATGAGACTGCCTATTACTCTTGCATATTCAATTTGGGAAATTCCTTCCCCTTTGTTCTTAGACAAGTGTTGATTCATTTCTATAGGAGTTCTGCATACTCCTAAACTGTCTTTTCCGTACTTGTCTAGAATTTTATCAACGTAGTGTGACTGATCCAGGATATATCCATCGGCCGTTCTTGTAATTTTAATCCCTAAAATTACATCAGCTCGTCCCAAATCTTTCATATCAAATTTCGAATTCAATATGGTTTTCGTGGACTTAATCATCTGTTCATTGCTTCCCACAATGAGCATATCATCAACATATAAGCACAAAATCACATACCCATGATTAGTGTTCTTAATGTATACACATTTGTCACACTCGTTGATTTTGAAACCATTTGACAGTATAACACGGTCAAATTTTTCATGCCACTGTTTTGGCGCTTGTTTCAGGCCATAGAGAGACTTCACAAGTTTACACACTTTCGTCTCCTGTCCTGGCACTGAGTAACCCTCAGGTTGTTCCATGTATATCTCTTCACCAAGATCTCCATTAAGGAAAGCAGTTTTCACATCCATTTGATGAATCTCTAAATTGCGCAGTGCTGCGATGGCAATTATCATTCTAATGGAAGTGATTCTTGTCACGGGTGAGTATGTGTCAAAGTAGTCCAGACCCTCCTTCTGTCTGTATCCTTTGACCACAAGTCTCGCCTTGTACTTATCAATAGTACCATCTACTTTCATTTTCCTGGAAAAAACCCACCTGGAACTGAGTGGTTTGTTTCCACCTGGAAGATCGACTAACTCCCAAGTATGATTTTGCATAATGGAGTCTAGTTCACTCTTTATGGCTTCTCTCCATAAAGGTCCTTCCACGGAGCTTATAGCTTCCCTATACGTGTGGGGTTCAGCCTCAAGCATAAACGTTAGGAAATCAGGACCAAAAGATTTTTCAATCCTGGCTCTTTTACTTCGTCTGAATTCCTCTTGGCTTGTATCCTCCTCGGATACTTCCTCTTGCGGCAGAGGCATTTCATCCTCGTCTCCGCCTCGTTCACCCGGTGAACTCAGTATTATTTCATTGGACTTCTTAGGGAATATCTGTTCAAAGAATGACGCATTCTTCGATTCCATAATAGTATTTTTGTGTATGTCAGGATTCTTTGACTCATACACAATAAACCTATATGCACTACTATTTTGTGCATAGCCAATGAAAATACAGTCAACCGTCTTCGGTCCTATCCTAATTCTTTTAGGACCAGGAGCTAGTACTTTCGCTAAGCATCCCCACACCCGCAGGTGCTTATAACTAGGTTTTCTCCCCTTAAATAACTCATAAGGAGATTTGTCCTTTCTTTTCCGGGGTATCCTATTCAAAAGATAATTGGCTGATAAAACAGCCTCCCCCCACATTCCTTGAGGTAGTCCTGAACTAAGCAACATTGCATTCATCATTTCTTTGATGGTGCGGTTCTTGCGTTCAGCTATACCGTTTGATTGAGGCGAGTAAGGTGGAGTGACTTCATGTACGATCCCATTTTGTGCACAGAATGTTCCAAAAGGTTCTACATATTCACCTCCACGATCACTGCGAAGCCTTTTAATCTTTGTATTTAGTTGGTTTTCAACTTCCGACTTATACAAGATAAACTTCTCTATAGCCTCATCTTTGCTTCTTAGCAAATAGATTGAACAATATCTTGTACAATCATCAATGAAAGTCACAAAGTATTTGTTCCCACCTCTTGATGGCATGAATTTTAAATCACATAGATCACTATGTATTATGTCAAGGGGTTCAGTATCTCTTTCAACATTATGAAAAGATGTTCTTGTCAATTTTGCTTCAACACAAGATTCACACTTGTATCTGGAATCAATTTGAGACTTGGGTATACAGTCCAATTTCATTAGATTCCTTATTGACTCATAATTCACATGGCCTAATCTACCATGCCATAAAGAAGAAGATTCAAGCAAGTAAGCAGAAGAATTCACTTTATTGATAAGTTTAGGTTTGATGGCATTTACATTTAATTTCCACATGCCATCTTTAACATACCCACGTCCCACATACATACCATTCTTAGTAAGTACAACTTTTTGGGACTCAAAAACCATCCTAAACCCATGATTATCAAGTAAAGTACCAGAAACCAAATTCTTCCTGATATCAGGCACATAAGCGACATTTGTCAGCTTCAGCTCTTTTCCTGATGTCATCTTCAGGATCACAGTGCCCTTCCCCTTGACTTGCGATGTGGCGGAGTTGCCCATGTAGACTTTCTCTCCAGCTTCACTCAGCTGCAGCTCTGAAAAAGCACTCTTCTCCGCACATATGTGGCGAGTTGCTCCAGTATCCAGCCACCATGCATGAGGATTCTGGTCCACAAGATTGAGCTCTGTGACCACAGCCACCAACTCCTCTACCTCAGCAAGGTTCACATTCTTCTTCTTCTTCGGCTTCTTGCACTCAGCTGACCTGTGACCCTCTTTGTCACAGTTGAAGCACTTCCCAGTAAATTTGGTTTGTGCTTTCTTCTTGAAGGATTTACCCTTCGGAGCCAGCTTCTTACTGTGCTTGTTGGGGCTACCACCATGCTCCACAACATTAGCCTTCTCACCCTGGATTCTGAAACTCTTATCAAATCCCTTGTTGTCCTCCTCAATTTTCAGGCGAACCACCAAGTCTTCAAAGGACATCTCCTTTCGCTTGTGCTTCAAGTAACTCTTGAAGGTTTTCCAGCCCGGGGGAAGCTTCTCAATCACCGCTGCAACCTGGAATGACTCGCTTATCTGCATTCCCTCAGCATGGATCTCATGTATGATCAGCTGCAGCTCTTGTACTTGAGAAGCTACCGTCCTTGAATCCACCATCTGGAACTTAAGGAAGCGGCCCACAATATGCTTCTTGGACCCAGCATCCTCAGTCCGGTACTTCCGGTCCAACGACTCCCAAACCTCCTTGGCTGAGTTCTTTGTATAATATACATTATACAATGAATCAGTCAAGCCATTCAGGAGATAGTTGCGACACAGATAGTCTGAGTCTTTCCAGGCACTGTACGCATACCGCACACGTGTATCTGCATCCTCAGATACAATCGGTGCATCATCAGTGATGAACCGGGCCAGACCCAAGGTGGTCAAGTAGAACCTCATCTTTTGCTGCCACAGTTTGAAGTTTGATCCAGCAAACTTCTCTGGCTTCTCACCAGGAACTAAAGCAGTTGGCACTCGTGCCACTGGAGGGTTTGGAAACAGACCCGCAGGCCCATTCCCGGCCGGAGCCCTAGCTGGTGATCGCATCCAAGTGCTGGATGTCGCACCCCGAGGAGGGACTGAGGTAGAACTGCCCACAGTAACGGACTGCTCAACTTCCACCTCCATATTAACAGCTTCGTTGTTTGCAGGATTCATTATCTACACACACGAGGCAGATGTATCAGTAATCGAATCAACAAATTCAGATTACAACGCAGTAAACAACTGTTCGAATCAAATCTGATTCGGGCGAATTAATTCTGTAAAAGTTGATTCGGGCGAATCAATCAGCACTCTGTACGATCCTGATTCGGGCGAACCAATCAGCAATCTGCACGATTCTGATTCGGGCGAACCACTTCTGTAATAAGTTGATTCGGGCGAATCACTCTGTAAGAACTGATTCGGGCGAATCACTCTGTAAGAGTTGATTTGGGCGAATCACTCTGGTCAAACCGAATTGACCCTGATTCGGACGAATCACAGATCCAGCTCCCCGAGTTGATTGTGATTCGGTCGAATTGCCACTGTCTGCCCGAGACAGCTCTGATTCGGGCGAATCAACCTCAGTCTCTGCTCGAGACAAATCCGATTCGGGCGAATCAAACTCAGACTCACGAGTCAGAATTGATTCGGACGAATCAGATGCTCTCTGCTAGACAGTTGATTCGGACGAATCAAACACTGTCTTCCCGAATCAAGTCTGCAGGTTCGCGCAGAACCTCGCACAGATCAGAATTTCGCTTCAAGACTGTTGCTGCCCTTTCTCTACTGCGTTTCTCTGCACACACTGAGTTAGCCAAATAATGAATACAAATGACAACAGTTTGAGTTTAACCGTAGTGAGTGTTCTCGGTTGAGTCACGTTCGACGCTTTCCTTGAAGCGAAATTGCCGTCCAATTCGTCGGACTTCACTGGCAGCTTCGATTCCCAGGATAAAACAACCCTTTTCAGCTCTCTCTGGTTGCACAGAACCTAGCTGAAGCGAGCTTTGTCGATCTCAGCAATCACCACGACTCACACGCACTGAACTCAGAAAGCAGGGACTTGGTTTTTGGTGTTTTCAGTGATTTTCCTCTCTGTGTATTTCGTCTTCTTTTATAAGATGAAATACAGAGAGGATGGAGGAGTCTGTTTCCTCCATTTCCGCAGCCACCTTACGCGATATCAGGTAACCGCATGGTACATGGGCTGACTTCGTTTTGAGGTTCCGTCTTTTTCGGTTGACCCAGCCCGTGCACGAATCTCTCTTGACTCGTTCACTTCGAACTGCACTGCATAAGTGATTCGCCCGAATCACTTTATGGCTGACCGAATCACTCAGATTGATTCGGTCAATCTCTGGTCAATGGTTTTGCAGATTTATACTCATAACTTTGAGCACTCGTATCTCATTCAAAACATATCCGAATTTGACATTTCTTTGATCAATTTTGTACTACATTCAACAAGGAGTATTTTCCTAGTTTACATCAAATTGATCCGAGGTGTTCTCTACCCTCAAAACTTAGTCACAAATGAGGCGCACCCCATTTTCTTCACACCTTACTTCCAACACACAGTGCTATACTATACCTTCCGGCATCAAGCATACAGGAAAAGCTCTACTTTCACCATTTTATACCGGTGCCACCGACGGATATCAATTCGACAATGCCAACACTAGTTTCTAAATGTGCTTATTTATACGTCCACCAAATCTAAATCAAGCAATCTTAACACTCACATGTCAACTTTACTAAGATCATTATCACAAGCTTTCAAACACAACAAATCTCTCATCAAAAACAAACCAGAAATTACATATTTTCATTCATTCATACTACAAAAATCAAGCAAAGCAAAGTTGTAACAGAGACTAATCCCAATCTTTATAATCCAAAAAATATCTTGCACAAATCCAGCTAACCCTAGAACTCTACTTTTGATGCGACCCCACATGGATATCGAATCGGAAGAAGAAAAATTGTCCCCAAAATCACTAACATTTCTAGGGCTCGACAAAATCAACGTTGCAAATAGCAAAAAAAATAATGCCAAAAGGGAAGTACATCGATTCACGGGCATCCACCGTTTCTGGGAATGCTTGATTTCAGCTAGACGAATTCGCGGAAGGTCGTTTCGTTTATCGAAGCTTGGGATTTTGCAGGGGAGTGCTGAAGCTTCTTTAGGTAGCTAAAATAGGGATAATACTAACCGTGTTCCCAAACACATTTGTATCATTTATATGAGAATTATCACCTCATTTCACATCAAATAAAATCAAAATTTTCAATTCAGATATCAAACTATAGAGTCTTGCATACAAGTATTCAAACCATATAAATAATTTCATGTCACATATCGAACAACCAAACAAAATTTAATTTCGATACCTAATTATTAAAATACGAAACTAAATTAACAGATACTATTCACTTGATATTCTGAGAGTTTGGTATCTGTATTGAAAATTTTATTATTTTACTTCTTGATTTAAAATGAGGCATAGTTTATAGTGATTTGGAATGAAACGGTAGTTAAAACTATATTTTTATCTGTCTCCTAAAGTCGAGTTAATTCTCGGATAATACGAGAGATGTAAAATTTTCTTAAAGAAAATTAAGTTTTTGCGTTTGGGTTATATGTAAAATGATAACAAAATAAAAAAACAGTATAAATTTTCCAGATGAATTTTCAAACTTGATTTTTATTTTATGTTTTCCATTAAAAATTCAAGATATAAAGAGAGGCTTATTTTATTTATTAATTTTAAATTAATTTATTAGAAAAATGGTGATAGAAAGATAAAGCAAAAAATTAGTGAGTTTTTTGGAGCTGGCAATTTTGTATTGGTTTCACCACCACCGCTCGTCTCCTTCTTCTTCTTCTCTCTCTCCCGGACCCTACTCCATCCCTCTTCGTCGGAGACGGCGACGCCAGGCGCCGGTGAAACCTGCTAACTCGTGTATCTGTGTCTTATCGTTCATCAGTGTTTGAAAATCGATCGCAGGGTTAGGGTTCCGAGAACGAAGATTCGGAAGAGATCTGGATCGATTCATCCCATTTGGCATCTGCCTTTGCGGAGACTGGGTTTGATTTTTGAGAGAAGATGAGCTTCGGGTCCGCTCCTTCGAACTCTAATGGGAACCTCGACGAGCAGATTGCGCAGCTTATGCAGTGCAAGCCCTTGTCCGAACAAGAGGTGGTTTTTGCTGTATTTTTCTTCTTTTGAAATGATGAATTTTTGGTCTTTTTGTATCTGTCTATAATGGGGTTGCATCAAGACTCGATTTTTATGATGCTTTGGATTTGTGGCTGATCTGGGGTTGAAGTTTAGATTTGGAGTTTGTGTTGTCATGATCTGCAGTTTTGAATTCGCCATTGATTGAGAGAGTCAGTGTCTTGTTTTTTTGCTAGATGATCACTCGATGGCCTCGAATGATAAACAATTTCAGTCACATTGGAGTTGCGTGCGCAATCGTTTCTGTTTCATGAGTTTGGTTGATGTTGTGTAAATCATTTGGGTTTATCCAAATTTGTAAATTTTATAACACAGGTAGTCTAATTATTCACCATGATCACTATTTACTATAGTGAAAGGTGACCGTTTGTAGTTTCTGTTACCAAACGGTAAACGATGCAAGACATAGTCATGGTAACATTACTAATAAATTATGCGGAACTAGCTGGTTGTTTTTCTTGTCCATTGTGTTGACTCATTAGTTAAGATGGCTGCTTTTTGTTTCAGCAATGGCGTACTAGGAGTTTCATCTTAAATGTCTTCCAAAACATATTCCGGCTTATCAAATGGTAGTTTGTTATTGATGGAGGCTCTAATTAAGATTGTTGAGGCTGATATATTATGTTACATAGGACATGGTCACTTTTTCATCTGCCTCTGTTTCTTTCGCAGCGCTTCCCCTGTTTTAATTTATATCTTTATATCGCTTTATTGTTTTGAATAGTGTTTAAGAACTTTAATCTTGTTATATGTTCTTGAAAAATACTGTTGCCCCTACTAAGTGTGTTCTATATGCCTCTTTTTAGATCCCAGTTCCGTAGATATACGTATAATTTGTTCTTTTATTTGTATTTGTTACAGGTACAGTTTAGGTCCCTGATCATGCTCTCATGTGATTCCCTTCTTGCTCTCTTTTGATGAAAGTTTTCCTAACAGTCTATCAACCTCATCAGGGATATAGAATTGCTGGAGTGAAGTTTCTTATGTTTTGCTTGGTTTTAATATTAACTTCAGTACTAATAGATTCTAATCCTCAAATATAGGTTCGGGGTTTATGTGACAAGGCTAAAGAGATTTTGATGGAAGAAAGCAATGTTCAGGTAGAGAGGATCTCTGTTTTCAGTTACAATAACTCCTTTACCACAGTCCACAAGGCTACTTTCATATCTGGTTATAAATCGGCTACTTGTGGAACTCCTGCATCATAAAGCTGATGAGGACCGAACATTTGTGTTATTTTGTGCCATATAGTTTATAGTTCGACTCATATATTCATATTCCTGTGACTGCAGCCAGTGAAAAGCCCTGTAACTATATGTGGTGACATTCATGGCCAGTTCCATGATCTTGCTGAACTTTTCAAGATTGGCGGAGAGGTATATCATTCGGATGAACCTTGTATGTTTTTCATTTCAAGATAGACAACAATTTTTTTTGGGTTATGAGTGAAATTTTGATGCCTTTCTATTTCTTACTTTATCAACAGTGTCCTGATACAAATTATCTATTTATGGGTGATTATGTCGATCGTGGCTATTATTCAGTTGAGACCGTAACGGTAAGTATTGGCTTTCTTTCATTCATACATTTTGAGACATGCCAGTGGAGCTCTGCAAAGGACAGTAAGCTTGTAAATTATATTACCAGAATTAGGGTCGTATATTGAAAGCAATCCAGCTTACTCTCTCAAGAATGCCGGAAGCATGTTTCTAGGGTTCTTAGTAGATAAGATATTTTCGCTAGTAAAAGACATTATGTTTGTATCTCTTCAAACATGATGTGCTTGTGACTTTTAACTTAAAGTTTTCTGCTACTGTACTTGCATCTTTACAAACGCAGCTTCTGGTAGCCCTCAAAGTCCGCTACCCTCAAAGGTTAACAATTCTCCGAGGAAACCATGAAAGTCGTCAGGTATCTCTTCAATTATGAAACAATGTATCACTTTATTCTTTTCAAACTTGCTTTCATGTTTTAAATTTCATTTAACTTCTGTTTCTTGGTCTGTTTATGTTACGTGTTCAGATTACTCAAGTTTATGGATTCTATGATGAATGCCTTAGAAAGTGAGTCTTATATTTTTTACCCGAGTTTGACACTCTTTTTCATTTGGTTTACTTGTCAAATATTTTTTCGGTATGTGACATTACATGCATTTAAATTGATGCTTATAATATTATTTGTCAACTTTTTCTGAGTGTTGACTCGTCTTTAAATCCATTTTTATTTAGGCTTTAAGCTAATGAACATGTATGATAAACTAGCATGTTACTTGTTGCAAGCGGTTTGCCGGTCAACATAGGATCGACATCTTTGATGCATCTTGGGGGTGTTTTAGGCTCCTGGATAATTTGCATATATATATTGTGTCAGTTGTTATCTGGTTATTTGTTGGTTGTTGGTTGTATTTTAATAATTCTATTAATGTTCGTTGTTTTTTTATGCAGATACGGAAATGCTAATGTTTGGAAGATCTTCACAGATTTGTTTGATTATTTTCCATTAACTGCATTGGTACGAAACCAATTTCTCATGGGTCTGGCGGCATTACTGTTTCTTTTCCAAAAGTCTCATCCTGAAATGCTCTTCTTATCTGAAAGGTTGAATCCGAAATATTCTGTCTGCATGGTGGTCTATCCCCATCCATTGAAACTCTCGACAACATACGCAATTTCGACCGTGTTCAAGAAGTGCCGCATGAAGGGCCCATGTGTGACTTGCTTTGGTCTGATCCAGACGATCGTTGCGGCTGGGGGATCTCGCCCAGGGGAGCAGGATATACTTTTGGCCAAGTACACAGTTCATCCATTCTTGAGTTCTTTTTTTTTTTGGGCGTGTTTCCAGGCCAGTCCTCTTACTCGAATTAATCTCACAGGACATATCCGAGCAATTCAACCATACCAACAACTTGAAGTTGATTGCTAGAGCCCATCAGCTGGTTATGGAGGGCTACAACTGGGGTCATGTAATTCTTTCGGCTCGTCTTTTAGTTTCGCAATTCATTTAATTGCTTAAATTCTCATCGTATTTTTCTCATGACAGGAACAAAAGGTCGTTACAATATTCAGTGCTCCTAATTATTGTTACCGCTGTGGCAACATGGCATCAATTCTCGAAGTTGATGACTGCAATGGACACACTTTCATCCAGGTCATTTTTCTTCCAACTCGCTTCCTATGTAACATTAGACTTGGTCGCAACATAGCATGCTGATGTTTATAAAATTTCTACGCCCATTTCCTTCCCTGAAAGTTTTGTTGTTTGTGTGGTTGGTTGCAGTTCGAGCCCGCTCCTAGGAGGGGCGAGCCTGATGTCACTAGGAGAACACCCGATTACTTCCTGTAAACGATCATGTCAGTGCATCACATCGCGATCGGTGTTGGGACTGCAGAGCATAGCTTCAGTTTTACTCCTTATAGTTTCGGTTACATCAACTCTATGTCCCATTCGATATGATCGAAAATGTAATAATGTAGTGGTATGTTGCAGGACTGATCAATTTCTGTTTACTGAATCATAATGTCTTTTTTCAGTGTTGTACCTCAATGGATGATTTTGGCTTGCGTGGTCTCGCATAATCTCAGATTAAATAAATATAATATTATCAAAATGATGTAGTTTTGATATTAAAAATTTAAGAAATACATCAGACCATCAGGACTGATGTAGTTTTGATATCATAAATTTTTTGAAAATATATCGTACTATAATATATAGTACAATATCATATCATTTTAGTTTATTACGGTGTGATCTAGTTGTAAAATAATATCAAATATCTCAGCGATTAGGGTTCGATTTCTAATGATTCGATAACAGGAGATATGATGAGTTATATATATATGACGCTTAAGGCAAATTAAAATACTTAGAGGCGAAACAGATTTTTTTTTTCACAGTATTTCTTCCATTATTTTTCCAGCCATTATAATTTAATTTTTAAAATATATAAATAAATAAACAATACACATGAAATATGCGAAGTGGAATCGTCGAAATTCTCAATCCGATCCAACCGAGCTCGTCAAAGTTAGGGTTTCGATTTCCATCTCCAAATCTACGATTAGGGTTTATTTTATCGTCTCTCAGAGTCGGCAATCGAAGCGATGTGGTCGACGCCATCGGATGATCGGCGCTGATGAGATTTTTGGTAGGGGCGTATAAATGGTAGATACGGCACTCTTGCTGTTGCTGTCGTCGTCTTTGTCATTCATTTATTGCATGGGCCGAGAAGAATGCGCGGTGTACCAAAAGTAGCGAGACGCGGTCGCCCTCCGTTGCTGAACACTGCTAAAAAGGCTCGGGTCGGTAGCTATATCAAGACTCGTGCGGCAGTTGCCAAGGAGGCTGCGGAAGCCAAGGGTCGGGTTCTTGAAAAGGAGGAGAAGGAGAAAAAAAGGGAAGTTGAAATTGTTAGTGAAGGTGTGGAGAAGAAGAAGATGGTGGATAATGGAGGTTTGAGTGCTGGCAAGGTGAATGCGCCGGAGGAAGAAGGCAGTAGTGCGCCATTTCCTGAAAAGGTGGGAATTTCATACCCCATCCAGGCATTTAGGTTTCTATATGTTGACTGATTTTGTATCATATAATTGATGTTGTTTTTTTGAATGAATTTCCGGTCATTGGGTTGTAAGGTGATCTTCGTTAATCTGTAGCCACTACTTTCTAGTTGTATATTGCTACTTTATGCGAGGATCACTGTATGTACACAGATTACATGTCTGTATATTTTAAAGCTAAGTTTACCAAACACCCTTAGATTTTTATAACTTATGTTGATAAAGTTTTGATTTTTGATGGATTTAGGTTCAAGTAGGAGGTTCACCTATGTATAAAGTTGAGAGGAAACTCGGCAAAGGAGGATTTGGTCAGGTGTTTGTTGGACGACGTGTTTCAGGTGGGAATGAGCGGTCAACTGGTGCTGCAGCACTGGAGGTACTGACAAGAAGTAACATTCAGTCAATAACATGAAAGGCTCTAACATTTTAGTTTTTTAATTCAATGATTATTATGTTTCTAAACCAGGTTGCTCTAAAATTTGAGCATATGAATAGCAAGGGATGCAACTATGGTCCTCCACATGAGTGGCAAGTTTACAAGTGTGTTCCGAAACCCTTTTTGAAAACATGCTTTATTTTTTTATTGACATTTAGCTGGTAGCCCACCTTGTGTTATGTTGTGCAGCACCCTTGGCGGCAGTCATGGTGTTCCAAAAGTACATTATAAAGGCAGGCAAGGAGATTATTATGTCATGGTATGATTACACCTCTAAGAATCTGAAAGGTCATTTAGCCTCAGTTTAGATACAGTTTTTCACCTGGTAATTGAAATCAAAGCTTTCCTTCTATTTTGATTCCATTTCTAAGAATCTGAAATGTGTCCTTAGGAAAGGGCTGGAAAAGACTTAGATCACTGATTGAGCTTTAATGATTGGGAGTAGAAGCCCATTTGTGCAAGAAGCAAGTAATGTCTTCCCTCTTAATTTATTTCCGAATTTGTTGCAGGTTATGGACATTCTGGGGCCTAGCCTATGGGACGTTTGGAACTCTTCTGGACAAACGTAAGTTAATAATGTAGATACAGTATTCTTGTTTATATTAGCGCACTCATACCAACTAACTATTTTCTCTTAATTCAATGAATCGTTACTCCAGTCCAGTAAATGGTTCAAATTTGAGTCAGTGGCGTGTTGAGAACAGATTATAACTGCTGAGTATTTTAGACAAGGGTAAGGCTGCTACAAAATCAACTAAAAAGTATTCTCAAATAAAAAAAGTCTGAGAAACTAATTTGAAGTAATTATATTGGCGTCCTTAACTCCTTATCTTGTTTGATAATAGAAGTTTAAGTAACTTAACCCTAGAAGCTTCATAAGTTTTCATATCTGGGGTCAAAGGCATATTGGATTTAAATTAGGATTCTTTTCCCTTATAATTTTTATGTGATGTGAAGACTGCCAGTTCATTACTAACCATTTCATTGTTTTCTTTAATGTCCATTTCATCATCATAGCTCAATGTCCATGTCAAATTTTGCACTCTTACTCCATTTGTCGGTTGTTCCTGTAGCTATGGAAGGATTCTCTTGTAAACTGTGACATCGTCATTGTCATATCAGAATGCCTCTTCCACATCAAAATTCATTATTTACACCACTTTGATTCTACTTCCACAGGATGTCCTCAGAGATGGTTGCATGTATTGCAGTGGAGTCACTGTCAATTCTCGAGAAACTGCATTTAAAAGGGTATCCTATCTCAATTATTTGAAAGTTTCTCCATTCGTTTTATCTATTTTGGCTTACCATTGATGACAATATCATTTTACTCCGCATAAGCTATGTGCACGGTGATGTGAAGCCAGAAAATTTCTTACTTGGTCAGCCATCAACATCCCAGGAGAAAAAGCTCTTCCTAGTTGACCTGGGATTGGGTATTGCCTCCTCTATCTTATTACACATATTTTGCAACTTCGTGGGACAACTTTATATTTATTTTAGTTTGTTTCTTCCTCCTTTGATCTTTGCTACTGTATTTCAGCAACAAAGTGGAGGGATGGTGCTAGTGGACGGCATGTAGAATATGATCAACGACCTGATATGTTCAGGTGACAAGCTGATTGTAAATTTGACGGGCATCTACATGCAACATTGAACCATGATTATTTCTTACCTAGTTTTCTCTTATCGCAGAGGGACTGTTAGATATGCAAGTGTTCATGCTCATTTAGGAAGAACTGCCAGCAGGAGAGATGATCTAGAATCTCTAGCATACACACTCATCTTTCTACACCGAGGCAGGCTGCCATGGCAAGGCTACCAAGTATGGGTTACTGAATCCTCTGTAATTATTTGATGTCACTCATCTTTAACATTGCAATTATGCTGGCAGGGAGATAACAAATCCTTCTTGGTCTGCAAGAAAAAAATGGGTACATCTCCTGAAATGCTGTCTTGCTTCTGCCCTGCGCCTATTCGGCAATTTTTGGAGATAGTGGTGAACATGAAATTTGATGATGCACCTGACTATCCCAAATTAGTATCTTTGTTTGAGGGATTACTTGGAGCAAATCCATCAATACGACCCATCAACATAGATGGTGCACAAAAGGTAAAGTGCTATGATACTAGTTTGTTAAGATATTAAAGACAGTATGATATCTAAAAGAACATTGAATTCTATATTTTTAATTATTTGACGAATATGCTAGATTATTGGCCTTGTTGGTCAAAAACGGTGCCGGCTAGCTTCAGAGGAAGAAGATGATTTACCGAAGAAGAAGGTTCGTTTAGGTGTTCCTGCTACTCAATGGATTTCTATATACAATGCTAGACAGCCGATGAAACAGAGGTAATCTTATTCATGTTCACTGCAGCAGTTTCACATATATGTCATTCAGAGTCAAATAGAATAAAAACATATTACTGGAAATGAGGTTTATCCAAGTAAGCAAGACATTGTTATATCTTTGTCATATTTTCTTTTGGGGTTGTGCATTCAACTTTTTGTCCTTCTAGTAGTTATTTTCTCACAATTCTAATGTAACGGTAAATTACTGAAAGAATTGCCCAAGTCTCCCTAGGTATACTCAAAACTACTTCAAGTGTTTTACGGATCAAGGAAGTTATGTTGATTCTTCTACAATTATGGTCCGTTACTGTTGAAATCTAGTGGAATGGTCACACATCAAACCTTGAAAGGTTATCTTATTGGGGGGTTTGCCCTATCTAGATTCCATGAATGATTTTGTACAAAATTACGCTTCTGGTAATAGACATTAAATGATCATATGGACATTTTTTTCCTTGGCATTGGATTACAGCCTGTTTATGTGTGTATAGATATCATTATAATGTTACCGATGCAAGATTAGCGCAACATGTGGAGCGGGGTGTTCAAGATGGTTTGTATATAAGTTCTGTAGCGTCTTGTTCAAATCTGTGGGCACTTATCATGGATGCTGGAACTGGCTTCACAAGCCAAGTTTATGAGCTATCAACTTTCTTCTTGCACAAGGTACATAAGTTGAGCATTTTCTTAACAGCGGGTTGTCAAATTTACTGCAAGAACTTTATATCATTTTAATTACTGTTTTGTTGTTGTTAAGGAATGGATTGTGGAACAATGGGAAAACAATTACTACATCAGTTCAATTGCTGGGGCTACTAATGGGGGTTCGTTAGTTGTAATGTCAAAAGGTGATACATTTTATGCAGCTTGTAGTGATATTTGTCAGTGATTATGTGCTCTGGATCGTATCATGCGTGAGGTTGGAGTTGTTGTTTTTTGTGTGGTCATTTTACTATTGTTGTTGATCGTTCATGTCTAATTAGAAATTCTAGCTGGGTTAATATTTAGAATATGACTTCGGCGAAGTTCTGAAGTCAAGTTTATACTCCCGTAGGTACTCAATACACTCAACAATCATATAAAGTAAGCGACTCCTTTCCATACAAATGGATAAACAAGAAGTGGAAAGAAGGGTTTCATGTGACTTCGATGGCAACAGCTGGAAGCCGCTGGGGCGTTGTTATGTCTCGTAATGCTGGATTCAGTGACCAGGTTAGAATATTCACTTTTCAGAGCCACTATAATTTTGTCATTAAATTAGCTGCATGAGGTTTCATTTGAATTTATTAATTTGCAGTCAGGGTGCAGATAGTTTAAGTTGACTATGCGACAGTCTTGCAAGATCTCCATTTCTTACACTTGATAATTTTGTGCAGGTTGTGGAGCTAGATTTTCTCTACCCAAGTGAAGGCATTCATCAACGCTGGAATGCTGGTTTCCGCATTACATCAACAGCTGCCACTTGGGAACAGGCTGCACTTATTCTTAGCGTACCTAGACGCCAAACAGGGGATGAGACGCAAGAAACTCTCCGCACATCCCAGTTCCCAAGCACACACGTGAAGGTGAATGACAGTTCTATACTTCTGGTTTCTATACCCTCATCATGATACCCCCTCATTTAGCCAAAACAAAAAAAAGAGTAACTTGGGGAACTTTGGAATTCAATAATGTGCAGGAAAAATGGGCCAAGAATCTCTACCTAGCCAGTGTATGCTTTGGGCGGACGGTGGCTTAGCCCCATTCATGAAGAGTAGTTATATGGTGGTGTTAAGGCGGGTTATCTTATCGGTACTTATCCCCTGTCCGTCTATGTATTATAGTTAGTTTCGATGGTTGCTTGCCAAGGTTGTTCCTGTATTTATCCAGCTGAGCTGCTGCATATCTATCACTACTAAGATCGATCAATGGTTTTATACTCTGCCTGTCTGTGGCAAACCCAAGCTTCATTTTCTGAAACATCAACATGTTTATGTCTCAAAAGTTTATAGCTGAAAATGTTGGTAGTCAAAGGTAGTTCTGGAATAAAACCCTGCACTGGAACTTTTTGAACTGCAGAAGCTCAAACATGAAGGAGCTTGCTGCTCAGTTGAAGTATATGATGCAGCCAGACCTACTTTTCATCTCCTTTATCCATAGGTTGGACATATAATTGTCTTGGTCATATTGCGGGTCTTCACCATTAACTGAAACATCTGTGTTGTGATGCTCTAGGATATTTTCTGATATTATAGTTATTTTTTAGGACAAGCAATCCTTTAACTTGAGCACTCAATGTTTTCCATACGCGCAGACATCATTGGGTTTGTTCATGGTAGCAGTCGCAAATGTCTAATGATGGAATTTTGTTCAAGTATCCAACAGTTTGTTTGGTTCTGACTATTTGTCTTGTTCTCATTCTCTAAGAGGAAGAGATGGAAGTAAGGAAGTGTTATCTCAACCTTTAGGTACTTCACCCCTATTCCCGAGACTTTGATAAACAAACTGTTGTGGTATTCTACTACGGTACGTGTTCTACTAGCCTTAGCAGCAAATAAATCTTGGAAGTTGTGGCAGATGGATGTGAAGAACGCATTTTTACACGGAGAGCTGGATAGAGAGATCTTTATGGAGCAACCAACTGGATTTGAAGATAAAAGTCACCCTAACTACGTGTGCAAGTTGAAGAAAATGGACTAAAGCAAGCTCCCTCAGCATGGTATGGGAAGATAGCTGAGTTCTTGGTGCACAGCGGATACAAGATGACTTCGGCAGATTCCAGTCTCTTCGTAAAGGTTCAACAAACTAAGATGGCAGTCGTGTTGGTGTATGTGGATGACTTAATACTCACTAGAGATGATGTTGAAGAGATTCGCCTCACAAGAAGAAATCTATCAGTAAGATTTCAGATGAAGGAACTCGGAGAGCTAAAACACTTCCTCGGACTTGAGGTAGAGACTACAGAAGGAGTATTCATGTGTCAGGAGAAGTATGCAAAAGATCTACTTGCGAAGTACGGAATGCTTGAGAGCAAGCCAATATCTACCTCTTTGGAGGCGAACATCAAGTATTGTGCTGAGGAAGGACAAGAGCTGGAAGATCCACAGATGTATCGACAATTGGTCGGAAGCCTAATCTATCTTACTCTGACAAGGCCGGACATATCGTTTGCAGTTGGCGTGATCAGTAGGTTCATGCAGAAACCTAGAAAACCTCATCTTGAAGCGGTACGAGGATACTGAGTATGTGAAGGGCACTACTGACCATGGACTCTTATACAAAAGAGGAGTGGAAAACAAAGTTGTGGGTTATAGTGATGCTGACTATGCTGGAGATCATGACCCTCGACGATCAACTACTGGATACGTATTTCACTTGGGCTCGGCGACAACATCTTGGTGCAGTAAAAGACAACCAACAGTGTCACTATCGACTACGGAGGCAGAGTATAGAGCCGCAACACTCGCATTACAAGAAAGCACGTGGCTGATAAGACTCATGGGAAATTTGAACCAACCGTGCGACTATCCGGTGAAGCTTCATTGTGATAACCGGTAGCTATAAGGCTTGCAGAGAATCCAGTGTTACATGCAAGGACCAAGCATGTAGAAGTTCATTATCACTTCATCCAAGAGAAGGTGTTGGAGGGACGAATTCAGATGGAGCCTATCGGGACGGATGAGCAAGTTGCGGATATATTCACTAAAAGTCTGGCGACACCGAAGTTTCACAAGTTCAGAGAGCTATTGGGGATGACCGTGAGACCGAGCAGGACTAGACATTAAGGGGGAGTATTAAGTTTAATGCTTAGCCCAAACAAGCCCAATCCAATAATAAGAGAATTCTAGAAAAGATGAGAAGAGAAGAAGATAGGAGAAGGTAATGGAAGTATGTGGAACATTAGAGAAAAGATATTTTTCCTAGAGTTTTCTAGAGTTTATATTTGTTGTCGTAGGATTAATTTGATCCTAGCCATTCATTTGGGTGTAAGATTAGCATAAATAGGGGTGTAAGTTTGAGGAGAAAGCACTCAAGCAATTGTGAGTGATCTCCACCAAAAGAAGAGTCATTCTTATTTGCTTTCTTAATAAAATTTCTCCATTACAAGCAAGTTTTCGCAACACTATAAACTATATGGCACAAAATAACACAGATGTTCGGTCCTCATCAGCATTTTATGATGCAGTTCCACAAGTAGCCAATTTATAACCAGATATGAAAGTAGCCTTGCGGACTGCAGTAATGAAGGTATTGTAACTGAAAACAGAGATCCTCTCTACCTCAACATTGCTTTCTTCCATCAAAATCTCTTTAGCCTTATCACATAAACCCCGAACTTAAATTTGAGGATTAGAATCTATTCCTACTGAAGTTAATACATTAAAACCAAGCAAAACATAAGAAAGTTCACTCCAGCATTCTATATCCCTGATGAGGTTGATAGACTATTAGGAAAACTTTCATCAACGGAGAGCAAGAAGGGTGTCAGATAAGACACATGATCAGGGACCTAAATTGTACCTGCAACAAATACAAATAAAACTACAAATTAGTCATGAACATAGAGTTACACTTTTTTCCCAGCTGAGATTTATTCCAAAGCCTTGCCATTAACAGCACATTGTAGCATCCTAAGGAAAAAAAAAAGTGAACAGTAAATAGAAACAATTACAAGGTGAAAACACTTGGACAGTCATAAAAATAGCATGTCCATACGTATAAAACATTACATTCAAGTTTATGGCCTGTGTAAAAGCATCGTAATACAATATCTCACATCAAATAATAAGCCCATAGCACTTAAACTGGACAATAAATCAACCTGAGACATAGATACCTAGCACACCAAATCCAGGTCGCTCATTACAATTTAAGCATCATCCATCGCACATAGAGGTACTTGTTCACTAAAAAAATTTGTGTGTACTCAGAAGAACCCCCTTATATTAAATCGACACATGTTTCTAGGGTTCTTACAAGAAGAAGGAGAGGCTAGAGGAAATCAACAGAAAGAAGGAAGGAACTAGAGGCGGAATACAAGCAACGGGTCAAGAAGAGGAAGAACAGGAAAACAGAAGAAAAGAGCTGGAAAAAATAGAAAGAATTCGCAGAAATCTCATAGGTTCAATCGTCATTGGAGCAATCGCCGTAGGCATTTTTGTGCATATATCAAAGTCTCGTTAGGGGTGAAGTACGTCTTGAAACGAATTCACATACCAGTCAAGTTTCGCATGTATTCTTTGTGACCTTCCAGAACCAAACACAAGTTCACCACTAAACAATCAAGCAGCTGCTATGTGGAGCAACCGAGAAGGTACCTAACTACCTATCTATCATCATTATACTGCCATTCCTCTCTTTCCATATCTTGATGAGGCCTTTTTCACATTTCCTAACTACCTACCTATCTATCATCATTAGTTTGTGTTTATCTTATTTAACAGCTGTTGCAGTTTTATTTGTTCAGACTATTTAAATCAAAATAATGTTAAATGGAAGTGGAGAACTTCTGTGTTATTCTTCTTTTACAAATTGGTATCAGAGCATACGAGTGAGAGCATGGCTAGTGAATTAAATAAGGAAGTGTTACCTCTACAGTTAGATACTTCACCCCTAACGAGACTTTGATCTATGCACAAAAACGCCTACAGCGATTGCTCCAATGACAATTGAATCTATGAGATTTATGCAAATTCTTTCCATTTTTTCCAGCTCTTTCTTCTGTTTTCCTATTCTTGCTCTTCTTTCACCCGTTGCTTGTATTCCGCCTCTAGTGCCTTCTTCCTGTTGATTTCCTATAGCCTCTCCTTCTTCTTGTAAAATTCGTACATATCAGGAATGCGCGACCAGGCATCCTTGTTTATCTTATTTAGCAGTTGTTACAGTTATATTTGTTCAGACTATTTAAACCAAAACAATGTTTAATGGAAGTGGAAAACTTGTGTGTTATTCTTTTCTTACAAATTGGTATCAGAGCATTCGAGTAGATAAAATTAAAAAATAATTATGTATTTCAATTTTCATGTAGATACGTTCAAATCTTAGATTAATGTTCATTGGTTTGTGTTTATCTTATTTAACAGTTGTTGCAGTTTTATTTGTTCAGACTATTTAAATCAAAATAATGTTAAATGGAAGTGGAGAACTTCTGTGTTATTCTTCTTTTACAAATTGGTATCAGAGCATACGAGTGAGAGCATGGCTAGTGAATTAAATAAGGAAGTGTTACCTCTACAGTTAGATACTTCACCCCTAACGAGACTTTGATCTATGCACAAAAACGCCTACAGCGATTGCTCCAATGACAATTGAACCTATGAGATTTCTGCAAATTCTTTCCATTTTTTCCAGCTCTTTCTTCATTTTTCCTATTCTTGCTCTTCTTTCACCCGTTGCTTGTATTCCGCCTCTAGTGCCTTCTTCCTGTTGATTTCCTATAGCCTCTCCTTCTTCTTGTAAAATTCGTACATATCAGGAATGCGCGACCAGGCATCCTTGTTTATCTTATTTAGCAGTTGTTACAGTTATATTTGTTCAGACTATTTAAACCAAAACAATGTTTAATGGAAGTGGAAAACTTGTGTGTTATTCTTTTCTTACAAATTGGTATCAGAGCATTCGAGTAGATAAAATTAAAAAATAATTATGTATTTCAATTTTCATGTAGATACGTTCAAATCTTAGATTAATGTTCATTGGTTTGTGTTTATCTTATTTAACAGTTGTTGCAGTTTTATTTGTTCAGACTATTTAAATCAAAATAATGTTAAATGGAAGTGGAGAACTTCTGTGTTATTCTTCTTTTACAAATTGGTATCAGAGCATACGAGTGAGAGCATGGCTAGTGAATTAAATAAGGAAGTGTTACCTCTACAGTTAGATACTTCACCCCTAACGAGACTTTGATCTATGCACAAAAACGCCTACAGCGATTGCTCCAATGACAATTGAACCTATGAGATTTCTGCAAATTCTTTCCATTTTTTCCAGCTCTTTCTTCTGTTTTCCTATTCTTGCTCTTCTTTCACCCGTTGCTTGTATTCCGCCTCTAGTGCCTTCTTCCTGTTGATTTCCTATAGCCTCTCCTTCTTCTTGTAAAATTCGTACATATCAGGAATGCGCGACCAGGCATCCTTGTTTATCTTATTTAGCAGTTGTTACAGTTATATTTGTTCAGACTATTTAAACCAAAACAATGTTTAATGGAAGTGGAAAACTTGTGTGTTATTCTTTTCTTACAAATTGGTATCAGAGCATTCGAGTAGATAAAATTAAAAAATAATTATGTATTTCAATTTTCATGTAGATACGTTCAAATCTTAGATTAATGTTCATTGGTTTGTGTTTATCTTATTTAACAGTTGTTGCAGTTTTATTTGTTCAGACTATTTAAATCAAAATAATGTTAAATGGAAGTGGAGAACTTCTGTGTTATTCTTCTTTTACAAATTGGTATCAGAGCATACGAGTGAGAGCATGGCTAGTGAATTAAATAAGGAAGTGTTACCTCTACAGTTAGATACTTCACCCCTAACGAGACTTTGATCTATGCACAAAAACGCCTACAGCGATTGCTCCAATGACAATTGAACCTATGAGATTTCTGCAAATTCTTTCCATTTTTTCCAGCTCTTTCTTCTGTTTTCCTATTCTTGCTCTTCTTTCACCCGTTGCTTGTATTCCGCCTCTAGTGCCTTCTTCCTGTTGATTTCCTATAGCCTCTCCTTCTTCTTGTAAAATTCGTACATATCAGGAATGCGCGACCAGGCATCCTTGTTTATCTTATTTAGCAGTTGTTACAGTTATATTTGTTCAGACTATTTAAACCAAAACAATGTTTAATGGAAGTGGAAAACTTGTGTGTTATTCTTTTCTTACAAATTGGTATCAGAGCATTCGAGTAGATAAAATTAAAAAATAATTATGTATTTCAATTTTCATGTAGATACGTTCAAATCTTAGATTAATGTTCATTGGTTTGTGTTTATCTTATTTAACAGTTGTTGCAGTTTTATTTGTTCAGACTATTTAAATCAAAATAATGTTAAATGGAAGTGGAGAACTTCTGTGTTATTCTTCTTTTACAAATTGGTATCAGAGCATACGAGTGAGAGCATGGCTAGTGAATTAAATAAGGAAGTGTTACCTCTACAGTTAGATACTTCACCCCTAACGAGACTTTGATCTATGCACAAAAACGCCTACAGCGATTGCTCCAATGACAATTGAACCTATGAGATTTCTGCAAATTCTTTCCATTTTTTCCAGCTCTTTCTTCTGTTTTCCTATTCTTGCTCTTCTTTCACCCGTTGCTTGTATTCCGCCTTTAGTGCCTTCTTCCTGTTGATTTCCTATAGCCTCTCCTTCTTCTTGTAAAATTCGTACATATCAGGAATGCGCGACCAGGCATCCTTGTTTATCTTATTTAGCAGTTGTTACAGTTATATTTGTTCAGACTATTTAAACCAAAACAATGTTTAATGGAAGTGGAAAACTTGTGTGTTATTCTTTTCTTACAAATTGGTATCAGAGCATTCGAGTAGATAAAATTAAAAAATAATTATGTATTTCAATTTTCATGTAGATACGTTCAAATCTTAGATTAATGTTCATTGGTTTGTGTTTATCTTATTTAACAGTTGTTGCAGTTTTATTTGTTCAGACTATTTAAATCAAAATAATGTTAAATGGAAGTGGAGAACTTCTGTGTTATTCTTCTTTTACAAATTGGTATCAGAGCATACGAGTGAGAGCATGGCTAGTGAATTAAATAAGGAAGTGTTACCTCTACAGTTAGATACTTCACCCCTAACGAGACTTTGATCTATGCACAAAAACGCCTACAGCGATTGCTCCAATGACAATTGAACCTATGAGATTTCTGCAAATTCTTTCCATTTTTTCCAGCTCTTTCTTCTGTTTTCCTATTCTTGCTCTTCTTTCACCCGTTGCTTGTATTCCGCCTCTAGTGCCTTCTTCCTGTTGATTTCCTATAGCCTCTCCTTCTTCTTGTAAAATTCGTACATATCAGGAATGCGCGACCAGGCATCCTTGTTTATCTTATTTAGCAGTTGTTACAGTTATATTTGTTCAGACTATTTAAACCAAAACAATGTTTAATGGAAGTGGAAAACTTGTGTGTTATTCTTTTCTTACAAATTGGTATCAGAGCATTCGAGTAGATAAAATTAAAAAATAATTATGTATTTCAATTTTCATGTAGATACGTTCAAATCTTAGATTAATGTTCATTGGTTTGTGTTTATCTTATTTAACAGTTGTTGCAGTTTTATTTGTTCAGACTATTTAAATCAAAATAATGTTAAATGGAAGTGGAGAACTTCTGTGTTATTCTTCTTTTACAAATTGGTATCAGAGCATACGAGTGAGAGCATGGCTAGTGAATTAAATAAGGAAGTGTTACCTCTACAGTTAGATACTTCACCCCTAACGAGACTTTGATCTATGCACAAAAACGCCTACAGCGATTGCTCCAATGACAATTGAACCTATGAGATTTCTGCAAATTCTTTCCATTTTTTCCAGCTCTTTCTTCTGTTTTCCTATTCTTGCTCTTCTTTCACCCGTTGCTTGTATTCCGCCTCTAGTGCCTTCTTCCTGTTGATTTCCTATAGCCTCTCCTTCTTCTTGTAAAATTCGTACATATCAGGAATGCGCGACCAGGCATCCTTGTTTATCTTATTTAGCAGTTGTTACAGTTATATTTGTTCAGACTATTTAAACCAAAACAATGTTTAATGGAAGTGGAAAACTTGTGTGTTATTCTTTTCTTACAAATTGGTATCAGAGCATTCGAGTAGATAAAATTAAAAAATAATTATGTATTTCAATTTTCATGTAGATACGTTCAAATCTTAGATTAATGTTCATTGGTTTGTGTTTATCTTATTTAACAGTTGTTGCAGTTTTATTTGTTCAGACTATTTAAATCAAAATAATGTTAAATGGAAGTGGAGAACTTCTGTGTTATTCTTCTTTTACAAATTGGTATCAGAGCATACGAGTGAGAGCATGGCTAGTGAATTAAATAAGGAAGTGTTACCTCTACAGTTAGATACTTCACCCCTAACGAGACTTTGATCTATGCACAAAAACGCCTACAGCGATTGCTCCAATGACAATTGAACCTATGAGATTTCTGCAAATTCTTTCCATTTTTTCCAGCTCTTTCTTCTGTTTTCCTATTCTTGCTCTTCTTTCACCCGTTGCTTGTATTCCGCCTCTAGTGCCTTCTTCCTGTTGATTTCCTATAGCCTCTCCTTCTTCTTGTAAAATTCGTACATATCAGGAATGCGCGACCAGGCATCCTTGTTTATCTTATTTAGCAGTTGTTACAGTTATATTTGTTCAGACTATTTAAACCAAAACAATGTTTAATGGAAGTGGAAAACTTGTGTGTTATTCTTTTCTTACAAATTGGTATCAGAGCATTCGAGTAGATAAAATTAAAAAATAATTATGTATTTCAATTTTCATGTAGATACGTTCAAATCTTAGATTAATGTTCATTGGTTTGTGTTTATCTTATTTAACAGTTGTTGCAGTTTTATTTGTTCAGACTATTTAAATCAAAATAATGTTAAATGGAAGTGGAGAACTTCTGTGTTATTCTTCTTTTACAAATTGGTATCAGAGCATACGAGTGAGAGCATGGCTAGTGAATTAAATAAGGAAGTGTTACCTCTACAGTTAGATACTTCACCCCTAACGAGACTTTGATCTATGCACAAAAACGCCTACAGCGATTGCTCCAATGACAATTGAACCTATGAGATTTCTGCAAATTCTTTCCATTTTTTCCAGCTCTTTCTTCTGTTTTCCTATTCTTGCTCTTCTTTCACCCGTTGCTTGTATTCCGCCTTTAGTGCCTTCTTCCTGTTGATTTCCTATAGCCTCTCCTTCTTCTTGTAAAATTCGTACATATCAGGAATGCGCGACCAGGCATCCTTGTTTATCTTATTTAGCAGTTGTTACAGTTATATTTGTTCAGACTATTTAAACCAAAACAATGTTTAATGGAAGTGGAAAACTTGTGTGTTATTCTTTTCTTACAAATTGGTATCAGAGCATTCGAGTAGATAAAATTAAAAAATAATTATGTATTTCAATTTTCATGTAGATACGTTCAAATCTTAGATTAATGTTCATTGGTTTGTGTTTATCTTATTTAACAGTTGTTGCAGTTTTATTTGTTCAGACTATTTAAATCAAAATAATGTTAAATGGAAGTGGAGAACTTCTGTGTTATTCTTCTTTTACAAATTGGTATCAGAGCATACGAGTGAGAGCATGGCTAGTGAATTAAATAAGGAAGTGTTACCTCTACAGTTAGATACTTCACCCCTAACGAGACTTTGATCTATGCACAAAAACGCCTACAGCGATTGCTCCAATGACAATTGAACCTATGAGATTTCTGCAAATTCTTTCCATTTTTTCCAGCTCTTTCTTCTGTTTTCCTATTCTTGCTCTTCTTTCACCCGTTGCTTGTATTCCGCCTCTAGTGCCTTCTTCCTGTTGATTTCCTATAGCCTCTCCTTCTTCTTGTAAAATTCGTACATATCAGGAATGCGCGACCAGGCATCCTTGTTTATCTTATTTAGCAGTTGTTACAGTTATATTTGTTCAGACTATTTAAACCAAAACAATGTTTAATGGAAGTGGAAAACTTGTGTGTTATTCTTTTCTTACAAATTGGTATCAGAGCATTCGAGTAGATAAAATTAAAAAATAATTATGTATTTCAATTTTCATGTAGATACGTTCAAATCTTAGATTAATGTTCATTGGTTTGTGTTTATCTTATTTAACAGTTGTTGCAGTTTTATTTGTTCAGACTATTTAAATCAAAATAATGTTAAATGGAAGTGGAGAACTTCTGTGTTATTCTTCTTTTACAAATTGGTATCAGAGCATACGAGTGAGAGCATGGCTAGTGAATTAAATAAGGAAGTGTTACCTCTACAGTTAGATACTTCACCCCTAACGAGACTTTGATCTATGCACAAAAACGCCTACAGCGATTGCTCCAATGACAATTGAACCTATGAGATTTATGCAAATTCTTTCCATTTTTTCCAGCTCTTTCTTCTGTTTTCCTATTCTTGCTCTTCTTTCACCCGTTGCTTGTATTCCGCCTCTAGTGCCTTCTTCCTGTTGATTTCCTATAGCCTCTCCTTCTTCTTGTAAAATTCGTACATATCAGGAATGCGCGACCAGGCATCCTTGTTTATCTTATTTAGCAGTTGTTACAGTTATATTTGTTCAGACTATTTAAACCAAAACAATGTTTAATGGAAGTGGAAAACTTGTGTGTTATTCTTTTCTTACAAATTGGTATCAGAGCATTCGAGTAGATAAAATTAAAAAATAATTATGTATTTCAATTTTCATGTAGATACGTTCAAATCTTAGATTAATGTTCATTGGTTTGTGTTTATCTTATTTAACAGTTGTTGCAGTTTTATTTGTTCAGACTATTTAAATCAAAATAATGTTAAATGGAAGTGGAGAACTTCTGTGTTATTCTTCTTTTACAAATTGGTATCAGAGCATACGAGTGAGAGCATGGCTAGTGAATTAAATAAGGAAGTGTTACCTCTACAGTTAGATACTTCACCCCTAACGAGACTTTGATCTATGCACAAAAACGCCTACAGCGATTGCTCCAATGACAATTGAACCTATGAGATTTATGCAAATTCTTTCCATTTTTTCCAGCTCTTTCTTCTGTTTTCCTATTCTTGCTCTTCTTTCACCCGTTGCTTGTATTCCGCCTCTAGTGCCTTCTTCCTGTTGATTTCCTATAGCCTCTCCTTCTTCTTGTAAAATTCGTACATATCAGGAATGCGCGACCAGGCATCCTTGTTTATCTTATTTAGCAGTTGTTACAGTTATATTTGTTCAGACTATTTAAACCAAAACAATGTTTAATGGAAGTGGAAAACTTGTGTGTTATTCTTTTCTTACAAATTGGTATCAGAGCATTCGAGTAGATAAAATTAAAAAATAATTATGTATTTCAATTTTCATGTAGATACGTTCAAATCTTAGATTAATGTTCATTCGTTTGTGTTTATCTTATTTAACAGTTGTTGCAGTTTTATTTGTTCAGACTATTTAAATCAAAATAATGTTAAATGGAAGTGGAGAACTTCTGTGTTATTCTTCTTTTACAAATTGGTATCAGAGCATACGAGTGAGAGCATGGCTAGTGAATTAAATAAGGAAGTGTTACCTCTACAGTTAGATACTTCACCCCTAACGAGACTTTGATCTATGCACAAAAACGCCTACAGCGATTGCTCCAATGACAATTGAACCTATGAGATTTATGCAAATTCTTTCCATTTTTTCCAGCTCTTTCTTCTGTTTTCCTATTCTTGCTCTTCTTTCACCCGTTGCTTGTATTCCGCCTCTAGTGCCTTCTTCCTGTTGATTTCCTATAGCCTCTCCTTCTTCTTGTAAAATTCGTACATATCAGGAATGCGCGACCAGGCATCCTTGTTTATCTTATTTAGCAGTTGTTACAGTTATATTTGTTCAGACTATTTAAACCAAAACAATGTTTAATGGAAGTGGAAAACTTGTGTGTTATTCTTTTCTTACAAATTGGTATCAGAGCATTCGAGTAGATAAAATTAAAAAATAATTATGTATTTCAATTTTCATGTAGATACGTTCAAATCTTAGATTAATGTTCATTGGTTTGTGTTTATCTTATTTAACAGTTGTTGCAGTTTTATTTGTTCAGACTATTTAAATCAAAATAATGTTAAATGGAAGTGGAGAACTTCTGTGTTATTCTTCTTTTACAAATTGGTATCAGAGCATACGAGTGAGAGCATGGCTAGTGAATTAAATAAGGAAGTGTTACCTCTACAGTTAGATACTTCACCCCTAACGAGACTTTGATCTATGCACAAAAACGCCTACAGCGATTGCTCCAATGACAATTGAACCTATGAGATTTCTGCAAATTCTTTCCATTTTTTCCAGCTCTTTCTTCATTTTTCCTATTCTTGCTCTTCTTTCACCCGTTGCTTGTATTCCGCCTCTAGTGCCTTCTTCCTGTTGATTTCCTATAGCCTCTCCTTCTTCTTGTAAAATTCGTACATATCAGGAATGCGCGACCAGGCATCCTTGTTTATCTTATTTAGCAGTTGTTACAGTTATATTTGTTCAGACTATTTAAACCAAAACAATGTTTAATGGAAGTGGAAAACTTGTGTGTTATTCTTTTCTTACAAATTGGTATCAGAGCATTCGAGTAGATAAAATTAAAAAATAATTATGTATTTCAATTTTCATGTAGATACGTTCAAATCTTAGATTAATGTTCATTGGTTTGTGTTTATCTTATTTAACAGTTGTTGCAGTTTTATTTGTTCAGACTATTTAAATCAAAATAATGTTAAATGGAAGTGGAGAACTTCTGTGTTATTCTTCTTTTACAAATTGGTATCAGAGCATACGAGTGAGAGCATGGCTAGTGAATTAAATAAGGAAGTGTTACCTCTACAGTTAGATACTTCACCCCTAACGAGACTTTGATCTATGCACAAAAACGCCTACAGCGATTGCTCCAATGACAATTGAACCTATGAGATTTCTGCAAATTCTTTCCATTTTTTCCAGCTCTTTCTTCTGTTTTCCTATTCTTGCTCTTCTTTCACCCGTTGCTTGTATTCCGCCTCTAGTGCCTTCTTCCTGTTGATTTCCTATAGCCTCTCCTTCTTCTTGTAAAATTCGTACATATCAGGAATGCGCGACCAGGCATCCTTGTTTATCTTATTTAGCAGTTGTTACAGTTATATTTGTTCAGACTATTTAAACCAAAACAATGTTTAATGGAAGTGGAAAACTTGTGTGTTATTCTTTTCTTACAAATTGGTATCAGAGCATTCGAGTAGATAAAATTAAAAAATAATTATGTATTTCAATTTTCATGTAGATACGTTCAAATCTTAGATTAATGTTCATTGGTTTGTGTTTATCTTATTTAACAGTTGTTGCAGTTTTATTTGTTCAGACTATTTAAATCAAAATAATGTTAAATGGAAGTGGAGAACTTCTGTGTTATTCTTCTTTTACAAATTGGTATCAGAGCATACGAGTGAGAGCATGGCTAGTGAATTAAATAAGGAAGTGTTACCTCTACAGTTAGATACTTCACCCCTAACGAGACTTTGATCTATGCACAAAAACGCCTACAGCGATTGCTCCAATGACAATTGAACCTATGAGATTTCTGCAAATTCTTTCCATTTTTTCCAGCTCTTTCTTCATTTTTCCTATTCTTGCTCTTCTTTCACCCGTTGCTTGTATTCCGCCTCTAGTGCCTTCTTCCTGTTGATTTCCTATAGCCTCTCCTTCTTCTTGTAAAATTCGTACATATCAGGAATGCGCGACCAGGCATCCTTGTTTATCTTATTTAGCAGTTGTTACAGTTATATTTGTTCAGACTATTTAAACCAAAACAATGTTTAATGGAAGTGGAAAACTTGTGTGTTATTCTTTTCTTACAAATTGGTATCAGAGCATTCGAGTAGATAAAATTAAAAAATAATTATGTATTTCAATTTTCATGTAGATACGTTCAAATCTTAGATTAATGTTCATTGGTTTGTGTTTATCTTATTTAACAGTTGTTGCAGTTTTATTTGTTCAGACTATTTAAATCAAAATAATGTTAAATGGAAGTGGAGAACTTCTGTGTTATTCTTCTTTTACAAATTGGTATCAGAGCATACGAGTGAGAGCATGGCTAGTGAATTAAATAAGGAAGTGTTACCTCTACAGTTAGATACTTCACCCCTAACGAGACTTTGATCTATGCACAAAAACGCCTACAGCGATTGCTCCAATGACAATTGAACCTATGAGATTTCTGCAAATTCTTTCCATTTTTTCCAGCTCTTTCTTCTGTTTTCCTATTCTTGCTCTTCTTTCACCCGTTGCTTGTATTCCGCCTCTAGTGCCTTCTTCCTGTTGATTTCCTATAGCCTCTCCTTCTTCTTGTAAAATTCGTACATATCAGGAATGCGCGACCAGGCATCCTTGTTTATCTTATTTAGCAGTTGTTACAGTTATATTTGTTCAGACTATTTAAACCAAAACAATGTTTAATGGAAGTGGAAAACTTGTGTGTTATTCTTTTCTTACAAATTGGTATCAGAGCATTCGAGTAGATAAAATTAAAAAATAATTATGTATTTCAATTTTCATGTAGATACGTTCAAATCTTAGATTAATGTTCATTGGTTTGTGTTTATCTTATTTAACAGTTGTTGCAGTTTTATTTGTTCAGACTATTTAAATCAAAATAATGTTAAATGGAAGTGGAGAACTTCTGTGTTATTCTTCTTTTACAAATTGGTATCAGAGCATACGAGTGAGAGCATGGCTAGTGAATTAAATAAGGAAGTGTTACCTCTACAGTTAGATACTTCACCCCTAACGAGACTTTGATCTATGCACAAAAACGCCTACAGCGATTGCTCCAATGACAATTGAACCTATGAGATTTCTGCAAATTCTTTCCATTTTTTCCAGCTCTTTCTTCATTTTTCCTATTCTTGCTCTTCTTTCACCCGTTGCTTGTATTCCGCCTCTAGTGCCTTCTTCCTGTTGATTTCCTATAGCCTCTCCTTCTTCTTGTAAAATTCGTACATATCAGGAATGCGCGACCAGGCATCCTTGTTTATCTTATTTAGCAGTTGTTACAGTTATATTTGTTCAGACTATTTAAACCAAAACAATGTTTAATGGAAGTGGAAAACTTGTGTGTTATTCTTTTCTTACAAATTGGTATCAGAGCATTCGAGTAGATAAAATTAAAAAATAATTATGTATTTCAATTTTCATGTAGATACGTTCAAATCTTAGATTAATGTTCATTGGTTTGTGTTTATCTTATTTAACAGTTGTTGCAGTTTTATTTGTTCAGACTATTTAAATCAAAATAATGTTAAATGGAAGTGGAGAACTTCTGTGTTATTCTTCTTTTACAAATTGGTATCAGAGCATACGAGTGAGAGCATGGCTAGTGAATTAAATAAGGAAGTGTTACCTCTACAGTTAGATACTTCACCCCTAACGAGACTTTGATCTATGCACAAAAACGCCTACAGCGATTGCTCCAATGACAATTGAACCTATGAGATTTCTGCAAATTCTTTCCATTTTTTCCAGCTCTTTCTTCTGTTTTCCTATTCTTGCTCTTCTTTCACCCGTTGCTTGTATTCCGCCTCTAGTGCCTTCTTCCTGTTGATTTCCTATAGCCTCTCCTTCTTCTTGTAAAATTCGTACATATCAGGAATGCGCGACCAGGCATCCTTGTTTATCTTATTTAGCAGTTGTTACAGTTATATTTGTTCAGACTATTTAAACCAAAACAATGTTTAATGGAAGTGGAAAACTTGTGTGTTATTCTTTTCTTACAAATTGGTATCAGAGCATTCGAGTAGATAAAATTAAAAAATAATTATGTATTTCAATTTTCATGTAGATACGTTCAAATCTTAGATTAATGTTCATTGGTTTGTGTTTATCTTATTTAACAGTTGTTGCAGTTTTATTTGTTCAGACTATTTAAATCAAAATAATGTTAAATGGAAGTGGAGAACTTCTGTGTTATTCTTCTTTTACAAATTGGTATCAGAGCATACGAGTGAGAGCATGGCTAGTGAATTAAATAAGGAAGTGTTACCTCTACAGTTAGATACTTCACCCCTAACGAGACTTTGATCTATGCACAAAAACGCCTACAGCGATTGCTCCAATGACAATTGAACCTATGAGATTTCTGCAAATTCTTTCCATTTTTTCCAGCTCTTTCTTCTGTTTTCCTATTCTTGCTCTTCTTTCACCCGTTGCTTGTATTCCGCCTCTAGTGCCTTCTTCCTGTTGATTTCCTATAGCCTCTCCTTCTTCTTGTAAAATTCGTACATATCAGGAATGCGCGACCAGGCATCCTTGTTTATCTTATTTAGCAGTTGTTACAGTTATATTTGTTCAGACTATTTAAACCAAAACAATGTTTAATGGAAGTGGAAAACTTGTGTGTTATTCTTTTCTTACAAATTGGTATCAGAGCATTCGAGTAGATAAAATTAAAAAATAATTATGTATTTCAATTTTCATGTAGATACGTTCAAATCTTAGATTAATGTTCATTGGTTTGTGTTTATCTTATTTAACAGTTGTTGCAGTTTTATTTGTTCAGACTATTTAAATCAAAATAATGTTAAATGGAAGTGGAGAACTTCTGTGTTATTCTTCTTTTACAAATTGGTATCAGAGCATACGAGTGAGAGCATGGCTAGTGAATTAAATAAGGAAGTGTTACCTCTACAGTTAGATACTTCACCCCTAACGAGACTTTGATCTATGCACAAAAACGCCTACAGCGATTGCTCCAATGACAATTGAACCTATGAGATTTATGCAAATTCTTTCCATTTTTTCCAGCTCTTTCTTCATTTTTCCTATTCTTGCTCTTCTTTCACCCGTTGCTTGTATTCCGCCTCTAGTGCCTTCTTCCTGTTGATTTCCTATAGCCTCTCCTTCTTCTTGTAAAATTCGTACATATCAGGAATGCGCGACCAGGCATCCTTATTTATCTTATTTAGCAGTTGTTACAGTTATATTTGTTCAGACTATTTAAACCAAAACAATGTTTAATGGAAGTGGAAAACTTGTGTGTTATTCTTTTCTTACAAATTGGTATCAGAGCATTCGAGTAGATAAAATTAAAAAATAATTATGTATTTCAATTTTCATGTAGATACGTTCAAATCTTAGATTAATGTTCATTGGTTTGTGTTTATCTTATTTAACAGTTGTTGCAGTTTTATTTGTTCAGACTATTTAAATCAAAATAATGTTAAATGGAAGTGGAGAACTTCTGTGTTATTCTTCTTTTACAAATTGGTATCAGAGCATACGAGTGAGAGCATGGCTAGTGAATTAAATAAGGAAGTGTTACCTCTACAGTTAGATACTTCACCCCTAACGAGACTTTGATCTATGCACAAAAACGCCTACAGCGATTGCTCCAATGACAATTGAACCTATGAGATTTCTGCAAATTCTTTCCATTTTTTCCAGCTCTTTCTTCTGTTTTCCTATTCTTGCTCTTCTTTCACCCGTTGCTTGTATTCCGCCTCTAGTGCCTTCTTCCTGTTGATTTCCTATAGCCTCTCCTTCTTCTTGTAAAATTCGTACATATCAGGAATGCGCGACCAGGCATCCTTGTTTATCTTATTTAGCAGTTGTTACAGTTATATTTGTTCAGACTATTTAAACCAAAACAATGTTTAATGGAAGTGGAAAACTTGTGTGTTATTCTTTTCTTACAAATTGGTATCAGAGCATTCGAGTAGATAAAATTAAAAAATAATTATGTATTTCAATTTTCATGTAGATACGTTCAAATCTTAGATTAATGTTCATTGGTTTGTGTTTATCTTATTTAACAGTTGTTGCAGTTTTATTTGTTCAGACTATTTAAATCAAAATAATGTTAAATGGAAGTGGAGAACTTCTGTGTTATTCTTCTTTTACAAATTGGTATCAGAGCATACGAGTGAGAGCATGGCTAGTGAATTAAATAAGGAAGTGTTACCTCTACAGTTAGATACTTCACCCCTAACGAGACTTTGATCTATGCACAAAAACGCCTACAGCGATTGCTCCAATGACAATTGAACCTATGAGATTTCTGCAAATTCTTTCCATTTTTTCCAGCTCTTTCTTCTGTTTTCCTATTCTTGCTCTTCTTTCACCCGTTGCTTGTATTCCGCCTCTAGTGCCTTCTTCCTGTTGATTTCCTATAGCCTCTCCTTCTTCTTGTAAAATTCGTACATATCAGGAATGCGCGACCAGGCATCCTTGTTTATCTTATTTAGCAGTTGTTACAGTTATATTTGTTCAGACTATTTAAACCAAAACAATGTTTAATGGAAGTGGAAAACTTGTGTGTTATTCTTTTCTTACAAATTGGTATCAGAGCATTCGAGTAGATAAAATTAAAAAATAATTATGTATTTCAATTTTCATGTAGATACGTTCAAATCTTAGATTAATGTTCATTGGTTTGTGTTTATCTTATTTAACAGTTGTTGCAGTTTTATTTGTTCAGACTATTTAAATCAAAATAATGTTAAATGGAAGTGGAGAACTTCTGTGTTATTCTTCTTTTACAAATTGGTATCAGAGCATACGAGTGAGAGCATGGCTAGTGAATTAAATAAGGAAGTGTTACCTCTACAGTTAGATACTTCACCCCTAACGAGACTTTGATCTATGCACAAAAACGCCTACAGCGATTGCTCCAATGACAATTGAACCTATGAGATTTATGCAAATTCTTTCCATTTTTTCCAGCTCTTTCTTCATTTTTCCTATTCTTGCTCTTCTTTCACCCGTTGCTTGTATTCCGCCTCTAGTGCCTTCTTCCTGTTGATTTCCTATAGCCTCTCCTTCTTCTTGTAAAATTCGTACATATCAGGAATGCGCGACCAGGCATCCTTGTTTATCTTATTTAGCAGTTGTTACAGTTATATTTGTTCAGACTATTTAAACCAAAACAATGTTTAATGGAAGTGGAAAACTTGTGTGTTATTCTTTTCTTACAAATTGGTATCAGAGCATTCGAGTAGATAAAATTAAAAAATAATTATGTATTTCAATTTTCATGTAGATACGTTCAAATCTTAGATTAATGTTCATTGGTTTGTGTTTATCTTATTTAACAGTTGTTGCAGTTTTATTTGTTCAGACTATTTAAATCAAAATAATGTTAAATGGAAGTGGAGAACTTCTGTGTTATTCTTCTTTTACAAATTGGTATCAGAGCATACGAGTGAGAGCATGGCTAGTGAATTAAATAAGGAAGTGTTACCTCTACAGTTAGATACTTCACCCCTAACGAGACTTTGATCTATGCACAAAAACGCCTACAGCGATTGCTCCAATGACAATTGAACCTATGAGATTTCTGCAAATTCTTTCCATTTTTTCCAGCTCTTTCTTCTGTTTTCCTATTCTTGCTCTTCTTTCACCCGTTGCTTGTATTCCGCCTCTAGTGCCTTCTTCCTGTTGATTTCCTATAGCCTCTCCTTCTTCTTGTAAAATTCGTACATATCAGGAATGCGCGACCAGGCATCCTTGTTTATCTTATTTAGCAGTTGTTACAGTTATATTTGTTCAGACTATTTAAACCAAAACAATGTTTAATGGAAGTGGAAAACTTGTGTGTTATTCTTTTCTTACAAATTGGTATCAGAGCATTCGAGTAGATAAAATTAAAAAATAATTATGTATTTCAATTTTCATGTAGATACGTTCAAATCTTAGATTAATGTTCATTGGTTTGTGTTTATCTTATTTAACAGTTGTTGCAGTTTTATTTGTTCAGACTATTTAAATCAAAATAATGTTAAATGGAAGTGGAGAACTTCTGTGTTATTCTTCTTTTACAAATTGGTATCAGAGCATACGAGTGAGAGCATGGCTAGTGAATTAAATAAGGAAGTGTTACCTCTACAGTTAGATACTTCACCCCTAACGAGACTTTGATCTATGCACAAAAACGCCTACAGCGATTGCTCCAATGACAATTGAACCTATGAGATTTCTGCAAATTCTTTCCATTTTTTCCAGCTCTTTCTTCTGTTTTCCTATTCTTGCTCTTCTTTCACCCGTTGCTTGTATTCCGCCTCTAGTGCCTTCTTCCTGTTGATTTCCTATAGCCTCTCCTTCTTCTTGTAAAATTCGTACATATCAGGAATGCGCGACCAGGCATCCTTGTTTATCTTATTTAGCAGTTGTTACAGTTATATTTGTTCAGACTATTTAAACCAAAACAATGTTTAATGGAAGTGGAAAACTTGTGTGTTATTCTTTTCTTACAAATTGGTATCAGAGCATTCGAGTAGATAAAATTAAAAAATAATTATGTATTTCAATTTTCATGTAGATACGTTCAAATCTTAGATTAATGTTCATTGGTTTGTGTTTATCTTATTTAACAGTTGTTGCAGTTTTATTTGTTCAGACTATTTAAATCAAAATAATGTTAAATGGAAGTGGAGAACTTCTGTGTTATTCTTCTTTTACAAATTGGTATCAGAGCATACGAGTGAGAGCATGGCTAGTGAATTAAATAAGGAAGTGTTACCTCTACAGTTAGATACTTCACCCCTAACGAGACTTTGATCTATGCACAAAAACGCCTACAGCGATTGCTCCAATGACAATTGAACCTATGAGATTTCTGCAAATTCTTTCCATTTTTTCCAGCTCTTTCTTCTGTTTTCCTATTCTTGCTCTTCTTTCACCCGTTGCTTGTATTCCGCCTCTAGTGCCTTCTTCCTGTTGATTTCCTATAGCCTCTCCTTCTTCTTGTAAAATTCGTACATATCAGGAATGCGCGACCAGGCATCCTTGTTTATCTTATTTAGCAGTTGTTACAGTTATATTTGTTCAGACTATTTAAACCAAAACAATGTTTAATGGAAGTGGAAAACTTGTGTGTTATTCTTTTCTTACAAATTGGTATCAGAGCATTCGAGTAGATAAAATTAAAAAATAATTATGTATTTCAATTTTCATGTAGATACGTTCAAATCTTAGATTAATGTTCATTCGTTTGTGTTTATCTTATTTAACAGTTGTTGCAGTTTTATTTGTTCAGACTATTTAAATCAAAATAATGTTAAATGGAAGTGGAGAACTTCTGTGTTATTCTTCTTTTACAAATTGGTATCAGAGCATACGAGTGAGAGCATGGCTAGTGAATTAAATAAGGAAGTGTTACCTCTACAGTTAGATACTTCACCCCTAACGAGACTTTGATCTATGCACAAAAACGCCTACAGCGATTGCTCCAATGACAATTGAACCTATGAGATTTCTGCAAATTCTTTCCATTTTTTCCAGCTCTTTCTTCTGTTTTCTTATTCTTCCTCTTCTTTCACCCGTTGCTTGTATTCCGCCTCTAGTGCCTTCTTCCTGTTGATTTCCTATAGCCTCTCCTTCTTCTTGTAAAATTCGTACATATCAGGAATGCGCGACCAGGCATCCTTAAGAAGTTCTACGACGACTTTTTTTGACATGATCTAAGCTGCAGACAAATCACCACATGATTAGTTGCTAGTAAGAAGATACATGCTTACAATCTGCGTGAAGATCAAGTGCACTGAAACGTGGTTTCTACTCACAATCGGAGCAGATCGGAAATCCTTGGAAGGTCTGTTGGTGATTTTTAGTGATTGAAAAAAAGAGAGGGAGAATCTGTTCATGAAACGATACTATTACAAATTTTCAATAATCACATCTAGGTATATGCTAATTAGGATCCCTTAGTTTTGTTATTGTTGATTGGACCCCTTAAGTTTTGTCTCATACAAATTTTCTTCTTTTTTGACTTTTTTTATTTCCCATCGAGTCCATCTGGTGTGGTGAAAACTTTGAAATAAAATTTTTGCTTTGTAATACAAATGACGATGGAACCTATGATATTTCTGCGGACTTTTTCCATGTTTTCCAACGCTATTCTTCTATTTTCCTGTTCTTCCTCTTCTTTCACCCGAAGCAATTCCGCCGCAAGTTCCTTATTCCTCTCTCGAGAATATATTACCAAAATGGATTTCCCAGATCAAATGTTGATGTTGCTCTTTCGCGCGCCAACACATTTCTTTAAAATGCTTCCAGCAAAACGAATCAAAACGACGGTGTTTGTGTTGAATAAGTGTGTATTTTAATTTTCAAGTAGATAAGTTAAAGTGTTAGATAAGTATTCGTTAGTTTGTGTTTATCTTATTTAGCAGTTGTTACAGTTATATTTGTTCAGACTATTTAAACCAAAACAATGTTTAATGGAAGTGGAAAACTTGTGTGTTATTCTTTTCTTACAAATTGGTATCAGAGCATTCGAGTAGATAAAATTAAAAAATAATTATGTATTTCAATTTTCATGTAGATACGTTCAAATCTTAGATTAATGTTCATTAGTTTGTGTTTATCTTATTTAACAGTTGTTGCAGTTTTATTTGTACAGACTATTTAAATCAAAATAATGTTAAATGGAAGTGGAGAACTTCTGTGTTATTCTTCTTTTACAAATTGGTATCAGAGCATACGAGTGAGAGCATGGCTAGTGAATTAAATAAGGAAGTGTTACCTCTACAGTTAGATACTTCACCCCTATCTCCGATTCTTTGATATATGGATAAAAGTAAGTGCCCACAGTGATTATTCCGATATCAAGTGAACCTATAAGATTTTTTCGATTTTCCTTTCTTTCTAACTCCTTTCTTTTGATTTCTTTTTCTTCTTCTTCTTTGAGCTATTGCTTGTATTTTGCGTTTAAGTTTCTCGTTCTTCTTGATTTCCTTATTAAGATTAATGCTTAACCCATTAGGTTTGATCCTAAAGATAAGCTAGCCCAAGTCCAAGGAAAAGAATTCTCTAAAATTCTATAGAGAAGTGTGGAAGACAAAGTGAAAGATGTTTTGCAAGAACAACTAAGCTACCCACTCTAACACTATTGAACTTCGGGCAAATCACCACAAGAATTGACAATAAACCAGTAGAGCACCACAAGATGAATTAGTTGTCAAGAATTGACAATAAACCAGTATAAGAACAACTAGCGAATTGTTGCTATATATATGAATTCAAAATCTACTGAAAAAATCAGTCACAATAACGCAATATCCAACCTGTTATTATAGACCATAAATGTTTGCACCTTATACATCTGCAATATGGGGAAATCACTTATAAGGGATTGATAGCACTTATTGTTAGAAATTAAAATTCAAGGATAGCAACGAGAAATTTTTCTAGTATTCACTGTAAATAGAGCTGTCTCTTATTTTATATCTCCATATAAGAAGTCAAGAGTTGTCATTTCATCCCGAGCTAGACAATAATAATTTGAGAATGCCAGTCATCTTACAACTACACTCTATGATCGTTTAGCTGGGAAATATGTCAATCATCTTTATTGTATTGGGAATGTCATTCTCGATCTCTACTCGAAATATTAAATGATTTGCCCCATGCTGATGACAATTATAATAAATGAATGATAAATCCTCAATAAGTTTCTGAACAAAAAGAATAAATGTTTATAGCCAAAATTCCATGTATGGAAAACAAATTCGAAGATGATGAAATATATTGTTGGATGCATAGCGAGTTGTACTTCGTAGAGGGGTTGCTGAATATTTATGTTCTTTTTTGTAGATTTGATGTGGGTTGATGATGATATTTTGAATCGGTCCAATTGCGGTGCGGTTGAACCGGTCAATCTCAGTATTTATCAAACCCGAACACGTGACGACTGACGCTTCGGGCTTCTGAAACTACGATGAAGCCTGACGTCAGCATGTTCGAAATCTCTGTAACGTCCCCCTTCGTTGCTCGATCAAATATAGAAGATTGTACACAGGTATGATTCTTTGATAGTTTGTCTTTGTGCAATTGTTGTTGTTGTTGAAGGTTTGCAGTACTACGCACACCACAGTGTTAATGCCTGCATGGATCAAATTTCTAGATTTTTAGGTTTTTCGGGTGATGGAGTGATTCATAGAGTTAGAAGAACATTGAAAATGTTTTAGAGTGACTAAGAAGATTTGAAGTGATGTAATTGTTTGGTTCAAAAGGCTACTCTTTAGGAAATTATTTTATTACTGGGTATTTATCGGTTGATATAGAGGCGTAGAGCTTATAAATGTTACTCAAGTATAGGAGTTCCTGTATGCGTGATGGATGACTCTGAAATTGTAATGAGCGACCTGGATTTGGTGTGCTAGGTATCTACGTCACAGGTTATTTATTGTCCTGTTTAAGTGCTATGCGCATATTATTTGATGTGAGATTTTGTATTGGGCAGCTTTTACACATGCCATGAACTTGAATGTAATGTTTTATACCTATGAACATGCTACTTTTTATGGACTGTTCAAGTGTTTTCACCTTGTTATTGTTTCTATTTATTTAACACTATTATTTTTTTTCTCAAGATGCTACAATGCGCTGTTAATGGCCAGGTTTTGGAATAAATCTCAGCTGGGAAATATTATATTCATGTTGTTTGCTAGAAGCACAAATATTATGAGGCGCTCTCTTGTTCTGGAACCAAGCCTCTGGTGAGTAATGAAGATGACACTTGCTGTTACTACATGCATCAATAGTTGGGTATCCCTGTACATGCAGATATGTGGTTCACTCATTGGGTCAGAGGTTGAACTAGATAGTTTGATAATAATTTTTTAAAAGATTTTTGGTTGATGATGGCATCTACACAAATACAAATAGAAGTGATTGTGCGAACTGATTTTACTAACTTATTGAAGTCGCTCGTTATAACTGTTATGATAGTTCGTTTTAATGCTAGGTAGTCAATTATACTGTCATTAAGAAGAATACATGCTTACAATCTGCGTGAAGATCGAAGGTTAAGTAGACAAGTGCACTCAAACGCATTTTCTTTAAAACCGCCTTTCCTTTTACTTAATTCATCGAGAATTTTTTTAAAATACAGTTCTATAATGGCTAAAAAAAGATTTTTCAAACAGAAATGAGTGAAATAAATTTTTATTAATTGAATACTTTTATGTTTGGTTACGTAAAGAAGTTTCATGAAAAATAAGTTAGATGGAAATATTTGTCTTAAAAGAATGATCTTGCTAACGTCTTGTTCAATTGTTAAATATCATTTTATTATTGATCCATTATAGTGAATCTGTGTGTGTGATTCACTCAGTAATTTAGCGCCAGATCTAAATATAATGCTGATTGTGAAGAAGGATTTGTGCTCAACCACAAGCAATTTTGAGATTGTTGGTTAGCAAGAGTAGCACAATTACTTACAGCTTCATCACAATTACTTAATCATAGTTTCATTACTAGTCAAAAACACAGTAAGCACACTTATATGAACCTACTCGAATAGTTGGTACACGGGCGGAACTTTGGAAGAAAGATTAATTTTGAATTTATAGTAATATATTTGGTATGGAAAAAATCTTATGAAGGGGTGGAAACTTAGATAGATGAAAACTTTGTAAATGGAAACGTAAGTCTGTTTGCTTAAAACGGCACTGTGATTTTATTGTTACTTTTATTCATCAATTATACATGATTCCTTTGTTAGTTTAATGTTTAAATTTGTCTGTCATAGATGTCAATGACTAGTCCTCTGGTATAGAGGATAGTTATGAACGAAAATAACATCTATTATCTAGTCGTTTGGCATTGAGGGATATTTATGAATGAAGCCTGGCGATATGACTATTTATCATGTAGTCGAACTCCCTTTTATCCAATTCTGTTAAACTTACAGAAAGCCTTTGGAGTGAAGCATGTAATTTTGAATGACTTCATTAAAATTATAAGTGAATAATGTTCGATGGAAAATATGAAGTTAAGTTTATGTTGTTTCGTACATTTTTCTTCATAGTCCTTTTACATATCAGTTAGAAGGTGTAACTTGCATGTATTCTTGGATTCCTTATCACTTTGAAACGAATTCATCACAAGTTTCATACATAGGCAATTCTGTATCAATACTCCCTCCTTGGCAGCATCCTTGTCCTGAAGGATGAAATTCAGAGAACTTGGCAATAAAATCTTTGTAAAACTCCCAGGTTGCATGTGATGCCGGATAACCCTTCCACTTGACTAAGATTTTAGTCACTGCTGCATTGTGACGCTTAGCTACTTTTCTGTCCAGAATAGCCTCAGGTTCTCTAGCATTCCCAAAGTCACATAGGTATTGAGGCAAGGTTGCCGGTACGGCAGGAGGATTAGGACAAAGTTTAAGCTGACTAACATGGAAGACATTATGAATACCAGATTCAGGAGGAAATTCCAGCTTATATGCCACCTTGCCCACATGATCAATCACACGAAAAGGTCCATAGAAACGGGGTGACTGCTTGTGAGGAGTGCGAGACTTAAGGGAGTGTTGTTTGTAAGGCTGTAATTTGAGATAAACATAATCTCCAACTTGAAAAACTCTCTCAGAGTGATGGGCATCAGCATGCTGCTTCATTCGATTTTGCGCCCTTAATAGATGAAACTTTAGTAGGTTGATAAGCTCCTCTCTCTTTGAAAAGCTGCGGTCAATCAGTTGGCAAATACTTTCCTCAGGTAAGTATGGTAAATGAAGTGGAAGGGGTTGCCCATACATAATTTCAAATGGGGTACTACGGATTGCAGAATGAAAGGTCGTATTATACCAAAACTCAGCCAAAGGTAGCCATTTACTCCAAGAATGTGGTGTATCAGCGGTCATGCAACGCAAATATGTTTCCAGAGTTTTGTTAGTTACCTCAGTTTGGCCATCCGTTTAAGGGTGATAAGCTGTAGAAAAGTTCAGGTTAACCCCATAAACTCGAAACAACTCTGTCCATACCTGACTTCGAAAAGTGGGGTTTCTGTCACTGATTATTGACTGTGGCATGCCATGAAGCTTGAAGACGTTGTCCATAAAGACTTGAGCAACTTCAATGGCTGTGTACGGGTGAGATAGAGCCATAAAGTGTGCGTATTTGCTGAGTCTGTCGACTACTATAAGGATACAATGCTTGTTCAAAAATGCGAGAAGACCCTCAATGAAATCAAGGCTAATAGATTGCCAAACACCCTCTGGGATGGGCAAGGGCTGCAAAAGGCCAGGTTTGGCAGACAAGTCGTATTTGTTTCTCTGACAAATTGAACAATTACGGACATAGTTTTGAACTTCAGTGGACATCTTGGGCTAATAAAATAATGACTTGATCCTGTGAAGTGTGGCATCTCTCCCGGAATGGCCACCAATGGCAGAATCATGTAACCACTTGAAAATATGAAGCTTAGTACTTGGATCATTTCCAATGACAAGCTTTCCTTTATAACGCAACTCTTCATTTATATAAGTGTAACGCGGGTGAGTACTGGGATTCACTTGGAGATGGGATATAATGTTTCGCAAGCCTGGATCAGTTTGCCACAATAATTTTACAGAGTCGTAAAAACCATGGTGAGCTTGAGAAAGTATCAAATTTAGCAGTTGAGATCCCCTAACCCTGGAGAGCGCATCTGCCACATAATTTTCCTTCCCTTATTTATACTGTATTTCAAACGTGAAATTGCAATGTGCAGGATGATAAGAACTTGTTCAGCGTGTTGTTGGGACGTCTACCTTGAACAAGTTACGCAGCGGAATAAAACGACAGAATTGAAAGCTACTGCTAAGGAAACATGAATGGTGACCCAGTTCGGCTATAACGAGCCTACGTCTGGGGGCTTATCCCAAGCCCGTGGGAACCGATTCACTAAGTCGAGACTGAGTACAACGGACGTTACAAGATAGAAGACTCCCTCACTCTATCCAAACCTCTACTCATCTACACGTGAATGGGCATTCAGGCTCCCCCTGAATGTCAGACCTCCCGTCTCTTCCCACAACTATCTACTGATCACGGTGTAGGCTTTTTCACTTCAAACTCAATAATCGTGCAGCTGCATCCATTCGCCACTTAATCTAGCAGATCCACCTTTTTCTCTGGTTGTTGTGATCTCTAGATTAGATAAGGGCGACCTCCTCGTGATGATTTGTTTAGATTTTGAATGCACTCCGATTGTTAGTTAGGATTCTGGAGATAAGCTTATCTTTGAAATTATCTTTAGCTCGATCTCTAACTTTGTGTCTTCATCGCGGATATTGTGCACCCGAAAAACAGCGGCTCATTCAGAAAGGGTTGTTCAGCCTCACTGTCTGGACAACTTGTTGAACAGTTTTGTGCAAGATGCCATGTATGCACTTACAATCTCCCCCTTGGCATTTGCATCAAAACTTCATGCGGGGCAACATCTTGAACTCAAAAAACATCATAACTCTCTACTTCAAAAATTCAACGTGCGACTATCGAGAGTAGTGCCAATATCCAAAACAAATCCAAAAAAACTACTAAAAAACAGGAACCAACACGTTCAGAGTTCACGATCAAGCCAAATACCTCTCCCCCTGGTTTGGTGAAAATGCTAAGGCGGTCATTAATTCTCCGGAGGCTGGGCCGGATACTTCATGTCCCTGATGAGGTTTATAATTTGCGTCCTCTGCACCGTGAGTCGCTTTATCTCTGCAGTAAGAAAAGTAGCCGTGGACTCCAGCTGAAGGATTGCGCGTGCCCATACAGCCTCATGAACCGGGGTCGCTGCAAAAGAGAGCTCCTCTGGAGTGTCATCAGAATCACCATCAAGGTCGTTAAGGTGCCGTCCTATGAAGAGCTTGTGGTCTGCATGATGAGGCAAGGCCCGGGGAGAGAGGTGATGATGAGGCGCCTTCAAGCCAGGGTGAGCAGTGGTGAACATAGTATATAGTAGCGAAATTAGTGTACACAATACACTAGGGAGTTAGTATCGTTCAAGTCTTCTTACTTTTTATCTTGATAACATCCATGTTTGAATCTTCGCCATAGAACTATGCTCTTCAAAGTCCCTTTGAGCTACTAAGTGTGAAGCTGGTGCGGCCTGTGATGGAAGGTTTCTGATTATACTGCAGACTGAATTGACCCAAGCAGTGGTGAGATGTGCCTTGAATCTCAGTAAGGAATGGATTGACTGCGCCAGATTCCGAACAGGCTTTCTGGAATCCACGTCATTCATTCTTTACCAAGTAAGTTCCTCACATGCATCTGAATTCTTCTATGCAGATTCCTGCATCTTGCACCTCCTGTGGGACGCAAAAATTCTCTTATCCTGAAACAAAGAGTGCGCGAAGATCAAATATGTGCAGACCGGAAGACCTGTTTCTTAGCTGCTTTAGACTGAGTGCGTCAAAGCCTGTGATCCCAGGTGAGCATCTGTGTTCAGAACTGGAGCTGGTTTTACCAACTTCAGAATTATGTAGAAGAAGAAGTTTTTTCACTAAAAATTCCTGGTGGGTAATCAGTAATTGAGTGTGAGAGCTCAGGTGTAAGATGAGAGTAGCTCACCAAAGTAGTTAAAACATGGAGCATATAAAGAAAACAATGCCACTAAAGCAAGCAAGGAACTCATAAGAGAGTAAAGTCCCATGTGAAGCAGCCAAACACAATATTGGAATCATGTTTTAATCTCTGATGTTGTTGATAGCCAGGTTTGGATTGTAGCCGGCCTCTGGACAGACAGAGAGGCATTCCTTGTCTGAGAATAAATGAGGAAAGAGAGCCATAAATCAAGGGCCCCAGCACAACCCACAGGTAAAAAAATTGCTCTAATATTTATGAAGGCAGTGAGTGATAGTCTGATTACTTGAAGGAGGGCATTCTTCTTCTTTACAGCTCTCCAGTTGGGTTTATCTGATTATGTTTCTCCCTCCATGAATGTGTTGTTACTTTCAGCTACCAACCAAAGGGCCATATTCATTTACTCCTTGCATATTCTTAATCCCAGTAAGTAAGATTCTCAACTCTTGTAGAGGCAAGCTTGAGTTTTAACATTATCACATATGATTTTTTTTATCCAGTAGTGCATTTTCTTGTGATACAGTTGACATGGTGAAATGAATCTTCATGACGTCATCAAGCTGAGGAACATATACGTATTGGAGGGACAAGAGAAGCAAGGAATGTTTGTTCCATCCTATAAAGATGATATACAATTTCTCTGTCATTATGTTGGTTTGTTTATCTTATTTTTAGTACCATGAAATTGTGGATCTTAATTTTAGGAGAATCCATTCGTCAACTCAAGATTAATATCCTCTGATGAGTTTCAGGGCTATAATAAACAAGCTCATCAATCCCAGTGAAATATATCATCAACATGTGTTGTATGGAATAGAACAAAAATCAGCTTAAAAGCATCAATCAGCTGAGCATTGTTGAAAAACATTAGTTATCAGCTTAAAAATCCAACTAACAAAGAAAAGGAGAAACATGATTTTGTAATCGGTGTCTGATTGTCCATGCTGCTTCTGTTCTTGCATTTCCCTGATACAATGGTAATACCATAGTAAGAAGTTGATGACATAATTCTGCGTCGCGGGTTTGGAATGAATCTAACAATACCTACTTTACTTTTGGTGCGCAACTATATGTTCGATAAACTCTTTCCCCACAACTCGTCCTCCTCGATAAAATGATGCTAACACCGGCCTGACATCAGGCGGTTTATGGGTGGCAACATCTGCACCATATCAGGTCAATCTTGCTCAGCACAAGTCACTAAAGTATAGTCATAAGAATTTACAAAATTACTTTGCTGTTTAAGTAAGAACACAAGCACTCACACTCGAGAAAAGGAATCAGATCTGCCAGCTCTGTGTCATCAGTTTCAAGTCTCCATGGCTTTATCTGTACACTGTTTTCAGGCTGCAGGCAAGTTTCTAAGGCATGACCACTTACATATATGATTTTTTCCGGATCTCTATTCAACTTTGAAAGGTCCTGTCGGAGGAAAAAAACCGACAAACAGCTATTATTTCCAACTAATACAATTTCTTTCAATCATGGTATGGGACTCGGTCCTTAAGTAACACGCATTACTAATCACAAATGAAAGCTCAATAAGTTGACAAACTTACTCTATAACGATTTCCGTTTTGATACTTGGTCGCTCCTCTGTTCAGTTTATAACTTATACAATGCTTTGGATCCAATCTTTCACCGACTATTTCAACGAACTGAAATAACATAATAAGCACTTGTGTCAAACAATATGAAAGATAAGACACGTTGGAAATGGAATAAAAAGAAGTGTGTAATATACAAGCTCACTCTGATCCGAATACACAACAATTTCATAGTATTTAGTAAGATGCTTGAGGAAAGCGTCAGTGCCAGGTCGTTTATAGGTTATGCCGCCTCTCGCAAGCTGTACATGAATTATAAGATGAAAAAAGATAGTAACAAAACACCACAATATAATTGCATTTTTGTATAAGCAAATCCGAAACAAACCATGAAATATGAATAATAAATGTATACCGGACAGACACGCAAAAAAAAAAGAAGAAGGTGAAAAGGCCAACAAAGCAAATATACCTCCCAATCAGAACAAATCAGAGTCTCATTCAGATCCAGAACAAGTGTGAACGTGCGTTGCTCCTTCGGATGCTTATCTGGGAGAAGCTTATCAGACAACGGTTCAGTGAATCCCTGCAAAAAAAAAACAAAAAAAAGAATCCCATGTGCAAGACTAATTCAAGATAAGTAAAACAGCACTTGAATATGATGGTAGGATTTATCGCTCACTTGCACACATTTCTCTGTCGATCTCCTTAGGTCCAAGTAGAGTTCAGTTGATTTGGCTGGCACTGAAATCAGATATTTTATCCATTACCAACACTTGAAAAAAAAAAGTTTACATTTTTTACAACACATTATTCCTACTAATGGATACATAACCATGTAATAAGTAACCAAGAAAAAAGTGCAGTGACTTTCAATATATCACCTGCCATTGCAGAAGAGAACATGGCAGCTTGAAACTTCTGAATTGCAAATTTGGAAGCAGGAGAAAAAGGGCCACAAGTATTAGCAAAACAGTAGAAAAAGGGGTAATCATAGTGCCTACAGAACATTGTGTTTTCAAAATACAGAAGCAAGTTTGCGAGGCTCCAAGAAATTGTTTATAACAACATTCAAACCATGAACAAGGCAGGTAAATCAAGCAAGCCAATTACCGCCAGAGAAGACGCGTCATCACCCACCACTGCCTTGTTACTTGCTAAAGAGCGCAAGGCTCTGGTCTTTTCTTCACATTCATCCGCACTGTATGCTGGAAGCATAAACCAGACTTAACATACCACATTGAATAAGTTTCACTATTTCACTACAACTATCTATCTATCTACAAACCGACAAAAACCAATTCAAATGAATCCCATGTTTACAATTCAATCATCAGTTCCAACGAAATACCAACCATATGTAGCGTAGCCGGCAGCCGACGAGACTCCGGCGAGAGTCGCACCAAGTCCGACCACCACATACTTGAACAATTTCCTGTCCGCGACATTGGGCAGCGACTTGATCAAAGGTAAGCGTGCGCTGTACCGCGAAAGGAGTCGCCTGATGAACGACATGGATCGAATCGATTAGGTCGAGCGAGTTGGCGATGGGACGTGTCTTATTCCTGTTACGCCGTGATCAAACTCATTTAGGGTTTTACCATTGATATACTCGGAAAATTAAATTATAAAAAACAATAAAACGCTGGCTTGCCTGACAAGCAATACATTTATATATATACACGCAGAGAGGAGAAGAGAGAAGTGGCTGCGTCCGAAACTAGCGGCGATGGAAGATCGGGAGAGGGTTTCGAAAATGGAGGATCTGGTCATCGAGAAATGGAAATTGGATTCATTTCTGGAGCGCTCTTCCTTTCCGTGGAATTTCCTGTATTACCCGGGATGTGCGTTTTTGGGCGGGACTGCTGTGGGAGGAGCGAAGGGGACGCTGGAAGGGCTGAGGGCGGCGGAGAAAGGCGAGGCATTGAAACGGAGGATGAATATGGTTTTGAATTCAGGCGTGAGTGTGGGGACTAGGTTGGGTCGGTCGACGGGGGCTTGGGGGTTGGTTTATGGAAGTGTCGAGTGCTGTGTTACGTATCTAAGAGGAGGCACTCATGATCCGTTGAACAGCTTTGTCGCAGGGTTCGGCTCCGCTGCTCTTTATAAATCTGCTTCACCGAGGTCCGCTTTGATTGCCGGCGTTATCGGAGGAATCACTGCAGCTTCTGCCGTCACCGGTGCGAAGCTCCTAGAATCAACCTTCGCACAACATCAGGTAAATAATGACCCGGATTTTATCTCGAGCTAGGGTTTGCGGTTGCTACAGGTGTGTGTTTTACGAATAGATGAGTTTAGATTTTGATTTGTATGCCGATTGTGGCATGTGATTGGTTTTCATTAGGTGACAGGTTCAGAGAAACATGGTGTGATAATCTCCAGTCCAGAGTCGATTAAAGAACCTTTCCCCTACGGAATTGTCAAGATGACGGGTACGGTATATGCGATGGGAGCTGTTGGTGGATCTGCTTTTCACTTCTTCAAGGGAGTGCTTAACTCTCCTAATGGAAGCCGCTTTGTCGGCGGCACTCGAGCTCTGCGCATGAGCGCTCCATCAGTTGCCGGTCGATTGGCTGCCTTCTCATGCTCATTTGAAACATTCGAGTGCGCAGTATCTTATTTGAGACAGAAAGACGATTTATGGAACCCATTTATTGGTGGAGCTGCCACATTTGGGTTCCGAAATATCCGTCTGGGTATTGTTAAAGCTTCTTTAATGAGCCTGTTAGGTGGGTTAGTGCCTTTCATGATTGAAGGTGCTATGGTTATGGCGGAAGTCAAGCAAAACCAGAAGCACCATGATTGGATGAAACTGATTCCCGCTGCTATTCCTATGCAAGACGAGTCTAAATGAAAACATGACTGGTAATATTTATTGCTATGCTGTTTGGTTGAATAATGCAAGTTGCTCTTCTCTCTTGCGATTTCTGAGTCATTGTCAAGCAATCTATGCTATCCCGCTTCTTTTTCTTTTCAAATCAAATGCGGCAGACTTGCTCCATGTAAACTGTTTATTCATTTATGCAGGTAGAGTGGCTTTTGGTGTGGTTTGGCTTTCTTCGAGAGCTCAGGAAATAATTGAAAATTGTTTTCCTCACCAATAATCTTTACTGTTGCAGTTGATATGAATTATTATTATTATTCAAAATTAGGCATTTCTTGATCTTTATTATCGTATTCTCTTGCGAAAAAACAATATCATATCCTACCCTACCCTGTGTTGGTGCTGGAGGATGAGCAGCTATCTTGTTCTCTTCACTAGGCTACGGTCACACAAAGAACTAATTACACCTCTCTCAAGGAGCACAAGAGGACGCAGCCTCTCCTAGTCTACCAGGACTCCGCAGCTTCAAACGCGCAGCAACAGCTCTTCACCTCTCCTTCGCCGCTTAATCGTCTCACGCAGGAAACGCTAAAGCTCGAGGATGAAGAAAACTGAAGTCGTGTCTTCTTTTTTGATCATGAATTATGGCTCAAGATATCAACGAACCAATTCTTATTTTTCCAAACAACACCGGCCAATTCCACCTTCTTCCGGTTCAGCCAGCACTGAACCAAACAACACCGGCCAATCTCAAGGGTTTGTGAAGAAAGGAGCAGAGCATAAAGCGTACAATTTGAAAAAGTCAAGCGAGCACGGAGAATAAGGTATTCAAAAATTGAATCATATTTCATGAAAAAAGGGTTCATCATGTTAGCAAATATGTGGATGAATTGATGTTTAAAATGATCATGCCATGATTGAAAGCCTCAAAAGTTGTATGAAAAGTGAATGTTAGATGAGGGCTTTAGGAAGAACGAACTATTTTCTTGGAGCCACCCCATTGTGACCGAGGTAGAGTAGTTCCACGACTTGCTGATCAGGCCATGTCTGAAACTCCACAGCTCCTGTCCAGGTATCAATTGCTTGCTCAAAATTCCAAACTGGGTACGTGGCCATTTAATGGGAGGCTGAGGAGGAGGTTTGGGGTGTCTCTACATTGCTCTTGCACACAGTAACTTTTAATTTTGTGGTTGTTTGCGCTTTAAGGAAACTGGATTGCCCAGCTAATATCATATGAAATTGTACTAGGAACAACAATCAATCAAAATGACCCAAGACGCATTGACAAAACATTTTAAGCAAAGGCAGTAGTAGCAGAGAGTAAAGAGAAGCAGAAAAACTTGAAATGCTGCGGCTAGTTTAGCTGATAATAAGTTTGCATTTTACAGCAAAAAGAAAAATATAGGAGCAGCAGTATGTGTCTCTCTGCTGAATAATAGATGAGAAACAAACTCATCAATGGGGCTGATCAAGAAAAACTCGGTTTATCATCCAATTGGACAAAAGTGTTGTATGAGCGATGCTTAAATACCTCGATCATTACTTGACAGTGATGATCTTGATGATTGAAGCTGCTCCAACACGGTGAAGGGCCACCACTGCGTCGCCTGCCTTGCATAGTCCTTTTGCTTTGGCATGCTGGAGGGCAAACTCTACTGCTTCCTCTGTCGACTCTGCATGGGTAGCCTTGGCTGATCCGGCACTCAACACGGGTATAAGGCCCCTGAATATCAGACTATGCCAGGCTGGAGACTCATCGCTGCATGACCAGTCGAGTGAATCTGTCTTCATCTCAGGACCACAACAGACAAAATAGGAGTTCCTGGCCTATACTTGGCCACTAATTTGGCATTGCTTCCTCCCCTGGTCAGGACAAGAATGAGAGCTGCTCTAGCTGAATTCGCTGTTCTCACAGCAGAGGAAGCCAAACTCTCCAGCGGGCTCATGGGCACCGGCGCTGTTTCCATTATCTTCTTGAATACAATGCCATAGTCCAGTGTGGTTTCTGCTTCTAAGCAGATTTTGGCCATGGTTCTAACAGCAAGCTCCGGCAGCTGTTTCACCACTAAGCATCACGCAGTCTGTGCCGTCCAAGACTGCATTGGCAACATCAGTGGCTTCTGCTCGAGTAGGACGAGGAGATTTAATCATAGACTCCAACATCTGGGTTGCTGTCACCACAGGCTTCCCTTGAATATTGCATTTGTAGATCATCACTTTTTGTGCCAGAAAGATCTTCTCGATAGGAATTTCCATTCCCAGATCACCTCTTGCAACCATAAAGCATCTGAATTGGCAAGAATATCATCAAAATTTGCTACCCCTTCTTGATTCTCTACCTGACACCCAAATATAAATAAATCAAAACATGAGTTATCTCGATTATCATGAAAGTAGCAGATAACATTTACATTATACTCGCTAGATGCATAATTTCAGTTTGCTGTTAATATAAGGAGTTTCCGTTATTGATAAAAGCAGCAACTGTGAAACTGATGCCATGAATACTCAGGTCATTGATATCAGTCCCAATAAGGTTAGTTATTTTATCATATTCCACTAACCTTTGACATGAGCAGGATATTCTTTGCATGTTTTCCAAGTAGCCTCCTCACTTCGACAAGGTCAGATCCTTTGCGAACGAAGGACAATGCAATCATGTCAATATTATTAGGAACTCCCCAGTTCAATATATCCTCCTTGTCCTTCTCAGTCAAAGTTGGAAGATCCACAATAACTCCCGGGAGATTGACATTCTTTCTTTCACCGAGCATGGCAGAGTTTTCACAACGACATCTAACCAAACCTGCTTCTTTGTCACACTCGAGGACCGTAAAGGTAATTGTTCCGTCAGCACATTGAATCACACTATCAGGCTTCACATCATGGGCCAACTTTTTGTAGCTCATGTATATCATCTCCTCGTCGCCTTTTATGCTGTAGTCGGTAGATATGGTAATCTCTTGACCCTTTTTAAGCTGAACGGATTTCCATCCTTAAGAAATCCAGTCCTAATTTCCGGTCCCTGCAATCATGAAACAGTATATGAGACTTAAAGTTACTTTATATAACTCCAACAACTACGTAATAAAATTACTGTAGGAGTGATGCACTGAACTGCACTAGAGAAATTAAGCTCACTCTGTAGAAACAAAGGCCATACTAGGCTTTGCCTGCAGAGATGTACATAAACAATACCGGTCAAGACGTAAGAAAACATACTTTGAAAGAAAGTAAAGCTACCAATACAAGTATAACTCATTGTTTGCTTAGTGTTACCATGAAACATATCGAACACGCATACTCGCTGTTCTAATCTGGCACTGTCAATTTATCAATCAACTCTCTCGTATCATCAAGAGTCAAATTTATACAATTCACATCAATGGAAACTATACAATAACATTGGTACCCGTTGTTACAGGAAAAAAAAGAGCTAGAATACATTTTGAATGGTTTGAACAGATGATGGACTCTATACTATAACCCTCTGCCAATATGTAACTTACAACATAAAAAATTTGGCTCAAAACATGTCATTACCAACCATAGCCACAACATCCCCCCAGCGAAACAAAGTGCTCACGATCCTCACATTTTAACGTCAAAGAGCAAAACTTCAAGGTAATTTATAACAATGATCAACTGCTAAGTGGAACAAAATTACTTCAATAAGACTAAACTATTTACCTTCATCATCATGACTTCTATCAGCCAATGATTACAAACAGACAATAATAAGGAACTGCGAAACAAACTAGCAAATACCCCCCAATAAATAGCAAATTGAAATCAAGTATATGGCCATGACAAACTGTAAATTACTTGCAAATGAAACCCTATCTGATCAAACAAATCCACCAACATCTGAAAAGAACACAGATCTGAAATTCATAACAAGGAATGCCAACATATTTTAACACATTAGACTAAAGTGAGTTACCATGGTTGAAAGAAGTCGTACTAGTTAGAAATTAACACATTAGACTTCAACATATTTTAGTTGTAATGGTTGAAGTAATGTGAAATGGCGTACCATTAATCTGAAATTTTACATTATCTGAAATTTTACATTTGTAAGTGATTTAGAAACTGAAGTGCTTATGAGAATGAATAAATAAATAATAAAGTTAAAGAAATGTGGCTCAGCTTCTTACTATCGTATTATCATATCTGGAGAATGGAAGAACAGGAGCAGCACGAACGAGTTAGTCATAGTTGAGAGAATTAGCGGCTAAATCAGCTGGTTGTCTGACACCGATTACAAAATCAAGTTTGATTGATCTCCATTCCACCGCTCTAGGCGACAGCTGACAGGAAAGCTCTCCCGGGCTGTCGGTTGGCCAGTGGTCCGTGAGGTCCGAGAAGCTGCATGCATGATAGCATCCAGAGTTAGAATGCGACGTAGGGAAACAATGACAATGATGTAAGCAGAAAATATGCGCCAATAAGAATTTATGTAGCTCTCAATTAGTGAATCACGGAACTTGCAGACATGAGCAACGGAAGAAAATTGCTTCGAAATTCAAATTAGGCAATTCTAGGAAAAATAGACAGGAAAGAACGAATCGAGCAAATACAGAATAATGAACATCGCAACCTCAACTCTCCTAATCACTAAAAGATTCGTTCAATGAAATTAAGAGAAAGGAAGAATTAACCGACACAAATACCTCCTTGAAACCTTTTTGAAGAAGAAAACTAGAAGCTTTCTCGCAGCGAATTCCTCATGTGCAGTACATTGCCACACGTGGTGGTATTTTCCCTCCGCGAGTCTTTGTAGCGTCTTCAGTGATGGAATCAGAACCATTCTCTGCCACCTTCTGGATGTCAATGTGCTGAATTGCAAAATTTGAAAGTAGAAGAAAAAGGGCCACAAGTACAGTAGAAAAACAGGTAATGATAGTGCCTACAGACCATTGTGTTTCAAAACACAGAAGCAAGTTTGCGAAGTTCCAAGAAATTGTTTACACCAAAAATCAAACCAAGTGAGCAAGGCAGCTAAAGCAAGCAAGTCAATTACCGCCAGGGAAGACGCATCATCACCCAGCACTGCCTTGTTACTGACTAAAGAGCGCAAGGCTCTGGTCTTTTCTTCAAATTCATTTGTAGGCCCTCGGCAAAATTTTTTTTGGGTATGAGTAAAATTTAAATTTGATTGATACTAATCAAAGCGAAAAATCCGCTTCGTGGCTTACAAATGTTATCGTCCATTAAGAAATACAAAGATTTGTAAAAAAAAGTAAGTAATAAAATTAAACACATGAGAACCAAACGATGAAAGTATGTAACACCTACTAAACATATAAAAACACATAATCGTTAAATTAGGACTTTTCGTCGAGCATTTTTAGATGCAATATCACTAATAATAGTGTCAATATCAACTTTTCCAACATATCTCTCTCAATCTTTCAAATAATTAGTGATTTTGACACTATTGAATCTTTCTTGAGGCATATAAGATCTCAAATAATTTTTCAATAATTTTAACTTAGAGAAACTTCTTTCAGCGGATGCAACAGTTATGGGATAGTTAATAAAATTCGATATGCAATAGAAACATTAAAATAACAACCAACCCTTTTTATGAACTCAAGAACTTCAATTGGAGACATAGACAGATCATGGGGTAAAGTCATTCGCAACACTCTCAATTCACAAATAAAATCTTCTAAATCAACATCTGACTCTTCGTCATGAGAAAAATATTATGAAATTTCTTACAACACTCTTAATTGTGTTTTCATCAAATGACTTTAATTTTTTTAAATCAAGTAAAAACCCAAAAGTATTTTCAAGCATTTGCAATTCTTCAAACCTACTTTTTTAACGAAGATATAGCCATATCCACAATCACAGAAGTAATTAATTCTAAAAGATTCTTCAGCAGATTTTATTTCTTCTACATGATCATTTTCATCAAATTGTTTTTTATTTACTCTATGCCGTTTTTTTGAAAACTCCGGTTCTATGTCCATATCACATGCAATATTTTTTACAATATTTAAACTTGAAATAAATCCTTCATTTATGTAATTTTCAAAAAAAAGACATAATGCCTTCAAATTATTGCTATTTTGCAGCATGATCCGCTTAAAGTAACTTCAATCAACGTATCGGAGAGAAGGCGGGAGGTGAATAAATTATGGATGGTGGATCTAGGGGGAGGGAGCGTATGCTTAAAACTAAGGCGCAAGGTAGAAGATTTGAAGAGGGAAAAGCTATTAATCTTTCAAGATTGGATAAAAAAATGTAGGATGAAAGCTTGTCGATATACAACTGAAATGTTTGGCAAAATGATTATTGGAACTTGTCCAAAAGACTATTTGTGATAGTTTATAAATTTAATTTTATAATGGATCATGTCTGGAACTCAAGTTTTATAAATCTCGCTAATTATAAGGCGGTGGCTTTCTCTGTCCGAAGCCTCCGTTTTGAGCAGCACAATTCAAAATCCATCCAAAGGAAATATTTGTTCAAATCTTTTGGCCCTTGAACTGTAGCTCTTTTTTTAAAACGTAAAGAAAACTTTCTGTAAGAGTACATCAAGATTTTTTATCAGATGCAAAAAACCAGAAGGACATAACTAAGAGAGTAGAAGAATAAAGAAGAGGGCAACATAGAAATTGCCCCCATAAGGGAAACAACCAAAAACTAGGAGCTGAAAGATAACTTATTAGGCATTGCTTGTGAAAACTGGAGATGTAGCAGGAAAACACTAACCGGGGCGGAAAAAAATTGAAGCTCCTTTCAACCTTTTCTAATAAACAACTGGGATTGAGACCTTGTGCCAATCTCCAGTGTTCGCAATGGATCCATTCTCAACTATTTTTGCATCTCCATTTGCAAGGACAATTTGGGCATTTTGATTGGTCAGTTTTGATACAGCTTCCAATGGTTTGGTTTTTCCATCATGGCTGTTCACATCAACAGCCCTTCCTTCCCAAACCTATATAGACAAAGTAACCTGGCATAAGTTAAACAGAAGGTATAAGGGAAAGCCTTGCCGATCAATGGTAATCAAGCTTTAAATCATGCCTGCTTTTGGAATTGCATTCTGACTTTTTTTTCTCTTGAATAGCCTTTTGGCGGGCCTCAAAAAACTCAAAGTCGTCAAGGATGGAAGTCCCACATGAATGATCCTGGAATATCTTTAGCATCTGAATCCGCTGCTCCAATTTCACCTACACCATAGACAAAATCCATAAGCCAACCAACCAAGAAAGCGAACTGATTAAGAAGCAAACGGACTCAGAACATGATAGGCAACCACAATGTACCTCCTGAGTATCCCTACTATTGGTAACAGGTTTATTCTCATTGTTCTCGAGAATAATATGCTTCAGCAATGTGTTTGGTACATCCTTCACGATATACCACTGAAGGGAGAAACATCCATTCCACTTGTCTTGTTGCCAATACTCCAAATTTTTATCAAAGTCAACAGAACCTACCATCTCTGCAAGACCAACAAACTGACCGCTAGCATTCACCTGTATCGATTCAAATGTTAACATTGACTTCAGGAACTGGATCAGAACTAGTAAATTAACAATGCAATTATAATTAAATTTTACATACTGAGAAGAATAGAAACACAGGACAGGGCGTGGATTTCTCTTGCGCTTGCTTTTATGCAGCATCAAGCTTCTTGTTGCCATTGGGAGTGCTGGCCCAAACATTGTACTTAACACTCTTATGCATGTCATCTTCACGGTAAGACTTAATAATGAAAAATCTGGCGTCAGCACACTCTACAGGAAAATCAGTTAGATTATAATCTTCTGAAACTGAAGACCCACTCAATTTATCTTTCTCTTCAGTGGTGATTGCACTTGCAGGAACATCCTGATCCTTGACCACTGAAGCAATAGAAGTAGAGGTTTCAAAGTTCCTTACTTCAGCCCTTGGTCCCCTGGTCAACTCGTTCAAACCATTTACATTCTCATTACCATACCCGTAAAAACCAATGCCTCGCCCTCTTGGTCTGTACTTTGCTTCCATAGGAGGCCACCCCCTCCCATTTATTCGTGAATCATATCCACTGGAATTGTATCGAAAGCCGGATTGAAATGGGTTTGCGAAGATTCTGTTCATAAATCCATTGGATGCACCATTTCCAGTTATTGGCTCCCGAGCTGGTTCCACTTGAAGTAGCTCTATGAGGAATCGGGGTGATCATCTCTGATCCTGGGTTAGGCGGGTCTGGTGGCGAGCTGGTTCCAGACGAGCTGATTCCAGTCGAGTCGGGCGTTGCTGGTCCTCGGTTTGGACTTGCTCCCTCTTCTTGCTCGACCACCTCTTCCTCCTCGAGAATGAACTCAACTGAGCTCTCTTCAGGCTCTCCCTTCTCGTCGCGCCACTCCCACTACTATTCCTCTTTTTAAGTTGGTTCCAGAATTTTTCTGGGATGTTTTACTGGGGTTTTTGTTGGAGGCGGCAAACTAAAAACAGAGCTTTGATAGAGTAGCTCGAAACAAAACCCTAATTTGTTTTTAAAAATATTCGTCATCATTTCAATACGTCATAAATCAAATACTTACGTCATTATTTAGGATAATTCTAAGAATATTAATTTCAGAAAAAGAAAAAAGGCCACTTTCAACAGATTCTATGTGCGACCCGATTTAACTTATTTATTGCAATTTTAAGTTTGAGGGAAGTGTGGCCTGTCCGAGCTGTCAGCATTGTTCACGGCCACCACAAGCGGGTTGCGGACATGATGCACTCCGTCAGACCAGACAATCTCTCCAAAGTCATACCTCCCTTTAGACACCTTCACCGGCTTGAGTGCAACATAATAAGACACTTCATCCATCCTACATCCAAAAACCAAGACTTTAGGCCATATGATCACCTCCACCTCGTTACCAAGTATGTATTACTGAATCATCTCATCATTTACTGCATCTGTAATTATTTGATGTCACTCATCTTTAAAATTGCAATTATGCTGGCAGGGAGATAACAAATCCTTCTTGGTCTGCAAGAAAAAAATGGGTGCATCTCCTGAAATGCTATCTTGCTTCTCCCTACGTATACTCAAAACTACTTCAAGTGTTTTATGGATCAAGGAAGTTATGTTGAGGATTGTTGATTCTTCTACAATTATGGTCCGTTAATGTTGAAATCTAGTGAAATGGTCACTCATCAGACCATGAAAGGTTATCTTATTGGGATTTTGCGTATCTAGATTCCATGAATGATTTTATATAAAATCATGCTTCTGCTAACAGACATTAAATGATCATATGGACATTTTTTGCTATGTCATTGGATTACAGCCTGTTTATTTGTGTGTAGATATCATTATAATGTTACCGATGCAAGATTAGCGCAACATGTGGAGCGGGGTGTTCAAGATGGTTTGTATATAAGTTCTGTAGCTTCTTGTTCAAATCTGTGGGCACTTATCATGGATGCTGGAACTGGCTTCACAAGCCAAGTTTACCAGCTATCAACTTTCTTCTTGCACAAGGTACATAAGTTGAGCATTTTCTTAACAGCGGGTTGTCAAATTTACTGCAAGAACTTTATATCATTTTAATTACTGTTTTGTTGTTGTTAAGGAATGGATTGTGGAACAATGGGAAAACAATTACTACATCAGTTCAGTTCAATTGCTGGGGCTACTAATGGGGGTTCGTTAGTTGTAATGTCAAAAGGTGATGCAGTTTATAGTGATATTTGTCAGTGATTATGTGCTCTGGATCGTATCATGCGTGAGGTTGGAGTTGTTGTTTTTTGTGTGGTTATTTTACTATTGTTGTTGATCATTCATGTCTAATTAGAAATTCTAGCTGGGTTAATATTTAGAATATGACTTCAGAGAAGTTCTGAAGTCAAGTTTATACTCCCGTAACAATCATATAAAGTAAGCCACTCCTTTCCATACAAATGGATAAACAAGAAGTGGAAAGAAGGGTTTCATGTGACTTCGATGGCAACAGCTGGAAGCCGCTGGGGCGTTGTTATGTCTCGTAATGCTGGATTCAGTGACCAGGTTAGAATATTCACTTTTCAGAGCCACTATAATTTTGTCATTAAATTAGCTGCATGAGGATTCATTTGAATTTATTAATTTGCAGTCAGGGTGCAGATAGTTTAAGTTGACTATGTGACAGTCTTGCAAGATCTCCATTTCTTACGCTTGATAATTTTGTGCAGGTTGTGGAGCTAGATTTTCTCTACCCAAGTGAAGGCATTCATCAACGCTGGAATGCTGGTTTCCGCATTACATCAACAGCTGCCACTTGGGAACAGGCTGCACTTATTCTTAGCGTACCTAGACGCCAAACAGGGGATGAGACGCAAGAAACTCTCCGCACATCCCAGTTCCCAAGCACACACGTGAAGGTGAATGACAGTTCTATACTTCTGGTTTCTATACCCTCATCATGATACCCCCTCATTTAGCCAAAACAAAAAAAAGAGTAACTTGGGGAACTTTGGATTTCAATAATGTGCAGGAAAAATGGGCCAAGAATCTCTACCTAGCCAGTGTATGCTTTGGGCGGACGGTGGCTTAGCCCCGTTCATGAAGAGTAGTTATATGGTGGTGTTAAGGCGGGTTATCTTATCGGTACTTATCCCCCGTCCGTCTATGTATTATAGTTAGTTTTGATGGTTGCTTGCCAAGGTTGTTCCTGTATTTATCCAGCTGTGCTGCTGCATATCTATCACTACTAAGATCGATCAATGGTTTTATACTCTGCCTGTCTTTGGCAACCCCAAGCTTCATTTTCTGAAACATCAACTTGTTTATGTCTCAAGTTTATAGCTGAAAATGTTGGTAGTCAAAGGTAGTTCTGGAATAAAACCCTGCACTGGAACTTTTTGAACTGCAGAAGCTCAAACATGAAGGAGCTTGCTGCTCAGTTGAAGTATATGATGCAGCCAGACCTACTTTTCATCTCCTTTATCCATAGGTTGGACATATAATTGTCTTGGTCATATTGCGGGTCTTCACCATTAACTGAAACATCTGTGTTGTGATGCTCTAGGATATTTTCTGATATTGTTATTTTTTAGGACAAGCAATCCTTTAACTTGAGCACTCATTGTTTTCCATACGCGCAGACATCATTGGGTTTGTTCATGGTAGCAGTCGCAAATGTCTAATGATGGAATTTTGTGCAAGTATCCAACAGTTTGTTTTGGTTCTGACTATTTGTCTTGTTCTCATTCTCTAAGAGGAAGAGATGGAAGTAAGGAAGTGTTATCTCAACCTTTAGGTACTTCACCCCTATTCCCGAGACTTTGATAAACAAACTGTTGTGGTATTCTACTACGGTACGTGTTCTACTAGCCTTAGCAGCAAATAAATCTTGGAAGTTGTGGCAGATGGATGTGAAGAACGCATTTTTACACGGAGAGCTGGATAGAGAGATCTTTATGGAGCAACCAACTGGATTTGAAGATAAAAGTCACCCTAACTACGTGTGCAAGTTGAAGAAAATGGACTAAAGCAAGCTCCCTGAGCATGGTATGGGAAGATAGCTGAGTTCTTGGTGCACAGCGGATACAAGATGACTTCGGCAGATTCCAGTCTCTTCGTAAAGGTTCAACAAACTAAGATGGCAGTCGTGTTGGTATATGTGGATGACTTAATACTCACTAGAGATGATGTTGAAGAGATTCGCCTCACAAGAAGAAATCTATCAGTAAGATTTCAGATGAAGGAACTCGGAGAGCTAAAACACTTCCTCGGACTTGAGGTAGAGACTACAGAAGGAGTATTCATGTGTCAGGAGAAGTATGCAAAAGATCTACTTGCGAAGTACGGAATGCTTGAGAGCAAGCCAATATCTACCTCTTTGGAGGCGAACATCAAGTATTGTGCTGAGGAAGGACAAGAGCTGGAAGATCCACAGATGTATCGACAATTGGTCGGAAGCCTAATCTATCTTACTCTGACAAGGCCGGACATATCGTTTGCAGTTGGCGTGATCAGTAGGTTCATGCAGAAACCTAGAAAACCTCATCTTGAAGCGGTACGAGGATACTGAGTATGTGAAGGGCACTACTGACCATGGACTCTTATACAAAAGAGGAGTGGAAAACAAAGTTGGGGGTTATAGTGATGCTGACTATGCTGGAGATCATGACCCTCGACGATCAACTACTGGATACGTATTTCACTTGGGCTCGGCGACAACATCTTGGTGCAGTAAAAGACAACCAACAGTGTCACTATCGACTACGGAGGCAGAGTATAGAGCCGCAACACTCGCATTACAAGAAAGCACGTGGCTGATAAGACTCATGGGAAATTTGAACCAACCGTGCGACTATCCGGTGAAGCTTCATTGTGATAACCGGTAGCTATAAGGCTTGCAGAGAATCCAGTGTTACATGCAAGGACCAAGCATGTAGAAGTTCATTATCACTTCATCCGAGAGAAGGTGTTGGAGGGACGAATTCAGATGGAGCCTATCGGGACGGATGAGCAAGTTGCGGATATATTCACTAAAAGTCTGGCGACACCGAAGTTTCACAAGTTCAGAGAGCTATTGGGGATGACCGTGAGACCGAGCAGGACTAGACATTAAGGGGGAGTATTAAGTTTAATGCTTAGCCCAAACAAGCCCAATCCAATAATAAGAGAATTCTAGAAAAGATGAGAAGAGAAGAAGATAGGAGAAGGTAATGGAAGTATGTGGAACATTAGAGAAAAGATATTTTTCCTAGAGTTTTCTAGAGTTTATATTTGTTGTCGTAGGATTAATTTGATCCTAGCCATTCATTTGGGTGTAAGATTAGCATAAATAGGGGTGTAAGTTTGAGGAGAAAGCACTCAAGCAATTGTGAGTGATCTCCACCAAAAGAAGAGTCATTCTTATTTTCTTTCTTAATAAAATTTCTCCATTACAAGCAAGTTTTCGCAACACTATAAACTATATGGCACAAAATAACACAGATGTTCGGTCCTCATCAGCATTTTATGATGCAGTTCCACAAGTAGCCAATTTATAACCAGATATGAAAGTAGCCTTGCGGACTGCAGTAATGAAGGTATTGTAACTGAAAACAGAGATCCTCTCTACCTCAACATTGCTTTCTTCCATCAAAATCTCTTTAGCCTTATCACATAAACCCCGAACTTAAATTTGAGGATTAGAATCTATTCCTACTGAAGTTAATACATTAAAACCAAGCAAAACATAAGAAAGTTCACTCGAGCATTCTATATCCCTGATGAGGTTGATAGACTATTAGGAAAACTTTCATCAACGGAGAGCAAGAAGGGTGTCAGATAAGACGCATGATCAGGGACCTAAATTGTACCTGCAACAAATACAAATAAAACTACAAATTAGTCATGAACATAGAGTTACACTTTTTTCCCAGCTGAGATTTATTCCAAAGCCTTGCCATTAACAGCACATTGTAGCATCCTAAGGAAAAAAAAAAGTGAACAGTAAATAGAAACAATTACAAGGTGAAAACACTTGGACAGTCATAAAAATAGCATGTCCATACGTATAAAACATTACATTCAAGTTTATGGCCTGTGTAAAAGCATCGTAATACAATATCTCACATCAAATAATAAGCCCATAGCACTTAAACTGGACAATAAATCAACCTGAGACATAGATACCTAGCACACCAAATCCAGGTCGCTCATTACAATTTAAGCATCATCCATCGCACATAGAGGTACTTGTTCACTAAAAAAATTTGTGTGTACTCAGAAGAACCACCTTATATTAAATCGACACATGTTTCTAGGGTTCTTACAAGAAGAAGGAGAGGCTAGAGGAAATCAACAGAAAGAAGGAAGGAACTAGAGGCGGAATACAAGCAACGGGTCAAGAAGAGGAAGAACAGGAAAACAGAAGAAAAGAGCTGGAAAAAATAGAAAGAATTCGCAGAAATCTCATAGGTTCAATCGTCATTGGAGCAATCGCCGTAGGCGTTTTTGTGCATATATCAAAGTCTCGTTAGGGGTGAAGTACGTCTTGAAACGAATTCACATACCAGTCAAGTTTCGCATGTATTCTTTGTGACCTTCCAGAACCAAACACAAGTTCACCACTAAACAATCAAGCAGCTGCTATGTGGAGCAACCGAGAAGGTACCTAACTACCTATCTATCATCATTATACTGCCATTCCTCTCTTGCCATATCTTGATGAGGCCTTTTTCACATTTCCTAACTACCTACCTATCTATCATCATTAGTTTGTGTTTATCTTATTTAACAGCTGTTGCAGTTTTATTTGTTCAGACTATTTAAATCAAAATAATGTTAAATGGAAGTGGAGAACTTCTGTGTTATTCTTCTTTTACAAATTGGTATCAGAGCATACGAGTGAGAGCATGGCTAGTGAATTAAATAAGGAAGTGTTACCTCTACAGTTAGATACTTCACCCCTAACGAGACTTTGATCTATGCACAAAAACGCCTACAGCGATTGCTTCAATGACAATTGAACCTATGAGATTTCTGCAAATTCTTTCCATTTTTTCCAGCTCTTTCTTCTGTTTTCCTATTCTTCCTCTTCTTTCACTCGTTGCTTGTATTCCGCCTCTAGTGCCTTCTTCCTGTTGATTTCCTATAGCCTCTCCTTCTTCTTGTAAAATTCGTACATATCAGGAATGCGCGACCAGGCATCCTTGTTTATCTTATTTAGCAGTTGTTACAGTTATATTTGTTCAGACTATTTAAACCAAAACAATGTTTAATGGAAGTGGAAAACTTGTGTGTTATTCTTTTCTTACAAATTGGTATCAGAGCATTCGAGTAGATAAAATTAAAAAATAATTATGTATTTCAATTTTCATGTAGATACGTTCAAATCTTAGATTAATGTTCATTAGTTTGTGTTTATCTTATTTAACAGTTGTTGCAGTTTTATTTGTTCAGACTATTTAAATCAAAATAATGTTAAATGGAAGTGGAGAACTTCTGTGTTATTCTTCTTTTACAAATTGGTATCAGAGCATACGAGTGAGAGCATGGCTAGTGAATTAAATAAGGAAGTGTTACCTCTACAGTTAGATACTTCACCCCTAACGAGACTTTGATCTATGCACAAAAACGCCTACAGCGATTGCTCCAATGACAATTGAACCTATGAGATTTCTGCAAATTCTTTCCATTTTTTCCAGCTCTTTCTTCTGTTTTCCTATTCTTCCTCTTCTTTCACCCGTTGCTTGTATTCCGCCTCTAGTGCCTTCTTCCTGTTGATTTCCTATAGCCTCTCCTTCTTCTTGTAAAATTCGTACATATCAGGAATGCGCGACCAGGCATCCTTGTTTATCTTATTTAGCAGTTGTTACAGTTATATTTGTTCAGACTATTTAAACCAAAACAATGTTTAATGGAAGTGGAAAACTTGTGTGTTATTCTTTTCTTACAAATTGGTATCAGAGCATTCGAGTAGATAAAATTAAAAAATAATTATGTATTTCAATTTTCATGTAGATACGTTCAAATCTTAGATTAATGTTCATTAGTTTGTGTTTATCTTATTTAACAGCTGTTGCAGTTTTATTTGTTCAGACTATTTAAATCAAAATAATGTTAAATGGAAGTGGAGAACTTCTGTGTTATTCTTCTTTTACAAATTGGTATCAGAGCATACGAGTGAGAGCATGGCTAGTGAATTAAATAAGGAAGTGTTACCTCTACAGTTAGATACTTCACCCCTAACGAGACTTTGATCTATGCACAAAAACGCCTACAGCGATTGCTCCAATGACAATTGAACCTATGAGATTTCTGCAAATTCTTTCCATTTTTTCCAGCTCTTTCTTCTGTTTTCCTATTCTTCCTCTTCTTTCACCCGTTGCTTGTATTCCGCCTCTAGTGCCTTCTTCCTGTTGATTTCCTATAGCCTCTCCTTCTTCTTGTAAAATTCGTACATATCAGGAATGCGCGACCAGGCATCCTTGTTTATCTTATTTAGCAGTTGTTACAGTTATATTTGTTCAGACTATTTAAACCAAAACAATGTTTAATGGAAGTGGAAAACTTGTGTGTTATTCTTTTCTTACAAATTGGTATCAGAGCATTCGAGTAGATAAAATTAAAAAATAATTATGTATTTCAATTTTCATGTAGATACGTTCAAATCTTAGATTAATGTTCATTAGTTTGTGTTTATCTTATTTAACAGTTGTTGCAGTTTTATTTGTTCAGACTATTTAAATCAAAATAATGTTAAATGGAAGTGGAGAACTTCTGTGTTATTCTTCTTTTACAAATTGGTATCAGAGCATACGAGTGAGAGCATGGCTAGTGAATTAAATAAGGAAGTGTTACCTCTACAGTTAGATACTTCACCCCTAACGAGACTTTGATCTATGCACAAAAACGCCTACAGCGATTGCTCCAATGACAATTGAACCTATGAGATTTCTGCAAATTCTTTCCATTTTTTCCAGCTCTTTCTTCTGTTTTCCTATTCTTCCTCTTCTTTCACCCGTTGCTTGTATTCCGCCTCTAGTGCCTTCTTCCTGTTGATTTCCTATAGCCTCTCCTTCTTCTTGTAAAATTCGTACATATCAGGAATGCGCGACCAGGCATCCTTAAGAAGTTCTACGACGACTTTTTTTGACATGATCTAAGCTGCAGACAAATCACCACATGATTAGTTGCTAGTAAGAAGATACATGCTTACAATCTGCGTGAAGATCAAGTGCACTGAAACGTGGTTTCTACTCACAATCGGAGCAGATCGGAAATCTTTGGAAGGTCTGTTGGTGATTTTTAGTGATTGAAAAAAAGAGAGGGAGAATCTGTTCATGACACGATACTATTACAAATTTTCAATAATCACATCTAGGTATATGCTAATTAGGATCCCTTAGTTTTGTTATTGTTGATTGGACCCCTTAAGTTTTGTCTCATACAAATTTTCTTCTTTTTTGACTTTTTTTATTTCCCATCGAGTCCATCTGGTGTGGTGAAAACTTTGAAATAAAATTTTTGCTTTGTAATACAAATGACGATGGAACCTATGATATTTCTGCGGACTTTTTCCATGTTTTCCAACGCTATTCTTCTATTTTCCTGTTCTTCCTCTTCTTTCACCCGAAGCAATTCCGCCGCAAGTTCCTTATTCCTCTCTCGAGAATATATTACCAAAATGGATTTCCCAGATCAAATGTTGATGTTGCTCTTTCGCGCGCCAACACATTTCTTTAAAATGCTTCCAGCAAAACGAATCAAAACGACGGTGTTTGTGTTGAATAAGTGTGTATTTTAATTTTCAAGTAGATAAGTTAAAGTGTTAGATAAGTATTCGTTAGTTTGTGTTTATCTTATTTAGCAGTTGTTACAGTTATATTTGTTCAGACTATTTAAACCAAAACAATGTTTAATGGAAGTGGAAAACTTGTGTGTTATTCTTTTCTTACAAATTGGTATCAGAGCATTCGAGTAGATAAAATTAAAAAATAATTATGTATTTCAATTTTCATGTAGATACGTTCAAATCTTAGATTAATGTTCATTAGTTTGTGTTTATCTTATTTAACAGTTGTTGCAGTTTTATTTGTACAGACTATTTAAATCAAAATAATGTTAAATGGAAGTGGAGAACTTCTGTGTTATTCTTCTTTTACAAATTGGTATCAGAGCATATGAGTGAGAGCATGGCTAGTGAATTAAATAAGGAAGTGTTACCTCTACAGTTAGATACTTCACCCCTATCTCCGATTCTTTGATATATGGATAAAAGTAAGTGCCCACAGTGATTATTCCGATATCAAGTGAACCTATAAGATTTTTTCGATTTTCCTTTCTTTCTAACTCCTTTCTTTTGATTTCTTTTTCTTCTTCTTCTTTGAGCTGTTGCTTGTATTTTGCGTTTAAGTTTCTCGTTCTTCTTGATTTCCTTATTAAGATTAATGCTTAACCCATTAGGTTTGATCCTAAAGATAAGCTAGCCCAAGTCCAAGGAAAAGAATTCTCTAAAATTCTATAGAGAAGTGTGGAAGACAAAGTGAAAGATGTTTTGCAAGAACAACTAAGCTACCCACTCTAACACTATTGAACTTCGGGCAAATCACCACAAGAATTGACAATAAACCAGTAGAGCACCACAAGATGAATTAGTTGTCAAGAATTGACAATAAACCAGTATAAGAACAACTAGCGAATTGTTGCTATATATATGAATTCAAAATCTACTGAAAAAATCAGTCACAATAACGCAATATCCAACCTGTTATTATAGACCATAAATGTTTGCACCTTATACATCTGCAATATGGGGAAATCACTTATAAGGGATTGATAGCACTTATTGTTAGAAATTAAAATTCAAGGATAGCAACGAGAAATTTTTCTAGTATTCACTGTAAATAGAGCTGTCTCTTATTTTATATCTCCATATAAGAAGTCAAGAGTTGTCATTTCATCCCGAGCTAGACAATAATAATTTGAGAATGCCAGTCATCTTACAACTACACTCTATGATCGTTTAGCTGGGAAATATGTCAATCATCTTTATTGTATTGGGAATGTCATTCTCGATCTCTACTCGAAATATTAAATGATTTGCCCCATGCTGATGACAATTATAATAAATGAATGATAAATCCTCAATAAGTTTCTGAACAAAAAGAATAAATGTTTATAGCCAAAATTCCATGTATGGAAAACAAATTCGAAGATGATGAAATATATTGTTGGATGCATAGCGAGTTGTACTTCGTAGAGGGGTTGCTGAATATTTATGTTCTTTTTTGTAGATTTGATGTGGGTTGATGATGATATTTTGAATCGGTCCAATTGCGGTGCGGTTGAACCGGTCAATCTCAGTATTTATCAAACCCGAACACGTGACGACTGACGCTTCGGGCTTCTGAAACTACGATGAAGCCTGACGTCAGCATGTTCGAAATCTCTGTAACGTCTCCCTTCATTGCTCGATCAAATATAGAAGATTGTACACAGGTATGATTCTTTGATAGTTTGTCTTTGTGCAATTGTCGTTGTTGTTGAAGGTTTGCAGTACTACGCACACCACATGTTTGTGTTAATGCCTGCATGGATCAAATTTCTAGATTTTTAGGTTTTTCGGGTGATGGAGTGATTCATAGAGTTAGAAGAACATCGAAAATGTTTTAGAGTGACTAAGAGGATTTGAAGTGATGTAATTGTTTGGTTCAAAAGGCTACTCTTTAGGAAATTATTTTATTACTGGGTATTTATCGGTTGATATAGAGGCATAGAGCTTATAAATGTTACTCAAGTATAGGAGTTCCTGTATGCGTGATGGATGACTCTGAAATTGTAATGAGCGACCTCGATTTGGTGTGCTAGGTATCTACGTCACAGGTTATTTATTGTCCTGTTTAAGTGCTATGCGCATATTATTTGATGTGAGATTTTGTATTGGGCAGCTTTTACACAAGCCATGAACTTGAATGTAATGTTTTATACCTATGAACATGCTACTTTTTATGGACTGTTCAAGTGTTTTCACCTTGTTATTGTTTCTATTTATTTAACAATATTATTTAGAATATGACTTCAGAGAAGTTCTGAAGTCAAGTTTATACTCCTGTAGGTACTCAATACACTCAACAATCATATAAAGTAAGCGACTCCTTTCCATACAAATGGATAAACAAGAAGTGGAAAGAAGGGTTTCATGTGACTTCGATGGCAACAGCTGGAAGCCGCTGGGGCGTTATTATGTCTCGTAATGCTGGATTCAGTGACCAGGTTAGAATATTCACTTTTCAGAGCCACTATAATTTTGTCATTAAATTAGCTGCATGAGGATTCATTTGAATTTATTAATTTGCAGTCAGGGTGCAGATAGTTTAAGTTGACTATGTGACAGTCTTGCAAGATCTCCATTTCTTACGCTTGATAATTTTGTGCAGGTTGTGGAGCTAGATTTTCTCTACCCAAGTGAAGGCATTCATCAACGCTGGAATGCTGGTTTCCGCATTACATCAACAGCTGCCACTTGGGAACAGGCTGCACTTATTCTTAGCGTACCTAGACGCCAAATAGGGGATGAGACGCAAGAAACTCTCCGCACATCCCAGTTCCCAAGCACACACGTGAAGGTGAATGACAGTTCTATACTTCTGGTTTCTATACCCTCATCATGATACCCCCTCATTTAGCCAAAACAAAAAAAAGAGTAACTTGGGGAACTTTGGAATTCAATAATGTGCAGGAAAAATGGGCCAAGAATCTCTACCTAGCCAGTGTATGCTTTGGGCGGACGGTGGCTTAGCCCCGTTCATGAAGAGTAGTTATATGGTGGTGTTAAGGCGGGTTATCTTATCGGTACTTATCCCCCGTCCGTCTATGTATTATAGTTAGTTTCGATGGTTGCTTGCCAAGGTTGTTCCTGTATTTATCCAGCTGTGCTGCTGCATATCTATCACTACTAAGATCGATCAATGGTTTTATACTCTGCCTGTCTGTGGCAACCCCAAGCTTCATTTTCTGAAACATCAACTTGTTTATGTCTCAAGTTTATAGCTGAAAATGTTGGTAGTCAAAGGTAGTTCTGGAATAAAATCCTGCACTGGAACTTTTTGAACTGCAGAAGCTCAAACATGGAGGAGCTTGCTGCTCAGTTGAACCCAGTTATGTATTAATAGTATATGATGCAGCCAGACCTACATTTCATCTCCTTTATCCATAGGTTGGACATATAATTGTCTTGGTCATATTGCGGGTCTTCACCATTAACTGAAACATCTGTGTTGTGATGCTCTAGGATATTTTCTGATGTTATAGTTATTTTTTAGGACAAGCAATCCTTTAACTTGAGCACTCAATGTTTTCCATACGCGCAGACATCATTGGGTTTGTTCATGGTAGCAGTCGCAAATGTCTAATGATGGAATTTTGTTCAAGTATCCAACAGTTTGTTTTGGTTCTGACTATTTGTCTTGTTCTCATTCTCTAAGAGGAAGATATGGAAGTAAGGAAGTGTTATCTCAACCTTTAGGTACTTCACCCCTATTCCCGAGACTTTGATAAACAAACTGTTGTGGTATTTTATTACGGTACGTGTTCTACTACGGTACGTTTTCTACTAGTCTTAGCAGCAAATAAATCTTGGAAGTTGTGGCAGATGGATGTGAAGAACGCATTATTACACGGAGAGCTGGATAGAGAGATCTTTATGGAGCAGCCAGTTGGATTTGAAGATAAAAGTCACCCTAACTACGTGTGCAAGTTGAAGAAAGCTCTCTATGGACTAAAGCAAGCTCCCTGAGCATGGTATGGGAAGATAGCTGAGTTCTTGGTGCACAGCGGATACAAGATGACTTCGGCAGATTCCAGTCTCTTCGTAAAGGTTCAACAAACTAAGATGGCAGTCGTGTTGGTATATGTGGATGATTTAATACTCACTGGAGATGATGTTGAAGAGATTCGCCTCACAAGAAGAAATCTATCAGTAAGATTTCAGATGAAGGGGCTCGGAGAGCTAAAACACTTCCTCGGACTTGAGGTAGAGACTACAGAAGGAGTATTCATGTGTCAGGAGAAGTATGCAAAAGATATACTTGCGAAGTATGGAATGCTTGAGAGCAAGCCAATATCTACCCCTTTGGAGGCGAACATCAAGTATTGTGTTGAGGAAGGACAAGAGCTGGAAGATCCACAGATGTATCGACAATTGGTCGGAAGCCTAATCTATCTTACTCTGACAAGGCCGGACATATCGTTTGCAGTTGGCGTGGTCAGTCGGTTCATGCAGAAACCGAGAAAACCTCATCTTGAAGTGGTACGAGGATATTGAGTATGTGAAGGGCACTACTGACCATGGACTCTTATACAAAAGAGGAGTGGAAAACAAAGTTGTGGGTTACAGTGATGCTGACTATGCTGGAGCTCATGACACTCGACGATCAACTACTGGATACGTATTTCACTTGGGCTCGGCGACAGCATCTTGGTGCAGTAAAAGACAACCAACTGTGTCACTATCGACTACGGAGGCAGAGTATAGAGCCGCAACACTCGCATCACAAGAAAGCACGTGGCTGATAAGACTCATGGGAAATTTGAACCAACCGTGCGACTATCCGATGAAGCTTCATTGTGATAACCAGTAGCTATAAGGCTTGCAGAGAATCCAATGTTCCATGCAAGGACCAAGCATGTAGAAGTTCATTATCACTTCATCCAAGAGAAGGTGTTGGAGGGACGAATTCAGATGGAGCCTATCGGGACGGATGAGCAAGTTGCGGATATATTCACTAAAAGTCTGGCGACACCGAAGTTTCACAAGTTCAGAGAGCTATTGGGGATAACCGCAACACTGAGCAGCACTAGGCATTAAGGGGGAGTATTAAGTTTAATGCTTAGCTCAAACAAGCCCAAACCAATAATAAGAGAATTCTAGAAAAGATGAGAAGAGAAGAAGATAGGAGAAGGTAATGGAAGTATGTGGAACATTAGAGAAAAGATATTTTTCCTAGAGTTTTCTAGAGTCTGTATTTGTAGCCGTAGGATTAATTTGATCCTAGCCATTCATTTGGGTGTAAGATTAGTATAAATAGGGGTGTAAGTTTGAGGAGAAAGTACTCAAGCAATTGTAAGTGATCTCCACCAAAAGAAGAGTGAATCTTGTGAAGTTTTCTTTCTTAATAAAATTTCTCCATTGCAAGCAAGTTTTCGCAACACTATAAACTATATGGCACAAAATAACACAGATGTTCGGTCCTCATCAGCATTTTATGATGCAGGAGTTCCACAAGTAGCCAATTTATAACCAGATATGAAAGTAGCCTTATGGACTGCGGTAATGGTGTTTTTGTAACTGAAAACAAAGATCCTCTCTACCTCAACATTGCTTTCTTCCATCAAAATCTCTTTAGCCTTATCACATAAACCCCGGACTTAAATTTGAGGATTAGAATCTATTCGTACTGAAGTTAATACATTAAAACCAAGCAAAACATAAGAAAGTTCACTCGAGCATTCTATATCCCTGATGAGGTTGATAGACTATTAGGAAAACTTTCATCAACGGAGAGCAAGAAGGGTGTAAGATAAGATGCATGATCATGTACCTAAATTGTACCTGCAACAAATACAAATAAAACTACAAATTAGTCATGAACATAGAGTTACACTTTTTTCCCAGCTGAGATTTATTCCAAAAACTTGTCATTAACAGCGCATTGTAGCATCTTGAGAAAAAAAAAACTGAACAGTAAATAGAAACAATTACAAGGTGAAAACACTTGGACAGTCCATAAAAATAACATGACCATACGTATAAAACATTACATTCTTTATGGCCTGTGTAAAAGCATCGTAATACAATATCTCACATCAAATAATAAGCCCATAGCACTTAAACCGTACAATAAATCAACCTGAGACATAAATACCTAGCACACCAAATCCGGGTCGCTCATTACAATTTAAGCATCATCCATCGCACATAGAGGTACTTGTTCACTAAAAAAATGTGTGTGTACTCAGAAGAACCCCCTTATATTAAATCATCGACACATGTTTCTAGGGTTCTTACAAAAAGAAGGAGAGGCTAGAGGAAATCAACAGGAATAAGGAAGGAACTAGAGGCGGAATACAAGCAACGGGTCAAAGAAGAGGAAGAACAGGAAAACAGAAGAAAAGAGCTGGAAAAAATGGAAAGAATTCGCAGAAATCTCATAGGTTCAATCGTCATTGGAGCAATCTCTGTAGGCATTTTTGTGCATATATCAAAGTCTCGTTAGGGGTGAAGTACGTCTTGACACGAATTCACATACCAGTCAAGTTTCGCATGTATTCTTTGTGACCTTCCAGAACCAAACACAAGTTCACCACTGAACAATCGAGCAGCTGCTATGTGGAGCAACCAAGAAGGTACCTAACTACATATCTATCATCATTAATACTGCCATTCATCTCTTTCCATATCTTGATGAGGCCTTTTTCAACTTTTGCAGAGTACAGAAAAATGGTGATGAAGCTATACAAGGCAACTACCTGATCCAAATTAGCTTGTTTTTATATCTTGTATACTTGGTTCTGATTGCCATATGGAGGTTTGAGATGTGATTCCCAACACGATGTTTTACTTCAACAAATTCTCTAGTGAATTGCTGACTGTGAACCCTAGAAACATGCTTCGGGCATTCTTGAGAGAGTAAGCTAGATTGCTTTCAATATACGACCCTAATTCTGGTAATATATTCTCGAGAGAGAAACATGTGGTGCTCTACTGGTTTATTGACAATTCTTGTGGTGATTTGCCCGAAGTTCAATCGTGTTAGAGTGGGTAGCTTAGTTGTTCTTGCAAAACATCTTTCACTTTGTCTTCCACACTTCTCTATAGAATTTTAGAGAATTCTTTTCCTTGGACTTTGGCTAGCTTGTCTTTAGGATCAAACTTAATGGGTTAGGCATTAATCTTAATAAGGAAATCAAGAAGAACGAGAAATTAAAGGCAAAATACAAGAAACAGTTCTAAGAAGAAAAAGAAAAAGAAATCAAAAGAAAGGAGCTAGAAAGAAAGGAAAATCAAAAAAATCTTATACGTTTGATATCGGAATAATCGCTGTGGGCACTTGCTTTTATCCACATATCAAAGACTCAGAGATAGGGGTGAAGTACTTAACTGTAGACGTAACACTTCCTTATTTAATTCACTAGCCATGCTCTCACTCGTATGCTCTGATACCAATTTGTAAGAGAAGAATAACATAGAAATTCTCAACTTCCATTTAACATTATTTTGGTTTAAATAGTCTGAACAAATAAAACTGCAACAACTGTTCAATAAGATAAACACAAACTAACGAACATTAATCTAAGATTTAAACGTATCTACATGAAAATTGAAATACATAGTTATTTTTAATTTTATCTACTCGAATGCTCTGATACCAATTTGTAAGAAAAGAATAACACACAAGAAGAAGGAGAGGCTATAGGAAATCAACAGGAAGAAGGCACTAGAGGCAGAATATAAGCAATGGGTCAAAGAAGAGGAAGAACAGGAAAACAGAAGAAAGAGCTGGAAACAATGGAAAATCCCAACTCTGACAACCACCTCGTGTTGGATTGGCCGGATCGGCCCGGCTGCCGATACTGTTTCTCTCTCTGGAATTTCCATTTTTACGCCTCGCAATCATACACAAATGAACGATTCATACATCTGATGCAGCCAGATCAACATTTTATCCTTCATTTTATCTCCTTTATCCATATGTTAGACATGTGATTGTCTTTGTCATATACATTTGTGTTGTCATATACTTCGATGGCAACCACTGGGGCGTTGTTAGAATATTCACACTGTATACATTTGCGTTGTCATTAATTTAGTTGCATGAGGATTCATTTGAATTGCTAATTCCAGTTCTTCCACTTCTTTCACCCGTTTCTTGTCCTCCGCCGCTTCCTTAGTCCTCTTTATTTCTTGCACCCTCTCATTGTTCTTGTAACAGGCGTAGATTTTGGGAACGCTCGACCAGGCTTGCTCCACAAGTTCTTTCGCCGCTTGTCTTGCCATGGTTTAATCTGCACGCAGGCTGGATATCGCCCGAAATCTTCCAAAATGATCGGAAAGCTGCAAGGTGTGTTGTGTTCGTGATTGAAAAAAGAGAGGGAATAATTACATTTATAGGTTTTATACATTTTACGCATTCAGTCCTCTAGCTTACTAGAAAAACCAAGACGGGTCCCTTAGTCAACTTAAAATAATCTGCACCCTGACCGCAAATTAGCAATTCAAATGAATCCTCATGCAACTAAATTAATGACAACGCAAATGTATACAGTGTGAATATTCTAACAACGCCCCAGTGGTTGCCATCGAAGTATATGACAACACAAATGTATATGACAAAGACAATCACATGTCTAACATACGGATAAAGGAGATGAAATGAAGGATAAAATGTAGATCTGGCTGCATCAGATGTATGAATCGTTCATTTGTGTATGATTGCGCGCGGAGTAGCTGCAAACAATGGAAAATCCCAACTCTGACAACCACCTCGTGTTGGATTGGCCGGATCGGCCCGGCTGCCGATACTATTTCTCTCCCTGGAATTTCTATTTTTACGCCTCGCAATCATACACAAATGAACGATTCATACATCTGATGCAGCCAGATCTACATTTTATCCTTCATTTCATCTCATTTATCCATATGTTAGACATGTGATTGTCTTTGTCATATACATTAGTGTTGTCATATACTTCGATGGCAACCACCGGAGCGTTGTTAGAATATTCACACTGTATACATTTGCGTTGTCATTAATTTAGTTGCATGAGGATTCATTTGAATTGCTAATTCCAGTTCTTCCAGTTCTTTCACCCGTTTCTTGTCCTCCGCCTCCGCCGCTTCCTTAGTCCTCTTTATTTCTTGCACCCTCTCATTGTTCTTGTAACAGGCGTAGATTTTGGGAACGCTTCCTTATTTAATTCACTAGCCATGCTCTCACTCGTATGCTCTGATACCAATTTGTAAGAGAAGAATAACATAGAAATTCTCAACTTCCATTTAACATTATTTTGGTTTAAATAGTCTGAACAAATAAAACTGCAACAACTGTTCAATAAGATAAACACAAACTAACGAACATTAATCTAAGATTTAAACGTATCTACATGAAAATTGAAATACATAGTTATTTTTAATTTTATCTACTCGAATGCTCTGATACCAATTTGTAAGAAAAGAATAACACACAAGAAGAAGGAGAGGCTATAGGAAATCAACAGGAAGAAGGCACTAGAGGCAGAATATAAGCAATGGGTCAAAGAAGAGGAAGAACAGGAAACCAGAAGAAAGAGCTGGAAACAATGGAAAATCCCAACTCTGACAACCACCTCGTGTTGGATTGGCCGGATCGGCCCGGCTGCCGATACTATTTCTCTCCCTGGAATTTCCATTTTTACGCCTCGCAATCATACACAAATGAACGATTCATACATCTGATGCAGCCAGATCAACATTTTATCCTTCATTTCATCTTCTTTATCCATATGTTAGACATGTGATTGTCTTTGTCATATACATTTGTGTTGTCATATACTTCGATGGCAACCACTGGGGCGTTGTTAGAATATTCACACTGTATACATTTGCGTTGTCATTAATTTAGTTGCATGAGGATTCATTTGAATTGCTAATTCCAGTTCTTCCACTTCTTTCACCCGTTTCTTGTCCTCCGCCGCTTCCTTAGTCCTCTTTATTTCTTGCACCCTCTCATTGTTCTTGTAACAGGCGCAGATTTTGGGAACGCTCGACCAGGCTTGCTCCACAAGTTCTTTCGCCGCTTGTCTTGCCATGGTTTAATCTGCACGCAGGCTGGATATCGCCCGAAATCTTCCAAAATGATCGGAAAGCTGCAAGGTGTGTTGTGTTCGTGATTGAAAAAAGAGAGGGAATAATTACATTTATAGGTTTTATACATTTTACGCATTCAGTCCTCTAGCTTACTAGAAAAACCAAGACGGGTCCCTTAGTCAACTTAAAATAATCTGCACCCTGACCGCAAATTAGCAATTCAAATGAATCCTCATGCAACTAAATTAATGACAACGCAAATGTATACAGTGTGAATATTCTAACAACGCCCCAGTGGTTGCCATCGAAGTATATGACAACACAAATGTATATGACAAAGACAATCACATGTCTAACATACGGATAAAGGAGATGAAATGAAGGATAAAATGTAGATCTGGCTGCATCAGATGTATGAATCGTTCATTTGTGTATGATTGCGCGCGGAGTAGCTGCAAACAATGGAAAATCCCAACTCTGACAACCACCTCGTGTTGGATTGGCCGGATCGGCCCGGCTGCCGATACTATTTCTCTCCCTGGAATTTCCATTTTTACGCCTCGCAATCATACACAAATGAACGATTCATACATCTGATGCAGCCAGATCTACATTTTATCCTTCATTTCATCTCCTTTATCCATATGTTAGACATGTGATTGTCTTTGTCATATACATTTGTGTTGTCATATACTTCGATGGCAACCACCGGAGCGTTGTTAGAATATTCACACTGTATACATTTGCGTTGTCATTAATTTAGTTGCATGAGGATTCATTTGAATTGCTAATTCCAGTTCTTCCAGTTCTTTCACCCGTTTCTTGTCCTCCGCCTCCGCCGCTTCCTTAGTCCTCTTTATTTCTTGCACCCTCTCATTGTTCTTGTAACAGGCGTAGATTTTGGGAACGCTTCCTTATTTAATTCACTAGCCATGCTCTCACTCGTATGCTCTGATACCAATTTGTAAGAGAAGAATAACATAGAAATTCTCAACTTTCATTTAACATTATTTTGGTTTAAATAGTCTGAACAAATAAAACTGCAACAACTGTTCAATAAGATAAACACAAACTAACGAACATTAATCTAAGATTTAAACGTATCTACATGAAAATTGAAATACATAGTTATTTTTAATTTTATCTACTCGAATGCTCTGATACCAATTTGTAAGAAAAGAATAACACACAAGAAGAAGGAGAGGCTATAGGAAATCAACAGGAAGAAGGCACTAGAGGCAGAATATAAGCAATGGGCAATGGGTCAAAGAAGAGGAAGAACAGGAAACCAGAAGAAAGAGCTGGAAACCATGGAAAATCCCAACTCTGACAACCACCTCGTGTTGGATTGGCCGGATCGGCCCGGCTGCCGATACTATTTCTCTCTCTGGAATTTCCATTTTTACGCCTCGCAATCATACACAAATGAACGATTCATACATCTGATGCAGCCAGATCAACATTTTATCCTTCATTTCATCTCCTTTATCCATATGTTAGACATGTGATTGTCTTTGTCATATACATTTGTGTTGTCATATACTTCGATGGCAACCACTGGGGCGTTGTTAGAATATTCACACTGTATACATTTGCGTTGTCATTAATTTAGTTGCATGAGGATTCATTTGAATTGCTAATTCCAGTTCTTCCACTTCTTTCACCCGTTTCTTGTCCTCCGCCGCTTCCTTAGTCCTCTTTATTTCTTGCACCCTCTCATTGTTCTTGTAACAGGCGTAGATTTTGGGAACGCTCGACCAGGCTTGCTCCACAAGTTCTTTCGCCGCTTGTCTTGCCATGGTTTAATCTGCACGCAGGCTGGATATCGCCTGAAATCTTCCAAAATGATCGGAAAGCTGCAAGGTGTGTTGGGTTCGTGATTGAAAAAAGAGAGGGAATAATTACATTTATAGGTTTTATACATTTTACGCATTCAGTCCTCTAGCTTACTAGAAAAACCAAGACGGGTCCCTTAGTCAACTTAAAATAATCTGCACCCTGACCGCAAATTAGCAATTCAAATGAATCCTCATGCAACTAAATTAATGACAACGCAAATGTATACAGTGTGAATATTCTAACAACGCCCCAGTGGTTGCCATCGAAGTATATGACAACACAAATGTATATGACAAAGACAATCACATGTCTAACATACGGATAAAGGAGATGAAATGAAGGATAAAATGTAGATCTGGCTGCATCAGATGTATGAATCGTTCATTTGTGTATGATTGCGCGCGGAGTAGCTGCAAACAATGGAAAATCCCTACTCTGACAACCACCTCGTGTTGGATTGGCCGGATCGGCCCGGCTGCCGATACTATTTCTCTCCCTGGAATTTCTATTTTTACGCCTCGCAACCATACACAAATGAACGATTCATACATCTGATGCAGCCAGATCTACATTTTATCCTTCATTTCATCTCCTTTATCCATATGTTAGACATGTGATTGTCTTTGTCATATACATTTGTGTTGTCATATACTTCGATGGCAACCACCGGAGCGTTGTTAGAATATTCACACTGTATACATTTGCGTTGTCATTAATTTAGTTGCATGAGGATTCATTTGAATTGCTAATTCCAGTTCTTCCAGTTCTTTCACCCGTTTCTTGTCCTCCGCCTCCGCCGCTTCCTTAGTCCTCTTTATTTCTTGCACCCTCTCATTGTTCTTGTAACAGGCGTAGATTTTGGGAACGCTTCCTTATTTAATTCACTAGCCATGCTCTCACTCGTATGCTCTGATACCAATTTGTAAGAGAAGAATAACATAGAAATTCTCAACTTCCATTTAACATTATTTTGGTTTAAATAGTCTGAACAAATAAAACTGCAACAACTGTTCAATAAGATAAACACAAACTAACGAACATTAATCTAAGATTTAAACGTATCTACATGAAAATTGAAATACATAGTTATTTTTAATTTTATCTACTCGAATGCTCTGATACCAATTTGTAAGAAAAGAATAACACACAAGAAGAAGGAGAGGCTATAGGAAATCAACAGGAAGAAGGCACTAGAGGCGGAATATAAGCAATGGGTCAAAGAAGAGGAAGAACAGGAAAACAAAAGAAAGAGCTGGAAACAATGGAAAATCCCAACTCTGACAACCACCTCGTGTTGGATTGGCCGGATCGGCCCGGCTGCCGATACTATTTCTCTCTCTGGAATTTCCATTTTTACGCCTCGCAATCATACACAAATGAACGATTCATACATCTGATGCAGCCAGATCAACATTTTATCCTTCATTTCATCTCCTTTATCCATATATTAGACATGTGATTGTCTTTGTCATATACATTTGTGTTGTCATATACTTCGATGGCAACCACTGGGGCGTTGTTAGAATATTCACACTGTATACATTTGCGTTGTCATTAATTTAGTTGCATGAGGATTCATTTGAATTGCTAATTCCAGTTCTTCCACTTCTTTCACCCGTTTCTTGTCCTCCGCCGCTTCCTTAGTCCTCTTTATTTCTTGCACCCTCTCATTGTTCTTGTAACAGGCGTAGATTTTGGGAACGCTCGACCAGGCTTGCTCCACAAGTTCTTTCGCCGCTTGTCTTGCCATGGTTTAATCTGCACGCAGGCTGGATATCGCCCGAAATCTTCCAAAATGATCGGAAAGCTGCAAGGTGTGTTGTGTTCGTGATTGAAAAAAGAGAGGGAATAATTACATTTATAGGTTTTATACATTTTACGCATTCAGTCCTCTAGTTTACTAGAAAAACCAAGACGGGTCCCTTAGTCAACTTAAAATAATCTGCACCCTGACCGCAAATTAGCAATTCAAATGAATCCTCATGCAACTAAATTAATGACAACGCAAATGTATACAGTGTGAATATTCTAACAACGCCCCAGTGGTTGCCATCGAAGTATATGACAACACAAATGTATATGACAAAGACAATCACATGTCTAACATACGGATAAAGGAGATGAAATGAAGGATAAAATGTAGATCTGGCTGCATCAGATGTATGAATCGTTCATTTGTGTATGATTGCGCGCGGAGTAGCTGCAAACAATGGAAAATCCCAACTCTGACAACCACCTCGTGTTGGATTGGCCGGATCGGCCCGGCTGCCGATACTATTTCTCTCCCTGGAATTTCTATTTTTACGCCTCGCAACCATACACAAATGAACGATTCATACATCTGATGCAGCCAGATCTACATTTTATCCTTCATTTCATCTCCTTTATCCATATGTTAGACATGTGATTGTCTTTGTCATATACATTTGTGTTGTCATATACTTCGATGGCAACCACCGGAGCGTTGTTAGAATATTCACACTGTATACATTTGCGTTGTCATTAATTTAGTTGCATGAGGATTCATTTGAATTCCTAATTCCAGTTCTTCCAGTTCTTTCACCCGTTTCTTGTCCTCCGCCTCCGCCTCCGCCGCTTCCTTAGTCCTCTTTATTTCTTGCACCCTCTCATTGTTCTTGTAACAGCCGTAGATTTTGGGAACGCTTCCTTATTTAATTCACTAGCCATGCTCTCACTCGTATGCTCTGATACCAATTTGTAAGAGAAGAATAACATAGAAATTCTCAACTTCCATTTAACATTATTTTGGTTTAAATAGTCTGAACAAATAAAACTGCAACAACTGTTCAATAAGATAAACACAAACTAACGAACATTAATCTAAGATTTAAACGTATCTACATGAAAATTGAAATACATAGTTATTTTTAATTTTATCTACTTGAATGCTCTGATACCAATTTGTAAGAAAAGAATAACACACAAGAAGAAGGAGAGGCTATAGGAAATCAACAGGAAGAAGGCACTAGAGGCAGAATATAAGCAATGGGTCAAAGAAGAGGAAGAACAGGAAAACAGAAGAAAGAGCTGGAAACAATGGAAAATCCCAACTCTGACAACCACCTCGTGTTGGATTGGCCGGATCGGCCCGGCTGCCGATACTATTTCTCTCTCTGGAATTTCCATTTTTACGCCTCGCAATCATACACAAATGAACGATTCATACATCTGATGCAGCCAGATCAACATTTTATCCTTCATTTCATCTCCTTTATCCATATGTTAGACATGTGATTGTCTTTGTCATATACATTTGTGTTGTCATATACTTCGATGGCAACCACTGGGGCGTTGTTAGAATATTCACATTGTATACATTTGCGTTGTCATTAATTTAGTTGCATGAGGATTCATTTGAATTGCTAATTCCAGTTCTTCCACTTCTTTCACCCGTTTCTTGTCCTCCGCCGCTTCCTTAGTCCTCTTTATTTCTTGCACCCTCTCATTGTTCTTGTAACAGGCGTAGATTTTGGGAACGCTCGACCAGGCTTGCTCCACAAGTTCTTTCGCCGCTTGTCTTGCCATGGTTTAATCTGCACGCAGGCTGGATATCGCCCGAAATCTTCCAAAATGATCGGAAAGCTGCAAGGTGTGTTGTGTTCGTGATTGAAAAAAGAGAGGGAATAATTACATTTATAGGTTTTATACATTTTACGCATTCAGTCCTCTAGTTTACTAGAAAAACCAAGACAGGTCCCTTAGTCAACTTAAAATAATCTGCACCCTGACCGCAAATTAGCAATTCAAATGAATCCTCATGCAACTAAATTAATGACAACGCAAATGTATACAGTGTGAATATTCTAACAACGCCCCAGTGGTTGCCATCGAAGTATATGACAACACAAATGTATATGACAAAGACAATCACATGTCTAACATACGGATAAAGGAGATGAAATGAAGGATAAAATGTAGATCTGGCTGCATCAGATGTATGAATCGTTCATTTGTGTATGATTGCGCGCGGAGTAGCTGCAAACAATGGAAAATCCCAACTCTGACAACCACCTCGTGTTGGATTGGCCGGATCGGCCCGGCTGCCGATACTATTTCTTTCCCTGGAATTTCCATTTTTACGCCTCGCAATCATACACAAATGAACGATTTATACATCTGATGCAGCCAGATCTACATTTTATCCTTCATTTCATCTCCTTTATCCATATGTTAGACATGTGATTGTCTTTGTCATATACATTTGTGTTGTCATATACTTCGATGGCAACCACCGGGGCGTTGTTAGAATATTCACATTGTATACATTTGCGTTGTCATTAATTTAGTTGCATGAGGATTCATTTGAATTGCTAATTCCAGTTCTTCCACTTCTTTCACCCGTTTCTTGTCCTCCGCCTCCTCCTCCGCCGCTTCCTTAGTCCTCTTTATTTCTTGCACCCTCTCATTGTTCTTGTAACATGCGTAGATTTTGGGAACGCTCGACCAGGCTTGCTCCACAAGTTCTTTCGCCGCTTGTCTTGCCATGGTTTAATTTGCACGCAGGCTGGATATCGCCGGAAATCTTCCAAGATGATCGGAAAGCTGCAAGGTGTGTTGTGTTCGTGATTGAAAAAAGAGAGGGAATAATTACATTTATAGATTTTATACGTTTTACGCATTCAGTCCTCTAGCTTACTAGAAAAACCAAGACGGGTCCCTTAGTCAACTTAAAATAATCTGCACCCTGACCGTAAATTAGCAATTCAAATGAATCCTCATGCAACTAAATTAATGACAACGCAAATGTATACAGTGTGAATATTCTAACAACGCCCCAGTGGTTGCGATCGAAGTATATGACAAAAACAATCACATGTCTAACATATGGATAAAGGAGATGAAATGAAGGATAAAATGTAGATGTGGCTGCATCAGATCTATGAATCGTTCATTTGTGTGTGATTGCGCGCGGAGTAGCTGCAAACAATGGAAAATCCCAACTCTGACAACCACCTCGTGTTGGATTGGCCGGATCGAGCCGGCTGCCGATACTATTTCTCTTCCTGGAATTTCCATTTTTATGCGTCAAGTGGGTTTCTGAGCGGGGTGATTGTGGGAGGAGCGAAGGGGACGCTCGATGGGCTAAGGGCGGCCGAGAAAGGCGAGACCTTGGTTGAATAGGGTTTAGAATTCAGGCGGGAGTGTTGCGAGGAGATACGGTTACCCGCTGGGAGGAGGAGGAGGAGGAGGAGGATCCATTGAATAGTTTTATCTCAGGGGTGGGGACTGGTGCTGATGATGATGATGATCCATTGAATAGTTTTATCTCAGGGGTGGGGACTGGTGCTGATGATGATGATGATCCATTGAATAGTTTTATCTCAGGGGTGGGGACTGGTGCTCTTTATAAGTCTCGTTGCGGGCTGAGGGCGGCTTTGATTGGTGGTGTGATCGGAGGAATCACTGCAGCTTCTTGCTTAACCGCTGTGAAGCACCTATTTAAGAAAGCATAATTCGATCGATTTTGCTACTTGTTGAGAAACTCAGATGTGGTTTATTTATCTGTTTTAGTTTCATAGAAGATTGAGAATTTTTCTTAATTGATTTGGTATGTTGTTGTTTTTTGTGGTTTCCTACAAATGTTCGCTTGTTTAGAGGACTCATCAATGTTGTCTTAATGTTATTCAGGACATGTTTGTAAGTTCAGGTCCAAAGCCGGGTCAAGAACCTTACCCTTATTGTCTTGTTGATGACATTGGTCTGGGATATGCATGTGGAGCTATTTGTGGTTCTGCCTTCTTTTTCTTGGATGGAATGTATAATTCTCCCAATGGACAGCGATTTATTGGCGGCACCCAAGCTCTCCGTAAGAATTTTTTCAAATGTGGTGGGCGATTAGCTGCTTTGCAAGGCGTATTCTCTACATTTGAGCATGCACTGATTTATTTAAGACAGAAAGATGATGCATGGAACAACATTATTGCTTTTGGAGCCACTGGAGGATTCCTAGCTATGGGTCGGGGATTCGGTCCAGCTTCTAAAAAGGCCCTGTCGTATGGGGTATCACAAGGCATGTTAATTCTCTGGATGCTGAAAGATGAAAAGCGCCGCTTTAAAGAATGAGACTGTCTTCCAAGCTGCTATTATTTGTCAAAGGCATTCATTTGTTAAGATAGAATTTATTCGAATACTAGCTGTTTGTTTAGGGTTTGAAATATTGAAGAATTTATGAGATGAAAATAGTTTAGTTGATGAGGGTAGGGTGTAAGTAATATCGCGTAGGAAACCGAACGGAAATCTTGTTATAAACATCCGCGTCCGGACTCCGACATCTGCGTCGGAGGACAAGTCTGAGCTGAATCCACGCGAAGAAGTAAATCACCAAGAAGCTTTCGTTTCTCAAGCTCGGCCTTAGCCTCTGCGATTGAAGATTTGTCTCTTATTTTCAGTCCGCCTCCGCTGTCGGCAGTCTAAGATCGATGGTTTAATAGCTGATGTGGGTTGATGATGATATTTTGGATCGGTCCAATTGCGGTGCGGTTGAACCGGTCAGTCTCACTATTTATCAAACCCGAACGACTGACGCTTCGGGCTTCTGAAACTACGATGAAGCCGGACGTCAGCATGTATCGAAATCTCTGTAATGTGCCCCTTCGTTGCTCGCTCAATCTAACATAGAAGATTGTACACAGGTATGATTCTTTGATAGTTTGTCTTTGTGCAATTGTTGTTGTTGAAGGTTTGCAGTACCACGCACACCATATGTTTGTGTTAATGCCTACATGGATCAAATTCCTAGATTTTGAGGTTTTTCGGATGATGAAGTGATTTATAGAGTTAGAAGAACATTGAAAATGTTTTAGAGTGATGAAGAGGATTTGAAGTGATGTAATTGTTTGGTTCAAAATGCTACTCTTTTGGAAATTATTTTATTACTGGGTATTTATGAGTTGATATAGAGGCATTGAGCTTATAAATGTTACTCAAGCCAAGTAGAGGAGTGGTAGCTGCAAGACTACTGGGAATGATCTTATCTTGATAGATGTTAGTATCTTTACTTTTGTCAATGATATAATATAAGGGGGTTCTTCTGTGTACACACACATTTTCTTAGTGAACAAGTACCTGTATGCGTGATGGATGACTCTAAAATTGTAATGAGCGACCTGGATTTAGTGTGCTACGTATCTACCTGTTTAAGTGCTATGCGCAAGTTAATTGATGTGAGATATTGTAATGGGCAGCTTTTACACATGCCATAAACTTGAATGTAATGTTTATACCTATGAACATGCTACTTTTTATGGGTTGTTCAAGTGTTTTCACCTTGTTATTGTTTCTATTTACTTAACATAATTTTTTGTTCTCAGGATGCTACAATGCGCTGTTAATGGCAAGGCTTTGGAATAAATCTCAGCTGGGAAAAAAGTGTAACTCTATGTTCATGTTGTTTGCTAGAAGCACAAATATTATGAGGCGCTCTCTTGTTCTGGAACCAAGCCTCTGGTTAGTAATGAAGTGACACTTGCTGTTACTACATGCATCAATAGTTGGGTGTCCCTGTGAAGATATGTGGTTCACTTATCGGTTGAAACTAGATAGTTTGATAATAATTATTTAAAAGATTTCTGGTTGATGATGGGATCTACACAATACAAATAGAAGTGATTGTGTCAACTGATTTTACTAACTTATTGAAGTCGCTCGTTATAACTGTTATGATAGTTCGTTTTAATGCTAGGTGGTCAATTATACTGTCATTAAAAAGAATACATGCTTACAATCTGCGTGAAGATTGAAGGTTAAGTAAACAAGTGCACTCAAACGCGTTTTCTTTAAAACCGCCTTTCCTTTTACTTAATTCATCGAGAATTTTTTTAAAATACAGTTCTATAATGGCTAAGAAAAGATTTTTCAAACATAAATGAGTGAAATAAATTTTTATTAATTGAATACTTTTATGTTTGGTTACATGAAAGAAGTTTCATGAAAAATAAGTTAGATGGAAATATCTGCCTTAAAAAGAATGATCTTGCTAACGTCTTGTTCAATTGTTAAATATCATTTTATTATCGATCCATTATAGTGAATCTGTGTGTGGGATTCACTCAGTAATTTAGCGTTAGATCTAAATATAATGCTGATTGTGAAGAAGGATTTGTGCTCAACCACAAGAAATTTTGAGATTGTTGGTTAGCAAGAGTAGCACAATTACTTACAGCTTCATCACAATTACTTAATTATAGTTTCATTACTGGTCAAAAACACAGTAAGCACACTTCTGTGAACCTACTCGAATAGTTGGTACACGGGCGGAAATTTGGAAGAAAGATCAATTTTGAATTGATAGTAATATATTTGCTATGGATAAAATCTTATGAAGGGGAGGAAACTTAGATAGAAACGAAGTTATGTATACGTTGTTTCGTACTTTTTTCTTCATAGTTCTTTTACATGATCAGTTAGAAGATGTAACTTGCATGTATTCTTGAATTCCTTATCACTTTGAAACAAATTCATCACAAGTTTCACACCTACCAGTCAGATGTGGTGTGAATGATTTCCCTTTTATTACTATCAGTATAAAAACATGGTGTGAATGATTTGTGTAGGAAAGAACCACGTGATCAGTCAAATGTGTTAGGTTTTATTACCAAGTTCCGAGTTCAATTTGGCAGTGATAAGATCTTTGCCTTTTTTGGAATGTATCTTGATCATGTTTCTCATGTGTTGTCACATGTAACCGTTACTGATATAAAATTATGAAGGCTAGTTTAACTAGGATAAAATCATTGCTTCCAGTTAGTACCACCAGCAACTCCTAAAGTTGAAAAGGAATCAGTTTTAATAGATGATTGCTAAAATATATTTATTACCACTCAAAAGACAAATGGCATCAGCCATCAATGGACTATTTGTCAGGCAGATGTGTTGTACCTTAACAAAGTCTAAGTAAATATGATTTAAATTAATGTGTCGCTATTGTAATGGGAGTAAATTGGCGATGGTTTCTGAAGTGGTTGCTTATATATTTAAATCGAATTCTACTTTTGGTTTATACCTGTTTTTGTGTATCTCTGTGAAATGAATTGCACGTGTCGATAAAAGTAATGATTATGCTGTTTTAAAAAATAATATTAATAAAACTATTATTATTGTTAGTATTTGTTTTTCAAAAAAAATTATTTTGTTCACTTTTGTCTCTTGTTTTCCGCACTCCCCTATATATTCAGCCTCTCTCATTTTCCTTCCGTCACAACACTGTCTTCGAATAGTTTCTTCTTCTGCAGTTCTTGGTGTACTTCGTATGTATCCTTCTCTGGTTCGATGTGTATCTACTAGAAAATCTATCTTAGAATGGAAAGTAATTTACATGAGAAGAAATATTGTTGTGCTCCATTGAAGAATTATGTATAACACTCCGCTTCACTCTCTATCTATTGATTCAATTTTTTATTTTGGCAGGTATTTAGATGGAGCACAACAGTGGCAGCAAGGAGCACAGAGTTGACACCTCGCTGAAATTGGGTCTCCCCCAGTTTCACAAACAACACAAGAAAACCAAACCTCAAGTATGTTTTACTTGAAATCGTCAAAATAGACCAGAAATTATTATTTTTCATTTTTTCTCTTTACTTTCCTATTTCGACATTCTACCATTGATGTTTTCCAAATGATTTGTGTACTCGCTTCTTCCACTTTCATTCTCAATATGATAATTGTTAGATGTCTGAAGTTCATGCTTTTGTTCAACTGTCATGAAAAGTTACTTTAAATGATCCTCAAACATGAAATGATGTTTAATCATGACCCGTTACTTGTCATTATTTCTTGTTTTAGATCTTGAGACTATTTGAATTTACTAGGTTATTTCTAACTTAATTTATTTACTATTCATCATCTCTTTTACCACAACATCACCACCACAACATCACCGCCGCCACAACACCACCACCACCCCCCAAATCCATATGAGATAATAAAAAATAATAATTAATGTACTTAACTTATTTACTGAAATTAAGTGCAAAAGAACAGGGCCTACTCTTATATAGTCACAAAAAGAATGTGCATGATTGTCCTACATAGATGAATCTGTAGATTAAAACTTAAAAGGAAATACAATATTTTTGAAAGGTGCAACGGTTACAAAGTAATAATTCTTAAAAATTAGAAATATTGGAGATATTTATTTCATGATCACATTTTTTAAGTTATTTTTTTCATATTGTAAATAGAGTTTTCATGGGCGCGTTTGTGAGGCATGCCGCGGCGGCGAAGACACTCCTACTTGGCGCCGTGGACCTTCAGGTCCTGGTGTAAGTATCCTTTCGATGTTCAGCATTAGTTTATTTTAAGGTAGTTTTACATAAGTTCCAGTTATCAATCACTTAAGGTCATATGAAGTTGCAGATGAAAGTGATTGCATATCACCATAATTTTTAGTTGGGCTTATATAGTGTATCTTCTCATATCTTAGCAATTGTTGTGTGAATCTACTGTTATTCTTACTTTGTTTCATCCTCGTGCACTTCTAACTTCAAGGTTTTTGCCAAGTGCAGACTCTCTGTAATGCATGTGGCCTCAAGTACATGAGAGAACAGAAAAAGGTGAATAATGCAGGTCTCGAAGAATAAAGCTTCACCAAATTCGCTCCACCTCAACGCTGCTGGAGAGTTTTCGGTTGGCATAGCTCAATATTTCAGCTGTTACAACTATTTAGCATGGCTTTAGTAAATCGAGAACACTGAAGGGTTATATCCCCGACCAGCCATTGAAACTTTTTTCTGTATTTAATAAGCTTCTTGTTCTCTCGGAGCTTGTTTTAAATTTTTGTTTGACAGAGTACCATGGATCATTAGGGTTCTTCAGGCTTTTGGGCTAAGTTTACTCAGCCTTGAGTGTAATCTGTTTTGTTTATGGTGTAAGCTTCGCCTGTGCTTGTTGTTGTTTCCTTTGGTGCAGTGCTCAGCAAAAATCCAGGATCCAACGGCTTGTACCAGGATTCAACTTCAGCTGGGGAAAACTGAATTTACTTCTGAAGGTAAATTGTTCTTGCTGGTAATATCTTACCAGTGGATGTCGTCAACACTCAATAGCTTTTTTTTTTCAAATTTGATTTTTGTAGACAACTTCAAGAGGCGTGTTGCGAAATGAGGAAGGCAAACTGTAGCTCAGAACAAAGGTGAGAATGAGATAAATATTGAGAAAAAAAATGATTGAAGAAGATGAGGACAGACAGATGAGGGGGGAGAATCACCGGAAAGGGAATAAACCTGGTCATAATTCATTGCTTGTTTTTGTTGTTACTTTTACAAGTTCCTTTGTGACACTGAGAAACTGCATAACATGGCGCTTCTCAAAATGTGCAGGATCCAAAGTTATACTTCTCAGAGGGCTTTAGGTAAGACGCAAACCATGATATGAGGCAGGAAGGGGTCCAAGAAGGCGAGAAGGCTACGTTTTTATCACCTGCACTGATAGTACTATAACTGATTGATGTAGAAGCTTTGAAATTTGAAGGAAATATGGATCATGTCCCATCGTCGCGGAAGTAGGACTTGGGTTCGTTTCGGGGAAGAAATCGTAGTTCTCCTATTTGAAGGATATTTTCTAGATTTGGCAGCTTTTCAAATTCAGTTATTTCCTCTTTTTAGTAATTTTCTTTTTTGGCAATATTTTATGTTTCGTTTTTTAAAAATAGGATCATGTTGTACGTGAAAAATCAACTTTTTAATCAATAAATTTCATAGTTTCTCTACAGTAGTTACAGTTTCTTATTCTGTAATTTATCGCTTGCGAATTCACTGACGGGTAAAGATATATGATGAACGTGTTGAAAGCTAATCGAGTTTCTTAATATTTCACTTTTGGAGTCGTATTTGCTATACATGCGTCATCAGTTTGAATCTCCTTCAAAATTGCATAACCGTCATTACACATTATATAAACCAGCGAAATCTATTCTAACCCTCTCGTCCCGAATCCGGCCCAATGGGCCTGAAGATGAATAAAGCCCAAAATTTCCAGTCAGGGTTATCATGCACGTATGAAACGATGTCGTTTTACTCTACGTAGCTAATGCAATCAGCCATGGTTCGAACCTACTTATTATTTGATTTTCTATCAGTTCTATTGAACACCGGTCCGACCAGATTGTCAAAATCGCGAGCCGCCAAATCTCTCCGTAGCCCAATCAGGATAACCATGGAGTTTGAAACATGCCCCTTGACCAAAGTGGATTGTTTTACACGATTGTAGTGAAATCGATTCGACGTGTCATCATAATGTCATTTTGGTGCCTTGGACTTGAAAATGGCATGGAACTTGCAACCATAAATATAACCGATATATCTTTCAACCCTAAACCTAATTCAATAATAAAAGAAACTTCAAACATTTCAGTCATTAGCGTTCGATTTCTGATTTTTTAGAATAGAAGTTCTGACCGGATTGGGATAGAATAGGAAATCAAAAAATCAAAAAAATTCATTGCCTCAGTCGTGCCTGGTAGCTGGTACTGAAAAGCATATAACGTTATAAAATTCATTCAAAAATTCAAATCTATAAAAAACATGAGAAAGTGGCCCCTCCAAAACCAGCCTATAAAACCGACCAACTAGCGCACTACCAAAACTCAGTTTCGCTTTTGATTCCGTCATCGTTCCCAGGACGAACGATCCCAATTCCCAAACCCTACCCTTTTGTTCTCTCTAAACACCCCTTTTTCCAGCTAAAGCCGTCCCTCAATAATTCCATAGCTTTATTTAGTTTTATGCTTGTCGCGATCGGCTTTTGATTCCTTTTTATCGGATTGATCAATAGATTCTCCGGCTCTGACAAAAGGAAGGCCTCGAGACGAGGTACTGACGGTGTTTACGATTCGTTTGGTTATTTTACGCTTTATTGTCTTTTTAGGGTTGTTTGATTGGAGCCGCTCCTACAAGTTCGTTTTGGTGGTGACGTGAAGTTGTTGATTGGTGAGATTTGGGTGATGGTTTCTGGAATTGGGTTTCGAAGCTGAGCATGTGATTTAGGGTTTATGGGTGTGAAGATTTTTTACTTTTTTTTGTGAATGCTCATGTGATCAGTCTAGCCTCTCTTTTTTGCTTTGGAGGATTTGAATGCGCATTATAGTGACATTGTTTTATGTAACTTCTAGCTTTTTTCAGTGCTTTGGATTGGTTCCATGTGTGTTCATGCTTGTCTAAATATAGTGGAAGTTTATAAAATGTTCATGCTCTGATTACCGGGGAATGAGTGTAACTTCACCGAAGTTAGCGATAATATGGTGTTAAGGTTTGTGTTAATAGGGGCTTTAGGTGGCATTGGTTTCAAAACAAGAAATTAGAATGAGAAGTTGCTTGCGGGCAGAAAAGTATTTTTATTCATGAAAAGGGTGTGTCCGGCTTTAACTTTATTATGGGCTCACTGATTGGTTTTCTATATGTTATCCAGCCGTTTCAAATACCATAAAACTTGGCTATTTACCTGGTGGTTGAGTGATTGTTGTTTCATGACAAGGATTAGTTTCTTTTCAGAGATTGTTGACAAGATGATCGGAGCAAATGGGAAGGGCGGGCTTGAGGAGCCTCTGTTACGAGATTCGGGCAGCACTGCAGTCTCCATTCCTGAAAATTCTCAGATTAGTGATGATAAAGTTAAGTCTATATCATTCAAGATTAATGGTATTACATGTGCGTCTTGTGTCATATCCATAGAGTCTGCTTTGGGATTTGTCAACGGGGTTCAAAGTATTATGGTGTCACCACTGCAAGGTCAAGCAGTCGTGAAATACATTCCGGAACTCATTACAGTAAGTCAGATTCAAAGTGATTTACATTTTTCGTTATTTTAGTTAAGTTTGATAATTATGCAGAGTTTGTAACAGACGAAAGCTATTAAAGAAGCGGTGGAGGATGCCGGATTTGAAGTTGATGACTTCCCAGAACAAGAGATTGAAGTATGCCGTTTTAGAATAAAAGGGATGGCTTGCACCAGCTGCTCTGAGTCTATCGAACGTGCTCTTTTAATGGTTGATGGGGTCAAAAAAGCAGTCGTTGGTCTGGCTCTTGAGGAAGCAAAGATACACTTTGATCCAAACATTACCGACATAGACCATATAGTTTCTGCTGTAGAAGATGCTGGTTTTGGAGCTGATCTCATTAGCTCCGGGAATGATGCTAATAAGGTGCAGCTAAAACTCGAAGGACTTAACTCCCCAGACGACATGTCAATCCTTCAGTCAGCCCTCGAAGCATTGGATGGTGTGAGTTCAGTTGAGATGGACTGGAAAGAAAATAAGGTGACAATCAGATACGAACCGGAATTCATTGGTCCCAGGTCCCTTATAAAGTGCATCGGAGAAGCCGGAGATGGTTCTAAAAAATACAACGCAAGCTTGTATAATCCCCCAAACAGAAGAGAATCGGAAAGGCAGGTAGAAACTAAAATGTACCGGGATCAATTTCTTCTAAGCTCCCTGTTCTCCGTTCCAGTGTTTTTACTTTCTATGGTGTTTCCTATGCTTCATCCGTATGGGGATTGGTTGGACATTAAAGTATATAACATGCTCACTGTCGGCATGCTTCTAAGATGGATCCTCTGCACACCAGTCCAGTTCGTTGTTGGTAGAAGGTAAGGACATCTATTTTATTCTGTGGTTGTCTGAAAATGGACATATCTTTGTAGCATCACCTAAATTGTTTTTGGAAGAAAACAATATTTATGAAACACCTTGTGCTATTTATCTCAGGTTCTATTCTGGTTCGTATCATGCTTTGAGGCGTAGATCTGCGAACATGGATGTTCTGGTAGCTCTGGGAACCAATGCAGCTTATTGGTATTCAGTCTACATAGCAATCAAAGCACTAACATCGCACACTTTCGAAGGCCAGGACTTTTATGAGACTAGTGCCATGTTGATATCGTTTATTCTCTTGGGAAAATATTTGGAAGTTGTGGCTAAAGGAAAGACGTCAGATGCTCTAGCGAAGTTAACTGATCTCACTCCTGATACAGCTTATCTGATAACACTAGACAAGGATGGAAATACTATCTCGGAAACAGAAATCAGCACTCAGTTGATTCAAAGGAATGATATACTTAAAATTGTTCCGGGATCAAAAGTTCCGGTTGATGGTATTGTTATCGATGGCCAGAGTCACGTCAATGAGAGTATGATCACAGGAGAGTCAAAGCCAATCACTAAAAAACCCGGAGACAAGGTACTTCTACATTTGCATGATCACATATTGATTAATTAACCACCAAATTTTATATAAGTAGGATCCATCGATGAAAATCTGTTGACTCTTTCAGTCTTGTTTTTTCAATAGGTTATTGGTGGTACAGTAAATGAAAATGGATGCATAATGGTTAAGGCGACACATGTTGGTTCGGAGACTGCACTTTCTCAAATTGTTCAGCTAGTTGAATCCGCTCAACTTGCAAGAGCACCCGTTCAAAAGCTAGCTGACCAGATATCAAGGGTTTTCGTTCCAATTGTAAGTTCAGATATATCGTCTCAGTACTGCTTCTTGACGCACTGAATTGTCAGTCCTAGTTTTCGAGATTTATTTTATGATCCTGCAATTGAATTTGTATTAAATGTCTCAGCTTAGTTTGAAGTATAGTTCGCTTGTTGCTAACATGTTTTAATGTTACCAGTTTCGTTATTTTTGTTTTAACATCCTGATCGATAATGCATCAATGTGAAGTAACAGGTAGTTGATTGATTTTATTAAATGCAACAAAAATTTCAGGTTGTTATAGCAGCTCTAATTACATGGCTGATATGGTACATTCCCGGAGAAGTGGGCCTCTACCCAAGGAGTTGGATTCCAAAGGACATGGATGCATTCGAATTCGCTCTTCAATTTGCTATTTCAGTTCTTGTAGTTGCTTGTCCCTGTGCATTGGGGCTCGCAACCCCAACTGCAGTAATGGTGGCAACAGGGAAAGGCGCTACCCAAGGCGTGCTCATCAAGGGCGGAAATGCACTTGAAAAGGCGCACAAGGTATGTATCGCAGATAATCTTGATCCTGCTGTCTTCTATAGTGGGCTGACGGATCAGCACTCCGCCGTTGCAGGTGAAAACAGTAGTCTTTGATAAGACTGGAACGCTAACTTTAGGAAAGCCAAATGTCGTTAGTGCTGTATTGTTTTCAACCGTCCCTATGGAGGAGTTTTGTGATCTCGCCACTGCTGCAGAGGTTAGTGTTCTCGGTTAATGAGTTAAATATAGCTAGAAACATTTTAGCCCGAATGCACAAAATCTTACCCTTTTTTTTCCTTTCTATTTGCATTTAGGTAAATAGTGAGCACCCCATTGCAAAGGCTGTGGTTGAGCATGCTAAAAGGTTGCGCAAGAAATATGGAACTGAAACTGAGCAAACTCCAGAGATCAAGGACTTTGAAGTTCATCCTGGCGCAGGTGTCAGCGGTAAAGTTGGAAAAAACATTGTCATGGTTGGGAACAAAAGACTCATGCGGTCTTTTGGTGTACCCATCAGTGACGAGGTTGAACGATACATGACTGAAGTTGAGCAGCTGGCACGGACTTGTGTATTGGTCGTGCTTAATGGGCAGATAATAGGAGCTTTTGCCGTGACTGACCCGGTAAAACCAGAGGCTGCCCGTGTCATAGCCTATCTCCACTCAATGGGCATTTCAACCGTCCTGTTAACCGGCGATAACTGGGCCACGGCTCAGGCAATAGGGAAGGAAGTGGGTATTGGAAAAGTATTCGCTGAGACCATTCCTCTAGGGAAAGCTGATAAAATAAAAGAACTTCAGGTAAAGAACTTCCTGTTAATTTTCGTTTCACTCGTAGAGGAGTTTCTTCGTAGGACATGACGCAATCTTTTGTTCTACAGCTGAAAGGAGTGACGGTGGCCATGGTGGGGGACGGTATAAATGACTCCCCGGCCCTGGCAGCGGCAGATGTTGGAATGGCGATAGGAGCAGGCACAGACATAGCCATAGAAGCTGCAGACATAGTCCTCATCAAAAGCAGCTTAGAAGACGTAATCACAGCTATAGACCTTTCCAGGAAAACCATGTCCAGAATCCGTCTCAACTATGTCTGGGCCCTCGGCTACAACATTCTAGGCATGCCCATTACCGCCGGAGTCCTGTTCCCGTTCACCGGAATCCGATTACCTCCTTGGCTTGCCGGTGCTTGCATGGCTGCTTCCTCCATCAGTGTTGTCTGCTCCTCACTTCTTCTCCAGTCCTACAAGAAGCCATTTCACGTCGAATACGCCTAAATGATTGTTCCCGGAATACTTACATTCCTTGCTGTATCTTCTCCGGTGACTTCCGGCAACCTCAGAGATCATCTCCCATTCTCAAGTGTGCAAGCTTGTGTGGTACAACCGAACCAAAGGGAGTTTCACCAACAGCTTTGGAACAATTGTGTAAATAATTTTTGATTCATCACTTTTTTTAGCGTTATGATGACTTGTGTTGCAGCTCGTGTCGGTACACGTGGCATAGCATTATTTCCTTGAACATGACACGTGGCATGCTATGAATGGTGATTGCCATTTTGTAATATTAGAGTAGTTCTGGGCTGTTTTTGAAATATTAAAGAACATACGGGACGAAGAATTTAAGAGATGTAAATAGTTTTGGGGGAGTTTGTGTAATATTGTGAAAGGTATAGGATAAAGCACGTGCTTCGCACGTGGGATCAATGGCCAAAAAAAAACGCAGTGGGAAAGAAAATCTTGTCAAAGCACGTGAGAGGCACGTGGGATCGAATGCCACTAAAAACGCAGTGCGAAGGAAAATCTTGTCAAAGCCGCGCGTGGAGGTTGCAGGAGCCATCGCCAGAGAAAATGCCGACTCCAACATCTGCGTCGACGGCGACTCGCCGAGTGCCGGAGGACATCCTTCTCCGTCTGAACTCAATCGACGCGAAAGAGAAGCTTCAAGCGTTAAGAGAAGTGAAGAACCAAATAATCGGCAATCGAACCAAGAAGCTTTCGTTTCTCAAGCTCGGAATAGTTCCAGCGGTCGTCTCGGCCTTAGCCTCTGCGATTGAGGATGGTTCTGATTTGTCTCTTATTGTTCAGTCCGCCGCCGCTGTCGGCAGCTTTGCTTGCGGATTCGATGCCGGAGTCAAGGCTGTTCTTGATGCTGGTGCGTTTAGGGTTCTTGAAAGGCTCATAACTCATCCTGATGATAAGGTAAACTAATTTGTTGCATAAATTGTTGAAATTAGTTTATATAGGTCCGTAGATGGAGAATTCTGGTTCTTATTTAGGTCAGCTTTTGTATGATTGGTTAGGTTTAGCAATTTACATAATGATTGAGGTTGGCTATTAATTCTTATTGATAATTCATTACCAGTTATGGAAATCCTTACTTTTGAATTGTGGAATAGGCAAGAAAGCTCCTAAATCCATTGGTGAAAATGTGTATGTACCCATCTTTTACTCGAGAAGTGTAATTAGTCTATTAAATTGTATAGGATGCAGCCAGACCTACATTTAACCATTCATTTTGTTGGATGAAATATTTCCTCTCCTTTATCCAAAGGTTGGATAAGTAGTTTTCTTGGTCATATTGTGAGTCTTCACCGATATGGTGCAGCTCTAGGACACTTTCTGATATTGTAGTTATTGTTTAGAACAAAAAATTTAGAAATATTTAAGTATCATACTTTAACATGAACACTTGATAATTTTCCATAAGCACGACTTCATTGGGTTTGTCATTGGTAGGGATCTCAGGCATATTTCCTTGATTTGTTTCTGGTGCTCCTGATTCCTGAAACAAACGCAGCTAGTCTGATACATTTGAAGTAGTTCCTGAGAATAACTTGGCTACCTATAGCTTGCTAAATTCACATCTAACGTTGGAAACTAATCCATTTGATGATGGACAAGTTAATTTGGTAGTATTGAGTAGCTAAAGCCATGTGTGGTAATATGAAGTTGTTTACTGAAACTCATGCTTTCAATAGTCTGGCACATGGTATTCTTATTGGATATGCAGTCGCAAATGTCTGTTGATGGGATTTTGAATAAGTCTCTAACTGCACATAAGAACATACAACTTGCTTTTTTTTTTTTAATAATTTGGTTCTGACTATTTGTCTTGTTTGCATGGCTGTGATTGTTCCTAGGTGGTTGATGCTGGCGCTCGCTCTCTAAAAATGATATATCAATCAAAATTGGCTCCCAAGTATGAGTTCTTTTCAGGAAAACAAATGGAATCCCTTCTTTCATTACTAAATAATGAGAATGAAAACCTTAACGGACTCGGGTTGAGCATTATAGCCCATTCATGCGAGACCAGTGTAGATCAGAAGACATTATGTGAAGCTGGCATTCTGAAGAAAGTTGTCGATCTTCTTGATGGTTCCATGAATCTGAAAGATGCATGCTTAGAGTCTCTTTCAACGCTCGTTAAGACCAATATTGAAGTCATTGCAGAACTAGTGACTCCTGAATGCGGAACGGCATTAAGTTCTATAATTGAGCTGATCAATGATAAGTCTCCTCGAACGAGGCTACTTGCTTGCTCATTCTTAACAATTTTGAGGAACTCAGACCCTACTCATCTGCAAGATGCAAGTCTTAAAACCAAACTGGTGCAAGCCTTACTTGAACTAGTCGATGATGCTAGTCAAGTCGGGGATGATGCGTTGTTTGTCTTATCAGAATTAATTGTGAAAGAGGACATGCAGAGACTAGCTCATGAAGTAAATGCTGTTATCAGACTCTGCAGTCACTTTTCACAAGATACTTTGTCTGTGAAGAGACTCAGTGGTATACTACTGGCATTGGCAGAGCTTTGTTCAGTGCTTGAAAGCTGCAGATCTAGACTCTTGTCCATGCAGGTCGGCTTTAGTTGACATTTTCTATGATATGACTGAGCATTAATATGTTATGTATTTCAAAGATGGTTTTATATAGAGGAATACTTACTTCTAATCCATAAGAAGCAGACATCTCTTCTCCTTGTTCTTATCCAGTTTACACACATGAAATGGAAATAGTTACCTATGAAATTTTACGAGTGCAGGCCTTGAATTGGATAACTGATTCACTCACCCATGACGTACCTGAAGTGCGTGCTGCAGCTTGCATGTGTTTGAAAAACCTCTCTAGATCCGTCCAGGTTAGTTATTAGACACTACATGATATTCTTTGAAGACTTTACTTCAAGCGACATTTCTACTAATATAATGCCTGTCAGTTTGTAAGCACGGGCCGTTTTATGACCGAAAAGACAATCAAGTCCTTGGTTTGCCTTTTACAAGACACGACTCATTCTGTGCAGGTACCCTTTATATATTCTTCATCCTTATTATTATCTAGTCTGTTGGGCCCTGAACTTTTCATTTGTGATATGGTATTCAAATTCTTAACCGAGAAATGTCTGCTCAGTTCAGAACCTCAAATCCTGACGAGTGAAAGGCATGTTCGAATCCTGACATTATCAAATTTGTCAGTGATAAACTATGTGATAGTTAGTGTCTACTTACAGCCTTCAACTTGGTATATTTTCACGAGCAACTTGAATGATCATGATATGAACACTAGTATGTCATTCCAGTGTTGTGGGTGGGCTCTGGGATGAAATTTATATGCTTAGCTTTGATATAAACTATATACACTTCTTTTTCAACAATACTTGTAACAAAAACTATTGTTTGTCACTAATCGGTATTCATGTTGTGAGAGTGGTCGTCGTTGACATTGATTGACTGGTTTATCTTTTCTGAAATTAAGAGCTAGAAGTAGCAGAGAGCCACTGCTTTTGTCATTTACTGGAACCCCTAGTCAAGTTTGTTGCATCTCAATTTATAAATACGCTCTCCTTGTACTGCTTAACATAGCACCGCACATGATAATTAAAGATTGTAATTGAAAATTACCTGAATCTTCAATGTCATCTTTGAAGGTTGCTTCTTTGGGCGCACTTAGCAACATAGTGGTTGATTTTACTTTACGAAAGTCACTGTTTATAGAGTTTGGTGGACTACATCAGCTGATTGAGCTATCAAAATCGATGGACACAAAGTTTAGAGTAAACGCAGTGAGCGCTTTGAGAAACTTGGTGTTTCATGCTGACAATAAGTGCAAAGAAAAGGTTTTCTCAAACCTGACAATTCCACTCATAGAAAGTTTGATCTTTGGTATGCATCACTATCAGTAACTACAGTACCGGTGATAAAAAAAATTAACTTTTGTATTTTTTGTTCTCTTGTCCATCAAACTGACCCTTATATTTATATCACAGACATTGAGCCATCTGTTCAAGAACAAGCTTTAGCTATGGTTCGCAATCTGGTTGATGGATCAACTAGCAATACTGATTTTGTATTTGCTGAAGAAAGTGCTATTCTGAATGCTGTCAGTAAGCAACTGCAGAATGCTGAAGTAGTTGAAGTTCAGATCCAGGTTAGAAGTCGTCATTGAAAATGCTATGTATCCTCTTAATTGTACTTTGGGTACCAACTGTGGGGAATGGTTATGGAACTTTACAAAGTCCTCTCCTTAAATTTTATTTAGTTTTAGATCCCCCTCTACCAGACTGTTGATTTTAACTATCATTTTTAATGTCATTATACTGCTTAAGCTTTGTCATTATATGCCTTTAAGATGTTTGTTAAATTTAAATCCTTCCCCCTCTTAAGTTGTGATTCTGACTATTTACATTGATGTCCTCAACTGTTTTTATTTTTTAAAATTTTTTATCCTCAACTTGGTGCGGCTTCTTGATTCAGGGAATGTGTGTACTGAGCAATGTAGCTAGTGGAACTGAGCTTCACAAGGACGCAATTATGCACAAAGTTGCTCCAGAAGCTATTAGCGATAGTGACTCTAATACCATCAAATTTCTACGAAGTGCTGACAGCAGATTACGAACAGCAACTATTTGGACCATTGTAAATCTCACACTTCCAGGCTCTCCTGGTGCACATAGACGGGTTGCAAGATTACGAATTGCTGGAATCATTCCTCAAATAAAGACCATGGTCAATGACCCTTGCTTAGATGTGAAAGTAATTGATTCTCTTCTCTCTTTTTTCCCTGGTTGGTTTTCAAAAAAAAAAAAAAAACAGAAGAAAGAAAACTACATGATTAATACTTGCTTTATTATCTTGTAACTAATTAACCAGTGAAACTCTTCCATTGCAGCTTCGTGCTATGACAGTCATGGAGCATTCGGCGTCAGTTGGGGATGGTTCTGTCACTGTATGATCTTGCATTGAGTAGAAAACATGGAATCTATAGATGAGTTGTATGTTAGTATCTGAATGTGTCTCTCAAATATACCATCATCCAAGCTGGAGGCTGCTCTTGCACAAATTTGCAAGGTACGGTTCTGCCACTGAAACTTTTATATTTAAACATATTGTGTTCCTATAATTTTTATAACATCATGATATTCACATCCATGAGGATCTGAATTTAATTGGGGACAAGTACGACCACTTGACTTGGGAGTTGGGACCAGGCATATCTTGTCCTATAACACTACTTTCTTTCCCGTATATGATGCGCAAAAGAATTGATGTTAGGATTTTTATCGAATATGATACAGTTTGCTTCACACCACCTCGCTCGCTGCTTCCATCTAAATTAATAATGTGTGCTTGATTTGTTCGATATCATGTTTACAGGTGTTACATGGTGCTTTGATCATCCAGATCATATCAGCAAGAGGAGTTACATTACATGTTGTTTGGCACTCTCATATTCGCAGGTGCATTTTTCGATCACATATTTCCCACTGCCGCATTTACCAGTTTTTTTCCTTTGTATGACTTGTCAGTTCTCTATGCTCGTACAGTTTCTGCCATCTATGTTTGCCGAGGGTCTACCCATGTCTCTTACACAACTAAAAGCATGAAACTCTTCAACCAACTTTTTTCTTAAATTGAGTGTTGGATGAAAGTAAGACACCTACCTATCTCCAGCCACTTACTTCCTCAGTCTTCTTACTTTTATCTGTTTCTCGATGTTGTCTAGTCTAGTATAGAAGCCATATATTTCTTAATGAGTTTCACACATATACATGATGCATACATACGAGTTCTTAATGTGATTGACCATTACTTGGGCACCAGTAGTTAATTCCATTTTAGAGCCTCCAAAGTTATCTCTGCATATAAATAAATACGAACTATGACGCATTCACTCTATTCTTGTGCACATACAGCATTTACATCCTTCACATCTCAAATGGTGTGCTGCTTGCTGTGTTTCACTTTTTTGCAACTTCCATGTTATCCCCAGTCACTGAACTCCAAGCACACAAAATTTGTGCATTTAATTTGCTCATGGGTATGTGTATGTCGCCGCGGCGCTCCTTATTCCTTCTACATACCATTAAACGTGACTTTTGACATTTTTTTCAAACATGTTTTTCCAACTCTGCTGCTGATTGACGGCATACAAATTTCTCATAAAACCATTTGGGCGGGGGGATGCAGTTTTATTGTCATCAACGCCACCGCGTGTTTGGTAATTTGATTGATTAAATCGTACATACACTAATGAGTCATGAGTGGTGTACAAAACGAATCCAATGCATTGCTATGATAAAACGCGTAGATAAAGTAGTACTATGTGATAAATATATTTTAAAAAATGGTGTTGGGAGGGGGGCACACACGTGTGAGGTTTATTGTATCATGTGGGCTGCTGATGCTAATCTAGGATACTCTGCTGGTGTCCCAAAATGTCAATCAAACTCTGCTGGTGTCTGTGTATATACATATGTACAGATAAAAGTTAAACCGACCCCTAGTCTGTCTACTGCTACGTGCTACTACCATTGTCAAGTTTTTAATGGCACGAAAAAAGAGGCTTTTTCTTTAATTGGTATCATGATAATATTAGTGCAGCACCACATGACTCATTGTCCCAGGCCAACCAGAGCATGAGCAACCTCTTCTCTCATTCCTGTGTGCTACTCACTCTTACACTATTGCTTTTCCTGCTAACTGCACAAAAATACCACCAAAATATATACACGCTCTTTTATTCATCTGGTTCGTTTAAAGCTGGAAAATGTATCTGAGCAGGTGCTTCTGTGTATTGTAATCTACCAAGTATCTGACACGCTTCCCTTCTTTTTTATCAATGACTGAACAGGAACCTAACTCTTGATTCACACCATCTTGACTGTTTGGTGAAATCCATTATCCTCACATTCAGTTATTCACCATCTCAAAAACCATGGACTACTCACCTTCTCTTCCTTAACTAGCCTTTCCCTCTTGCATATGTTTCAACATTGCACATCTCAAAACTAGTAAGCTGAATGGGTCCAATTCTTGCAACCTTAATATCTATGTTTATGTGTATAAAGTTTATGCTACTGTTATCAATTAATGAGATAGTTAAGTGGTGCCACCTACTCCAATATCTTCACTATAAAAACCACACAACTAGATTTATTCTTTCATTCATTCACACCAACCCTTTTCATTTCTCCATCTCCATTCCATATACCCATATGTTGTGTATCATCTTTCCTTTAGTGGGTCTCTCCTCATCCACTTGATCATCTTCATCATCATCACTTGCAGAATACTTTTTCTTGAATCAAAACCAGCTTTACTAGTTGTAGCAGGTTTCATTTCCTTAACCGCATAATATATCAGCACAGTTTACTTCCCCACTTTTTGTAATCCTTATAGTAGTGGACTATTCTACTGTCTCTCTCATCTTTCTTGCTGTGCAAAGAGTTTGAAGCAGAAGACAAGTAGCAGCAGCTTCAGCCATGGCCACAAGGAGAAGAGCTGTAACCAGGTCAAGAATCACAACCAGGTCTTCCAAGGCAAAGCATCAAGAAAGAGATGATCAAGAACAGCAGCAGGAACATACTACAACAGCAAGCCAAGCATCAACCGTCACTGCTGCAAATTTGGTGATGTCAGCAGACCCCTGCTCACCTTCACCTATGAAAAAATCTGATGGGGTTGTTGAAGCTTCTGAGAGAGAAGATGAAGATGTTGGAAATGGTGGGTGCTGGTCAACCCCTAAAGCAAAGAGGTTTCGCATTCCTGAGATTGAGAGCTGCCCACCAGCCCCAAAGAAGCAAAGGGCTGGCAGTGTTGGGAACTGTTCCTTGCGTACGTCATCCATACCCTTCTTCACCCCGCCTGAGCTGGCTGAGTTCTTCTTCAGAGTCTCTGTTCCAAAAATGTCCACAGTTTGAAGCCTGACGTCATCTCTTCATCATATTGTTGTTACATGTATACAAATAAAGAACACCCATCGCTGAAGATGCTCTAGGGTTTTGATTTCATGGAGATTAGAGATTCAGAATCAAGCACGCCATGAGGGTTTTTGGATAGATGCTATGACTAATTAGGGTTTTTGTTGGTCTTGTTTTTGAGATAAGTTAAACTGATTTGTGTGATCCAGTGATTGGATGTTTGTTGTGAGTGGTCCAGTGCAGTTGCTCAAAAACCCAGAAAATAGGGTTTAAGATTTGATTAGATGTGTGGTTGTTGTTGGTCAAGTTCTTGAATGGGTTTGCTTTTGTTCTTGTTGGAATTTGATTGATTATTGAAAAAGAGTTCACAAATTCATTCAATCCAAGCCCTTTATTGATTTGAGTGTTTCCACTTTGAAAACTCAAACCCTATTTGAAATTGAGCACTCAAATCAAAAGTGGAGGATGTGATTTTTAGGTCATGAAATTTCCCCATTTCAGAAATACAATTACAAATTTACACCAACTCATGAAGAAAGGCATGACTTAATTTATTGATTTTGTAAATTTGAAATTAAATTTCAATATAATATAGTTTAGTTCATCTTTTTAAATTATATCATTTCGTCCCATACTAAGAATTCATTCGTCAGAGCTTTATGCCAGACAAAGTACAATTTCTGTCTCAAGATAGAGAAAATTGCCGGTGACTCCATACTCCTATCCTCAGGTCATATCGCCGCCACGATCCTAATCAGCTGATCTGTTTGCGCTCTAAAACCTTCTAATAATTTGATGATACATTAAAAATCGATAGACATGCATATGATTTGAGGAGACATGTAGCCTTGTATTTAGGTGTGGTTTGTCTTTTAAATAATTGTAGCATGAAGATTGTCAATGTCAGTGTTTGATTCTCAGCCAACTCCGAGCAACAGAATCCAATGAAAGTTTACATAAGAGTTCAATTAGTCTGATAATATTTTAAATCAGTTCAGTTCAATTTAATATAAATTTGATTTTTAATTGATATGACATTGCGGATAGTGTAAAGTTACGTCATATTGTACACTGATATCGATCATCGATTATGCAAAATTAGCATAAGAACGACTCTCGATTCCGCTTTTAATAATTGTGTTTCGGATAGGATTAGCTCAACTTAGGAGAGCACACAACAAAGAGCTTAATTTCATCTTATAGACTTTTCACTTTGCATTATGCTTCGTCGTTTCGATCATCATATCGGATGAGGAATCCTAGGTTGTCTCTCAAATTCCGACCCTCGTCACATAACGACGTCGTTTCTTAATGGGCGACAGGGCCTTATAAATTTGGGCCGTAGAAAGGCCCAATTACGACTCCAGTGGGCCGCACTGCACTTCAGATCCATCGACGGGTGACGTCATTATCTTATGCATCACCAACATTCCATTAAGTACCGAAGAAGCGATAAAATCCCACATACGAGAAATCTCGCGACAAAAAGATTCGTCAACGGAAATCAAGTAAGCAGCTTTCCACGATTCTCGACTCGCTGTCACCGGCAGACATGCGATTCGGATCCGTTTCTAGCCACTGAAACTTTCTTTATTTTTTTGTTGTTATTTGGGTAATTTGGGATTCTAGGGTTTAGTGAGGTTCAGTTTTGTTTGCTGGTTGTTGATTGTTGGGATTGTGTTGTTTCAAGCTGCATGTGATCTATTTACAAGAGTGTGCGGTGATGGGTTGATTGGTGTGTGATGGTTGGTGCATGACGATTTGGATTCTTGTTTCGAATTTTGAAGTTGGTTTTTGGGGAATTTGAATTATACTGATTTTTATGCTCTTTCTATGTGAAAATGAGTGAATCTTACTGGTTTGGTGCCGCATGCTTAACTGTTTACCTTAAATGGAGTTGGGAGGAAGTGACTTTAAGCTTTTGTTGGTGGTGGGAGTTGGCAGCAGTTAGCTGAGTTTCCAACTGAAGTTTCTGGGTTGGGCTTATGTGCTTAACTGTTGTAGCTAATTTTTTTTGTTGGTATGGAAACTATTTTTTATGCGTGTCTAATTTGTTTTCCTGGAGTCCAACATTCTCTGTGGAAGCTGAATAAAGAGATTGTGTTAGCAGAAAGCTGTGTTAGGTAGGTATTGGTTTCTTATCATACGCTATCTATGTTGAAAATTCATTTATCTTGTTGGTTCCACGGCCCTAAAATAGTTTGTCCAGTACAAATTGAAATAATTTTGTTATGATTTTTTATTTCAGAAAGTAGGAGCTGTAGATACTTAGAGAGACATGTATTTTTCTAAATTGTTATGTAGATTACAAAGAATTTCTGATTAGTATTGGTTGATAAATTTCCTTTTTGGCTGTCAAACAGTTCTATAACTCAGCTATGACTATTGATCTGTTGTCCCTTTGTAGATTATACTGGTAGATATATGTATTTACATGTTTGCAATGAACACATACTTTTGTAGGTGTTTGGGGTCATCAGGTCTTCTTTTATTCATGGGGTATGGAGACTTGCCGACGAAACCAGAAACTGCAAATAGGCCATCAATAGACTTGCAGGGAAATCCTTCACCTGCCATCTATTCTGAACCTTGGTGGTGCTCCACTGGTTACAATCCAGCTCCTTCAGTTGTCGCAACAAGAAATACCAGCAACCAACCTTCTCGCAGTCTGGAGTCTAACACTGTGCAGACATTTTCAAATGGTGGGCCAAACGAGGATGCTGATGATATTGATGTTAGTAAAAAGTCACAAAAAGAAGCTGACCACCAACAAGGTAAAACAGAATCCATGGCCAGCTCCTTTCTATCTGTTAAAGCATCGGCTGTAGTTTTTTGAAGCGTCATTTGGCAATTTATTCTGAAAGTTTTCCTGTTTACCTTGAAGTGGGGAACAAAAGGGGAACTGATTTTAGGAAAATTAAATTTTTAACTTTGTTGCAAGAGATTCAAATATTGATGGAGCTGTCAGATTATACTTTCACATGGCAATCTTTAACAGCTTATGATTTTGCAGCATGTTGAGTAGAATGTCAAACATCCTGTGGAAAAATAAAAACAGCAATAATTAAGCAATTCATCTGTACTTAGAAGAAAAATGCATATGAGTACTGTATTTATGTGTACTTATTGTAGCTTTTGAGTAGAACATTCAGCGAATAACCATCAGACTCCCTGGTAGGCATGTGTTGGCTGTTTGGTAAACAGAGTTGAAAATGATTTTGCTAGCTTCACTATGAGTACGTCAGGTTCTTTCGAGTACTTTGAGTAAACCAACATGATGACAATATGCTGATGATAGAACAAAGTTGAAGTCTGTTCATCGACTGTGTTAATAGAATGTTCTAGTTAGAGTGGATTTCTCGGTGGCTTCTATACTTTATGTTTTGAAGTTTGGCCTGCTAAGTTTGCATGCTTTCGAACTGTTGCTACTATGTGTGTTCATTTATACTTTCATCGAGTCCCTTCTGTTTGTTGGTTGGAAGCCTGCCTCTAGTGTGCAATTAGTCTCATGATTCAAAAAGATTTTTTACATGGATGCTTTTACTTTTTCTGTTGAACATAATGTAAGCCATTTAACATTCATGAAAAGTCTCTCTTTGTGCTATGACAGAAAAAAGCCTTCACCGAGATAACAACAATATCATGCCTGGTGCTCCCACTTCTGGCACTGATAATTGCTTTGCACAACATCCTCAACTTGAACTTGTTGGTCACACAATTGTAAGTGAAGTGTTCAACTTCTCACGCTATTACTTAACAAAAACACAGTTGTATGTTTTATGTTAGGAATGACATCACTTGAGTTAACAAAATGATTTACGGATTTTCTCATTAATTTCAGGCTTGTGCACCAAACCCGTATCAGGATCCCTACTATGGGGGTATGATGACAGCATATGGGCCTAAGCCTTTGGTATGTTTTTATGCTTTTTTAACCTAAAGCGTAGCTAAGTTCTTTTTCGTCTTTGTTTTCTAGTTTCAATCCTTGTTTTCTTCTTTTACCATTTTTGGCTATGCTATGGTTGGTATGATACCAAAAATTAGAGCTACTACTGAAATACTGCAATATGGAGTTGATTAACCTAGGAAACGGGATAGGGAGGAATGTATTGCACATATTGTCTGCTTCTGTAATTCCCACTTATTCTTCTATTGGACACATGTGTTTGGCGAACTTGTTCTTTCCAGATTTATCCTCATCCACTTGGGCCACACCATGCTAGGATGCCCTTACCTCTTGAGGTGGCACAGGAACCTGTTTATGTAAATGCTAAGCAGTATCATGGTATTTTGAGGAGAAGGCAGTCACGCGCTAAAGCTGAACTCGAGAAGAAACTCATAAAAGTTCGCAAGGTACATTCCAAATTCTCAACTTCAATAACTAATTGTGAAACTTGGATTTGCCTCGAGTGATAATGGTGACTAGTCCATTACAATCGTGAGTTCCCACCATCTGTTGGCTCAAAATAATTGTCACGGCATCGTGTCTCTGCGGAAGAGTTCTGTGCGTTTCACCCTCTGTAGATATTTATTTATGATGATAAAGATTTGAAAATTTTCAACTTTGCCAGTTGTCCATGATGTGCCATTTGGAGGCTCACTGATGTTACTCATCCGCATACACATGCTGGAGTTTTTGATCTGTCTAGTTTTTTATATAATGTGCAGCCCTACCTCCATGAATCTCGGCACCAACATGCTATACGAAGAGCAAGGGGTACTGGAGGCCGGTTTGCTAAGAAAACAGACGCTGAAAATAAAGGTCCAGCTACAGCACAATCTGTGAGCTCTTCTGGTTCAGAACCCGTGCAATCTGACTCTGCTGAAACCTGGAACTCTGCCAGAGGACAAGAAGAAGGGAAAGGATCCTGGTCGCATAAGCACAATGAGCAGAAAAATCAAACAACTATGGATCAAAATGGTGGGTATATAAGCGGCAGTGCCTTCCAGTCAACCTCATACCACTCGGGCAGTAGGAATGAGGAAAATGACTGCTCCGCTCAGCAATGGGGAAGCATATATAGAAACAGTCAGGCCACTTCACAGAGGCGTTTCCCAATTCAGTGAGCCTCATGCTCCTCCTCTCCTAGTTGGCAACATGGTGCTGTGAATTTCACTTGGGTGGTGTATGGTGGTGGTGGTCGGCAAATCATTCTTGGCTTTGTTAACGTCCGGTGAGGAAGAGCTAAACAAACTAGTTGCACCTAGTCCTCTTCTTTCTTCTTCATCTTTTTAAGATCCTTGTGTGCTGGTTCTCATGTATAAAGATAGGGATGAATCAAGAACTTCCCGATCTGGGTGAACATCAGGTTTGTAAACTTGTTAAATGTAATTTTGAATAAACCCATCCTTGCCTTCAGAGGTTTGGGCTTGGTAATTGTTCCTTTATTGGTGGCTTATCCTCTAATTTTAACTGCTACATTTTTATAAATGAACCACTTGTGTTAAACCCAGTTATGAAGGAGCTCTTTATCCATCATCAGTCAGGGCATGCACAATTGCACCACTTGGAGACCATCGGTTCCAGTGACCTGACTAATGTATAATTGTTTGCTGCATGTCCTGGATTAAGAGATATTTGGTTGACCACAGTGCAGACAGAATCTTTGTCAAGCAATATCCAACAAAACTCCCAACCAGAAAGCTAAAAGTAGAATCAGATAATCCTAGCCTTCTCAGAAACACTTTTGAGACAAGTTACACATTGACATTGACAAATGCTCACGGCACACTGAGTTGAGGCACGGTAAAGAATAACCTTGAAAAAACAACTAACAATACTAGTGCGATGAAATTGGCTCAGTTGAAACCATTTATGATGGAAAATGAAGTGAGGAATGGGAAATAGCATTCTCATATTGAGAATGCAAAGATTCTTATATCATAATTCAATAAAAGACTTTGAGAGCAAAAACCAAAAGTTCGACAACTGAAACTTACAACCCTTGCAAAAGCAGCACTAATGAGAAATTCTCAAGCATCCATCTTCTCAATATCATCAAGTATGAGGGGCTTTGATTTCCTAGCCAAAAAGTCTGTGTTCTCTTGGAAAGGCGACTTGTAGAACTTAGTTGGTGTCCATAAATCAGGAGTCAGGAATCCATAGGTCTTTAGTAAGCATTCAAATGTAGCCTGCATTTCACCAAAACATCACACATAGTTGAAGACACAAACAAACCACACTCCTCGAAAAGATTATAGCAAGGCACTATTTAACCATACAAAATATAAACCAAGAAACTCAACAACGACATCATCCGGTCAACAAACTACCTACGTAAATGAACATAAACTACCAAATGGTTGTTTGGTAGTTTATGTTCAGAATGGAAAATAAAATTTAAGCTACCCTTTAAACAATAATGGCCTTATCAAGAACTACATTCAGAATTAAAACCAGTATTTCAGAGTGTGCAACACATGCTCTGATGCACACAGCTACACAGTACCCAATGAATCGTATAATGATGCAAACTCTATGCAATCTATGTAATATAACATCCACAATTCAACCATACAAAATGTGCTCATGAGCTAAACAAAAGAAGGAAATTTCAAACCTTGACAAAGTTTCCAAGAGTTTTGGTTGAACCACGGGAGGAAGTAAACACATCCTCAATTCCAGCAAACTGGAGGACCTTCTTAGGCACCCTAGCAGCCACAATTCCAGCACCACGAGGCGCAGGCACCATCCTGACAGTAACCGAGCCACATTTACCGGTCACCTTGCACGGAACTGTATGCGGCTTCCCAATCTTATTTCCCCAGTAACCCCTCCTCACCGGAATCACCGACAGCTTCGCCAACTGAATACCACCCCTGATGGCCGTCGCCACCTCCTTTGAGCATTTCACTCCAAGTCCAACATGCCCATTGTTATCCCCGACCACCACAAACGCCTTGAACCTTGTCCTCTGTCCGGCGCGAGTCTGCTTCTGAACCGGCATGATTTTCATCACCTCATCTTTCAGAATCGGACCAAGAAGCGTATCGATGATCTGATACTCCTTGACTGGGAGCGAATGGAGGTAGATTTGCTCCAGAGTCTGAATCTTACCATCCTTCACCAGCCTCCCCAGCTTCGTCACTGGCACCCACTTCTCCTCCTCTTCCTTCCTTGGACGGCGCCCTCCGCGTCCCCTACCACGGTCACCACCTCGTCCTCCTCTCCCGCCAAATCCACGCCCAAATCCACCGCGATCTCCTCCTCTTTCCGCCATGGCTGGTTGCTAAAATCTTACCTCTGCTTCGCTAGGGTTTGAAAATGCAGAGCCGAAGTGCAGAAAGTGAAGATCATATAGCGGCTCCGGATTAGGGTTTCGATGACCCGTTTATATACTCGGGCCAGGCCCGAAAATTTACCTGGTTGGGCTTAATAAGCCTGTGGATTCAGGCCCAGTTATTCTCATGACACGTGGAGTCGGATGATTCTTTGATCAACCGGTGGAGCTTACATTATGTGATTTCATCTCTGCATGACAGAAATCGGCAGCTTCTACAATCTTCCAAGACTATTTTCGAAGTTTTGTTTTCACTGATCGGAAAAGCTTCAATTCTCGACCGGCGTCGGAAGGTGAGGGATTCTCGTTCTTTGATTCCGAATTGTTCTTTTTGTGTAGGAATTTGTGAGATAGTTTTTTTTTTTTTTTTGGCTTTTTTCGTTCATGCGGTTGGGCTGTGTCGTTATCGAGATTTTAGTACCGATTTCCGATTTTTGGGGTGGTTTGTTGTGCACTTTAGTCTTTGTGTTTTTTTTATGTTGATGGTTGGAGTGGTTGACATGGATACTAGGATACTTCTATTGTTCTGTATCTGTTCTGTCGGATATTCCATAAGGTTGAGTACTGAAGTAATTGGTTGATATATGATGAAGCTATATGTTTCGAACTGTTGCGGCTGATTTGAAATTATGTGGATGGTTGTAGCTTGTTTTATTTTTGTAGAGAACTACTGGGTAATGTGTCAAATATGTGCTGATGGGATTTTTGATTCGTTCATCTGAATGTTTAGGATACATGCTGACCAGTTTTATTTTCAAATGAGTGTGAGGAGAGATTAGAAGAGTCTTGTATCAGACAACCATTTCGTTTCTTCGGTGTTTACTTTAATTTATTGCTGGATATTTAGATTTACTCAGTGCTCAGCAATAGGATCAAATGTTTTCCGTGCATCATTGATATGCAACCTGGTAGATGTTAACGTAATGTATATAATGATATAGTAGCAATACACATAAATAAACAGATTTACAAATGCTGATTTTTGTAGTAATGTTGGAAATTAGTGTCTGTATCCCTGAAGCTGTTTATTTGGTAGATGGTGAAGCTCTGTGTTTGATTCATTTATAGTTAGAATATCAGTGAGGATCTTGTTGTATGAAAATCAGGTATATGATGGTATATAAGCAGTGCCCCCACCTTTTTGAGAAGTCGATTTGTTGTTACTATAACCTTTTTTTTTTTTTTGCTTCCGGCCTAAATTTGAGTATCTTGTCCCTTATGTTTACATTATTGACTCTGAAGCATTGTAATGTGCTTGTGCTATGCATCCTTTCGGCCATTAGAGGTTAAGTATAGAGAATTTGTGTAGGGATGGCAGCCAAGTATATTGTGGGATCAGTCGCTGCGTCATTTGTTGTTGCATTTGCATGTGACTACGTTATTGCTGACAGGAAGCTTTTCGGAGGTGGGTAACATTACGGTTGTCATGTATAAGTAAATTTATGTTTGCTAAATCAAGAAAAACCAATTTATTTTTTCATACTTTGTTTATATCTAGGTACCACCCCCAAAACTGTTTCAAACAAAGAATGGTGGGAAGAAACTGACAAGAAATTCCAAGCATGGCCACGAACTGCTGGACCCCCTGTTGTGATGAATCCTATCAGCCGCCAGAACTTCATTGTGAAGTCCCCAGAATCTTAAAGATATAGTTAGTCGTGGAATATATATATATATATATCATAGTGAGAGTAATGCCGTAAACATCCATGCTCAATATTTATCACAGAAAATTCTAGTTGTGCACACTTTCTTTGTTGAATACTTGTTTTGCTGAGCTTGTTACTTTTTTAATAAGAAATTGTGTCTGCCACCTTCTGCAAGGTTTGTTTTATCTCCATGTTGATCGTCAACTTCTTTTGTGATATTTTTGAAGTCAGTCTACTATTAAAAATGTGATTTTATGTAGTTTTGTGTGTATGATGTATGGCTGGTATCTTTAAATGTGTAGGACAAATTTTCAGATCAGGGGAATCCATCGGTGAGTATAGAGCTGGAGTCAGGACCTCAGATCACAGTGATAGCTGAACTTGGCTTTCCATTCAGTATCAGCATCACTATGGTAAATTCATAGAGTAGTCAATTGCTTACAGAATAGCTAATAACCTGTAGCACTCTCTAGTGAAATAATATGTTCTGTTTTAGTGCAATGGAGAGTTGAGACCTTCCTGCGAGGACAGTGAATGCACTGTTTGATGTCTTTGGGATGAGAATGAAGGTTTCTTGCTGAACACATGTCCGCTAGTCTGTCGTTTGAGTTCTTTTTTTGGCAACAAATGTATGCTTGGCATTGATTTTTCCTTCAGCTTGAGGATAATGATGAGTAGAAGCTTGTAAATTATTAGGTTGGCTATGACCACTGTTAAGTCCCACCACTTTGAACGTCCTGGGTCGACCCCTAGAATATTTTTCATGACATACTTGCCCGTAAGTTTAGGTTGACCGGGCAACATTGGATCAAACACCAGCCCTATCATGTCGTTCTTGTATGCTCCCTGATTTTTCACATATAGAAAACTTCTTCATTGTCAAATATTTGCAAGTTAGTGATATTTACCTCAACATATGTAAATTATTGCTTTGAGATTTATCCCCTTCAATGTTATATATATATGGTGCCATGTAACTTGATGTTGGAACTTAAAGTTCATTTTTTGATTTTCAATTAGAAAATGTACCTGCAGTGACCAAGTTTGGTAGCTAACAAACGAGAGAGGGTAGCGCCATAATGGCTTAGGAAGATCAGGAAGCGGCCTGAAGTACCCTGATGTGATTGTATTTATACCCTGCACCAGAAATACATTCCATTAAAACTCAAAGCTGGTCTTTGTGTAATCTTGCATTATTTGATTTGAAATGTGAAAAGTCTGATAGTTTGTTACTATTTGCAGGATGATCAAGTACAATGAAGAGTGTACTTACAATGACTCCTAAGCCAGCCACGATCCCCATCAAGTAATTAGGAACTAAAGATGCTACAATCATCATGCAGCTCTCAACCACAGATATGGAGAAAATAAGGTTTAGGCAGGCATATGAAATGCGTGAGAATCCCGACTGGAAGTTCACCATAAAGTAAGTGATGATCACAGTGGATAAGGATATGGCAAGCAGGAATGGGGCAGAGGATATGAAATTCGAAAAAACATATGCAGTCACTGCATAATGCCCATTCAGCCTCTCCTTATAAAAGACCTGCAAAATACATGAAGTTCGGTGACACTGCATCTATTTGAAATGGGATTTTTTAGTTGGATGTAAGATGATACCTTCATCTCTTCGGTGAAGGATGGAAAGCCACCTATGGCAATGAAAGTCATGAAACCAGATATGAAAGCCCCACAACCTGCCCGTCCAAAGATTGCCATGTAGTCCGTGCCAACATCAAAGAAGATGGTACCAACAGCTAGAGATAAGGTGATGTATACAGCTATCCTTAACCAGTAATATCCCAGATCTCTGGACATGTTCACAATTGACCGCTTTGTTAATGTTCTCAGCTGCTTCCACCATGTGGCTTTGCTTCCTCTTCTTGTTTTTGCCGTCAGCCCTTTCTGGAATGCAACACGACCTATTCTCAGTATATTGCTGTGACAGTTCAAGGTAGATACATGTTCTTGATTTTGCAAGTTCTTACCATGCTTAAGATTTCTTGAGTTCTAGCTTTTGCTTTTGCTCTGAATGTTGACGACTTGTATTTCTCAACCAGTATTGCTTTGATGTCTGATGTTGCCATGCTGTGTACCAGGTTATCTGCAGCTTGCTCCGGCTATGCAAGCAAAGTAAATGAGCCAAGGTCAGAAAAGTTTCTCCATTTATGGAAGCTGTTGGTTCTAAGAGAATGATCACATACACAAGTCTCCAGAGAAGACTTCAAAATCTTGCCCACATCATCAAAATTCGAGTTGATACATTGGAGGAAGTGGTCAGATGGGTTCTGCCGCCTTGGACAGGGATATCCAGCCCATTCGAAGAACTGCGCTGACAGATTACAGAGCAACGAGTAAGTGAAATGTTGCAGTAACCAAATGAACGGCTGGCTGGTTCTACATACCTCCTCGGCCGAGCTTGCCTCGCCACGATACACAGTCTCGCCGCCAGAGAGCAGAAACAAGTCATCAAAGAGCTCAAAGACCTCGCTACTAGGCTGATGAATGGATGTAATCACTGTCCTGCCGCTCCTTGCAATCCTCTTAAGAGTTTGAACAACAAAGAAAGCAGAGGCACTGTCCAACCCACTTGTGGGCTCATCAAGAAACAAGAGACAAGGCCTTGTGAGCGTCTCTAATGCAATGCTGAGCCTCTTCTTCTCCCCACCGCTTATGCCCCTCAAGTGCCAGTTTCCGATCATCCGGTCCGCGCAATCTTGCAGACCCATCTCTAATATGGTGGCCTCCACATTGCCATTGATCCCTTCTTTGCTCATCGTACCTGGGAACCTCAGGTTTGCTGAATATGTGAGTGTCTCTCTTACTGTCAAGGTCCCCAACAACGTGTCTTCTTGCGTCACATAAGCCTATGGTTACATTCATGCAGACAACATTTCATGACGTCATTCATCCGTCAGCAAAGGAAAGGAAAGGAAATTTCTAGCCAAAATATTCATGACTTACAACACCACCATAGTCTAGTCTTCTCTTCTTGCCATTGAGAAGAATATCACCAGACATTACCAGGTTACTTGAGAGTCTTCCTATGATAACATCAACAGATTGAACAACAAACAACATAAGTCCATATTTTGACCTAATTGGGTATATGTTGGGGCCAACAGATAAATGATTATGTTACTGATAACTGATCAAGTCATTTTCATGTTGTAAGATTTGTGATCTCATTTTAACCCTAGGCCACAAAACTCAGGACTGGCCCTACAAGCTCATTATTCTAAGGCCTGCATTAATGTCACCACATTGAAACTATAAACATTTAGGAGCCATTGGAGGAAAAATTCTAACTAAAAAACATATGGATCTTGAGTAGGGTTGCCCTTGGGCTGCTATAAATTCGAGTCAGCTCATATCTCACTCACTGTCTTCTTGTTATATCATATTAGTTAATAACACAGGCTGAAAACCTAAGCTGACATTTGCCAAAAGTAATGTCTCATAATCATGCCTGTATTTAAGACTGCAGCTACCACAATCCAGCAAAGCAATCAGCATTGAATATTATAAAGCCTAATCAGGTCAACTGGGATCCAATAATGGATGGTCATGGATGGATGTGTAACGGGCAGATAGCTCTAGAAAAGATTTGACAAGATGACATCCACATTCTCCTCCTCCAATAGCAATTTCTTATGACAAAGAAACCTTGTCTGAATAACTAGGTAAATTCATATGTTTGTTATGTGAAATGTTTTTGTTGAATTTTGCTGGTTTAATTGAGCTTTCACTAGTTAAAATCTAGGTAGCAGAGAAACGGTAGTGGAAGCACCAAATAAAAAATAGAAACGTCGATGCAAATTATATTTGTATATAATTTATAATTATTTAAAATACTATAAATATTTTAAAATATACTTAATTATCTGGATAGGTTCTTTCGCACAGCAGAGACAAATTCGATTAATTGTTCGATAAACTAGGATTTCTTTTAATTTTTTTAACATATAAATTACCCTAAATTACAAAATAATCCTGCGGAGCTTCGGGCCCCTTCTCCAAATTTTAGGAGCTTCCGATGGAAAGGGCACCTCACCCTGAGTTACCGTTTCCGTGCTACTCACGTTAAAATGAGACATTCAACTCTATGAACTTAACCTTATGAGAAAAATGATTTGCTTATTTATAATTATAAGGAAAATGTTTTATTCAATATTTTCTACTTCACTTATAACTTTCGCAAACAAAACTTTATTTCCTTCAAATTTTCTTTTCATCCCTTCCAATATTCCAAAAAAGGATTATGATATTTTCATTCTGAGACCGTGAAACCTAACACTAACCGTGAAACGAAGAAGTGACCAGCAAGCTAGAGAGAGAAATCAGACCTGAAAGAGCATCGAGAAGTGTAGATTTGCCAGACCCAGAAGGACCCATGATGGCCATGAGCCGGCCTGGCTCGGCATATCCGCTTATCCCACTCAACAAACATTTACTGTTTTCATCTGCACGGCCAAAGTTGGATAACACCACACTGATATCCTTCCACACTAGGAACATCCGGCCATCGCCACTGGAGTACATGTTATCCATCTCAATCACGGATGCACCCAGATATAGAGAGAGAGAGAGAGAAATACCCAGAGAGAGATAGAGAGAAATACCCAGAGAGAGAGATAGAGAGAGAAATACCCAGAGAGAGAGAGAAACTAGAGAGGAAAGAGAGAGGAGAAAATGAGTTTGAGGAACATGTGATTGCACTCTCACAAACTTAGATTTATAATGAGATATTTTATGATGGGTGTTGTGTTGTGTTATGATATGCATTGCATATAAGGCTATCCAAAACACCCGTTTGGATTCAAACCCTAATCGCGTGAACAACTCTCAGAGTTTTGTAACCTTATGTTGCAAATCTATCTCTCCTTAGGGTTCATAATTTACCAAAAAGGGATCAGTCGTGTTAAAAACACAGTCACAGTGAGACTAAAAAAACTTGAATCCAACTGAACTTGAAATAAATGTTGCAACAAGAAGATACATATTAGTCTATGTAAGTTTGACTTTGGATTTTACCAGCAGCACGAGACCTCAGATTAGGGTTGGCACCATGAGAACTGGGACTTGTTAGTTATATTAGTGCGTATAATAAGCATGTATTAATGTCGACTTGAAGACTTTTTCTGACTGGTGGGGATCCGATATGGGTGGCCGTTGTTGGGTCGGCAACTAGTTTCATAGCATTTCATTGAATGAGGTGATGGATGGATATGGTTGAGAAATCCACAGTTTCAACTCTGAATCAATCTCTACACCAACACGCATCTCATCAATGATTCAAACTAGGGCAACTTGGAGGACTTGGTCTAACTTGCAGAAGCCGCCATCTTAAGCAATTTGCTCAGAGTTGAAGATAACTTCAAGATCTGAACACTGATGCACTTCAAAGTGATCAAATGGGGGCCTTCATCTGATTGATCCATTCTTTTTGTAATGTTTGTGAGTCCCAAAAGTCAGCCGGCCATTGTTGAGAACTTTGTTCCCAAATGTTTAGGTATTTTTGGTATACTTATGTTTGGCCGTTGTGTAGGGCAATTTCAATATCTCAAATCTGTTAGAGATAAGTACTTGAAGAATCGTTTCAATATCTAGTAAATTTACCGCATGCAAGTGGTGATTAGTAAAAACCTGTCTCCAAAATAGGAATAAAGGGTTTGCAATTTATCATAAATTCTTGATGTTTTAAGTGTTGCCAATAGGTTTGGGTTCGCCTGGAAATATATCACCGGCCGACATACTTGCCGGAAAACATTGGACATTATTTTTTGGGTACGAATGGATATAGGAGGAAGTTCGATGAAAAATATGCCACAAAAAAGTTAGGGTTTCGCGATTAGGGTTGAGTTTATCTTTCTAGAAGATATGACATTAATGTAGATGCACCTTGCCGAGTAGAAAGCTATAAAATTCATTAAATATGCTGGAGATGGCATCAGAGTCATCTTTAACTATTTTGGAATGGCCGGATCTCAACCATAGTGAAACCCTAAGTTACCCATAAATATGTTGAATTTATCCTGCCAGGTCCGTTCCTGACCTTTTATGGTCCTCTGGACAAAATATACATAAGACCAATTGTAACATAATATCATTCTATAAATATAATTTATAGTATAATTAATATCCACGCCCCTCAGAAAAAAAATGAACCCTGCCACTCCTCAGGGCCGGGCCTGCCAGGAACGACCGGGCTCTCCCCGGCTAACCATCTTGAGGGTGCTCAGGCGCCACTCGATTTTAGGGTTGCCTCAAAATCTATATTTTTATAGCATTAAACAGTAATGATGTGTTTACATTGCTATATAACATTGGAACACACTTAATTAGTTACAATGCATATAGTTGTGGAGTGGGGTTCAAGGTAAGGGAGAGTTGTGAGCATCCTGAGAAGACAATGACTGCAAAATCTGATGTCTTCTGGAAGGAAACTTAGTTGCATTCTTCTTCCTGAGCATGACGTCATCAATATTAAGCCGTTTGAGGGTCCGTTTAGCCAAAAAGTTCTGCAGTTGGGGTATTGATCTCTCCTTGAGCTTCATAACTGAGACAAATATAAGCTTGTGAACTACAAGAATCACCAGAATGGCCGCCAAGTCCCACCATTTTGAATGCCCTAGATCGATCCCAAGAACATGTTGCATGATAAACTCTCCGGTCAGTTTCGGTTCTCCGGGAAACATTGAATCAAACTCAAGCCCCATCATGTCATTCTTGTAGATCCCTTGCAATGCCCATGACTGATAGTTGATGTATGATATCGGATATCGCCAGAATGGCTTGGGAAGGTCCGTCATTGTCCGGAAAAACCCCGCTGACATCATCATTATACCCTATTCCAAAACCAATGTTAGTTAGAAACTTATAATCCGGATCTTGACACCCAAAATGAAACTTGTACAAGTTTCCCAAGATCACACAATGACTGACCCTTTTCTTGTGACGTCATCAAATGAAAATTTAAGAAACAATCAATCGTATAAGAAGGGTTTTGTACTAGTTTCCCAAGATCACAATGACTGATCATTTTATTGTGACGTCATCAAATGAAAATTTAAGAAACAAACAATCATGCATATAAGAAGGGTTTTGTACTTACTAGATAGCCGCAACCTATGATGATTCCCATCAGAAAATTGGGAACTAAAGCTCCGACGATCATCATGAGACTCTCGACGGCCGATACGCAGACCATAAGGGCTAGGCAGGTGTAGAATGGGCGAGAGATTCCTGTCCCGAACTTGACCATGTTGTAAGCAATGAGGATTGTGACCACACACATCACAATCAGGAAAGGGATTGCGGATATGAAATTCGATAGCACGTAAAGGTTGACTCCATAGTGCCCGTTCAGCCTCTCCTTGTGAAAAACCTGAAAACCCATCAGACATCAGATGGTTATAAAACTATAGCTCTAGATTTACACTTGAAACTCTGTAGTTATACCTTGAGCTCTTCGACGAAAGAGGGGAAGCCCCCTATGGCCATGAAGGTCATGAAACCGGCGATGAATGCGCCGCAGGCGCCGCGGGCGTAAATGGACTTATAATCTGTCCCAATGTCGAAGAAAATGGAGCCAATGCATATGGCTAGAAGAAAGTTTACAGCCATTTTCAGCCAGTAGTATCCTACATCTCTTGACATGTTCACAAAGGATCTCTGGGTCAGAGTGCTCAGCTGTTTCAGCCATGTTGCTCTGCTCCCTTGTCTTGGATTAGCCATTAGGCCTTCCTGCATTGCCAAGATAAGTGTCAAATTACAGCAAAAAGTAGTCAAGCCAGATGTGAGTTATGAAAATCACCATGTTTGAGATTTCTTGAATCCTAGCTTTTGCCTTTGCATTGTGAGCTGAAACTTTGTACTTCTCAATTAGTATGGCTTTGATCTGAGATGTTGCCATCTTGTCTAAGGGATCCGCCGCCTGCTCCACATCCGGTGTCTGATCCAGGTAAAAAATTGTGAGTGGACTTTTTTCACTGTCAGTTAGAACATCTGCATCGGTGAGAGCAGCTGCTGGATGATTTAAGGTTGGAAACCTTATAAACAAGATGGAAGGTGCTGATTGAACCTTGAATCATCTGGCAGCTGTTCTCATCGGTGCAGATGTTCTTAACTAGCAAAACTTAGAGATAAATATGATGACATACTTCTATAATGTGGAAAGGTAGGTTGAAGGAAGCTGACATCCTAAATGAATCGCTCAGAGTCTTGGTGACGGCATCAAAATCAGAGTTGATGCATCTGAGGAAATGATCAGAAGGGTTTCTTTTTCTAGGACATGGAAAGCCAGCCTGTTTGAAGAACTGTAAAACAAGAGAGAAAAGTTTGATTACGTCAAATAATTTCCATGTCATGAAGTGGTTACTGAGAGTGCATTTTTGGTACCTCCATGGCCAAGCTAGCCTCCCCAAAAAACACAGTCTGACCACTAGACAACAGAAAAAGGTCATCGAAGAGCGAAAACACTTCGCTACTCGGCTGATGAATGGAAGAGATTACAGTCCGCCCTTGCCGGGAAATTTTTCTAAGCGCCTGCACAACAAATAAGGCAGAAGCACTGTCCAACCCACTTGTGGGCTCATCAAGAAACATCAAATTAGGCCTTGTGAGGGTCTCCAGAGCAATACTGAGCCGCTTCTTCTCGCCGCCGCTTACGCCTCTCAAGTGCCAGTTTCCGATCAGCCGGTCCGCGCAATCTTGTAGACCCATCTCTTTTAAGGTGGCATCTATGGCGGCATTGATCCCTTTTTTGGTCATTGTGGATGGTAATCTTAGGTTTGCTGAGTAGGTAAGTGTCTCCCTAACCGTTAGGGTTCCTAACAATGAGTCTTCTTGCGTCACATAAGCCTAATGAAACAGAGCAAAAACTTTACTTTAGAGCTCAACTGACCTAGAAAATTTGATGATGGGGTAAGAATTTATCAGAGAACTTACAACGCCACCGGAATCGAACCGCCTTTTTTTGCCGTTTAGAAGGATATTTCCGGTCATTACGACATTACTCGCCAGTCGACCTTTAATGTAAAAGACACAAGATATGATAATCTTACCGGAAATGAAATGGGTAAGGTTTTAAAATGGCAAAAACTTAGTCTCAAAACCCTAACTGAAACCTAAGATGTAGGGTTTTTGCCAACCTGAAAGGGAGTCAAGAAGTGTAGATTTGCCAGACCCTGAAGGACCCATAATGGCCATGATCCGGCCAGGCTCAGCAACTCCACTAACACCACTCAGCAGCAACTTACTGGCCGCGCCGTCCGGTAGAATCACATTGAGATCCTCCCAGGCCAAGAACATCGGACCATCGCCGTCCGGGAAGGGACTTTTGCCTGCATAATTTTCAGGCTCCTTGGACATCTGAACCTCCATCGGCCAAGTGACAGAAAAACAGAGGAACCCAAAAGTGTAAAAAGATATTTTTGAGCAATGGTATAAGGACTTATGGGTTATTGAAGTTGAATTTGTAATGGGGTTTAGCAAGATTTGTGTAAGTGAGATCAATGGTGGACCTTGATTAGAATGAAGCAATTAACATGCAGTTGGGGAGGTAGTAATGGCTCTTTCTGACTTGTTCTGATCATACACTGTTTTTAAAGTTAAGGAGATGGCATTCAATTAGTCTCCTAGACTTCAATATGGGTTCTAGTTGCCAAGTTGAGACTACATGTTGTAGAGGGTGTGAATGCTCAAATCTCAAGCCAAGCTAGGTCAAAGTTAGTTAGGGTTCATCATTAAACTAATATAGAGGTCTCCAAAATGAACACCAGCTAGTTTTCTAGCATTGTCACCAATGTCTCCATCTTAAAAACCACAAAGAACTTAAGCTTGTGAGTTAGGAGAATGGCACTAGAACCGTTTCTTTCCAACCGTTTCCAATATGGTTAATGTTGTAGAGTGTAAAGTCTAATCTATACTGACCTAGAGCAGTTAAGTTTATCGAGTATTGTGGCATAATACAAAGTGCGTGAGCAAGTTTTGAGGATGTAACGATCTTCTCCGATTGAAAAACTATAGTGGATTAAAGTCTGCAAGCGGCAAGTGGACGTACCTCCCACCTTGGGAGCGAATTAGTATAATTCGTGTGCCAATTTTTCAATATCTTCCTCTATAATTTTGGCGATTACGTTTTTCTGATTCGTGGTGTTAGATCTACGTTCTAACAAATGTCTATTTCAAGAGTAATCTTCATTATGTCCTCGCCTCAATTTAGATCATACCGAACCAAACTCAGCCTAATCATATTACAATGGTTTAGGGATTGAGATAGAGAGAGAAAGTAAGGATTTAGGGCTTCTTGGAGAGACCCAAATGGGTGAAAAGGATGCTGTCATGAGGAGACATTTCTTCATTGAAATTAATCTCAAAATTAGTTAAGATTAATCTATTATTTATAACTTTAGGCATCCGAATTTGGTGTGTAGGGAACTAGGGATTGAATATTGATGTAGTTGACTCAAATTTATGGTAGCCAAGCCTCAAATTCAACCATTAGAAATGATGACGTTTTAGTTTCTGGATTGACTCATCCACCTATGGACCTATAGCATTCATGCTTGTTTGTACCCACTCGAAATCATAAACATCTTTCAAATCGATTTAAAGCTTTGTTAAGTTGGAGCCTCTAACAACATCTGCATTCGACCTTCAGTCATTGCTGAATGATTTAAGATTAGAAACTTTATGAAGGAACTGAAAAATACTGAAGGAACTGCTGATTTAAGACTGAAAAGTACTGTTGCACCTGCTGAAGCCGATGCATATGCTCTAATACAATCCTAGAAGAGGCACCCAAAACTATATACTCTGTGGGCACGCGCCAAGAAGCTACACAACATTACTGATCTCTGCTAGGGTTTCCACAACCACCATAGATTTTCCTGTGCAATCTTTTCATTTACTGCTTTGCAAATTTCTAGTGACCTGCCATGGATGGCTCAGGATGATGAGATGAATAGTTTACATCGTAGGATTTTAGGGTTTTGAATAATTTGACCTTACCCTAATAATTACAAGCGACAAGAGACTATTCTAAATGATTCATTAGTATATTTTTAAACTCAAAGAAATGCAACCAGCCATAAGAAATAGTTATTGCTACTTTGAGTAAACCCATCTTTTTCCTTTTTTTTTGGTTTTGTTTATTTTAATGTTACCGCGATCGGATTCAAAAATAATCTATAGTCCACGAGCTCTCCACGCAAAAACTGATTCATTATGACGCTACCCCTTGCTATAATTACAAGCCTTTAAGGCAAACTTCCACCATTACATGTAAACTTTTGATTGAAACCCAACAGTAGATACCCAAATCTATTTTGGAGCCCCGACTCTGGCCCCATCAGGTATCGAATCTGAACTCTAATTAACCATTATCATACTCCATAACCCAACAGTTTCAAACACAGGGGATTGGAGTTCTTTGCAGTAAGATCAACATCAATGGTGGATGAGCTTACTTGGATCCAACAATGAAGCTTGTTTTTTGGTTAAGCAATGCAGCAACATTTGATGATCTCCTACCTGTATGCTCTTTGACCTTGACATGTCTTGACTAGTATGAAATTCCAATCTTTTGGCCAGTGCAGTCGTTGAACTTGGACTTGATTTAGTCTTCTATGGTTGGATTAGGTATGGCCGGTTGAGGCTTGACGCCATTAATGAGCAAGTGCTTGAGATCCCAATCATTCGCCGGTGCAAGTAGATATGAGGGTAGTGGAAAATGGGCGCATAAATTGATTTCCTTACCTTCTTGCGGTATGGCAAGTTGTGTAGATCACAGTTATTGTGATCTGCATTGGAGATGGACCCTTGCTTCATTGACATTTTCTTCATGTCTGCCCATATCAACCGAATAAATGGCGCATGGACTCTTTTGTGCCCCAGCAAGTTGACACTTCGAATTAATTTCATGTCATTGTATTTGTATGCATCTTTCTTCTGTAGGCTTAATTTAGCAGCAAGTTATGTGCTGGTGAGGAATTTATAACTATCTGTCTTTCTGCTCAGAGTGCTGTTTTGGGATTTGATCCTTGTGGGCTTTGTTGTTTTTCTTGGGCTTCTCTTTTGCTGCTGTTATATGGAAGCTTCATCCTCAATCTGAATTCCTACATCCTAAAAATGGTTCATGTTACAGAATTCATCAGCAGTAAGGAAAAACCTAGTCTTGCTGTCAGGAGCTTAACAATATTACATTCATTGTTGAGAACTAGAGAAGTGGTAAAAACCCGTGTCGCGCACTTTGTGACTCAGTAATTTGTTGCTGAAAAAATGTGTAGTAACTTACAGAAGGGAGCAAGATAGAAATAGATATCTTGTACTGTGAATTTGATACTGTAAATGCAGGAGGGGTCAAACATTTGCAGGATCATTTTAAGTGAATGAGAGTATGCAGCAAAGCAAGAGATCATAGCCAGTAATTGACTACAGAATTTGTTGAAGTAAAATATCATTTTGGGGATCACATCTCAAACCTCTCCATATGGCAATCAGAATCAAGAATAAAAGATATAAAAGCAAGCTTATTTGAATCAGGTACTTGGCTTGTATAGCTTCATCACCATCTTCCTGTACTCTGCAAAATGTGAAAAAGGCCTCATCAGGAAATGGAAGAGATGAATGACAGTGTAAAATGATGATAGATAGGTAGTTAGGTACCTTCTTGGTTGCTCCACATAGCTGCTGCTTGATTATTCAGTGGTGAACTTGTGTTTGGTTCTGGAAGGTCACAAAGAACACAAAATCAGTTGCTATTCACACTGCAAGATTCAAGGAAAGCGAGTTTCAAGAAAGTGATATCTTACCTCCTAACAAGCTCTGGATTGAGAGAAGTATGGTTCTCACATCATAAGCAGATGACCACTTATCCTACACACATACCAAAATTCAACCAGAAAGCCGAAACCCCAGGCTTCTGAGAACATGTAACTTCCATCAAAATGAGATTCAGTAACTGGGATTTGAAGTTGAGGAGTACCTGGAGAATGTCCAAGCAGATGTTGCCATACAGATCCACGTTGGGATGGAAGCAGCCAGTCTCAAACTTGACCTTTGGCGGCTTAAATGGGTAATCTGTAGGGAATGCCAGTGACAGTTTATACTCGGTATCTTCGAACACAGTGTCCTTAATCCCCAGAATTGTCCCTTTCCAGATGAAAATGTTGTCTTCCTCTGGAAAAGCCGATATCCCAGCCTCCCCACTCATCTGAAAAAATCCGGCAAGAAAATAAATTAGGTGAAACAAAATCCAAAATTGATACAAGAAAAGTGTGTTGAATTTGGAGAAGTTGCTTACCATAAGAGCCATGAGTTCAGACTGCAACCTAATTGGATCAGAGAAAAAGATCGGCGAGAAATTCATCAGTTGAAGTTTCGAAATTGAGATCTGGAAAATTGAACTGCTGGTTGTAAAGATCGTATCGTACCTCTTGAGGACGGACTGAGTGTCGACGCTCTTGGCTTCTGGAATGGCGTGCTTGGACGAAGCGGGGGCGGCGGCGGTCGGCGCGGGAGTGTTGCTGTTGTGGTTATCCTGGTAGCCGTTGATCGCAGCCATGATTCAACACAGAGGAAGAAGAAGAGGGAAAGTGAGGGGTTTGAACCAGTCTCTTCTTCTTCAACCGTCGAGGGCGTGAGCGAGATTCCAGAGGGAGGTTGAGATTGAAGAGCTTTGAGCGGCTTTTAATGGCGGATGGGGATTAGGGTTTTGCAGAGGAGAAGGAGATTTTTAAATTTTGCGATTTTTCGACCGTTGGATTAATTGGAAGACGCTGCGTTTGCTTTGTGGTTTATAACGGCTAGTTTGTTGGCCGGCCGTACAGAATCCCTTGATGAACTCGTTGAAAAAGTTTAAATTAAATACATTACGGTCCCTTTAGTTTTGTTATAGTTGATTGGACCCATTAAGTTTCGTCTCTTACAAAGTTCCTTATTTTTGACTTTTTTATTTCGAATTGAGTCCCTGTGGATTGGTGAAAACTTTGATCGTCAATCAGCAGTAGCGATGAGCTCAGGTGGCCATGGCGAAGCTGGTTTCACCTCGAGGCAGGCGTCGATAAACAGTACGGGTTGTTAAAGACGTTTGCATTATCGTTCTCCAAGTGGCTATTCCTTTGTCTGATATGAAAGTCGCCGGAATAAATGGAGGCAGCCGGTGGCTTCCGCGGTCGAGGTGGTGGTGTTAAGATTGGGAGAGAAGGTAATTTTGATCTGATGGTGATCTGAATTGGAGTCGGTTTGCATTTGAGTGATTGGTGGTCAGTGTGTCGATGCTCCTAAGTGGGTTTCTATGGTTGATTTCTTGCCAGCATTGTAATTAGGTCTTCTTTCTAACTCCCATCAATTAGTTGATTGCAGGTTCTTGCAAATGAATACCTTTTTATGCCTGCGTGACGTGCTTACTCTGGTTGTTGAGGGTGGTCAACTTCTTGTTTAGCTTAGGATATGTCATATGTGTCGGATTGATGAACGTTGATATGTGATGTTTTCCATTTGGTTTGATCATCTTGAAGTATGCTATTTGTAGAAGTTTTGAAGGATGACCTGCAAACAACAATGAACCATTCTTTTTTTATGAAACTTGGATGCAGCTGCATGTGAATGATCAGCATCCTCTCGGAATTATCAAGAGATCAAAATATGATTACTTTGATAGCAACTATGATATTAAGTTTGATAACCTCTGCCCGCTTGTTTCTGTAAAAGCAGAGAGTACCGTTTGTGAATGGTTATAGTTGATATTATTTTACTAGACGATTCATGTACCGTGGAATGCAAAACACGGGGAAACCTGATAAACCACTCTTTCTATCATTAATACCTTTCGTCGTCTAGGGTCTAATAATTCAAGCTTGTCAGTCTCCTTTTTTTAAATATGATTCTTGTAGGCGGATCTGTTCATAGAAAGTCATGCAAGCTTTAGATTGAGATATATTTCTTTCTGCCATTCATATTAGGCGTCAAAATGTAAAAATAGGTATCTTCAAGTCGGGAAACGAAGTACTGTGATCACCATGACGGTTTCTCTATGTAGAAATAAGTCAATAACTGCGACTTATAATTTTGCTTTTTTGTTGCTCTTTATTACTTGATGCAGAATTTTGACGATGTCTTAGTTCGTGTTGACTATGTAGGCAGGAGTTACAATGACATGTATATTGTCGATTCTCAAACTGTTTTATGGTGTCATACCAAAGCTCACCAAGCTGAATTTTGTTTTTTGAATAAAGGCGTGATCCGTTCAAAAAAAGAGAGAGATATGATTACAAAGACCCCTGCCCTGCTAAAGCAACCAACACCAACTCAAAAGCTAACTAGGGAATCAAGCACACCCTAACAAGCTGTATTGTTGAGGAATGGACACACACACTTTCTTGTCATGGGAGATGTATATCGTAGAGACTCCATTGATGCCACTCATTACCATGTACTCCATCTGGTATATGCATACTAGTATTGATGCTGATTCTTTTCATTAATATGTTGATTTACTCGTGTAATTATACATTTTTCTCCATTGACCTTACAGATGGAGGAATGAGTTCGTGTGTTCTCTCCTGAAGAATGGGAGGCATCTGGATTGGATCCCACTGCTTATGCTTTCGAGTACTTACAGAAATGCCTTGAGGGTCTAGCACAACACTTATTTGGTAATGAACCCTGGCTGATAAGTGATAACCGAAACTGAGCTATCCAGATTTCTAAAAGTTTGATGCTTTGCTTTTATTAAAACATTTATGATATATCCGAGTACAATAAATCTGACTGAGAAAGAGTGATACATATAATTCAATATTGTTCTATGCATTTTTGCATGTTTTCAAAAAATTTCAAATTAGGATAATATGACTTCTCACAGCACACTTTAGCTGGTGTACATGGGTTGCAGAAAGCTACTGTTTGCTTGTTAACTTGTCTGAGGTGATATATCATTATTTCAGGTTCTGTGGAGATGTGATGGGTTAAAACATATTTCCCATTCACCAATCGTTCTTTGAGCTTGATATATATTTCAGGATTCTTCTATACTTTGTTTACTCATCCCTGTCTCTGGTACAAATTATGATCCATTTTTCTGCTGTCTGACGTCTTTCTCCCTTTTAATTGTATTGTATTGTTTTCGATATGGAGAAAAATGAAAATTCATTAATCTTTCTATTACATTTCTGCCTCCCGGACAAATTTCCAACCTTAAATTCATTTCGTTAATCATTGTCGTTTCACATATTGCCAGGGAAAACTTCTATTGTTCACTCATTTAAATGTCCAATAATTAGCTATATATTTTAATCAAATTTTGCTCAGTTGACATCTGAAAAACTGCAGGATGAATGGGTTGAAGTGCTTGGTTGTGGAGTAGCGGAGCAAATAATACAAAAAAGATGTGGCAAATCAAATTGTTCTTGGGCTTTTGGTCTTGGATTGGAACGTTTAGCAAGGTTTGGTTTGGCATTCTTGATAAACGGCTCTTTTTGTCAAGTGATGAACTATGCACCTCTTACGTAAGTTTTATTAGTATTACTTTTCTTTATCAATATTGGTATTTGCGGTATCTCATCACTGCAAAAAAGCTATTTTGCGGGTATGAAAACATTCCATGGGAACATATTTAAAATTTCTGAAATTTGTATTCCTACTGAGTACCAACTAATTTGAACCTCATCCAGCTTTCTAAGGGCCCAGCTTGGGGTCAAATTCAAGCCGTTTTTTCTAAGATAATGAGATAATGATTTTCTACTTTTGGTGCATGGTCAAACTACATAATACATTTATATTTCGACTTCAACTATTCACAAACTCATGGTATGCAAAAGCATGTTCAAGTACGATCAAATATAGGACTTTAACTTCTTTTTATAGATCGATTGGGCGTGATGCTTTTCAATTGTGGTAAACAATAGACTTAGTTGGGTTGGATATGAAAATTGTGATTGAAGTATTGAACATATTAACCTATGAGAAGTTGAGAACCGCACGACTATTTTCAGACTAGTAAAACTTGCTGCTCTTTTGCAGTACCCTCAAAGGCATAAGCTTTTGAATTAACGAATCATCCACATAAAATAACTTATGTGAACTTGTGAAAGGAATTGTCAGGGATGTTGCAGAGGAGGGTACGATTCATTCAATTTGTTTTGACCTATTCAACATACATGTCGACAGTGTCTCTAGAATTTAACATATGATCTGAGTTATGCTATTCAGTGTCTGACTGGTGAAACTGATAGACAGCTTCACGAATACAAAAGCAATGACCAGTCACTGATGGAATAGGATTGCTTATCGCTCCATGGAGCAATTACTGACTGATAAAGAAATAAATGAATTGCAGGTACATCTCAATGACGTTCACTAACTTGACGTCATTCATTTAGGCTTCAAGCTTGTACATGGAACTAACTTCTGCCCCCTAGAGATCAAGTCAATTATAAGAAAACCAAAAAAAAAATCATCTTTTCAATGTTTTCTGAACATTGAAACTGTGGTGAATTTGAGATTTTTGAACAACTTGGATAACATTTTTTGAATTTTCGCCACATTTCTTCGTGGTCAGTAACTAGACTGATTATGTGTTCCTCTGAATTTAACAGTCCGGAGCAACATGAGGGGGCCTGAAGCCTCAAGGTACATTCTCACTTTGCTTCTCGCAGAACTACAAGACAATACGACTTGAAAAAGTATTACTTTATTTTCCTTTCTAGATAAACTGACAGATGCGCAGCCACATCTTTCAAGAAGCCGTGCTTTTTTTTGGTTTTATATAATAAGCTTGTAGATATGAATTGACTATCTCTTCTGAATTTATTCTTTGGTGACTTTTGGTTTTGTGGGTGTGCAGATGAAAAGGTTGAGAAGATTGGTGAAGGTGCATATGGGGTTGTGTTTAAGGCCTCGTGATCGTTAGACAAATAAAACTATAGCTATGAAGAAGATTTGGCTAGAGCAAGATGTGATGGACTGCCGAGCACTGTAATCAGAGAGACCTCTTTGTTGAAAGCAACGCAGCATGATAAAATTATTAGGTGTGATGCTAGAATTATAAATTTTTAATATCAATGATCTCTTATTCATGCCCAGTTTTTTATATATACTCAAACCAGCAAATATCCTCATTACATTTTATATGACTTATGGGACGCACTTCTTGATATGGTTCCCAGGTTGCAGAATGTGGTTCACAGTGAAAAACAGCTCTCTTTTTTCGAGTATCTAGACTTGGATTTGAAGAAGCATATGGATACGTGCCCATAATTTTCAAAGCATCACGGGCTCATCAAAGTGAGGGAGTTGTTTATTTATCTACCCATATCTCATGATCTGCGGATTTTAAGTTAATAATCAACATGTATCTCCATTAACCACTTCGTATGAGGTATTCTAAGTACGGTTAACATGTATGAACTGTAAAGGCATATAATTACATACCAAAATGAAAAAAATTAATGGCTTACTTGTAGATGTACTTGCGTCAAATACACCTTGTCATCGCATTTTGTCGTTCCCATAGAATTATTCATCGAGATCTGAAGCCCCAGAATCTGCTGATAGATCGCCACACCAATGTGCTGAGTTAGCTGATTTTGGATTGGATCGAGCATTTGGCATCCCTGTACACATGGAGGTAGATAATCACAGTATCATACAATTCGCTGCAGTTGCTAATTTGGGTATCTAATCCATTGATGTCAAGTTAGCCATGAATGTGATAAGTTGTTACTTAAGCTATCCTGTTGGAGACTGCCAAAATAATGTTTTTTTTTTTTTTTGATAAGTTTACACTGGTTGGTTTTGTCCCCAAGAGTTCTAATCTTATTACATGATTAAAGGAAATACTGAAGTAATATCAGATTGCCGGAGTAAATCTTAAAATATCTTGTCATCACTCATCATCACCTGTTATGTTTAGTGATTGAAGATTGATTTTGAAGGAAGGTGCGGTTAATGTTTTTTCATAGATTGTGATGAACTCGAGGTATCCTTACATTCATTCGTCACTTTGTAGTTATAATTCAGTTTGTTTGCTCCTTTGAGAACTCTGAAACTTGGCTTTAGTTTCTTCATTTTTCAGCTGTAGTAGCATCAAATTGTTTTTCTTTTCAAATTAATTTCGTTCAATGTTTTCTTATTTATTTGTTCCTTTTCTAGGTGGTCACTTTGTGGTATAGAGCACCAGAAATATTGCTTGGTTCTCGCCATTACTCCACTCCTGTGGATGTCTGGTCTGTTGGTTGCATATTTTCTGCAATGGTGAACCAACGCCCTCTATTTCCTGGAAATTCTGAAATTGATGAGACGGTTAAGATTTTCAGGTATACAGATTAGCGACATATGATGTATCCTTCTCTCCTGCATAATATTCACCCTGTGCTGCAGAAATCTGCTAGTTAATTCACTTACACGAGAAAGTAAGTAATCAAACTCATTCAGATGACAAGTTGACCTTTTGTAGAGCTGTGAAAATAAACTAGTGATTATTTCGCCTGAAGAATAGGCGCTGAAGCAAAACATGCATGTGACACGAAGCAAATTGTTGAAGAGCTTACTTTTAGTAAACATAATTTGGTTTTTGCTTGCCCCTGGTGGAATTTAATGAAGTTGCGAATATCTTTTGTGAATGTAAATCTACGGGCTGATGTCTGTTTTTTTTTACACGTAGAGAGTTATGGGCACCCCAAATGACGAAAGTTGGAATGGAGTACATTCGCTGCCTGACTTTGCAGGACCTGGGAACTTTAATGCCCAATCTTGATCCAGCAGGCCTCGAACTTCTTTGAGTAAGTCGGATACCTCTGTCTGTGAGCTCTAAAACAGTCTCATGATCTCTATCCTGCTGTTTTACTTATTCGACTCATATCTATCCATTGCAGAAAATACTTTGCTATGATCCTAGTAGAGAGTTACTCCCACAAGGGCTCCTGAGCATGAATACTTCAAAGATTGGATGCCTGTCTGCCAAAATGCAACTTGTTCATAAAAATATGGATGCCTGTAATTCTATTTGTGGTGTTGTGTGAAAAAAATCTACTCTTCAAGTCTGTTAGATTCATGTCGGATGGTTGAGATAGTGTCTACTTTGAATATATTTCAGACTCAGTCTAATCCTGCATTCATTCCAAAATCTCATACTTCGATTCATAGAACTTGACCACAAAAGTGGAAAGTGAAGTGCGATCAATTATTCATCCAGACGTGGTCTAGTAGCAAAAAGATGTTAAATATTTCAGCGTTATTAGGATTCTATTCCGTTCTGGTGTCGTTTGGAATAGAATATGAAAAAAAAATACAATTTTAAGAAAATCAATTAATATGTATGAAAATAATAATTTAGAGATATTAATATTATTTAGATTTAATAAAAATTAGTAATAAAAATAAAATCAGTATTTTTAGCCTGCTAAACGTTTCTCTCTCTAGAAAAAGCAAAAAAGGCTCCTCTTCACCACGGGCGAATCCCACCATCCCCAACCTCGTCGTCCCCCGATTCTCTCTCTTCCATCCCCGACACTCCTCCAACCCATCCGCCGACGTCGCCTGAGCCGATCACCAATCGGCCGCCATCGCCATCTTCCCTCACCAATCCTTTTACGCCTTTTTCTTTACCAGACAATCGATTTCAGTTTTCCTTCGTTTGGTGTTCCTTCGCCGGAGGACGTCTTTCTCTTGTAATTTGACCGTCTTGATGACGCGTTGTTGACCCGCGTACTCTTGCAGCCCCGTTGTCGACGGTTTGGCTGTTTAGAAAGGGCTTCTGCTGTGTTTCTGAGAGGTGAGTAGTCTGTTATGTAAAACCGGTGCTTTGTGTTTTTTGTGTCTGTTTTTTGTAGGAATAATACTTTATTTGAGTGTTGTTTGGAATCGGGACGTGTTTTTGAATCTGGTGAGTTGTTTTCTGGCGAATTAGGGCACTGAATTTGGAGGTTCCGATGGGTTTTGGGCTTTTGTTGATTTTCTTATTCTAATGATTTGTGGTTTTCAGTAGCTGATCAATTGAATGTTGCACTACTATTCGGTTTTCGATGGCATTGGCTTGTTACCATTGCTCTTGTCTGGTTTCTCTAGCTTGAGAGAGTGTGGTGGATATGGACTGAGTTGCCTGTATGACAGGGCACTGAGTGAAGTCATAAAATATATCTGTTCTAGTCTGAATTGTTATTGATAGTAGCCTGTATAGTATTATTTGAGTTCATGCAGAAGTTGACTCAGCTGCCAGTGGCTGGTATATTCAGTGGCTTGGCTTGCTGGAAAAATGTAAAAGAAGTTGCAGAGTTTATTAATTTGCAACTGTTAAGATTTGATATTTGGTTATCATAAGTATGGGTTTAGATGTTCTTATGGTCTTGTTGATGTATGCCATACTCCCAGGCCGTGCATTGAATGTGATTAGACATGATGTCATGTAATTGTGCTCTTATTCTATCTCAACTTAAATGGGAGACATATTTTCTGGATTATCCCTTTTTTATTTCAAAGTTTGGAGCACATTATTGCATATAATCAATTTTGAACTTTTATGTTTCATTTACGTGTTTCCACTTTTGTTGGTATTGCAGTTTAGAAAGCCTGAGTGGCATAGTCTCTTAAATTCTTAGCTTTGAGAAGGAGAAAAGTGAATTCTATGCAAGAAAATGGCTTTCTACAGAAATTATTCCAATGAAGAAGATCCTCGAAGTTTGATAAATGAAAATAGCGCAGGACAGCCTGTTGACAGAACCCGATATTTATTTGAGGATGAAGTTCTAGAAACCTCATCAGGTCAAAAAGATTTCCGATTGAAGAATGGTAATTGTGATGGTGATGAAGAAGCGAATAATACTCATAGATTGCAAAGTGAGCAAAATAAAAATTTCGAGTTTGGAGGGGGGATGTCAAATTCGGAGAGCTCTGTTAAAAAGGGCCAGGGTAGATGGGGCTCTAGCTTTTGGAAAGACTGTCAACCTATGCACCAAGCGTCCGATTTGGGTAAAAGTGGTTTTGACTACAAGAACGATGAAGGCACTAATGACAATTCATCAACCGATACTAATGGTTTGAGAGAATCTGGAAAAGTTGAAACTGGCCAAGCTGATGTTCCTGCCGATGAAATGCTGTCCGATGATTATTATGAACAGGATGGCGATGACTTAAGTGATTCGATGCCATTCACAGGCTTAAACAAATCTGGTAATTTGAAACCAATACCACAGTTTAGATCAGTTTCCAATCATAATTCAAGAAATCCAATGCCTTCAAAGCATAGCGAGAGCAATGATGAAGAAGAGGATGATGCGGATGTTGATTATGACGATCAAGATGAGATAGATGGTAAGTAAATTTATTACATCTCTGATATGTTGACTGAAGTTGGCATTAAATGTGTTCTAGCTTATCGTCCTTTCTTTTTTAGCTTGTGTTACTTCTATAAATATTCCGCTTCAACTTTTGCAGAAGATGATCCGGATGATGCAGATTTTGAGCCTGACGACGATTATGTTCAAATTGAACGTGGTGTTAAAAAGGTGATTGATTTCAATAACAGTTTTTATTTAAATGTAGTCAAATGTACATTGTACGGACGTTAGCTTTAGAACTGAAGCGGGAGAGCCTCCATTGATCAGTGACCGCTTTAATTTGATATGCCTAATTACTTTTTTTGCGTATCTTCCATAGCCGGTAAAGAAACTTTTCTAGCTGCATTTGCTTTTGCCTTTTCCATTAGCTGTTATGTTGTCATTGTTTGTGTTTCATGTTACAGTATTGCTGCGGATCTAACTTTGTATTGGGTCGTTTGGACTTACTGGAATTTGAATGTCTACAGAACAGAAATCCAAACACTGACAATTCTGATGACGCTGCTGAGAGTGATGAGAATTTTGAGCTCTCAGATGAGGATGATGCATATAATGTGCGGAAGCTGAAGGGTACACAACGGGGTAGAAGTGGCCTCAGCCTAAAAGTTACGAAGGAGAAAAGAACAAATTACACTACCACCCGACAAAGGAGGGGAAATTCTTTTGATTATGAAGTCTTATCAGAAAAGGACAATGATGACAGTGATGGAGATTTAACTCATTCAAGGAGACCGCCGCCTCTCCACAGGTTCAATGGTGGACCATCAATTCCCTTAGTGAATATACGTGGACGAAATAGCGAACTCCGTACATCAAGTAGATCAACTCGGAAGGTATCATATGTCGAAAGCGATGTAAGTGAAGAAGATGATGGAGACAAGAAAATAAAAATGCAAAAGGTAATCTGATATATTTACTTCTTTAACTTAGGTAGGGAGCTAATCTGAAGTTATTTTGTGTGGCTTCCTAATTTAAGGACACTTTTTTTTTAATAGCTGATGATTTGGTACCCAAAATTATGATTTTATAACTTGGCTTTAATTATATAATAGAACTACTCTCACTTCTATGTAGTTATCCATCTATTGGTGTGTAACTTTTATAACTTTATAAGTTTCAGAGTCCACCCCACTTAGTATACATTTTTCCCTACAGTTGTGCCCATTTCACACATCTCGGATTTATTGTCTTATGCTATCTTGTAGGAGGAGGTAGAAGAGGATGATGGGGACTCCATAGAGAGGGTTTTGTGGCATCAGCCAAAAGGAATGGCTGAAGAGGCACTGAGGAATAACATGCCAGCTGATCCAGTTCTTATCAGCCATCTGTTTGATTCTGAACCTAATTGGAATGAGATAGAATTCTTAATAAAATGGAAGGGACAATCTCATCTCCACTGTCAATGGAAATCATTTTCTGATCTTCAAAATGTAATTAAATTCGCTTCAGCACTTGCTGAATTTTGTGTTTCTATCATTAAGAACATGCTGAGGTGTTTGCAGATACTCTTTCAGATTTTAAACTTGCATTGCTGATATCTTTTTTGCTATGTCATCAAATGCTCGTTTCATTTTGTTCTTTATATTTGCAGCTTCCTGGGTTTAAAAAGGTACTGAACTACACAAAAAAGGTGGCTGAGGATGTGAGATTCAGGAACTCTATTTCACGAGAAGAGGTAGGCTGGTTCTATCATTAACGCCTGGGGTTATTCTCAAACCGTGGCATCATAATCTTGTTTGAGATATTTTGATAATGACCTTCCCCTGTACATGAGCTTGATCTTAGTTAATACTTTTGCTGGGGTGTCAGATCATCTTTTGTTTTTTTGCTTTTGTAGTTCATGAGCACAGCTTCTGCTGCCAGAGTTTGTTTTACCTCTATATGATCTTGTTGTAGTTTTTATGATGTTTTTAATGTGACAATGTGTCACATGTCAAGAAAACAAAGTGAAAGGTTAATGCATGCTTACCTTTTACGCATACATTAGTATGCACAATTCCCCATTTCACTGATACTATTTGACTTCAAATGTTTTCTTCTTCTTATATTGTGCTCGAGTACAAATTTGAACTGTTACCAACAAATTGTAATCTTATTAGTGTAATTGCACTATAATCTCTAGGTTTTATGACCGATGTACAACATATTATGTGTGCCTTCCATTATGTGCTGTTTAATATGTGCTTCCTTATTGACTGAGCTTTATTGTTTGCTGTAATTTCGCAATGAAGATCGAGGTGAATGATGTGAGCAAAGAAATGGATCTGGACCTCATCAAGCAATATAGTCAGGTTTTCCATTTTTGCTCTCTGGTACCTATGTGCCACATGTTTAGTGTTTATAGTTAACTAATTATCGCTTTACAGGTGGAGAGAATAATTGCAGACAGAATTCGCAAAGAGGGCTCAGGCGATGTGACAATAGAGTATATGGTGAAGTGGCAAGGATTGTCTTATGCTGATGCCACCTGGTATAATCTTAACCATTATTATACTATTATATGTTGCTATTATTTAAAGTGATATTCATCTTGCATCTTGCATTTTGTTAATTGTTATTAATACCTCTTCTTAACAATACGACTATTGAAGCTTTGACAAGGTATTTGTGTATCAATTAATGATGCTCATTGGGAAATTCAACTAGATATCTCTAATATTACAGCTAATACTATACTTCTTTCTAATTACTGTGCCAAACGGGGCCTTAAGCTTGAGGAGCTATCCTGCTGAGACTTTTTGGTTCTTGGTACTCATATGCTTTAATAAGCCAGTTATGGTGTTATCCAAATACAGGATTTAAAGAACCTTGCACTTCCATCTGTCATTTTAGATCTCTATTCATGTTCACCAAAGGAACCGATGTGTGACTACGTTGTGTATTGTTCCAGGGAGAAAGATGTGGATATTGGATTTGCCCAAGAGGCTATTGACGAGTACAAGGTAGTTTAATTAAAATGGTTTTCATGTATGGCGTATTAGAAAATTAAGTTGATTTAAACGAAATTAGATACATGTATTCAAAACTCATATATACCATAAATACTAAAATTGTATGGTTAGACATATTATCTCATATTGTTGTACTTTTTAGCAGTGAAGTTTAATTCCCTCTTTGTGTTTGCACAGATTCGTGAGGCTTCTGTAGGTGTTCAAGGGGCTGTGGTAGATTTCCAGCGCAGGAGAAGTAAAGGTCTGAATCATAAATTGATCACATTACACTGATTAGTGTTCTTTCAAAGTGTTGCTGTCTTAACAACACAATATGTCTTTCGATTCGACCACTTTTAGGCTTGGCAAACATTCATTATTTCCTCTCCACTTCTTAATTAAGTCACAAAGTATGATATTTAACATCTAAAGTATTTTACCTACCATCCTTGTTATTTCTTCGTCTGATATTCTTGATAATTATGACATTTAGCAAGTTTGAGGAAACTGAATGAACAGCCTGAATGGTTAAAAGGAGGGAAACTGCGGGACTATCAGCTTGAAGGTCTAAATTTTTTGGTCAACAGGTCAGCACGGCTCTTTAACTATTTGAGGTACTCCAAAATTTTGAATGGAGTTTTGGATTTCCATTGTTCTGATCACTCCCTTTTTTCAACTTTAGTTGGATAAATGATACAAATGTGATACTGGCGGATGAAATGGGTCTTGGAAAAACTGTGCAGTCTGTTTCTATGCTTGGTTTTCTAAAGGTAAAAAATTATTGATCAAGTATTTAATGCGATGAGATGCCTTATCTTTTTCTATTCTGCTTATTTTTTGAAATATTTTCCAGAATTCACAGCAAATTCCTGGACCATTTCTAGTCGTTGTTCCACTGTCAACCTTATCAAATTGGGCAAAAGAATTTAGGAAGTGGCTCCCAGATATGAATGTCATAGTATATGTTGGAATCCGTGCTAGCAGAGAGGTGAGCCAATCTTGGCTATAAATGTGTATCCTTCTTTGTACATATATCAAAAAATTAATCCTAAAGTTAACCTAATATTTAGTATGTATTGGCCCTTTGAACTCGTTGCTTACTTAAAAACCAAAGGGAGTACATGGAGAGGCTGATTTAATGAATGATGCTACATGCTAGCACTATACATTAGGACATTTCTTTTCATTCTGGACTCTATTGAGGTAATTAGCAGTTATGGAAGGCATCAAGGCATTTTTGTCTAATTATACTACTACATCACTGTGGCACAACAAAATTAAAGTCTTCTGAGATTTATCGTGTATTTCATTTTTTGATAATCTTTAAAAATAACTTCATATGATGTTACTGGGTCACAGTATCTTTTTTATTTAGGGCTTTCTATATGATTGCTTACCCGTTACTGATTGTGCTCTAGGTTTGTCAGCAATATGAGTTCTTCATTGAAAAGAAATCTGTTAAGACAACGAAGTTCAATGCTCTACTGACCACTTATGAAGTGGTTTTGAAAGACAAGGCTATTCTCTCTTCGATTAAATGGAACTATCTTATGGTTGATGAAGCCCACAGATTAAAGAACAGTGAGGCACAGCTGTACACTACTCTTCTGGTATAAGCGTTCTATAATATGGTGCAATGTGATTGCAGCCTCAGTGTCAGATGGCTGATAGTCTTACTGTTGCTTGTTGTAGGAGTTTAGCACTAAGAACAAGCTGCTGATCACCGGCACCCCGCTACAGAATAGTGTTGAGGAGCTATGGTATTGCCTTAATCAATTGGTAGCCTTTGCTGCTCGTTTTAATTTCATGATTGCCTGGCATCAATATCACGTGGAGTGTTGTTATTAATCTTTTGAACGCCTATATTATGTATGACCAACTTAGCCCCTATGTTTGTCCATGATAATGGAAGTAGAATGTATAACATGCTGGTAACTTTACTTGGTTACTGAACATTTGTGAACAATTCACTTAAATGAATCGCCTGGGACATCTTCCATATATAATATGATGTGGTGTCACCGTACTATAAAATATGAAGTGGGTTTGTAAGCTAGATCAGCTAGGCTTTACTATAATATGTTGCTCTGTTGATGTGAAACTGATCTCTAGGGCCAGAAAATAACCATTAAAGTCTCTCAGGGGCCTTCACCAACAGCTCTCTTATACCTTTTAGTTATTGGAATTATAGTAGGTATCACTTTTAATGGGTAAATGGACAGTTGTCCAATTAGCTTGTCCTTTATCCACCCAAGCAAGTGCAACCCTTCATATACCAAATAATGAATATCAGTTCATCAATTATGTTATAAATGTCCAACAGAATGATATCTTGATTAATATCTTTACTATCCACCGCAACATCTATATTTCTCTCAGTTATCCTTCACGCTGTTTTGGACTCACATTTCTTTGCTCATATATAGGGCATTGCTTCACTTTCTTGATCCAAGTAAGTTCAGGAACAAGGATGATTTCGTTCAAAACTACAAGAATCTGAGTGCCTTTAATGAGAAAGAGGTATGCCTCATGTCCTTGTTTGCTGGCCCTGCTTTTGATGGATGATCGTTCATGTACAATATGAAATTGATTGTTGATTTATTTTTTGTGTACAGCTTGCCAATCTCCATACAGAGTTAAGGCCCCATCTTCTGCGGAGAGTCATAAAGGATGTCGAGAAGTCATTGCCTCCGAAAATTGAACGCATTCTGAGAGTTGAGATGTCTCCTCTTCAGAAACAGTAAGCAGTATCTTACGAAAGTGGTCATTTTAATAACTGATCAAAGTACTTTTGTGTGGATCTGAAGCTTATGGGAGTGTTGTAGGTACTATAAGTGGATTTTGGAACGCAACTTTCACGATTTGAATAAAGGAGTTAGAGGAAATCAGGTTTGTATTGTGTGTTTATTTGTATCTTTGGCAACATATACCTGAATAAATGGAGCTGTGTATGGGATTCCTCTCCCTTTGCTTCTTTGGTATTACTTGTATTGTTCTGACTACATGTATACTTCATTTGTTCTATATCAGTATCAGTTCTATGATACCCTAAATATAGTAATATTCTTTTCTTGTGGCGATAAAGTTGATATGGGTGTGTTTGTTTAACATGCGTGGATACAAAATTGATGTATTTTATGTACATGAAAATGGGATTTAACTATTAAGGAGCTCTCCCGGTGTTTGGGATTATGAATTTCCCTTAGTCTTGCCTTTAAAGTGAATATCCTACCTTCCTGACTCTGTTATCTTCTCTTCCACTCTCTTTTTCATTTATTTATTTTCGATCAGGTTATTCTATTCAAATAAACTATCACATTTCCTTTTTTTTTTCTATTCGTTTAAGACAGCATTCGTAGTTATAAACATCATCGTATTGATCTATGTGACCCCATAATGATTATTTCTTTTTTTTGGTGTTCTGGTTTTTTCAAGAATGACAGGGATATCACAATTGATTGTAAATTTGCAGGTCTCTCTGTTAAACATAGTGGTAGAGTTGAAGAAATGCTGCAATCACCCCTTTCTATTTGAAAGTGCCGATCATGGATATGGAGGGGACCGAACCTTCAATGATAGCAGTAAACTAGAAAGGATTATTTTAAGCAGTGGGAAGTTAGTTATACTTGATAAGCTGCTCGTCAGATTGCATGAGACCAATCATCGGGTTCTTATATTTTCCCAGGTAAGTCATCACTATGATTTTTGTGCTAGGAGAGTACCACATCTGGTTGACAAATATGCACTAGGATGGTACCACTTCTGGTCAACAAATGTTAATATTTTGTTCATGTAAACCTCTAGAACATAGTGAGGCATGTCGCATAATCTAGTGCACATTGTTTTAGCTAAAAATGAAAGTAGGTTACTAAGTAATATTAATGGGAAGATAATTTATTTTCTCTGTGAAAATTTTATTGAGTATGTTGAAAGTAGGCTTTTGTTTTTCAAAAAAAATTACTCCATCCAATGAATCATGTGCAGATGGTTAGGATGCTAGATATATTAGCAGAATATATGTCTCTCAGAGGATTTCAGTATCAAAGGCTTGATGGTAGTACAAAGGCCGAACTACGACATCAAGCTATGGAACATTTTAATGCACTAGGAAGTGATGACTTCTGCTTTCTCCTTTCGACTAGAGCTGGTGGCTTAGGCATCAACCTCGCAACAGCTGATACTGTTATAATATTTGATTCAGACTGGAATCCTCAAAATGATTTGCAGGTTTGATCAAGCGAGATCTTTGAGGTTATGTTTTTGGTATCTTCACATGAATTGGCTAAACTTTTTTTTAGGCCATGAGCAGAGCTCATAGGATAGGTCAACGAGATGTTGTAAACATTTATCGCTTTGTCACCAGCAAAAGTGTAGAAGAAGACATTCTGGAGCGTGCAAAAAAGAAAATGGTAAAAGGACTAACTGATTTTGCATCATTTTCATGATTTGCAGTTTTTACCAGGACAACCTATAGAAGAACCCAGCTATAACTTTGTGTGCATCATATCGACACTATTGTTACGATCTCAATTGTACTTTTTATTGTTAGTTTAAATTTATTTATTTGCTATGAAATTACCAAATATATTCTTATAGACATGTTTTTATTGTAGGTTCTTGATCATTTGGTGATTCAAAAACTGAATGCGGAGGGTAAGTTGGAGAAGAAAGAAACAAAAAAGGGGGGGTTCTTTGACAAAGTAAGTGCATTTGCAGTTTTTAAATTTCTTACCAATTTTGTTTTGCATACAACCACATTGTTTGTCAAAGAGAGGTCATTGCTATATCAGTTGATTACATTTCATGGTTGCAGAATGAGCTTTCAGCAATCTTAAGGTTTGGGGCTGAGGAATTGTTTAAAGACGATAAGAATGAGGAGGAGAGCAAAAAGAGACTTCTAAGCATGGATATAGATGAAATTCTTGAAAGGGCTGAGAAGGTTGAAGAGAAAGAAACAGGAGATGAGCAAGGTCATGAATTACTGGGTGCTTTCAAGGCAAGGAAATACTACCCACTCTTAGAATTCAGAAGCATATCTACCTTTATTTTTTCCTTGCAACTTGGCATTTACTTGCTTCCTGCATGTCGATCTTCATTGAACTCTGACGCTTACCACTGAGTAGTAGATGCTAAATTATGCTAATCGTGTGCTATATCTGTTTCATACTCCTCAGGTAGCAAATTTCTGCAGCGCAGAAGATGATGGAAGTTTTTGGAGTCGGTGGATAAAACCGGAAGCAGCAGTAGACGCTGAGGTATGATTCATACTTGGGCTTTAAGTTAACTACTGTGTCATGGTTGGTCGACATTCGCTCAGTATAGTATCTTCAAATCTTCATATGTATAAGTGAAAAATTAACTTTTGAAATACATAAATTGTTTCGGTTGAATGTAGGAGGCTCTTGCCCCTCGTGCTGCTAGGAATACTAAAAGCTACGTGGAGAATCACCAACATGACAGCCGGGATAAAAGAAAAAAGAAAGGTTCAGAGCCACAGGGAAAAGCTCAGAAGCGTCGGAAATTAGATAATGTGATCACTCAAGTGCCATCGGTCGCTGGAGCAGTTGCCCAAGTTCGAGAATGGTCTTATGGGAACTTGTCAAAGAGGGACGCAACAAGATTCCATCGTGCGGTAATTTTATAGTCAAGATACAAGTTTACTTGATTTGCAGATTTGACAGTCTATTGCATGAGGTCATTTAGTAGTTCATGTTTCAATACTTGTCCTTAAGATTATGTGAGTTTGTTGTGCTGTTTGCAGTTTAGTATCAAATATTTTATTCAATCTGAAGCCCTCTGTGATTATCTTGTATGTTTTACAGGTTACCAAATTTGGGATCCCAAGTCAGATAAGTTCAATTGCTGCAGAGGTTGGTGGTGTCATTGAAAGCGCTCCATACGATGCTCAAATTGAACTCTATGATGCATTTGTTGATGGATGCAAAGAAGCTGTTGAAGAGAAAATTCTGGACCCAAAGGTTTTGCTTGAACTTTGTTATGGATCCTCGCACGTGTTACATATTTGATCCCTGCTGTTACTTTCTCTGCATTTTCATTATGATTGGTGTATATTTATATTTATAGGGGCCTTTGTTAGACTTCTTTGGTGTCCCTGTTAGAGCCAATGAGCTCCTTACCCGTGTTCAAGAACTTCTACACTTGGAAAAACGTATCAACCGTTACGAAGATCCCATTCGACAATTTCGAGTTTTGACATATCTGAAGCCCTCCACTTGGTCAAAAGGCTGTGGTTGGAGCCAGAGTGAGTGTGTTCATTAAGTTTGTACTTGTTTCTTAAGTTTGTTCCATCTATAGCAAAGAAGAATTTTGTAATGGTGTTTTCAATTAGTTGATGATGCAAGGCTACTCCTGGGGATTCATTACCACGGTTTTGGCAACTGGGAAAAGATTAGATTGGATGACAGGCTTGGGCTCACTAAAAAAATTGCTCCAGTAGAACTCCAGCTTGGGGAAACTTTTCTACCCCGTGCCCCCAACTTAAGGGATCGTGCCAATGCACTTCTTGAATTGGTAAGTGATCTTTTATACACATTACTTGATATCCTGAAGAGTGGGCATATTTTCTCTGCAATCTTGTATATACTGTATATAAACTTCAGTTGAATGTCGCAAGGAATTTTTGTCAAGTATTGTAAATGGGTGGTGAGAGGAATAGCTGTTCTTCCATGATGAGTCGATTTTATATTTTTGTTCTCCCTTCTCAGGAACTTGCTGCCATTGGTGTTAAACAATCTAAAACAAATCGAAAACCACCCAAGAAAGATAAAGAGACCCTTTCAAGCGCCTCTTTAACAACAAAGAATGACACAAAAGGGAAACCAGGTGCTGGTAGGGCAAATCCTCAGACGACTAACTTGAGAACTCGTAAGCAGCAGAAAGTTGAAATTATTGCGAAAGAGGAAGGGGAAATGTCTGATAATGAAGAAGTATATGAGCAGTTCAAGGAGGTTAAGTGGATGGAATGGTGTTCGGATGTCATGGATGGTGAAGAGAGAACCTTGAAACGTCTTCACAAGTTGCAAAAAACCAGTGCGGATCTTCCCAAGGAAAAGGTACAGTTCACTTCTTTTTTCTGGCCGCTTAAATTTTCTTGAGAGTCTAATATCCATGCATCTAATATCATCAGGTGCTTGCCAAAATACGGAACTATCTTAAGCTTCTTGGACGGAGGATAGACCAAATTGTATTTGAGCATGAGGAAGAACCTTATAAACAAGATAGTATGTACTTGGCATGCCTCTCTTTGTTTGCAAAAAGACTATTATTTGTGTTATTAATATTATGAGCAACTGTTAACAGGAATGACAGTGCGTCTTTGGAAATATGTGTCTACTTACTCAAATCTCTCAGGAGATAAGCTTCATCAAATTTATTCAAAGCTCAAGCAAGAGCTGGATGAAGATGCAGGGGCTGGACCTTCGCACTTTAATGTAGGCAACAGAGATGCGTATCCCCTGTTTCAACGTCAAATGGGTAGAGGGAAAAAATCACAAAATGCATCTGCGTTTCAGACATCAGATCAACCGAGCAGAGGAGGAGGCTATGACAATGGAAATTCTGAAGCTTGGAAACGTCGTAGAAGAGCTGAAGATGATACTAATACCTTAGTTCAGGCTACTTATCAAAGGCCCATGGGTGTTGGTGTTCGAGTATCTGATCCAAACTCATTAGGGATACTGGGAGCCGCACCTACTGACAATAGGAGGTTTAACGATAGACCTGTTAGGACCCGCCAAACTGGCCCTTTCTGAGTTTTGAAAACCTTCACTTGTTCCCCATTTTATATCGGACTAGAGGTGAGGTGGCTTCTTTGAGCATTCAATGTGTTTCCTTGCCCATGATGAAGAGTTCTGGGCATAAATGACAGTACATGATATAGGAGGAGGAAAGAAAGAGAACCCGGATACTATGAAGACCAAAGCTGCCAAAAAAAAAATCCTCGGTAAGTAGTGTTTATACAACAGCATGCGTGTTGAGCTTGGAAGGAGGGATATTAAAGTTGCAGGTCTGGGATCACTTTTATCTCATAGTGTTTTTGTACATTGCCAATTTTGTGGTCTGTGGCTGAACGCATTCTTTTGGGAGTCAGGAAATATAGAGATGATACACATTTCAGAGTTCCTGGTATCTATCTATCTAATCTGCATCTGCTGTGTAGTTTCTAGTTTCCAAAATCTGGGTGGGAATCACTTTTATGATTTCAATTTTAGAAATAGAAATTTCAACTCAAAAAGATTGAGTTGATATTGTTAGAGATATTCATATATATTATAATGATTTTATTATTTCGGTTAGGAAGTTTGTATATTTAATGTATATTTTTTGTATGTGGATATTATAGAAGTGTTTCATGCTAATCCGTGCTCAAAGAAGTTAATATAAAAAAAAGAAGAAGAAGGAGAGATTTTATAGGTTGTTTCAAATTTGAAGTTTGTTTTGCATATGATAACATCGCATGCTACGTGCTGATCTTATCTCCACTCCTGCTGACACATGCCTTCTGCTTAAAACTCAACTCTCACGTTTTCTCTCTTAATTACTTTTAACTCTCCTCTTCTTCCGGCCAAACTCAGGTGAGCTCTTCATTCCTCTTTCCTATGTTGTGATCCTGCATGTCTTCATCTGCACCTTTTTTTTATGATTTCAGGGAACCATGGACTATGTTTATGGACCAGGAAGAAACCACCTGTTCGTCCCAGGTCCTGTTAACATCCCAGAACAAGTCCTTCGCGCCATGAACAGGAACAACGAGGATCATCGCTCCCCTGCCATCCCACTCCTCTCCAAAACCCTTCTCCATGACGTCAAGAAGCTTTTCAAGTCCGCCGCAGGAACCCCATTCATCATCCCCACCACAGGTTCACTCCCTTCTTTCCAGAATCTGCTTTTTATCTATTCCTTACTGCTGCTGCTGTTGATTTTCAGGGACTGGGGCTTGGGAAAGTGCTCTGACAAACACATTGTCTCCTGGGGACAGAGTCGTTTCCTTCCTGATTGGCCAGTTCAGCCTGCTCTGGATTGAGCTCCAAAACCGCCTTAATTTGAATGTTGATGTGGTGGAGAGCGAATGGGGACAAGGGGCTGATCTTGAGATCCTTGCCTCTAAGTTGGCTGAGGATTCTTCACACACCATCAAAGCCATCTGCATAGTTCATAATGAAACAACAACAGGCGTCACCAACAACCTGGCCGCTGTCAGGAACATCCTCAGTGAGTTTCACACAACTCTGTCACTCCAAAATCTCCCTCGTTTTGAGTTTCAGTTTCACTTTCTCCCATACCCCATTTGAGCCTCTCTCTGGTCATGTTGGTTCTTCTCAGATGAATGCAGCCACCCTGCGCTTCTTCTCGTCGATGGAGTGTCGTCCATTGGAGCTCTGGATTTTCATATGGATGAATGGGGCGTGGACGTTACTCTAACAAGCTCTCAGAAAGCTCTGTCTTTACCAACCGGGTTGGGAATACTGTGCGTCAGTCCCAAAGCTCTAGAAGCTTCTAAATCAGCTAAATCAGTTCGGGCATTCTTTGACTGGAACAGCTACTTGAAGTTCTACGAAAAGGGTACTTATTGGCCATACACGCCTTCCATCCAGCTTCTGTACGGCCTCCGAGCAGCTCTTGATCTTCTCTTCGAGGAAGGATTGGAGAATGTGTTTGCAAGGCACACTCGCCTAGCCAACGCCACAAGGTGAACAACACAACCTCGTTCTAGTTCTAGTTCTAGTTCTAGTTCGTCCATCAGGAATCAAATTCTAGTCGCTGTCGAGATCTCGTTCTTTAACGTCTTTTTGCAATATTGAAAGGGTATCAATCATTCTCTTGTCATATTTGCAGACTAGCCGTGGAGGCGTGGGGATTGAAGAACTGCGCGCAAAAGGAGGAATGGTTCAGCGACAGTGTAACAGCAGTGGTTGTTCCAGCCTCCATTGACAGTGGTGAGATTGTGAAGAGGGCTTGGAAGAGATACAACTTGAGCTTAGGACTCGGCCTTAATAAAGTCGCTGGGAAGGTTTTCAGAATAGGTCATATTGGCCACATGAATGACGTCAGTCTCCTCTCCTCTCCTCTCCTCTCATTGTTTCTTCTTCCATTAACCACAATGCTGATTTAGTAACCGATCATTTTCTGCAGTTGCAATTGCTGGGCTGCCTTGCTGGAGTAGAGATGGTCCTTAAAGACGTAGGGTACCCTGTGAAGCTGGGAAGTGGAGTTGCTGCAGCCTGTGGATACCTGCAAAACACCATTCCCTTGATCCCTTCCAGAATCTAACTTCCCATCCATTCAGTTTCGAATAATCTTTACTGCAGAACAAATTTGATTGAGTTTGAATCTGTACCTGCACTGTTTGATCTTGCTATCCACAATAACACAAGCTTAAATTGTACACATACATCCACACTTTTCTTTGCTGAATCAACTCTTCTCGTTAACCCCATCTTTTGCAAACACTCATTTCCATTCAATCTCACAAACCCTAAAAAAAACAAGCTGACGAGCCCAACAAGGTACTCTTTTATGAAACTTCAGAAACTCCCAAATCATCTCATCGATTGTTTTTACAAGGCCGTCCTCCGATGGTTCCGAGGGGCTTCAAGACAAGTTGAAAAAGCTTATTACCTCCGGCCCATTTACAAGCGCACCAACAAAATTTATATATTTATAGTAATTGATAAAATAATAATAAATAATAGACAGACAAGCTGGTGAAGTCGTTGGGGTGAGTTAATTCTTTTTCACAAGTAATATTTTGTGTTAAAAATAGTAGCAGGAAGATTGCGCAGACCGTCAATAGCTTAGATGAAAAACATACCAGTGCAACTCGTATATTGTTTAGGGTTTAGTAAAATTGTTTCTTTAAATGGACAAAATCAAATTTTTAGAAGCTAGCTATTACAAAAGATGCTTCTCGAGAGGTATAGATATATGAATAGATTTTTCTAGAGATTAATTATAGTGATTGAATTAAAACAATCCGAACCCTCCATGTGGGAAGAGTCTTAATATAAATAGGGGTGAAGTGTGAATGAATAATTACTAAAAAATTAAGAATTCTTTTATAAAAAGAAATAATTGATAAATTTATTCTTTTGTACAAAATTTATCAACGGTGTCTAATTATAAATCCCAAGTCTATACCACATATATTCTCATAAGTCATACAAAAGCATCCACAATATCCTCTCTCCAAGCCCCACTTCTCCTCACCATTTTAAGTACGAAAGTGTGCGCCTCCGAAAATCTCCTTCCACTATCCAATTGCAATATCTTCATTAGTAAAATCATGCTCGTCTCTGAAATTGATAGGATGCAACATTTTTGTAGTATCGTAGGTTTCAGCAATACAAAAGATTCTATATCAGAAAGACTAAGCTAACACTATTCATGCCTCCGGGGACGGTTTCAATATCAACAATATTATCAACAAGCTAAAAAAACGAGAGAGAATCAGTGACGAACTTCAACTCCCCAAGCCGTTTCAATTTTTTTCATTTTGTCAGATCAATCACTGCCGCTACTATGGTTAGGCCTAAAACAAGCTTACCAATGTTTCTCACGCGTTCATCTCTTCATCTGTTGTTGTTTCTTTTCCTCCAAAATGAGATTTGTTCTTCTTTCCTCCTCCAGTTCTTTCCGCATTATCATCTCCTCCTATGTGCGTCGGTCGCTGTAATGTCAAAGCAGATCATAAATGTCTTCACCATTGTGATGATCTGTTTAAAAATCTTCCGGGATGCCATGCCGGAGGCCTTGTTAAAGTCGTCGCCTGATTGATAACACATCAGAGTCGGTTGACCGTGCTTACGGCCATGTTAACGCCGTTCTGTTGAAAATTATTCAAATGTTTTTTTAAAAAATACAGGAAAACGGTTGTATTAAAATTATTATCCACAAAATTTTAAAAAGAACGGGTGTGTTAAAATCCTTCTTTTTAAAAACACGATAGATTTATAATTTAGTTTCAAAACACCATATTTGTGAAACTCGAACACGAAAATAGGACAACTCTCAATTTATTTCTGTTTTTAGTGCTGAAAATTTGAATTTGGCATACACATTACATTCCACGTGATGGTATCTAATTGGCTAATGAAAACAATAATTGAATTATTGGCGAATTTCATTCCGTTCGTCCTGATTTAATTAGCTTTAGGCCATGTTCTTTATATTTTAAATTTTCAGCACTTAAGTTAAGTTCAGTTCAGTTAAATTAAATTAAATTAAATTCAGTTAACTTAAGATATGTTAAATTAAGTTAAAATAAATACTGAAAAAATAAATTCACCACCACATCATCCACCGCCACCCTAACCTCCACCACCCACGCACCACCATCACCCGAACTCTAACCACCCGCCACCACATCACCATCTCAACTCACCACCACCACCACCCTAACCACATCACCATCATCACCCCAACAACACCCCCACACCACCACCACTACCAACACCCCCACCACCACAACCCTAGCCCACCACCACCAACCCACCACCTCAACCACATCACCACCACCACCCCAACAATACCCCCACACCACCACCATCCCAACCCACCATCACTACCAACACCCCCACCACCATAACCCTAGCCCACCACCCCAACCACACCACCACCACCCTAACAACACCACCACACCACCACCACCATCCCAACCCACCACGCCATCACCACCATCCCAACACCCAACCGCACCACCATCATACCAACCCACCACCACCTCAACCCACAACCACCACCCTAACCACATCACCACCATATACTTATTTAATTTTTAGATACTTAAAATTAAAAATATATTTATAAAAATATTTAAATTTAATTTATTTAAATAATTAAATTAAATTAAATTCAAATCAAATCAATACAATTAAACTATAATAAATGAATTAAATATAAGTTTGAACTCTAAACAACACACAATTAGTGCCCTTATTGGGCTGTTCTGTAGGAATGGTTGTCTTGATCGTGTACATTTAGTTGGCGCAGAAGTCTACAAATGGTCGCTTGAGTTTCTCTGTTTTGTCGCTCTGTCAGCCTCTCTGATCATTGATCAAATTCCGGCGATTTTCAGTCGCCCCCAGCAACCCCATTTGATCGCTTGATCCGACAGACTTGAGGCTGAAGCGAATAGGTTGAAACTTGGAAACAATGAACGGCCGCGGCGACGAGGAATCCTCCGTCGGAGCGGAGGCTGAGGGCTTGGAGTACACTCCGACTGGGTCGTCGCGCTGGTGTGTACAGTCATCGTCGCGATATCTCTTCTGGTTGAGCGGTAATCCACTACGCTGGGAAGTATTTAAAGATGAAGAACCAGAAACCCTTGTTCGAGGCTTTGCAGAAAGTCAAGGAGTTGATGCTTCTAGGGTTCATCTCGCTGCTGATGACTGTGTTTCAGAACGCCATTTCGAAGATTTGTATTCCTCCGGAGCTTGCGAGGCACATGCTTCCTTGTAGCTTCGATGCGGAGAACTCGGCGCCGGAGGGTGAGCATTCGGAGCACCGGAGGTTGTTTGGTTTTGCGAAAACACTGTTGAACATGTGCGAACAGGACTTGTTGGTTGGGCCTTGGGCGCAGGGCGCCAGAAAAAATGTCACAAATTCAGCAGCAGCCACCGCGGCTCCAGCAACAGAAATTAACGATGGCTCTATAGAAGAAGATAAGATCTTTGAGGCTGCTGCTAGTTCTTACACAGAGGATCAAATAAGAAGATTATAAAGCTTGGTGGTGCATCATTACCCAAATCGACCTCTGCCTCGAAGTTAAAGTCAGGAAACTCACTCACTTCTGCAGATCCTCCCAAGTTCCGTGATCTTGCAGTCTTGCACTAAGAACTGAGGTCTTGCAAGTATCCAACAACACACTTAGAGGTGTGACTAGAGGAGAGGAGACATATCTGGCCAAGTGAGCTGATGTGTCGTTATAGAGCCTTTGAGAGACATGGAAAAAAGAGACATGGAAGGGATTAAGTGTTTCATCCTTAAACCATTGAATAAATTATGATGTACGAAATATTATCTTCAATTGTTCATGTCTAGCTAATTTCATAATTATAACCGATGCATAAAAAAAAACAGTTTTTTCTCTTAACTAATCACCTCATAAGAAACTAAATATATTAGACTTTCTCTCTTTCGCCAGCCTTTCTAAGTTCCAGCTCAAATTCTTTTCTAAGTTCCAGCTCAAGTTCTTTATAGCGACGCGCCTGTTTATTGAGGATCATTGCACCACCACCTTGAAGGATAGCTTGGCCTACCCCATAACACAAGGCCATTCTACACGCTGGACCAAGTCCCTGACGCAACGTTAGAAGTCCTGCACTACCTCCGAAAGCAACAATCCTATTCCATGGATCATCTGTCTGTCTAAAATAAATCATTATGTGCTCAAATGTACAGATTACGCCTTCCCAAGCGGCTACTGTCCCACCCCATCGGGTAAAATTCATGCGCACAGCTCGGGTGCTGCGAATAAAGCATCGTCCATTAGGAGAGTCATACATTCCCTTCACAAATTCGAAGGCAGTACCACCAACAGCTCCCATCCCATATCCCACACCAATTTCATCAACAACACTGGATGGATTGAAGCCCAAAGCCCACTACATTGGCGGCCCAATCAGCTGAACAGAGGACCGACCTGAGAGCAGCTCCGATGGCGGCCAGCCAGTCTTATCAATCACATTCACAGGTACAAGTTTTTGCAGAGTCTGTATGATATACAAGTCTATATGTTCTATTGCTGAATGCTCCAAAAATGTTGCAGTGTATCAATTTCAGAGACAAGGAAATGTGGCCATGATTTTACGAATAAAGATCCTGCGATTGGAATACCAACCTTTCCCGCTCAGGGCAGGCAGTCCTAAGGAAAGGCATTCTAATTTCCCAATCCGATACATCAAAGACTACAACTTTACGAACATGGATCGGATTGAGTCGGTTTGGGCTAACCAATTTCAGATAACGTGACAACTTTGACATAAGGCGATACAAAGAAACTTATGATAGATTTGTGTTGGGCCAAATATACCAAAAATAAGTGAGCATTGGAGGACTTCCCAACAATGAGTCAAGCATAAGGTCACCAAAAGTCAATGAAGGGTCATCCAGGTCCAAGTGGGCAGGAAACAAGAGGGTATAAATATTTGTGGTTAGCATTTAGCTTTTGATGAGTCAAATTGAGATGGAAAAGGTATCTCTAACTTCAAATAATTTAATACACTTTAACCACTTTATTTATCATCATCATCAAAGAGACATTTGAACAAGATGCAAGCTACTAACTCTTTTGAGCAATCATTTTCATAATTAAGGATTTGAAAAATTAAACTTAAACAACATGCAATGAATGTGGGCTTGGTGCATAAATTAGTGGCCCCAATTCTACTCAAATAGTACAATGAGACAATGTTGTCTCATAGTAAAGTCATGTTAAGATATCAATAAATGAACTTGTTGATGTGAATCAATTTAAATTTTTGTAAATAAAGTACTTTCCAATGCATGATAAGAGATTTATTTGCCACAAATAAAGTGATGTGAATTATTTGGTAAACAATCCAAAAACCATTCTCTGTTGAATCTATGGAGATGAGTGATAAAAAGGGCTTATGAGGAATGGTGTCACTTCACCCAAATCTCATTCAAAAGCAAGTTTGCTAGCTAAGCCATTAGTATATATATATATATATATATATATATATATATATATATATATATATATATACTTTGATTTCATGATTGAATACATATAATATGAATTGTGTGCCCTATTTAAAAATGTGCTTAATGATCCCAATGTTAGGAAGTAGGGAGAAAAGCAAGGCACTTTGCCATAATCCCATGATGTGTTTTTTGACTACCATTTTATATGCATGATAGATTTGATACTCATCTTATTTTACACTCAATAGTCTCTTCACTTTGTCTATGCATGATTTGTAAACCCTAGTTTGATGCACATTCATGCATGCCCCCCAAACTCAAAACACAAGTTCCACATAAAGTTAGGGTTTCACACCCCTACTTCTTGATATTGTATGAATACATACATACATGAAGCTTATGAGAGCAAACATGTCGTAGGTGCAACACTCTAAATTTGTATTAGGGTTTCTTCTAATCGTAATTTGTTTAAATTTATCCATCTGAGATCGAACTATAATCGCTGAGATACCACGCCATGATGGACATCTCTATAATATCTTATTAGGGTTTATTCATTAAACTTGACTTTGAATCTTATCTGATAAATTAGTAGGTTTGGTTGAGAGATTAAGAAAAAGTCCTAAGATGGGTAGTTCATCTTTTATGCATAGGATAACATATAGCCAGCCCCAAATCAAAAAGTCGTTAAAAACTTTGTCATGTTTCCACCAAACAAGACTTTGATCAAGCCCCCTTATCTCCTCTCCCTCCCTCCCCACATCTTGCAATAATTCTAGTATGAAACCCTAGCAAGCTTTCCTCATTTTCTCCATACTCAACCACAACATGCTAGCGTGTCAAATGTCAATACACGATGTTTGTCTTAACCTAGTAGTTAACAAGAATGCTACGTCATTGAAGCATGTTTGCAATCTAACAATATGATACTATTTCAACACTTGGATTCGAATATGATATCGACATTCTTTGTATGCTAATGATGTGCCTCTTTTTTCGACTTATAATCGGAACTTTTGAACAATTGTTCGGTTCAGTTTAGATTGATTCAGTTAAGTTAATTTAAATTTCAGTTCAGATCAGTTTTGTTATGTTTAACTCGACTTAATTTCATTTAGTTCAATTAAGATTCATAAGAACTCGATCAATCTACACATTTGTGATAATATGAATACGAGGTAAATGTTACAATGTACCCAAGTCGCCTAGAACCTCCTATTTGTCGGCTGCCACGTGGACCAATCAAACTCGGACAACTTAAATCTCGAACTTATCCACAGTGGTGTAGAATTATTAAATTCACTAGGCCCCACTCTCTCCTAATTGGCTGCTACATTGACTGGTCGACACGTGGACCCTACACGCACTCGTCCATCTACACGCAACTCTCGATCCCTCCACAAAAAAACAAACCACACAACTCGAGCGAATCCTATTTATAAAATCAAAATTAATAAACCGTAGGGCCCGGTTCGGAGGATCGAACCGAGTAGAACCGCGACACGTGTCCGGTTGGACAGTGGTTTTGTTTTAACATTCGGGTCCTACGGTTTGGTCCGTAACAAAGTGTCCAACGTTGAATTAGCTGTTCAAAAAACGCGCGTCGATTTTGGGTCGGTCGGTTGGGTTGGGTTCGTGGTTGGGCCCATTTTTTGTGGGCCTCAGTCTTTATGGTTAGATAGCACGTGGGCTTCAACCAATGGGTGCGTCTCTGGGCCCACCTCTTCTCTTTTTTTATTTTTATAAACCCTTTTTTCAATGTGTTTTAATGACGTGGCAGGCTGAGGACCCTGGAGGACATGGGTCCTACTTCTCATTGGTTTTCCCTTAAACCCCTCTTATCTTCTTCCCTTTATTATCTATTTATTTACTTAATTAAATTGTATTTTAAGTATAATTTAACAAGGATCATGTTTTGTGTAGATTTGTCTTGTTGTTTTACTTGTCAAATATTCTAGGTGTGTTTTGGAAGACCTAAGGAATTTGGTACACAGATAAACATAAAGTTTCTAGCTTTACTTTAATTTATATGCTTCAATTATTGATACATCCATGCTTTGAATTCCACAAAAATTTCAACATATCTTGTTAACTTAGATTTTCCAAATTAAAGAAAACGTAATCATTCGATCAGTCCAAATCAGATTTATTTTATCTTTATATCACTACAGATGACGATCAGATAATTTATAGACTTACTTATTAATTAAAGTGGCTCGCAAGGCGGCCAAGGACGTAAGAATAGAACCTTTGCATAAGGCATCGCTAAAAATGTGCAGCAAATTGTGCTTTTGGAACTGTATTCTAAGTAAAGTTAGATTGTTTGGCATAGTGCTAGAAAATCAAAAAGCACATTATATATCTCATTTAGTGCGCATTATAAAGCTATAACAATGGATTATAAAGCGGGTCGTATTTATTTAGAAATCGGTAAATTGGAAATTTATTCGATTTTTTCGCCGTATGGACCGTAGTATATTATCATAATTGGACAAGTAACATGTGTAATGAGAATATGTGGTGACACAAACATGGTTAAATGTATGGCTCTCGTGCTAATGTTGGTTGTTGGCGTGCCTTAAAGACATAGCTAAATAAGCCAAAGAGTCTTCTATGATTATATCCTAATCGTTCTCTATACATTTTGATTTCTGCATCTGAAATAGAAATTCTGTTTATATCGAATATGAAAATAATTCAGTATGACAGTTATCGTAAATGACAAATTTGAAAAAAGAGGACTACGAGAGTTGCGTGTGGAGACGAAGTGTTTATCGTTTCGATCCGGAAAACGACATTCAATTAGAGGGGCCGGCAATTTTTTGTTGTTGCTATTGTTGAATCGATTAAGGGAGGAAATTGTAGGGTAAAGTCCCTTGTGGTCCAATTTTAGGGCCCCTACCCCCTCCCATCTTTCCTTAGCTTTTAACATATGCATTGTGACTCTTTGCGACACCTATTTACTTTATTATCATCATTTCAAGCATTTTTCGATATGCACTCCAGAGGTCCAGTACGACAAAATACAGTCAATTATACTGTGATGTCATTTTATATTCGAGGTTTATAATACAAAGTAGTTTTTATAAGTGATAAAATGCTTTCATTTTCATAACTTTTTATCTATTATCATTTGAATACCCATAGACGTTTTGTCAATAGTTGTCAATATCTACTTGCAAAAGTATCACGCCTTTTAAATGCTTTAATATTTCCCTTAACTTGTACGTTGTTTCAAAAATCCTAAACCATAAACCCTAAAATATTTACTCAATCGACTGTATCAACTTTCACTTTGCAACATTTCATTTGATTCGATTTTGCATGACATAATTTCAATTTTCATGGTTCAATATTGCTACACTTTAGTATGATGTTCTATAGTAGAGATTTTCATAATAATGTATTAAAACAATCAATTGAAATTTGATAGTGTGATTAGCTTTTTGCATCCTTTTGTGCTATTGGCCTCAAAGCACTTTGTGTGGACCATTTTCATTGCTACCATATGATTCTCTCGATCGAATCGATCTAATTATATCGAATTTTCAAAATATAAGATTTCATGATCCGTCTGTACAGCCCAAACGTTGAAATAAACATACTGTTAAATAATCTCATTTGTTATTAATGCATTGAAAAACACAAACATCATCGATTCAAAAGGGGTTGTGACCTTCAAAAGGACTCAATGTTCCAAAAGGTAAATGCAACCCTTAACTTCATAAACATCTTTAAGACATCAGTTCACAACATAATACAAAACTCTCTCAAGATACACATCCAACCATCATTGTTATTCAAATATATTCCTTGCATACAATATTATAATACTAAAAAATGCAAGTGTTTGTGTCAATGTGACTGTTGAAAAATATTGCTTTAAAAATTTAGGGCATCCAATTGTTCCCCATCATGCTCCTTGTAGGCTTAAAGTCCTGCAAACATTTAAATATTCAAATTTAGTTTCATGCACTCAAATGATATATGCACTGTAAAAAACAAGGGCAAGATTTTTCACTTATAAGGACACATGACTTAAAAAGAGGGTGTAAAAGGGTACAAGAAAAGGACAAAACCCCAAAAGCAGTAAGTTTTTTTTTATGTAGGACAGTTGTTCTTATGAGTGTCAGAGGGAAGGACAGTTGACTGAGAGTATGTCTTTGGTTTTTGACTGTCTTTCAGCAGTGTGTGCACTTTGTCCTAGTGTGCACTTTGGCAAAGAACATTGCCCATTTGAAATTAACCAGACTCATGTCCTCATCATTTATTACCATGTCTCATGTTTAGGTTTAGGACTGGTGGTGATGATTTGCTCATGTGTGTTTTTGCTCCCTTTGTTTCATGTTACTCATATTTAACATATGCAGCCAACCAACCACACAAATACCAAAATTCATTAAACAAGATTGGCCCTAGCAACTCCGCCATATTCGACCGGTCTTATCAAATCGGTCTCTTATTTCAAAATTTACAAGATCAAATCTATAAAAAAGTGTAATACATCCGAAACTATGTTGCGTTGTGATTGAAATATATCGAATAAAACTACATCGTTTTCGACGGCTCATAATTTCTGTTGAGGTATGGAAAATGATAAAACATGAAGAGATAAGGCTTTGAATTTTGTACATTCATACAAACCTAAACACTGTGTCCCTCTCCTCCTCCTCCTCTCCCTGTTTTAAAAAGAGCTTGTTCAAGTCAAGCCCCATCTCTCACTTTTCTTTCTTTATCTCCATCCCCATCTCTCTCTAGAATTCTCCATTGAAAAACCTCCATTTTTTCAGAGCTTCTTCACTATCATACCACTCTACTCTACTCTATCACGATCTAAATTTTCATTCGAGGTGCAAATTTATATCCGATCGGATCCAAATCCTCAAAGATTATGCGAGGCTCGGATCGAAAATACCCACAAAGTATTCGAGGGTTCGGTAGCGATTTAAATTATTAGATATTTTGTAAGCTGCGATACTCAACACTAGCATCGAACCGATCTTAGCAAGAATTATGGCGGCATATTTCCATGGTGGAAATACGGAAATGGAGACGGACGGATTACACACTTTGTACCTGATGAACCCCAATTACATAACCGCGCAGCAGCAGCAGTCAACGGCTACTCCCCAACAGAATCTGTTTCTGCTCAACTCTGGTTTCCCTCACGCGCTCAGCCACTCGCAGGTTTCTCACGCGCCGCCGTCTTCGCAGTCGCAGTTTATCGCCCTCCCCTTTGCTCACCCGATATCGGCAGACGACCCGAGCCGCTCCGGGAACAGTTTTCATCACTATAATTTATGGAGCGGCGGGGGAGGTGGCGGTCAGGTTGAGGTGAGTGGAGGGATGGGGGCGGGTGGGAGTCAGTCGTATCAGATTCAGCTTGACAACAGCGACGTGTTCCGCCGCCCGGCGGCGGTGTCCCCCACGACGAATCAGCAGGGGCTGTCGCTAAGCCTCTCGTCTCAGCCCGGCCGTGGTGGTGGTGGTAGTGGAAATGGTAATTTATACAACAACAACACCCGAGCTGGCGGCGGCGGATCGACTTCATCTGCAGTTCAGGTGGCCGTGGCGGACGGCGGGGCGGACTCGACCGAGGTGCAGAATTTGATCATGGGGTCCAAATTTCTGAAAGCCGCTCAGGAGCTTCTGGATGAGGTTGTTAATGTGGGGAAGTCAGCAGCGGCCACAACCACTCCGAGTGAGACTCGGTCAGTGAAGAAGGAGAAGTCGATGAAGATGGATAAAATCAGTAATGGAGAAAGTGAAGCAGCTGTAAATAATGATGCCGGCGGTGGTAGCGGCGGCGGGTCTACTCGCGCCGCCTCAGCCGAGCTCAGTGTGACTCAGAGGCAGGAGCTTCAGATGAAGAAGACCAAGCTCATCAGCATGCTTGATGAGGTGCACTCTAACTCTCTCTTCCATTTCATGGTGTTGAATTTCGTTAGTTCAATTTTTGACTGACCGGACCGACTAGATACTAGAATTCAATATAAGCTAAACAAATGTTTTGTGTATACGGGTATTTATGTATTTTGATGATGATTGGGAAGGTGGAGCAAAGATACAGGCAGTACCACCACCAGATGAAGACAGTGATAACAACATTCGAGCAAGTGGCCGGATTCGGGTCGGCAAGGTCCTACACATCCCTAGCTCTGAGAACAATCTCAAAGCAGTTCAGGTGTCTCAAGGACGCCATAACATCACAGATCAGAGAAACAAGCAGGAGCTTGGGCGAGGAGGGCGGTGAGGATTGCTTGGGAGTCAAGGCAGAGGGATCAAGGCTTAGAATGATCGATCACCAGATTCGTCAACAACGGGCATTGCAGCAACTGGGTATGATCCAGCATAATGCCTGGAGGCCTCAGAGAGGCTTGCCGGAGCGCGCCGTTTCCGTCTTGCGAGCTTGGCTCTTCGAACACTTCCTCCACCCGTAACCACCACCACCACCACACTACTACTACTACTATCTTCTCTGTTTCTTGTGTCTCAAGTTAAGAAAGAAACATTTGTGTCTGGTTTCAGGTATCCTAAGGATTCGGATAAGCACATTCTGGCTAAGCAAACAGGGCTTACAAGAAACCAGGTGACCAAACCTTGCCTTGGAGTCCAAGTCATCATCATTCATACATAATCTGGTGATCTGCTGCTGACATTTTTTTTGTCTGAAGGTTTCAAACTGGTTCATCAACGCCAGGGTGCGGCTGTGGAAGCCGATGGTGGAGGAGATGTACTTGGAGGAGGTGAAGGATCAGCCGGACCAAAAGGGCTCAAATCAAGACAGCAACAGCAATGCTGACAAGCAACAAATTCTTAGTACCAATGGCCAGCAACAGCAACAGCAACAGCAGCAGCAGCACCTCTCAGCCAAAACCCTAAATGCTTCCCCAAATGACATCTCAAACTCCACCATTTCAACCTCTCCCAACGCCTCATCTTTCCAACAACCTCCTCCAGGCTTCTCCCTCATCGGAACATCCTCGTCCGACATGAACGGCCTTTTCCAGTACAAGAAAGCTAGAGGAGCGCACGAGACCCAAAACTCGCCCAGCAGCATCCTGTCAGCCGGAGAGATCAGTTTCAGCAGCCGACAAGATAACTTGACGGCCAAGTTTGGGCCAGGTTACAGCTCCGGTCATGATAACAGCAACAATGGCGGCGGCGGAGGAGGAGGAGGATTTGGGTCGTATCATCACCAGCTTCGGGATGACCTATCAGGGAGGTTCAACCCAGATCACCAACTGACTCAAAGCTTCCATCACTCCAACAATGGCCGAGTTTCACTCACCCTAGGACTCCCACCTGGCGAAAATCTTCCCCACAGCTTCTTCTCCGGCCAAAACATGCATGGGTTTGATAGAGGTCTTCAAATAAGTGGCAATGGCGTAGAAGCTGAAGATTTCTGTGGACTCAACAACAACAACAATCCTCAAACCTCACCTCATTCCAACATGGGTTTTCAGAACATGGACATCATCAACCGGAAAGGGTATGCTGCTCAACTTTTACCTGATTTCGTCTCCTAGGCACGCAATCCAATGCTCCATCTCCATTACTGCACCCTCCAGTTTAAGGGCATGCAAGTCCCATGCAGCCACCACATCTTCTTAGGGTTTCAAGTAAGCATAAGATCTTGTGGGAGCTAGCTTAGTTACTCAGCATATATATACCCTCTAGTATTTCACTAGCTTGTCCTACACAAGGACATTTATACATGCAGAAATTTATGCTCAAGTAGTACCAGTTAGGGTTTGGTAATCAGCATGATTGGGGATTGTATATTGTAGTAAAGTGCTTTATATATGTATTTGTAATATATACATAACCTTCGAGAAAAATAGGTCTCTCAAATATATATTACTTCTTATAATTCAATATGAGAAAATTACAAATGGAAGATAGTCAAAATGATGTACATATCTACTCTGCCGCATAAAGTAAATATAATCATTTCTTAACAAGAATTCATTCGAAATCTTCTATCACGCGGCAGAATATATAAATATAATTTTAATAGTTAAAATAAAAAAATATACGGATTAATTTAATGATTATTTATTTTATTTTAAATAAAAAATTGCTGGAGCGAGGGAAAAAAACGCAAGCAGCGAACGAACCTACGGAGAACGATTTCGCCTGTCGTCGCATCCTCCCCAAATTGTCGGAGCGAGCAAGCGAGCCAGCAGTGATTGCTTGGTTGAATGATTCGCCGCGGGAGCGGCAGCGACGAAATGTTGATCGGACGCGACGATTCCCGTCGATTCTAGCCCCGATCCATTCCAATTAGGGTTTGTTTGTTTGTATCCATCATCCGCTTGATTGAAGTGGACGACGCCGAACAGGACTCACGAAAGTGAGCGGGAAGGTGGATGAGGCGAGTTCCGTCCCGCCGCAGAGCGTTGTGATTGGCCCTAAGCATGCGCCAGTGTATAGAGTGGTGGATGCGGTTGTAGAGAAGGAGGAAGATGGCCCTGGGCCGAGGTGCGGGCATACGTTGACGGCTGTTGGGGAGGAAGGTGCGTTGGGGCATAATGGTTCGAGGCTGATTCTCTTTGGTGGCGCCACGGCTTTGGAAGGGAATTCTGCTGCTCCCCGGACACCCTCTTCTGCTGGAAATGCCGGCATTAGTATGTGAAATGTTGATTCCTTCCGTTTATTTATTTACTTTTTGTTGCTATGATAGTTAATTCAGAAGATGTGTATGTAGCTAGAAAAAGATATCAGCTGGGTTAGTTACAGGGATTATTGTTTGAGGGATCATAAGGGCATTTTGATCGGATGCCCATCAATATGTCTAAGACTTCTACGTTTTGAGTTAGTATATAATAACTCCAATAGTAGTTCAGTGATGGGCGAACATTAGAAAATATGGCTTATAGTATTGTTTTTTTTGTTAGCCTCTCAGCAAATCTTGATACTTCGGGTTTAGGGCTATCCTTATTGTAGCGGTACACAGCATGAGCCTTGACTTCAGTGCAGCTAGTTTGAAAAGCATTCAATTTTGTGTTCATCGAAAGCAAGGATGCTATATAACTCTCTGATATTTAGGCATATGACACAGACTGAATTATATTGATGCATACAGAAAAGTCTGTGAAACAACCTTAATTGGATAATATCAATGTTAGGCTAGCATTTTAGCTCTTAAGTGGTTTGATGTAAGCTTAGCAGCACTTATTCGCATAATAAGAGGTGCATTATTGAAACGGTTTCCAAACTGAAGTTGCACTTTTACAAATAAGAATGCAGAGGGTGAATTTGTATGCTACTATTTGTACATAATTGTCTATATCAATCCGTACTGTAATGGATAATGTGTGTCCCTGAAATTAAACTGTGAAGACTTGTTCTTCACGTTCACATACACAAAAAAGTGGACCTGGTAACTTGTGCGCGTCGACTGTTAGTCGTCGACATATAGTATTTGTGTTTTGATTCAATTGCAGGATTAGGTGGGACAACTGCTGATGTACTTTGCTATGACATCAAAACAAATAAATGGTCTAGGTGTGCATACTGCTATGTGCCTGATAATCTTTCATTACAATTGTTTTTCTTGTTTTCCTTATTCTTTGTTTGTTATATTTAAATGTTTGATACATTTTACTTATAGACTCACGCCTTTAGGAGAACCACCCACACCGAGAGCAGCTCATGTTGCAGCTGCAGTTTGAACTATGGTGGTCATTCAGGTCCGATTTTATAATTTACCAAAATTTTGTTTTTCTTTACCATATTTGACCTTTGAACACATTTGTTTAAATGCAGGGTGGAATTGGCCCTGCCGGATTGTCATCCGAGGACCTTCATGTTCTTGATCTTACACAACAACGACCCCGGTGGCACAGGTATGAGCTTGAGAGTGTAATGTTTCAACAACTAAACCAACATGAACCTTACTACTTGACTTGTGGGTTACTCTCTTCATGCAGAGTTACTCTTCATGTAATATACCCTATGAAAGACAAATATATGTGTCCACTCTCCAGACTGATTTAGCTGATAAAGAGATAGATACTCAAGTACTTAACATGATCTTTTTGTGCATGGTAGATTAAAACTTTTCCTGAATATTTCTATAACATGGAGATTTTATTTAAATTTGAGGAAATGAAAGGTTGCAGAAACTGGACCGCTTTGGTGTAGTCTTGGTGTGATGTCACGTGCCTGTGTCTAAATGTTGGGACTTGGGACAACTAGTTTCCAGTATGTAATATAGAACCACACTATCAAGATAGTTCTATCACCTTGCAGCTTAACTGCTTAAGTTATATTCTGAACCATGTCTTCATGACATGGAGTGTCAGATCTTATGTATATTGGCTGATGCATTGGTATTATTTTATTTTTGTTTCTATTCAGCCATTAGCAAGTGCTTATGGACTTGCTAAACATAGAAATGGGCGTTGGGAATGGGCTGTAGCTCCTTGTTTTTCACCATCTCCGAGATATCAACACGCAGCTGTGAGTTTGTTTTAATTTTCAATCTTTTACTGTCTTTTCTAGTTCCACTGGTCATCTACAATATACTGCAAATTTTTAGGTTTTTGTTAACGCACGCCTCCATGTCTCTGGAGGAGCACTTGGTGGTGGACGGATGGTAGAGGATGCCTCAAGTGTTGCTGGTACTTAATTATGATGCTAATTATTTTGTAGTTACTTTATTTATTTAGCTTTTTACTTTTTGTAAGCAATTTTTCACAAAACTCAACCAAACATTAGATTGAGCTGTGCACAAGATTTTCTTATTATACTAGGTACATTCTAAAAACACTATGTTGATGTTTTACTCATGAGAGTAGGTGTCGTTGCATTTTCAACAGCGGTGTAATTTGCATTATGTTCTTATTAACTGTCTAACTTCTGTGTCCATCTCATATTCCAATTAACTCATATTCTATTTCCTATTTGGAGTCTGAACTAACATAGTAGATCATACTTGTACATTAACCAGGGGTTTTTATATGCTCACTCGGAACTTTTGGGAGTCTCCAACTCTTAGTGCTGTTTTTATTTAAATCATAACCTGATAATGAATTTGTGTTTACAGTGTTGGATACGGCTGCTGGTGTTTGGTGTGATATGAAATCTGTTGTTACAACCCCAGGACAGGAAGATATAGTGCCGATAGCAGGTGGCACTTAAAAAAATCATCTCGCAACATCATAGAATATGTGAAAATGAGTTCGATAAAACTTTATAGATTTTCGAGATATTTAAAAATGTATTTTATACCTGTCTTTTATATTGTACCGAGCTTTTTTTTGGTTAGATAGATTTTGCAAGAAATTTAAAGCCCGATCATATATATAAAAAAAATTATCTGAGTAAATATAATTTCTGATTTTTCTCTCTAGAAATATGAAGTGCTTAAGCAAAATAGCACACTTATCCATTTTCAAAGGTGTATGAAAATTAAAAAAAAAAAAAACACACACGACCAAACAAAACAGGAATTTCAATAGACAAAGGTGCAATCCTGCTAGGACTAAACTTGTCTTTAAATTCCAGCAAAGACACTCACTCGACCTATATGACAAGATACAGTCGTATATAAGCCTCGCCAAGGTACACTCACCTAGGCAGGCTGCTTGATGAAGATACCATAATCTTATAAAAGCCGAAGGTCGTGTGGGTGATGTATTGGATTACTTGTGTTTTGGCAAGTGCAGAAGATTCTTGGAGCTGACCAAAAGAGTCAGAGAAGCGGCTGAATGAATTAATCTATCCTCACAGGGCCTGTGTTTATTGGCTTCTGGAATACTTTGATGATAGGTGTTCCATCAGTGTCATCACTTCCGACCCTCCATGACCGATTTTTTGACCTCTGTGGCTTCTTGTGATGTTTGTGGGGTGCACTTGCTTTTTTCTTCACAGCAGCTGTCTTCTTTGAAGCTAACCCGTTGGCCACGTCGAATGAGCTGAGGTCATCCAGTACGTGTTCAAGATCGGGCTGTCCATCAGGTACGTTTTCTGGAGGGTTCTCATCTTCGTAATCATCATCATATTCTTCTGAAGAAGAAAGTGAAGCATCATCAGCACCAGCCGTGGATCCTAGTACAATTTCAGGCATGTCAAATCCAGGGGGAAGTTCAAAGTGAGGAAGCTTTCCATCAATGTAATCCTTGAGGATCTGTCGGGCTGCTCTAGTTTCATCAGGCAATCCACTTGAACCGAGCCAGCCTCGCGAAGCACAGTAAGCCCTGAGGAGCTCGGCTGCAAGTGGAGGTCTGGATTGAGGCTCATATGATTTGGGTTTTGGCAATTTGATGTTGTAAATTTCTTCAATGGCATGTCTTGGAACTCGGTTAGCTACAACTTGCAGAGCCTCTCTGTGCTCCGTCATCCTGTGGATAGGTAAAACCCCAGAAGCAATCATCTCATATCTGGAGCTTGAGAAAGAAGGGAACACCAGACCAGGGCAATCACATAACATCAACTCCTCGGATATAATCAATGTCTGGAAATGCTTTGTCTTCCCTGGAGTTGAAGTCACTCCTGTTCTTTTTTCGCCTACCAAGGCATTGATGGTTGAACTCTTCCCAACATTAGGGTAGCCCACAAATCCCACAACTACATGCTTGCTTCCTTGATTACCTCCACTGTTCCTACCAGGCCAACATGATGGGTCTTTTTTGGTTGACATTGACCGCAGCTTTACAATGTTCTCTGCCTCAACTTGTAAACGATCTAATAGCTCATCTCGACCATATATTTTTGTCTCAGTATCCTTAATTTGTTGGACATTCTGCCTATGCCACGAGTTTTTCAGTTGTTTACCCTCGAGAGTTGCAGTTGCAGCTTTTGCAGACCAGAATAGAAACAATATGTCATTGGCGTTAAAATACTGTGCCCATTTCTCCCTGCCAAATGCAAAAAATACAAATTAAAATGATCTAAAAACTGTTAAAAAGAGATAAAGAAAGTAGAATTTGAGACAATGAACCTTATAGAAAGCGGCAAAAGATCAGCCTTGTTGATGAGGAGAAGAGTTTCCTTATGCTCGTCGATTTCCCTTGCATAGTCCTGTATCAAAGCATCAGGACTTCTGAAAACATTATAATATAGTATTTTTCTAAGATTGATTTAAAAAGAGATTAATAACCTAGGTTATCTAAAGAACAGTGTCTTTTAAAAAGTACCCAGGCACTATTTATCAATCCCGTCAACTCTAGAACGGTGATCTTAAACTCGGAGCATATAATTAAGACATCTTCTTATTCTTGGAAAGTCATTAATTGTTATTTATTCACTGGGCAGATAACATTACTATTGGCACTGGCCTCATTAGCAAGGTACACAAAGTAGAAGACAGTATTGTAAAAGTTATACCTTAACCTACTAATTAGCAAAGATGCTAAACTTTTTTTAACCAATGTAAAAAGTTGTGAAATCTTATTATTTATATTGAACATCTATTACATTGATCACCCATAATGTGGCTCAGTAAATCCAACAGCTATGACATACCTCAAGATCAGGGCAACGGTAGAACAGCGGATCACGAGCATCAACCACCATTACAATCTGAGGTGCACAAAGCACAATATCACATAAGGCGACATGATGAGATGTGTTATTCGGATTATTCCTTATTGAAAACCATTATATGATATACAGTAATTAAAAATATCACTTGTCAACTTGAGCATACAAGATGGGGCTCGGATACATTGGCACTAAGAGAAACCATGGTGTCCTAAAGCATGATCTAAGTCATTGAAACAATTGCAGAATAAGGGTAATAAAAATTACTAAATGTATTGAAAATGGAAAGTCCAATGAAGTTTACTCTACATAAGTTATGCTGCATCTATATTCTTTTCCAAGTAATCAAGATGGGTAGTTTGTTAGGCTAAGTAATATGCTGACTAAACAATATACACTAAGGTACCTATCCCAAAGCAACGAAAACAATTTATGCTCTTCCACTCTTACAAAAGAACGCGGACATTATATATCATGACTCACCAGATCACTGCGCTCAAGCACTCGCCATAGCTGTCTCCATATATCTAAGTTTTTCTCAAATGGAGTTAGGACCAGCTTCTCATTTTCTTCGAGACTGTCAACAGAAAAGAATACCATGGAAAAGTAAGCAGATCAACCACTATTTAGAGATAAACCCATGCTGCAATCAGATCAAGCCCCTAAACCACAAAATATGGAGGTAATTTGCTGATTCACACAAAGATGCCACATGTATATGGAAACTGCAAGAAACACCTTGGAACTCATAAATAATGAGTATAAGTCCATCAATCCATAAACAAAGCATCCATGTTTAAATATCTAAGGCGGGCTACAGCCGCAAACCCAGTCCTGATTAATGTCTGGCAATCAAGTTTCTTGATACTGCTGCTCGGCATCTTCGTCAATGTACAAATTCTAATATTTCCCTCTACCCAATTAAATCATCATACAATGAACATGAAGTTTTTGAATTAGTATCTGACCTCGCAAGGTTCCGCCGCCAAACTAAAAATGATTGTTTCTCATTAGCATCCAGTTCATCAGCAGACATCTTGGCATGCCACGCCGGCCTACAAAAAAAAAAGATGAATAATTTAGTCATGCTTTCACTTCAATACAAACTATGCCTATCCGCTAGTGAGTAAGAACTTGCCTGCGCGGGACACGGAGGCTGCTGGCATGTAATTCCTCTTCCATCTTCCTGTCCTCAGCTGTCATATTACTGCTCGAACCTTTATCCCTTTAAAAGCATAAACACCTCAAAAAATCATTGACAGAATTTTCACCAATTTCGAAAAAACTCAATACACAAAAGAATTACAATTTTTTTAACATAAGAATGCAGATAAGGAGAAACAACAATAGCATACAAGTTGAAAACGCTGGCGACAGGATGCTCGGACGAAAAGAGACGCTCGGACTCCTCAGCTTGCTCGATGACGGCCTCGATATCGGTAACTTCCGTAACCGATTCGAGAACCTTCCTGTTCATCTTATTGTACATCCTCCCTTTCTCCTTATTCTGCTGCGTTACTTGGTTAAGGTGCTTCACCAAAGACCTTCCCAGCATCGTCTTCTCGTTCTTCCCCATCGTCGCTTCCTACCCAATCTTTCCTTCCTTCACCTCCGGATCAACGAAAATCGATCACTCGCTGTCGTTTCGGCTCTGAAACTCACTCGGACAATATCTATCAATGGCGGAAGCGGTTAGGGTTTGCTGCGGAACGCGGAAGAGAGAGAGAAGGATTTTGTGCTGTTCACGGGGCGGTTTTGTAAATACATATAAACTTCTCTAACATCTGTTTTGGGGTGAAAAGATAATTAGTATAAACGTCAAGGACTGAATTAGAATATTAGCAATTTATATATTAATAAATAAAATTGTTCAATAAAATTATATTAATATCTCACATTACGACCGATTCCTTGTAGACTATAAATTTTTCAAAAGATGACGTCATAAGTAATATTAAAGGTGAAAAATAATCAAAACTGAGACATCTTCTTCATCATCATCAAAACCAAACTGTGCTGACATCTCTCATCTTCTCTCTCCTCCGACCTCCTCCACCGACATCTCAACGCAACCACTTCACAATCCGCCATTGTTGCAGACCTCTCCCGCCCTCCTCCCTCGTACCCCTGAAAACCCCATCACCCAATCGAAACCCTAATTCCGCGTCACCGTTAAAGATGACACCTTTCTGACACAGGATCGGAAATCTGACCCAACAAAATGATCTCATCATCATCGTCATCTCCGATCATCCTCTCCCTCCTCCTCCTCATCTCCCTCCCACTCCTCTTCATCCTCGCTCCTCGCATCCTCCCTCCCCGCATCCTCCCCGACGACCCTGATGACGTCACCCTCCTCCGCCGCGCCACATCTCTCAAATCCCCATCTCGCTCTTCCTCATCAACCAACCCCCACACTCGGCTCGGAATCACAAACCCTAAGCCCAAGATCGCGTTTTTGTTCCTGACCAACTCCGATCTCTACTTCGCTCCCTTATGGCAGAGATTCTTCAACCAGCGGAACGACGACGACGACGACGACCACCGACGCCTGTTCAACATCTACGTCCACGCAGATCCATTCGCGCCGTACGCAGATCCAGGCGGCGTGTTTCAAGATCGGCTGATCAACTCCAAGCGGACGCATCGAGCTTCGCCTTCGTTAATCTCCGCCGCGAGGCGTCTCATCGCTACAGCCCTCCTCGACGACTCCGCCAATCTCTTCTTCGCGCTTCTCTCCCAGCAATGCATTCCGCTGCACTCCTTCCGCTACGTCTACCGGACCTTACTCACGCCGCCGGCGCTGAAGCCGAACCCTAAACCTCCATCGGAGCTGACCCAGTTGGGCTCGCGGGTCGGGTACCAGAGCTTCATCGAGATACTGTCCAACGAGCCCAAGCTCAAGGAGAGGTACACAGCTAGAGGATCAATGGAGCCGGAGGTGCCTTTTAACAAGTTTAAGGTTGGATCGCAGTTCTTCATATTGACGCGGCGGCACGCGTTGATGGTAGTGAAGGATACGAAGCTGTGGAAGAAGTTTAGGTTGCCGTGTTTGAGGCCGGATGCGTGTTATCCTGAAGAACACTACTTTCCGACATTGTTGTCGATGGAGGATCCTGATGGGTGTAGTCATTTTACGCTGACGAGAGTCAATTGGACCGGGACTGCTCATGGGCATCCCCACGCTTATAGGCCGCCTGAAGTATCGCCGGAGTTGATATACAAGTTGAGGATGTCGAATTGGACTTATTCTTATTTGTTTGCGAGGAAGTTCACGCCGGATTGCTTGGAGCCGCTGATGAAACTTGCTAGCAAAGTCATTTTCCGCGACTAAAGAGCTCTTTGTAAGTCCTTACTGAGCATTCATTTGTGCTTGTTTTTTTTTTTTTTTTCATTTCGCTTGACATTCTTGCATATGCATCTCTGAACAAGTTTAGTTTACAAGTTTGTTGAGCTGTTAGGGAATTCAGTTTGTGAATTTTTGATGGTGTATTGATTCTGAGAGGAACTGATGATGGCCTAAAATTGAGTTGGGAAGATTAGAAAGGTACAGATTAGGAGAATCGAAGTGGTTTCATCTACCATTGAATGTTGGGATGTGTGTGGAACTTTCCTTTGTCAAAAGGCTCGTTTTGGTTGGATTTTTAGCGTGTTTCTTTCTCTAATTTATTCACGGCATGATAGTATTAGTCATATCTAAGCAGGGATCTCTATGGTTTAGAATGTTGTCAGTTAGAATGCCGAATGACTCTCTTTGCTGCTGTGGATTGATGTGTAAAATTCCGATCATCTTTGAGCACAGTGTTTTATATCCTTATCCCATTGCTCTTTCATACCGTGTCATCATTGTATAATAACCCGAGTTCACCGGAAACTATGCAGGATAAGGGATTGCGTTATGTTTAGCGTCTCAATTCACGACTGCTACCAGTTAGGCCTGGCGTAAGGCATAGAAGATGCAAAATACAAGGCTTTGACAGCCTTCAAACCTGACCCGCTTTAATTTGGCTCAACAGAGAGGTTATTCACATCAGAAATGGTGAAAGCGGCGCACTTTTAATGGCTCAAACTTGGTGGCTTGCGAACTACGATCAAATACTAGTGAGTCCATGACTTTCTTTTTGTTCCTACAATTTGTAAATATGATAATATACGTATCATAAAAGCTAATCGGAAAAATAGAAATGTAAGAAGGATCAACTATCTTTTGACGAGGGAGGGGAGAACAAAAAGGGTATAAAGTCTATCACACCCATTGTGGCTTCCTTAGAGAAACTTGATGTCCTTGTCCTAATTTTTTTAGTCATCCTTTTGGCGTGGGTGCTTTATTCAACGTTGTTTAATTTCTACTCCATCACAACTTTCAGACTTTTCCGATTGTTTAAGTTTCTATTGCACTTTACATGTTATAAGTGGGAAATTAGTGTACCAGAAAAAGGGCTTATTCTTCGTTGTTGTTGTTGTTGTTGTTGTTCATGGATGGATTATATTCTTGTGTTTGGCCACTTTCATTAAACTGAGATCAATGTCTGTGGCAAATATGCAGAAGGCAGTACACAACATGTAGTTGGATGTTTCATGTATTTGACTTTGGGGAGGGTTTGTTGCTTAAAGCAAGTGTTTTTGGAGAACCAGAATTAAGTTCTTGTCTGTTGGATTGTGTATATGTTACCAGGTGTTCATATGTATGGTTTCTGGCATAGATGGATTTTTAAGGAACATGTCCTCAAGTCTGAAATTCATACAGGTTTTGGTGGATACAAGAACCGGTACGGTTCCAAATAAATATATGAATTCGTGGCACGGAGAGACCAAATGCCTTAGGAATACACAATAACAAAATCCGAGCATCTTTAGGAAGTGCCATGAAACCACAGCTGAATCTGAGACTTCATCTGCTCGCACGAACCTGTCATATACAACCTCAAATTCGGCTTTAGTAGAGCCAACTTGTCTTCCAAACCCGGATACCTAATCAGCAGTTTTACATGTAGATCTGTTCAGAGTTTCGTTTTCCATTGGTATCGGCTTTTTCTTTGAAAGAGAAGTTCTCCTGACTGCATTTCCCCATGCCTGCCTGGAATGTGCCTGGACACCTGTCCATGGCCAACAAAAACATAATCATGTTTGAGAAACATGTTTCTAACATTCAGGATTTTACGATAAACATGAATTTAGAGCCTATGTGAAGAAGCATTCTGAGAACAAGGAGATTGTGGGTTGAATTCTGAATGAGAGTTTAGATGCTTACCATTGGTAGGTAAAGACATGCGCTTTTTTGCCTGTTGATTTGCTTGTGTGGTTTTCAAGCCGGGATTGCTGAGAGATCTTGTTCCACTAACAGGTTGAGAATCAGCTTCTTCAGCCAGGTCTTCAAGAGGTGGCTTAGACATAAGTTTTGTTGGAGTTATGCTTCTCGACTTGCTGGGCGAAGAGCTACCATTATCATCGGACTGAGATGGACCTGCTTTCTGAGTTGAAATGTTTGAAGGCAGGTTGGAAGTAATAGGCTTTTTCCCTGCGGATTTTATCCGGGGCCTCGGTCCATTCTTTGCCTCAGCTGATCCATTTTCTGGAATATTCGTTCCATCTCTCATACTGTTATCGAGAAACCGATTCTCCCACGGGCGAACAGCCATCCACCTCTCCAACCAGTTCCAACCCCAGTTACTTTCATCTGGTTTGAACCCTAATGGGGCACTCTGCTGCCTTGCTCCTGCCTGCCACTGCAGAATATAGAAGCAAGTCCGATGTAAAAGAAAACAAAATCCGGGTAATAAAGAAAAATCACATTTGCAACTTTCTTGACCAGATTGAAAATTTGATTTTTTTTTACAACTATTCTGGTTTCTTTGACCCCTGTGACAATCTTTCAGGTATCCTCCAATAAGTGAAAAATATATGAAGAGTTGATCTTCAAATGGAACACTTTTATTGGTTACGAATGGAGTTATTTTAAAATAGAGGCGAACTAATATCCTATATAAACTAGAGATGTGGCTCCTCAACAAGTTGTTTTTGACCCAGTAGTGAAGGTTTACCTGATGAGCAAGAGCATAGGCCATTGCTCTCTCCCTCTTTGCTGCTGCCTCTTGCCTCTTTTGCAGCTTGGCTTGAATTTCCTCAACGGTTCCGGTACTGTCACACCATCCATCCTGCATTACAGTGATGATAATTTTAGTCATTATAGCAGCTGAAATCAAATACAAGAAAAGATATCTCAGGCAGTGAACCATTCCATGTATTCAGGTCACCTAACTAAAGTGAGAAGTTATATTCTCAAGAGATCTATTTTATAACCTTGAATCACAGCATTTCAGAACATGTAATCATTTTCTTCTTTCTTTGAAGAAGAAAAAAGAAACAACAGAGAATCACAAGAACTACCTCTATCTCTCTAACATGCGCCTCATTGGTAAGCTGTTCCTGAAGCTTTTGATGGTCTGTTTGACCTTCCAAGGCAATGCGAACCCTGCGCGCTCGAACACGAGCCTGGACTCTCACTAAGGCTTGCATGCAACGAAGTGTTATTGCAGCTTGTTTTCTTACAGCATGTCCCCTGACTAACGCTTGAAGTCTCACCAATCCCTTTAAAGCTCGTAGAGCTCTTCTAGCCTGATTAATGATTCAACAGCATTGTTTTGGAAAATGATAGGAGTTCCTATTACATTAATAACTTAAGACATCAGAACTCAATCAAGGCAGTTCGGCCTGATATTGATTGAGTTGTAGTTGCTGACAATGAATACAACTGAAGGGCAAACTGCATGGTTGGAAATCTGAGCAAATAGCATTTGAGGAAGTTCAAAGCAATGTACCAGAAATCCTCTGAAAGCAGTTTGGATTCGCACAGCAGCCCGTTCTTCTCTTATATTTGGTTGAACTGCATCCTGAACCTGGGAAGGGGAAATACCACGATCTTGTTCTGGAAAAGTGTGGCCAGCTTCAATTGGCACAGCAGCTAACTCGTGTTGAAGGTTAACTTCAACAGATTCTCTTCTTCGGTGTTGAGACTTACTGGAACTTGACCTCTGCAGTATGCAGTAAGAGGATTATTAAACTTAATCATAAGACATTGAGCATGTGTGGTTATTGACAGCTATCTTTATAGCATACATGAGCATTTTATAATAATAATAGTTAGTAACAATGAGAACACTTTAATATTTGAACCCAGTTATGTTTAGGGTTCATAGTTTCGTTATAAATTGACATTGAAATGAAAGTAATTTTTACTGTCAATTAATACTGACATTTTCATCTGAGGACCGCGACTTATCTTGTTTCTTTAACCCTACTAAGGCTCTAATCCATTTTCTGGATACACCCATGTCGTAAGTAACTACCCAATCCAAACCTGTGCGATGAAAAAAAGAGGGTCAGTCGCATTCTCAGCACGTCAATTCTTTCAGCATAATTAAAAGTCAGTTACAATGTACCAAACAGTTCGTTACAATGTATGCTTTGTTCCTATCAACGTCAACACCAAAAATTATAGCAAGCTCATAGGACTTCTTCCACTTCACTCTATCTACATTTAGATTAGCATACCAAAACTAATTGATTACATAGAAAGACAAAAGTTTGTGTCTGATTTCGTTTGAGTTTTATCTAGAAACAATTCCCATTCTCAAAAGAGAAAATCCACTACCAGGAATCGAGCATTTCACCATATCTTCCCTACAAGCCCCTGAATAAATCCACCAAGTGAAAATATGTCTGCAATGTTAGTTTTACATTTTCTAAACAAGTTTCTCTATCAGAATTGACAAACCAAAACTAATAATCATCTCACAGTGCCTTAATCCTCAAACAAGAAACAAACTCCAAATCTGTTAGAAAGAAAAATTCAAGCATGAAGAACTATGAAATTACACGTTTTCAGGAACTACTTACCTGTCCTTTCAGCGTCAAAATCTACCTTCGAAACTGCACAAAAAAATCAATGGAGATCGATAGATCAGCAACCTTGCCAATGCAAACCAGCACGAAATCCGGTACACAAAATCAACTTCTCGACATCAACGACTTCTCACTCAACTAAGATACAGCGATGAAGCATTTAGACACACTCATTTCAAAAACTAAAAAAAGGCGAGACAGCAACATCTTTACCGACCTGACGATCTGCCCTACCAATCAGTCAACATTCAATCACGCACATACGCAAACCAATCTCATCTTCACGCATCCGATTCGAACCGAATTCGAAGATCCAAACCGCCTCCAGTTCAGATCACATTCACATCACTCGCTTCCTCGTAATCGAATTCCCGGACTTAATCTCGATCGGCGTGTCAACCGCTCTCTCTCTCTCTCAGCTCTCCGCCGCTGCGTAACCTCGCTCAAAGTGCTCACACTGGCAGCTCTCTGGATGAAAACCAGCACAACACAGGGAGATGTAAAACGCTAAACTACGCCAGTCCACGTCACCGGACTTAATAAATGACACCGTTTTATACTTCGTTAAACCCATTGTCGGTTCGCCTCTGGCTTGATATTTATTTTAGCATCGATTGAACCGAGAAAAAGGACTTTTCGGGAGCAGCTGGAGCGGTAAAATGTACGATCGAAGGAGCGGGTGGACCGCTACAAATTACGATTTGGGGAGCGGTTGGGCCGGACTACAAGGTGGTGGACGGGTACGAGGAAGGCACGGCGCACGTTAGCACTTAGGCACGTTCTTTTAAAATGAAATTAAACTTAACTCAAATAGAAACTGAATGAAATAAATATTTAATGTCAAAAAAAATAAAACTAACTGTTATCTAAATTGAACGACTGAAATTTTAATTTCAAAAGAACGACATTTCATTCAATAGAAAATGTACACTCAAACAACAGAAAGTTCAATAATCGAAATGAATGATTCCATACTTATTGTACCTGTGGAAAACCAGACTTCTTCTGGAGATACCGAAATAGTTGCTTTACAGGGAATGAAGGCTTTTTTGCAAATTGTATACACATCTTGGCCACAGCTAGAAGGTTTTTGAGCTCTGTATCGTCGTAAGTGTTGCCGAGGTCTGGGTCAATCATCCTGTCAATGGACTGGCTGAAACTGAGGCGTGGTTCTTGGATCCAGTGGATTAAATCAGCTCCTCCATTTTTTGATGCTTGTCCTGTTACTAATTCGAGGATCAGAACACCTAGTTGGAATATTATGTTGCCGCACTCTTGACCCATACAATCTGTAAATGAGCGTAAATAATTTGTCATTGGGCGGTTAATAATCCGCTGGAATATTTCAAATCAATAAGCCAGCACCTTTTGAACATGAAGTAAGGGAGGCTGGATGATCTGCTCTATTACCAGGATTTAGAATGCCGATATCTGAGAGCTGCAAATTTGAAAGGTATTACACGAGAAATCACAAGAGAGTTAGATTTTGTTGCTTGCTATACCTTAGCATTAAAATTCTCATCTAGCATGATATTGCTCGAGGTAACTGATATATGACTGATAGGAGGGTCATTGAACACAAGCAGATATTCCTGCATTATGATGGATACCGGTTAAGAAATGCAGAAAATATGATCTGCTGTAAAAAAAAGTATAGAGAAACATATGATATTGGAATGTGAACTGATAATGAAGAAAACGACATCCATGGCCGAAAAACTATCAGGTTTCTTTTTATGACATTCGTTTATCATGGTTGTTGACTATAACATCTAGTGCAAACGTAATTTTGAATGCTTCAGTTCTTGGAGGTTTGTAAATTAAAGCTATGGCCTCTGCCCAGCTCAAGGATTATGGACATATATCATTTAAAATTCTTTCCGGACTGACCAACTATGAATAAATGTAAAGCAGCTATTTACCAACTCGTTCAAAACACAATACAAGGACACTAAACTTGATGAATTACCAGAGCAGCTGCTACGCCAACAGCGATTTGTAGTCTTATTCTCCAATTCAGAGGAGTTTTACAAGGATCTACAATAAGCCAATAAGTAAAATTGTGAGTATTTGAGAACTGTATACCGAACTTTAACAGACTTGCAATCACTCTGCTCAAAGTTACCATTGAGATGATCCTTCAGGCTCCCATTTTCAGCATTATCAAATATCAGCAGCCTGATAAGAAAAAAACTTGTTTTGTATAGGTCCTTATGATGAAAATATAACAATGAAGACTTACATGATGCTGATATTGATGGCTTCATTTAATACTATTCAGTCATCTTACCTCTTCCGTCCCGTAGAAAATCCTATCAGTAGAAGAATATGGCGGTGATGTAAGCGCCCAATGAGCTGCACCTCCCTATAGAATACTTCTTCTTCTTGATCACAGTCTCTAAAATCTTTTACCAGAGCAAAGCGCCCACCAAGCAAGACTGCCCAATAAGCTGTACCGTGGGCATTACTATAGATCACCCTCCGAAAGTCGTCAGTTGCTTGCTTGATAACCTTGCACTCAAAATGCTTCACAAAAGAGACAGGCCCTACCAAGAAAAGAGCATACCTTCAGCATGATCATAATCCACACAAAAAACTAAATTAAACATGTTTGCAGTAAGAAATCATACACTCTGCGCATCAATGCATTTTCTTGTCTTTCTAAAACAACCATGAATATATTTCTACTTCCCTTCGGCTCATGAAAACTCACTTGCATCACACTTCAACAAAACAAATCCGCCACATCCACAAATCTTTAACCACAAAATTCAACCTGCTTAAAAACCCTAATAAGCCGATCTCAGAAAATGCACTAAAATCAAACCACATTGCGCCTGTTAGCGCACCTCAAATACCAAAGCACCTCACTCCAGCCACCGAATCTACCAAACGGAAATCCAACACAGCCGGACCAAAATCAAACAACGCACGTACCTGGCCCCGAGCGTTGGTGAAAGGAAGGCTCGATTTTGCGGACCGAGAAGTCCATGGCGAAGATGTGGTTGCTGTGACGACAGCGAAGCTTCTCAGATTCCCGACGCTGTGAAATCCCATCTGTTCTCTTCCTAAAATATCTCGTTTGTCGCTTTTGCTTCCCTTTTTACTTTCACCGCTAGCAAAGCTTTTTTGAACCGAGTTGACTATTTTCAATCCCAATTAAACCGAGTTGGAAATTTCAATCCAATTTGAACCGAAACCATATAAATAAAATGGTTGAGCCAAAGCGGTTACCTATTTGCAGAAAACGAGAGAGAGAGCGAAACAGCTCGCAGCGAAATCCTTCTCGCGCCGTCGTTCGCGGTTGAGACTGCAGCCGCTCGCGGAGGAGAAGAGAGCGTCTTAATCGCAGGTAGGTTTGATTGATTTCTCTTTCGAGTGAAAAATCACTCTAAACAATGAAATGATGGTGAATCGATGTAGATTTTGATGCATTTGATTTGATCGATGTAGATTTTTAGTTGTTCTTAGATGTTGTTAGACCTAGAAATTGAACCTGAAGACTATCGATTCTGCAGATCCAAATATTTTGGTGTATGTGATTTTGATATTTGTTTTGATTTTCTCTCTTATTTTTATGGAGAAATATGGTTAGGCAAAGCTGGTTTCTGGCCACGAAATGAGTGCAGAAACAATGTCAATCATTCTCTTATACTCGGTTTGAGTGAAGTATTTGTTGTAAATAGGATGGACAGGCTGGTCGGTTGAGTTGCGGAGGTTTCGTTATACTTGTATGTTACTCATGATGGGGTTGGAATAGGTGTTTGCAGATTGAGCTGAGTAGTTCAGTAGATGAGGCGCCAAGGGCAGCATTACCATCAAGATGTCAATGCATATGGTGATCAAATGCGGCATGCCCCTAGCCAAAGAATGGATTCCAAGTCTGGTAGTGGTAACTTTCAGAGGCGAGAACTAGGAGTAGCGTCTGAGAGAGGGCTTGATTATGGTAATGCAAGAGATGAGGAGCAATGGAGGAGTGAAAGAGATGGGTTGATAATTTCATACCCACATATGCTAAATGAAGGCAAGTTATAACTAGTAATCAGCTTAGAGTTCGTTCTTGTGTAGCAGTATGTCGATGTAGCCCTTGTTTTAGCTGATTTTCGGGTTAAGATGGCTGCGTGAATGTTTTTTGTTGCTAGTGAGACTAACCTGTGGTTCTTTATAATGTGGTTATGCAGTTCATCGAGGTGAATTTCAATCAAGTTTTGGGAGCCAGGACAGCAAACATCCTTTGTTTCAACATCCTCGAGAAGATTTGGACATCCAATATGCAGATGATTCTATGTCGAGGAGCTTTGACAGAGTAGAGAACAAATTCCTAGATGAAATAATGAAACTAGTCAGAGAACAGAAGGATTCTGAGGATGCAGAATACACTAGACACAAAGAGGTTAGTTTCGCAAAGAAAGACTTCCTGTTTTAAATTTTTATTTCCCTGCATCTCTCTGAACTCTGTTCAACCATTTGGTCTCAGAAGCTGGAAACCATAAACGTCCAATATCAAGAACAAGTAACAACCCTACGAGCCAATCAAGCCAGGCGAAGAGAAGTGTTACTCCAGAATGAATCCAACGCGCGACAACAACAATACCAGCAAGCTATGGTGGATCAGTATTCGAACAACTGCTCAAACAATCCTCATAGCTACCATGAAGCCTCTCTGAATTCAACAGCAACCAGATATGCTAACCGACAACGGAACGACAGAAGTAAAGAACCCTACGAGTACAACCAGAGAGGCCGTTTTTCTACAGGAGGCCCTGAAGATGATCACAGTTATCAGAGTGGACGAATTTATGACGACGGCAGAGGATTGTATTGACATCACAGGATTCTTATGATGCCTTTTTCTACTGACCTTGTGATGTCATGTAACGATTTATGTATGCAGGTAGTTGTTAGTTGCAAAAATAAATGAATGAAACTTACCAGTCATGCAAGGCATCATCCACTGCCAGATCCAAGCCTCATGAAACCTGCACTGCTGCGAGAAAACAAACAAACCCTCCAACTGCATCTCCCTTGTTCCTCAACCTCGCCCCAATGAACTTCTCCACTCTCGCGTCCGCAGCGCTCTTCTTCATCCTCGCCGCGTACTGCAAACTCGACCCGTTCAACCACAGCGCCATCGCAGACTTCCCAACCTTCCAAACCTTCCCAGTCGACATGCCGCCCTGGTCCGAAATCCCTACACGCAGAGACGATCAGAATGCACTACGCGAATCAGAAATCAAGTACCGCAACGAGGTTCAAGGGCCGGAGAGCCTGGCATTCGACTCACAAGGCCGCGGACCTTACACAGGCGTCGCGGACGGCCGCGTCCTCGTCTGGACCGGTCAATCCTGGTCCACCTTCGCTTACACTTCGCCCAACAGATCGGCGATCTGCGACTGGAAGCCGTCCATCATGAGTTACATGAAGCACGAGCATATATGCGGGAGGCCGCTAGGGCTCAGATTCAACAAAAGGAGCGGCGAGCTGTACATCGCGGATGCGTACTTAGGGCTTTTAAAAGTGGGCCGAGAAGGCGGATTGGCGACGCAGCTGGTGACGGAGGCTGAAGGCGTCCCTTTCAGGTTCACCAATGATCTCGACATTGATGATGATGGCAATGTTTACTTCACCGACAGCAGCAGCCTGTACCAGAGAAGGTGAAGAAAGACCTACCTGCACCTCAATATTTCCCTCTACAAAATAACTAAAAATGCTGAGAAATTTGTTGTCTGTACCTGTGACAAGGAATTACATGCAGCTGGTATTTTCCGGGGAGAGCAGTGGAAGGGTGCTGAAATATGACCCTGCCACGAACCACACGACGGTGCTCCTCAGAAATGTCATGTTTCCGAACGGATTGTCTTTGAGCAAGGACGGAAAGTTCTTCGTCTTCTGTCAAGCTTCCGGCAGGTCAGAGGGCAGTTTCTTATCCCAATCAGATTTTGTTGGTAGGTAGGTATTCTGCTGAGGTGTTGGGATTTTATTTTGCAGGCTGAGGAGGTACTGGTTGAAAGGGGATAAGGCGGGGAGGTCGGAAATATTTGCGAATCTGCCGGGGTCGCCGGACAACGTGAGGGTGAACGGAAAAGGGGAGTTTTGGGTGGCAATACATAGTTTCCACACCAGAATAATCCATTTCTCTGCATTTCACCCAGCTTATCGCAAGTTCATCCTGAAGCTGCCCATTTCAGCCAAGCTGCAGTTCTTGTTTCACCAGATGGGTCTTCCTGGTGCCATAGCAGTGAAATATAGCTCAGAGGGTGAGCTGCTTCAGATTCTGGAAGATGGAGGAGGTAAAGTTGTGAAGCTTCTGAGTGAAGTGCATGAGAGGAATGGGCAGCTGTGGCTGGGGAGTGTTCTGATGCCATATATAGCCGTTTATAACCTCCACTAATCTTTTACTTCATTTAGGTTTCCACTGTGTTCAGGAAAGAACCCTTTTCTCAACTCCCTGATTTATGCATCTGTAGCTTTTCATATGTTGATCTTCATACTTGTGCCCTCCCAAGCCTGGACTTCATAGATTCCAAACAGAGCTGGAGATGCTCAAGTTCAAACTGAAAGGAAAAGCAAAGTAGTAAAAAATGTACAGGAACATAATAATATGAGTTGCCCAAGATAAATAAATATATCCAGACAAGCCATGAATATAATGGAACATAAGTTAGGACATTCGATAACATTATGCAATCCTTTTTATGGATAGGGCTGTTAATTGAAAAACATGGCTATTAAAGCAACCAACTTTGTGCCTCAGAGCTACTTGATTCTACACAGATGGTGGGGCACATGGAGAAGGTAAATGAGTACCATTCACACCGGTCGTGCCTGTAGTTTCAATTGCTTGTTGGTTCCTCGAATTCTGAACTGATTCATCTTCGGTGCTATTTGATACTGAAGCTGTGCTAGTGGTTTCGTTGTCTTTTATCCCAAGGCGATCCATCATGCGCGATACAGTAGCTATACCTGCATTAACCTCTCTTTTCACTTCAGAACCAATATCTGCCACTGAAGTGTTCCGCGAAAATAACCTTTCCCTCCATCCTCTTGTGCTCTTAGAAATTGACTCTTTGTATCTGTTATCAACCCAAAAATAAGGAAAAGCAGGAAAATCAGAAAAGAGTGCGCCAAATATTATACAAGTGACTAAAAATCCATTCCAGTTGATGATTGAGAAACCTAAGATAACATAACTACAATAAGAACTATAGAACTTACTTCGTTGAGACTGCAGTGAATCGAGATTTAACAGTTTCTGAAAATGTTTGGCCTTCTGAAGGTCCTTCTCGATCTTGACTGCAAGGAGATGGAGACAAATGCACGGGTGAAGACCTGCAGGAATATGTTCAGCTACATATTTAGCAAAACAATAGCTAATATATTTAAAACAAGACAAACCAAAAGTACCATTAGCAACATCTAGGTATAAATGCAAAAATCACAACAAAATGCAATACATCAATTTCAATTATTACCCGTGGTTTGTGGTCAATCCAGTTTCATCGATACGAATACCACTTGATCCAACGGATGGGGTTGAAACCTGGCCAGGCCATGAAGTGTTTACAAACACAGTCAAGTTTTCCCCACCCATAACAGGCGAACGTGACGTGATAGGGGTACGCTCACTTTCTCCCTCACTGGATGGAGATTGTGTAGCATTACTAACAGGAGATGCATTTGGTAAAGATGGTAACAGAAGATGTGAATTATCATAAGCCGATGGCCTAGCCCTCTGCCCTTCCCTCCTAACGATCCGACGTCGCCTTCGCATGGCAGCAGCAGCAGCAAGGTGCTGTATTATTCGCTCTTCAAGCTCAGCATCAGTTACACCAACCGGTATCTACATTAAAAAAATGAAAGGGTTCATATCCAGAGGAGGCAACCGACACAAGATTATAATGAATTCAGGAATATAAGATAAGCACTTCAAACTCTCCCAGTGTTGGGTGACGAAAGACTGTGGCAGTTCGGGGTGGATTTGACAAGATATGCCTCTCATGTTCCACTGCATCAAGCAACTCCTGGCTGTGAATCAAACAATAAGTGTTCAATGTGGAAGATATCCATTTTGAAGAATCAGAAGCAGGAAAGTATAAAGTTCAAACCTTTCAGGGTCCTTCAGACTTATGGGTTGCCAACACATGGGACACTGGGAGCTCCTCTGACACCTAAAATATTTGGCAATGAATGTTAAATACATTAACAAAAATCACTCGTTTTTTCTTTTTCGCAGTTCTCATCTACCAAGTTTTTTTTGGTAATTCTTGTTTGCAGTTTCTTTTTTGCAATTTTCGTATTAGCAAGTTGAAACAAAAAATACAAAGTAAAATAAATTTCATTTCAAGGTCATGTACATAAGGTAAAGAACATCTATTCAGTCACAATTTCAAATTCCCAATTCTGAACACTTATCAAACCAAACTTACTGATCTCAATTATACGGACTGGACGAAATCACTCACCATTCAAGAATGCATTGAAGATGAAACTCATGCTTGCAAGTAGTCATCTACACCATAAGATACACAACAAACAACATAAGAAATCCAACAGTATCCCAATTCATATTGAACATACGTGAACACATACGCTTGACGGTTCACTCTCACAAAACGCTTCAAGGCAAATACTACAAGCGTCATCACACGCATCCTGGACTCCGGCTTCCACATACGCCGCAGCTGAGATCAGATGACTCTCAGAACTCGCCGCATCCTCCATTCCTCAAACCTTAACTTCCTAAATCCAACACACAAAATTTTACAAAACTAATCAGAAATTAAGAAATCAAAACCCATCACAACTAATTAATTTCAACAAGAACATGCCATAATTAATCGGACACATCAATCAGCCACAAAACATGCCATAATTAATTTCAACAAACAAAATAAGATTAAAAGGGAGACACAAACCGATCACTCCAATCGAAGTAATCGGGGACAATCACATCACCAAGAACCGAAATAAATCAACACCAACGCACTACAACACACCAAGGCACAGATGTATAGAATCAGAGATATTCTCGTATCTTTCTCCGATCGTCAAACATAATTAGGAAAGGCAGCTCCGAGAAGGACTCGAATTGTTCGGAAATCGAAGAAATCAGAGGCGGATCGTACCTGGAAGAGGCTTCGGATCCGAAACCCTAACACGTCGGAGGTTGACGAAATCGCAAAGACGGAGCAGCGAGTGATGACGAGAGAGAGATTGGAGGAGACTGGTCGACTACTTCTCTTCCTTCTCCGCTATGCTTTCCCATTATTTTAACGTATTCGTGACGTTTTAATTACCAAATTTTGTTAATTAAATAATTCAAAACAAATTTTATATTATACATATAAATCTAAACAAAATAAATATTTCATTTTTCATACAGATTTCATATAGACGAAACAAACATTCGAATGCAGACAAAATCAACATGTACACTGAAGAAGAATAAATTCACATCAATAGTGGGAATATATACATCCGGAAGAATGGAAAGTTTAACTAGTTGATTCACTTTGCTTCGCATAATTCATGTCATATTAATCATTATATTTTTTGAATTTGCACACTAAATGAAATTTTAAAAATAGTATGAAAATAAGTCGTGGTTCCATAACTCAAACTATATTTTTCCTTGAGATTTTAACTCTGTAAAAAATTGTTATAAGTGACAAATAAATTATTAAAAGTTCATCTGTGTTTGATCCAATTATATAAATAACTAAATGAGTGAAGGGGAGGGTATTTTTAGGGAATGATAAATTTACTCTTCCTTTAATGGTTTTTGGTTGGTTGTGCGACTTTGGCGTCGAACCTCCCATTACTTCCCTTGACCGTTCCAGCACATTTTAGTTGCTGAAAATTATAACTTAACTAAAGTTTACTGACTTAGCTTATCGAAATTTAAAGCATAAAGAACAGAGCTCGGTAGGATGTCGGAGTAGAAATTATTAAAATGGAGTGAGTAATTGATTATGGTTTGAATAGAATTTAATAAGAAATAGATGAATAAAATGTATATTAGAAAGGAATATGTGAAGCAAGGAAAAAGCAAGTGAATAGGAAAGGGGAAGGAATGAGTAAAGTGAAAGGCGAAAGAAAGAATAAGAAGCAAAGAAAAGGAAGGAGAGTCGGAGTTGAGCATGTATAAAGAGCAATGGGTTAGTGAATGAGCCAGCAGATATCAATAATGGCCTTGACGGAGTACAAAGAAATGGAGCCTCAGGTGGAGTGGATAGATGCCGAAAACGTACACGTCATCGCATCAGGTAAGAGAGAAATCTCTCTTTTATTATTTGTCATTTGTTTCTGGGGGTTTATCATTTTAAATAAACTGAATCACCATCAGCGGCTGAAGAATACCTTTTAAGTAAGGGGGAATTTTTTGGGGTAAATATGTGAAGGAGTTTTTTTTTTTTTGTGGTGTGGAAAGGGTTCAAGAGGGAGGATATGAGGGTTCAAGTGACGTCATCCGGGAAGCTGAGGGTGAGTGGGCAGAGAATGGTGGAGGGGAACAAAGGGAGCCGGTTCGAGAAGGAGATTCGCATCCCAAATGACTGTGAAATAACCGGGATAACTGCCACATACGAAAACGGAGCACTTCAAATCCGGTTGCCGAGGGCCACCGCTTCCTCCGAGGCTGATAAACATTATTATTCGCCTTCGCCTCAGCCTCAGCCTCAGCCTCAGCCCCAGCCCCAGCCCCAGCCCCAGCCTCAGCCTCAGCCCCAGCCCCAGCCCCAGCCCCAGCCTCAGCTGCGTGATAAGCACCATCAAGATGAAGATGATGCAGTTACACCTGCAACAAACAGTGCAGCTAAACGGTTGCGTGGGGCTGAAGCAACCGGGAGCGAAAGGTGCGGACCGGGTGGAGGATTTGGGACGGAGCTGGAGAAGAGGAAGACCAAAGTGGTGATGGTGCTGGTTGTTGTTGGGGCTCTGGTGGTTGGGTATTTATCTGGAAGATTGGCTCAGGCTGTAAAAGATGGCTGGAGAATAGTTCAAACTCAGTCATGAACAGGGTCTCGTCTCGTCTCCGGTCGGGTTGCCCGTATGATCCACCAGCTCCGAACATCCTGGAAAAAAATTGTGTTTCTTATCAGTATGTATAAAAATAAATGTTCAACCTCATATCCACAAAAACCTGTAACACAGATCATGGTAAACTTTTAAAATTCGATTTGTGTTAAATACCTCAGAGCGAAAACCGAGCTTTAAAAATACAAGTTTGAGCAAGGAAAAAAAAAAGGGGTAGATTAGGAACATCTGAAAGGTAAAAAGAAGATGAACCTGGTCATGGTGTCACCTGTCTTGTCCCTCTCCTGGTGGAACATTCATTAAAACAGTGGCAAGCACAGGCTGATGTTTCCTATAGATGAAATCAATGACATGAAGAAAACAATTAAGTTACATAATTTTGTTACTGAACGGATGAATCTCAAGACCTCAGGTCCACGGAGTCGAAGAATGACTGTTCTGAGTGTAGATGTAATGCCTTGTTGTGTTTCCGAGTTGATACTGTTGAAGGAGCCTGACTTGGCAACAAATGTGATTCCTTGAATGACTGCCAATGGAGAAGGAGATGACATGGCAGGATGGCTTTGATCACCTAGGTACTCGAGTGACAATGTAGCGGCCCTTCTCCAAGTCGTATATTGTCTTGACTTGGGGTCTGCGCCATTTTAATGCAAAAAATGCAACTAGAACTATAATTAGAAGAACGGAGAATAACAAGAAGAACGTGATGGAATCTTTTCCAACTATTTGATTTGGATCATCTGCTCCCTTCAGTTGACGTTCCAGAGTTACCTGGAGAACAAAGGCCCCCAGAGTCCAGTCATGCGTAATGCTGGCAGTTGAATGAGTAAAACCGACCCTGTACAACAATGGATAGAGATACAAACTGTAAGTCTTGCCGCAAGAACTTGATAGTTACCATATCTTCAATAAAAAAATAATAATTGGCCGTTGTATAGAGCTGGTTCATAAACATCCATGCATGTGACCGCTTCCATATTTCCAAACATGCAGTGAGTCGTAATATTAAAGTTCTTGCTATATCATTAAGGCATCATGGCACACACCATACTATGACATAGAAACACAAAGATGACTGAAAATGGACATCAAGAAGTATACCCATTATATATAACAGAAACCAAAACAAGATCCTACCACAAGGAATCAATTTTAAAGGAAAATGTGACACTATCCTCATGGCTGTGAGCATATCGAAAATAAACTAAAAAGTTAATGAAAACTGAAAAATGGCCAAGAACTTACCTTTTTTCATTCATTTTGATTCCAAGAATATCATGCAACAGGGCAACTATATATGCTGAAGAAAAGCAATATCTTGACAGGTCTAGTTCATCAACGTTGAGTAAATGATGCTTCTGATCTTGCCAATTGTCTTCACAAAACTTCTGCCCTGCAGCTTCTACTTCTGTTAAAGTAGCCTTGGGCACAATCCCAAAAGACTGCCAAAACAAAGAAAATGGAAATGGTCGCCATCAGTGAAGTGTAAATGATTATGAAGTGGGAAAAATAAATAGAAGAGGAGAACTAAATAATTCATGATTGCCAAAGCCTCTCAGAAATATTCAACATCTTTCCTATATAAGTTTACATACAAACCTCAGATATGTATAAGAAGTTTTCTGGTAGGACAAGTTTTGCTCTCAGCTCAACAAATGGAGATGAGATGATTTTGCAAGGTGGCTGCGCGCACTTAACTGTAGAGATGCAATAACACAACTTTAGTATAAACATTTATCATATTATCAATCATCTTTCAAACACGAGTTGGTTATACTTAATGAATAAGAATTGTTTCAAAAGAAAGATAGGTGAACTTTGGCTGTTAGAGAGGCTCTGGCATATCACATAAGTGTATCATGATTTCATTTAACAGAAAATAACTCCATCGAAACAGGCCAATGATACTCTTACTCTACTTACATATTGAGGTAGATTTTTCCTTTTTAAGTATAAAAATATCAAGTCTTTCAGTAAAGCTATTAAGGTCATGGTCTTTAACCAATCACTTGACATAAAATTTAGTTTTTACCACATTGAAGAGGCGGACTTAGGTACCTTGTCTTTCCTTCAGCAGATTAACAGCTTCATCTCTGCAAGCTGAAAAGTTTCCACCATGTAGGTCTGCCACATTACTTGAATTTGAGAGCAGTGAATACCCTCTTGGCAGGCAAGGATTACCAGAACTTGCATCTGGAACCAAAGCAACAACTCTATTAATTGTCAGCTGCCAATATTAGTGAATATGGTATAATGAAATATTATATGTACCATCAGTATTTGTATACTTTCTTTTTAAAAGTCTAAGCAGCCAAAAGTATTTTATAAATGAAGTTTGTGTAGACAAACTAAAAAATTATCCCACAAATTCATTGTCTATGCTCTATTTAGCTTCATCTTTTGATTAAGGCTACTTATTATACTGTCAAAATAAACCTATTATAATGTGAATACTAAAAGAGTTACATCCAAACATGGAATGTTCATGCACAAACACGTCAGGTGGGGGTTCGTCCTCAAAAACGAATTCTAGGAATCTACAATTAATCGCCTCAAATAAAATAAAGGTGAACCAAAACTATAACTCACATGCAGTCACATCTCTGGAATTCTGCTTCTTTTGCAAGGTCTGCCAAGCTGCATCCTGTGGACAAAATATTTGTCAAATGGTCAGTATTTACATAAATAAGAAGTGTCATGTTCGGAAATCCAAAAGCCAGAGCAAAGGACATAAACACCAGTCTCCAGTCAGAGAGTACAGATTGCATTAAATAAGTGATCAAATATCAAAAAAGAACAAACAATAAGCTCAATCTTTGAATTTACAAAATTTCCAGAACATTTGAAGGAATTAAGCATCATCTATTACCCAGATGATGAATATATATTCATTGTGATTTATCAATATTCCGTACGCACTTACATCATGAACAAATACTTAATAGTGAGTCTCCATAAGTGTACCTTAGAGACCAAGTCACATGAACTTAAGGTAAGCACCTATTTCAAATGTAAATATAGCATCGTAATAAAAGATATGTCTTTGTAGTACATGTATTTACATGAGTGACACCTGACCATATTGAGGCAAGCTTTGAGCATGCAGATTGTAGGTAACTCCAGCAAACTTTAGAGTCCGTGAGAGTTGCGATGATTGTGGGTCACTAAGAGCAAAGACAACCTGAAAATAGAATATAAAACAAAAATCGTACCGAGCTCAACTCAAATCTAAGCATCGTCAACACTTAAGAAGACAGTGCTTCGCTCTTAGAACATTAATGATAATATGTGCAGCTCATCAATGGAGCCTATAATTATAAACACAAAATCTGCTTTTTGAGGAAAGCCTCAGAAAATCAACTGGCCAATAATCTTTTATGAAAGAGCATACCTGTATAGAAGCTCCACCGAGTTCAACAATTCCGGTGGTTTTTCGAGGTGCAGCTCCTAATGTTCCAAGGGCGTAGTTTGCGGCAACCCATGCAAACACACCTTCATCTACACCTGCATCAGACGCATTGTTTCAAAGTTCTACCCGCCAATGCAGTTAATCTCAATAAGACAAATGCGGCATTTTAGTTTTGGAATGTTGTGATCTAAAAGAACAGTTAGACTTCGTTAAGTAGACCGTACCCATCTCATGTCAAGGGCCCAGCATATGTCATTAGAAACTATCAATGAATAGAGATTACTATTTTAGTCATGCCATATAACTTGATTTATTGCGGCCAGCTCAATACAAGAAAGGATATTTACATTTCATAATAAATTAACAAAGATAGCAGAAAATGTAGCTAATCCATCATGTCAATTTATGTAGTTAAGATGTTGTAGTTAAGATGTAACAGATTCATGTTAAGCCCTAACACTGCCATTTTTAGAAACTCTACTGACCAGTAAGATGTGAAATAATCTTTAGCTTACCTTTAATTACACTAACCCATTCGCTCCTAAACCAGAAGCCAGACGACCTCAACACCTCCCTGCAAGACTCCATAATTGCCTCCCTAACATCCTCACTCAATCCCTCCATCTCCTCACCAGCAAAAAGCTGCACTTTAGTATTCCCCCTCAACAACACCGGCACTCTCTCCTTGGCAAACTCAACCAACTCCAAAATCGTCCCCTTCACCTTCCCCGGCACATCACCAAACCCTACCAATCCCGGATACACCTTCATCGAATCCAACACAGGCCCGTCCATCCCATCAAATGAAATCCCACCTTCATTCAAATACTCAAACACCCGAATCCTCGAACCCGTAGCCCCGGACTGAATCACAACGCCGTACGATTTCAACTGCGGCGACTGAAACTTTGTCGATGTATGAATCTTCCGAGCTGTAGCGAACAAGTAGAAAACGAACGGCAACGTCAGCAAAGACGATATCACCACAATCCACTTGTGCTGTTGGTTCTGACCCTGCTGCTGCATCTTCCCATTCGCTGCCGTCGTCGAGTAGGACTGAATCATCCGCGGATGGATCTGCGTCCGGTGCGGCGGGATGTACGACGACGATGCCGATGTCGACGTCGAAACCCTAGATTGCAGATTTGAGTAATCCATGAATCGACAAAATGCTTCCCTATAATCACTCCATAGATTCAAACTTGAGCTGTCGAGCTCTTGCTGATCGGGATCTGGCCGAACCTTCGACGCTACCAATCTCTCTGATCGGAGATTGATGGACGGTTTCGATCAGTTCAACCGTTCTACACTTTCTGAACCGTTGAACTTTTTACACTATTAAATATTTATTATTATAATTTATATATATAATTTACAAAATATAACAAAACATTTCAATTCACAAGTTACTTATTAACTAGTCACTATTCAATTTAACATTTTCATCTTTAATTTTAGTATGTGTTCTTGTAAATCAAAATAATTGTAAATGTGAGATTGCTAAAAAGCTGATACATATCAAATAGAAGCTAAATATAATCATTCCTTAATAGAAATTCGTACCTAATTCAAAAAAATGGACCAAACTTTAATTTCAATTTAAGGAAATGGAAAGGATAAAAAGAATAAGGAAGACCAAGAAAATTCACAAAATATCTCATTTTGAGAGAAAGAAAACTCCACATCTTGAAACTCAATCAACAAACTCCAACAATGCCATCCTCAACCATCATGCTTCCTCTCCTCAACTGCACCATCTCAACTTTTCCCAGCTCCATCAGATTCACAGCTCTAAAGCATAACCAGGCCTCCAGGAAGCAGCAGAAGAAGCTTTCAGCCACAGCTTCACCATTCCTCTGCAGAGCTTCCTCCTCCTCCTCAGCTTCTTCCATCACTGAGTTCGACTTGTATGATCTTCTCGGCGTCGACAGCTCCTCCGATCACTCCCAGATCAAGAAAGCATACCGGACGTTGCAGAAGCGGTGTCATCCTGACATCGCCGGCCCCGCCGGCCATGAAATGGCCATCATTTTGAATGAGGTTTATGCTCTTCTTTCCGATCCCAATTCCCGCCTCGCTTATGACAAGGTCCTCTTATATATATTCTCCCGCTTTTATATATATATTACTTGTGTGAGTTTCTCCTCTTATAATCTTATGTGATTTATTACTTCAGAGTCAAGGTAGCATCTCGGACCTGAAAGGGTATACGGGAAAGCCCGTATACTCGGTCTGGATGGGGTCGGAGAGCGAGCAAAGGGCCGTGTTCGTGGACGAAGTGAAGTGCGTTGGATGCTTGAAATGCGCCTTGTTTGCCGACAAGACCTTCGCGATTGAGTCAGTGTACGGAAGAGCTCGAGTCATCGCCCAATGGGCTGATCCCGAGCACAAGATACTCCAAGCTATCCAGACTTGCCCTGTCGATTGCATCTCGTAATTTCTCGGCAGCTATTTAAATTTATTTAATTTAATTTAACTTTTTAGATGACGTTGGTTTAAATAATGTGTAGGATAGTTGAAAAGTCGAATCTCGCCGCGCTCGAGTTCCTCATGTCGAAGCAGCCTCGGGGGACGGTCAGTATGAGTTCCGGCAATGCGGTCGGGGCACGAGTTTCGAACATCTTTACCGACATGACTAAGTTTCAGAACAAGTATCAGCAGTCCTTGAACAAGGGTTTTGCAAAGGATGTCGAGGTAAAGTTTGTCTTAATCTTTTTATTTTATGAAATTTATGCGTAACGCATCAAAACTAGTAAGGTACTAATCCAAACGCGTCAATATCAGGAAGGAGATCTACAAAGGCAAGTAAGAATGACAGCCATTCAAGCAATCAGGTCCATCTCAAACTGGCTATACTGGCAAACACCCATTGCTGGATCCGGGTCAAGCTCCGGTCTCGACCTGACCCACGTCCGGAGGAAGTCCTCCGAACCGGACCTGGACAAGCTCCGAGAGGCCGCGGAGGCCAGAAAGCAAGGGAGGGGATTTGAGCAAACCCCGTCAACCCAAATCCTCAAAGATGAGTATTGGACCCCATCCACCTTATCCCTCCCATCCTCTCCGGACACAGGCAAGTTTGACACCCCCGCGGCCTCCCCTGCTGCACCACCGGGCACGAAAGCCAGAAGGGAGGGTAGAGTGTCCAATGCAAGGCCAAAGAAGCATAAGAGCTTGCTGAAAAAGCTGATCCCTTTCGGGGCAGGATTGGTGGCAGCATTCTATGTCCAGACCCGAGTTGGGGAGATTGAGTTTACTCACCTAGAGCATCACATTGCTGGATCAATGGTGCTGGACATTGTCAATAGCTTCTGGCTACAGACAGTTCTGGCAGGAGTTACCTGGTACTGCATCGGATTGTATGTCATAGAGCTGGTGGAAGCACTAGGAAGAAATGATGATCTTTCCGGCCAGTGACGGTGCTTGAAAACCTATACAAGTGTATATATATATGCTACCACCACGAGTCATATGAACAATCATTGGTGTATAAAATACGTGCATCATCTGGCTCAGTCTGGTCACATTGCTGCTCAAATTTGTGTAAGCAAGAGAATAATACCATGATGTTACATAGCTTGATTAGAAGACATGGATAAGCTTTAGACCAGTAAATGAACAAACCCAGAAACTAAACCAGTAAGCAAGACCAGGGCTAAGAACCTCAAGCTGGAAGCTCCACTTTCATTTTTGGCAGCAGTTGAAGGAGTCTGCGCTTCTCCTGTGTCTGTCGTTTCACAAGAACATAGTTAAAATTTATGCGTTTTGAGTTTTTGTTGCTTACTCATTTTAGTAAAATCAGAATTTTTTTTTTGGAAGTACGGTAGTTTATTATTAGGTTTTAGCTTTTGCTGATAGTTTTAAAAAATATTTTAGATCTAGTATTTTTTTATTTGGCCGATTTCAATAAAAAGGGTAATCAAAAAAATGATTCTGCCGGCCGCGGTAAGACCAGCAAGTTAGATTGATCAGCCATGCAACTACAACCAGATCCACCCACCCGATCAGGCGCCATGGATATTTTCAATGCGGCCGGTACTAGCCACTTAGAAAATTCAACTGGACGGTTTTACCATGGCCGGTCACAATTATTTTTTCAGATAGTCGGTCATATTAAGACCAACCAAGTGAAAAATACATAGATCTTAACGATTTTTAAATGCACAGTAAAATCGAAAATGCCGTATTTCTAAATCACAGCTGGAATCAACATCTTGATCAAACATAGAAAAGCAAATTGATATGAAATAAAGGTGCATTTTGAGGAAAAGATTCAAACTTTGAGATCTAAGAGGTTGAAGAATGAGATTACCAGGAGACCCAGATGGAGATGGAGCTGGAGAAGATGAAGATGGAGCTCCAGCAGCTGGAGAAGAAGAGTATTTCAAGATCCAAATCATTGAAAACAATTCAACAGATTAGGGAGTATTACCTGAGCAGAAGCTGAGAGGCGGCGTAGAGACCTGGCAGACATGAGGCAGCATCAGGGCTCTGCTGACGTCAATCTGAACCCCAAAGGTCCCAGAATTCCCTACCAACTTGCACAAGCAGATTGGATTGGTGTCAACCAGTGCAGCGAGCTCAGAGCAGCAAGGCTTGTCTGGCTGAGTCAGATTGCTGCCTTCCTCCACAAATGTCAAGCAGTCAGACATGTTGAGTAAGACTGTGAAGCAGTCCGGCGACGGGGATAAATCCGGGGCCGGTGCCGGCTGGGGCCATACCCCTGCCGGAAATGCTGCTAGAAAAATCGCTCTGAGTAAGATTGCTGCAAGGATGCATCTTGTGGAAGCCATTCTTGGTTTTGGTGGTGGGAGACTGCTCAGCTGATGGTCTGCTGTTTTGTTGTGTTTAATGTTTCATCAACATCCTATTTTTTTATGTTGAAATATAAATTATTATTTTTCATAAATTCTTTTAAAGAATTGATTATATTTATTGTCCGTAACAATTATATATACGTCTTTCATTTATAACTATTTCACAAGGTATAAGTTTATCAACGAGTAGTCTAGTAATTATGGTGGTGTATTATAATATATATATTATAAGTTCGATTCTCGGTAGGTGTTAAAGTTGTGGTTCGGGGTGTGTTAAAAAAAGATATAATATTAAAAAAAATTCGCAAGGTATAAGAAATTTAAATATTTTATTTAAGGGTTTAGGGTTTAAGGTTTAGGGTTTATTTAAATTTAATTTAGTGTTGGACATTTTCAAATTGATATGTAATCGAGGAAATCTTAGGGGGCTAATCCGTAAATTTTCAATTTGCAGTTTAGTCCTATGTGACATTTTTGGTTAAAATTGAAAAGTGTGATATACGTTGATGACTCAATTTCTTCATTGATTTGGTCTGGCTGATGCGCGATCGAAACCCTAACATTTGAAGAAGACACTCTTTCATCTCTCCCAACTGCATCGCCGCCGGCTCTCCTCCGATCCGAGATTGCTCCCGAGGAGGATGAACTCATCGCTCAGATTCGACTTCCAGTCTCAGATCGCCGTCCTCGATCGTCAATTTCATGTATTGTCGCCTGTAAACCACTCCGCCAGATTCAGGTACAAGAGGATTTTAAAGAAACTCAGCATCGGCTGCTCCGTCAGCGACATCGAAATGTATCCAGCAGCAGCTGGAGTTTCAGAAGTAGCAGAAGTTGCAGCAGGATCGAAAGATGTAGGAGTAGGTTCGAGCTTGAAGCAGCCAAGCATATCAACCCTACTGATGAACTTCGACAACGAATTCGATCCTTATCACGCCGTCAGCACGCCTCTGTATCAAACCGCAACGTTCAAGCAGCCATCAGCGACATCCAACGGTCCGTATGATTACACCAGAAGCGGAAATCCGACAAGGCAGGACTTGGAAAGCCTCCTAGCGAAGCTTGATTTGGCTGATAGGGCTTTTTGCTTCACTAGCGGAATGGCTGCTTTAACTGCTGTTACTCGCCTTGTTGGAGCTGGAGAAGAGATTGTAGCTGGAGATGATTTGTATGGCGGATCTGATCGGTTGTTGTCGCAAGTTGTGCCGAAAGCTGGAGTGGTTGTGAAGAGAGTGAACATGGCGCAATTGGATGAAGTGGAGGCTGCTATAGGGCCGTTGACGAAGCTTGTCTGGCTGGAAAGTCCGACGAACCCGAGACAACAGATTTGTGACATTCGGAAAATAGCTGAGATGGCGCGTAAACATGGTGCGTTAGTGTTAGTAGATAATAGCATTATGTCACCAGTGTTGTCACGGCCGTTGGAGCTTGGAGCGGATATTGTGATGCATTCGGCAACTAAGTTTATCAACGGGCATAGTGATCTGATGGCGGGCGTGCTTGCTGTAAAAGGCGAGAGATTGGTGAAAGAGTTGTATTTTCTGCAAAATGCAGAAGGCTCTGGATTAGCCCCATACGATTGTTGGCTTGTTAGACGAGGAATAAAGACCATGGTGTTGCGTGTTAAAGCTCAACAAGAGAGCGCGCAGAGGATTGCTCACTTTTTATCTACTCATCCAAGAGTTAAGAAGGTTTATTACGCTGGTCTTCCTAGCCACCCGGGACACTCGTTGCATTACACGCAAGCAAGTGGAGCTGGATCCGTGCTTAGCTTTCTTACAGGATCGCTTGAACTATCGAAGCATGTGGTTGAGAGCGTGAAATATTTCAGTATAACTGTTAGTTTTGGGAGCGTCAAGTCGCTGATCAGCCTTCCATGCTTCATGTCTCATGCCAGTATACCAGCTGCTGTGCGGGAAGCCAGGGGATTGACTGAAGATCTGGTTCGCATATCTGTTGGAATTGAGGATGTGCAAGATCTGATAGCAGATTTGGATCATGCCCTCAAAACTGGTCCTTTGTAATCTTATAAAATTCACCAAGTTGCAACTCAGCCCCAATTCCTTTGTATCTCCAGGTATGCCATTCTGTTCTGTCTTGTTTTCCTAGGCTGTGTAATAACCTGGTAGTGCTTGCTTCTGGTGGTTTGTACTTTTCAAGTGTTTTGTTCGATTCACTGTGGCGTGTTAACTTCAATGCATGTTAAAGGTTAAGCATTTGTTAGCCAAATGCATAGTTAATTTAAACTACTGCTAGGTTTTTTTTTTAATGTGGCTATAGTCTATAGAGGTTTAGATGTGGCATATTGGCACTTTAAAAGAGCATTGGCCACACATTATCTATGGGACAGCAAGTCCATGTCTCAGAGACCAATTCATGTAACATTTTTTGTTGTCTGCTAAGTTTGAAGTTTCAATCCACATGGAGCATACTAACAAAATATTCAGCCTCTACTTGGTATATGCAGGTAGAAGTGAGGCGTAGGAGCGCCTTACTCGTCTCAACTTGAAAGTCATTCATTTGTGGCAGTGAAGTTATCTATGGCATCAGTAAATAAGATGATAGAGAAGAGTGCTATCCACACCAGTTCAAATTCCAGAAGAATTCCAGCGCCTTTACAATAACAAAAGCACTGTAATTATTGTTGAAGGACAGAGAGTGTTCTTAGGTTGCTCAAGTACCAAAGATATTAGGGTCTATTTATTCCATGAAATAACTTGCGGCAAACAATAAATTAGGTCCTGTACATCCATGCCGTGTCTCTGTCTAAAGTATATTAAATCTTGGCAACAGAAAGTACATCAGCAAGGAAGGGTTGCAGTCATACCTGATGACTTGAACACAGAGAGGTTCCACATGGGCTAAGATATATCTACAAGCTCCTGTAGTCTATCACTGTGACTTCATCCTCAGGGGCATCCAGATCATTATAACTGCACCAAAGTCTTCTACATCAGATAAATACATAACTTGCATGGCATATGGTTTGGGTTCAAGTGTCGCATTAAGATGGAGTAAAACTGATAAACATTTTTCCAAAGAGCTGCGGGGTTAAAAAAAAGTAGCATATGAACTCAAAAAGAGCTCCTCCACCCACTAATGTGAAAATTACCTCCTAAGTCGACGAGGATCTTGACGGAAAGCTGGAGATAGAAGGCGCGGGCCACCCCCTTGGGGCCCCAGTCTACCATTTCTACCACCATCTTCAAAAGGCGAAGGTCCACCCTGCTCCCGAAGCAATCTCATGGCTACATCAGGAGGCGCCGGGATAAATGGCCCCAACGGACTGCATAAGATTGAAATTTAGAGAAGGGGTATAAATTATGAATGATGGAAATACGAAAGCAAGAAAGCAAGCGTTTGGCCAGCAACACACCCAGCACCCGGAACAGGCATAAGCACTGAAGGAGGACCCATCTCGGGCGAAAAGGGAGGGCCACCATGCATGCCTAGTCCATCAAATATTGGTTCATCGTGAATTCCATCTGGACCATCATCATTCGAAAGAATATTCTCACTCCTGTCATTGCTTGAATGGTTATCACGGTCTCTACCGATTCCTCGGTCATCTCTCAAGCGATTATCCAGGTTGAACCTACGCTTTTGAATCCTATCCCTCTGATAGCGAAGACAGTGAGAAATGAAACTGATAAATCAATGACACAACTCAAATTTAACAAGAGCACGCATGAACAAATGAATTCCGGGGTTACATAACCTTAAGTTGCAATGAAGACCATAATAAACAGATGCATCTTCCTCCAATTTTCAACTATGGATAAGCACGACAAACATAATAGTAATATCAGTCTTGGTTAAAGACACATACCACCAATGGTTGCTGCATAGCAGGTTTCCCACCAGGCGCATTCGGATCACTGAAACAAAATTAACCAGGTTAAGAACTCCTTAATCATCATATATACATAAACATTATTGCTGGAGATAATGAGATCTTTAGGATACGAACTTCATGTAGTTTTGCAAGTACAGATCTTCCCGCACTTTCAATGTCAGATCCGTCGCCAGTTCTGGGTGTTTAAGTTTTAAATGCTTGTGCACAAACTCAGCAGCATGAAACAATTTAGTGCAACCTTTAGCCCCACAGCCATACTTCCAACCATATTTCTCATCCCTTATTTTACGCACATAAGGATCTAAGGCTTCAACAGCAGCTGCCTCAATCTTATCCTTTGCAGTCATGATTTCAAGGGGATCCTGACCCAACAATCTACCTTTCCAATGTGAATCGAGAGCCTTCTCCCACTCAGTTGCATTACTGGCGGCGTCAGCATTCTTTGCCTCTGCTCTGACATGCCTGAGACCGTTTGCTTCAGTAGTTTCTATCATTCCGTAATAGTCCACACCATGTACACGCCATAAATAAGTTAGAAGACTGTCCAGCAACTCTATGCCTTCAAGTCCCTTAACAGAGGTCAAACCCCTAATAATAACGACAGGACCTGACCCCCCGTGACTTTTCTCTCTGCTCGATTTACTAGTATCAGCCCCTCTCAATATATTCTCTTCTATTCCTTTTTCAGAGTCCAGTTTGTGTATAAGAGCCTGAGCCTGTTCAATGTCAACTTGGACACGCCTAAGATCAGAGCTAACAGAATGAGCCTTTGGAGCGGCTGACTGAAGATCTGTTTCTTTCGTTAATCCCCTGTTAAGCCGTCTTTTACTTCCATCTGCCTCCATTTCAACATCAGAATTGGGATTACTAGTATGTCCTGATATCTTCGAAGACACAACACTAACTCCGGCACCACTGCGTCATCAAATGTTAAAAACATATTCCTATTAAATACAATAGATAATACTGATTATGAGACATACGAATATAGACATGTCACTTACATGTCCAGTGTTCCACTCTGCAAATCAAATAATAAATCTTTGGCAACTTTACGTGCTAGTTCATTCCTCCTACAAGAATTGCAACAATAAGCGGGGTCTTTGTATGCTTTACTATTCAGAGAGGTGGATGTATCTCTACTTAGAAGTGCAAAATCTAGAGGCACAAGGAGTGGTAACTGTGAACACCTTTCTATTAAAGGAAGAAGGTTTCCCGGATGATATTTGTCTTTCAACCTGCAAGCACCAAGGAATTTCTTTCATATACTTCCACAAAAATTACGAAAAAATCATGAAAAGGAGACTGGGATTATATAATGTGTACCATTCTTCGTCTTTATGTGCAGCAAAGAAATTTCTCTTTTGAGTAGCAATATACTCAGACTTGTATTCCTGATATCTGCATGAAAAATAAGATTGCAGACATGCTTTCCTCTTTAACATTCCTAGTTCACAAAAAAAAAAACTCTGAAATTGGATAATGCAAAAACGGACTCATGCTTCACCGGTCATCGCCAGTTTCAATTTGAACTGACCGAACATCTAATAAAATGATAGCAGTCACATTCAATACCTGCGCTCAGCTTCAAAGGGCAGTATATCATCTTCCAGCTCCTGAATAAACTGCTTGTATGACATCAACCCTTCTCTGGAACAAAAAGGGTACCATTAAGACAAGGCAACATGCTTGAAGTTTGAAGAATACAACAAATGATCAATATCAGAGTCGAATCCATAGAATTTCTTTCAACATCTATATTTTCTGTTATAGATATACTAGTGTCGGCAATTTCAAGTGACAATCATGTCAAATTAGCTCAAGAACGTAAGGATTATAAATAGCAAAAAAAAACTGAGTTCAAATTATAATCACGAAAACATAAATAAGCAAACGAAGAAGAGAAACCCCAAAAGGAGCGAAAGCTGACCTTTTCGTGTTGTTAGGGTCCCTGTAACCACCATGAACTATATCTGAGTTTTCAAAGGAACAAGTAAAGTCAGCTATCAGTCTGATCAAAATCAGAGAGCTAACGGGTCTCCTATTCAGAGTCTATGATCAGTTATACAAATGAAATGGAGTTAAATTGGTTGAAATCTTCTTGAGATTGTGAAACCCTTGTTCGGCATCAGTTTCAACGTTAACTGATATGTACGAACTATGAACAAATTTTTTCTATACTTTATGTAAGCATTTAACAAAGGATTGTAACTCTTAAGTTCATTATGGGATCCTGAAGGAACATATAAATTTTGTCGCGAAAGATATGAATTCAAATGATTAAATCCTACATCAGAGGTTAAAGTTCCTCTCGTAATCTTAAATTTAAACATCGAAAGTTGAATGCTTACCCGGTGGACCACGACCCATGAACCGCCCAGGCCTGTCATCCCTGTATTGAAGCCTACCCCCTATGTTACGATTACGATCATACCCACCGCCATTATCATACCCAAACCTGTGTCAATATTGTCAACAAAGAGGTGACGAAGTATCTGACTTGAACAAATTCATTCCAAGTTGATATTCAGTTGAAAAGATAGACCAGTTATCTTCTTCTTTAGAAGAAGCTTTTCAACCCTCACGTCAACAACTCTGGTTTTACAGAATTTCAACAGAAATCAATCTTTCTATTACAAAATTTCACGTCAACGACTCTTAATCAGCCTCATCCTGAACTGATGTAGAAGATCATACTGGAAAAAAACTTTTCTGAACCATATATTCGTACAACTGATCCAACCATATATACCATCAGAACCCATCACCCTTGAAGACGACAAGTAAGTCTAGCATTTGAGAATATTGGACTTAATAACTGCTCACAATCAGGATTCTAAGATGATGACTTGCCCAGGCAACACCAATCAGCTAAAACAGACACCAATCAATCCTTTAACAACCAAATTCGCCAGAGAAACATATCGAAACACATCTGAACAAAATTTACAACCTAAAACCCTACTAGTTTACATTAAGAACCATAGAAACTAATGTTTGGCCTAACCTCCTATCACCAGGTCCATATCCTCCTCTTTTCCCATCAAACCCTCCGCCATCGTCTCTCCTCAACCTCTTATACGGCGGAGGCGACCTCCGACCAGGCGAATGTCTCCTATACGGCGTTGGCGAGCCAGGGCTAGCACGCCGCTTATAACTCTCCCGTTCCCGATTCACCGCCCCAGTCGGCGGCGGCGATCTATCACTCTCATTATCTCCACCTCCATCTCTCCGATTCCCCAACCGCTCCAACTCCCTCTCGTCCTTTCTATCTTGCCCATCCTCACTCATTTTCGACGCCTGATTCGGCTGCGACGGTTGTTGCTGCTGCTCAATTGGAGACGAGGCGTCGGGATATTCATCGGTGGATTTCTCCTTGGCGTCTCGGCGGCGGTCGTCGTCGTCGAGCTGCGCGTTGGCTACTTCGGCCATGGCTGTTTTTCGAACCTAGAGTGGTTTTTCGAGTGATTGAAACGATGGAGACTGGCTGGAAAGTGGGGCTGAATTTGAATTAGGATAAACATAAGGACTTCTTTAATAATATTTTCAGCACTATTTGTTAAATTACGGAACGACCATCGTTTTATGTTTACTTTTTTTTATTTGGCAAATCAATATATTCCTGAGCGGCTTATGAGATTGAGTAATAAAAGCATAAGCTGTCATTTATCTCGCAGATGATTCTGGCGGACGAATTCCTACTAAATAATGATTATATTAAGTTTTTACGTCAAAGTAGATATGTATCAATTTTCTCATTTGTAATTATCTCATATTGAATTATAAGAATAATCTGAATCGAGAATTAGGAAGAGATTAATTCGAACCGATCATTTATGATTTCGTTGATAAATTCCATTAAATAATTCGCATAATTAGAGTATTTTTTATATGAATTTTATAATTTTCAACGAAAAGTTATTTAGTAAAACAAATAGCTGATGCCTATTCAAAAGTTGTCAATTCTTATAATTTCCAACTCGTAAATATAATTAATTCTTATAATTTAATATGGTACCATTATAAATGGAAGGTCGACAAATAGTTGATATCTATCACCTTTTCCGCGGAAGTTAAATATAATCATTTATTAATAAAAAAATTATTTACTAAAACCTTCCATGACACAAATAATAACTTATTGAAAAAATGTACCGTAACTAAAATGAAGTAAATTCGAGTATGCTCTAATTGTAAAAGTTAAACAATTCAAGCTTAAATATATACTTTTGAAGCTGTTGAGTATTCTACTCGACTTTAAGTAGTAAAAATATTAACGAGCGACCTTGAACACTGAAACTTTGTGCATTCGTTTGAAACGGCGTCGTTTTTCATTCCAATCGAAAAAAAAACTACCATGAGATCCGACGGCTGAGAATCATCCGATTGCTTCGTCTCATACCTAACGATGACCTTACACCACCATCCTCGGCAGTTGCTCTGCGTTCTCAACCTCGATTTCGATTCAGGTAGCGAAAGTTGAAGAAGAGAGAAATCCGATGAAATCTCAGTGAGACTCCGATCTTAATCAGGCGTCGAATTCAACAGTTCCGGTTAGTGATGGATAGCATAAGCGCTGAGGATTTACCGACAATCGGCGGAATCGCAACCGTGTCGCTTCTCCACTCGTTCATCCCCACGCATTGGCTGCCGTTCTCGATCGTCGGTCGTGCTCAGAAATGGACCCTGTCGCGCACTCTGCTCGTCAGTGAGTGCTTTCTTTAACTTTTCTTGTTTGCGTGTGTACATTTCTCGGTGTCTGTGTCGATTTGTGGAAAGAGTTGAAATAAATAAGCAGGAAATCGTTGTTTGATTTTTCCTTCTTTTTACGAATTTGGATTCTGAGTGGCTTTGATCAGTCGGTTTGGTGTTCTTGATCTGGTGATGTGATAGGAAGGGCTGTAGTTTTCATTCTCAATGGGTTTATGTTACTATGGACTTGGAGGCTTTGAATGGTATAGTTCTGTAGTTTGATCCAGGCGATTGTCTGCTGTTCGTGTGATCTTATTTGATGGAAGTAATATTTTCCTTGAAATGTTAATCGCCGTGAATAAATATTCTTGAGCTCTATTTAAGGATTGGACTAGAAAGTAGATAAAAGTTCTTGTTACACGCCAATCTGAATCTGTTAAGTAGCCGAAGTGTTAGATGCAGTCTTTATCCTAACACTTTGCTCCATAGTAATGATGTTGATGGCCTTCAAGAAATCAAGACACAAATATCATCCCATAGAGCACAATGCCACTTGAGATTCATTTGGTTCACAATATACTGGAAATTGTTCCGTGGAGAGATTCTGATTCTCAGTAGAATAGTCTTAATGTTTTTTTGTTAATGAAGCAGTAAGTGTTAGTGTGCATATCGAATGCTAGATTGATAAATATGGGTTGGAAAAATGGTGGTATTTCTTGTTTAGGGTGCCGGTTACCTGTAATATTTGTGCTCACATTGGTACATCCCTTTTTATGAACTTCTGAGTTTGACTTTGCGATTTAAAGCATATGAAAATTGTTAGGTTGTAATTTTTGGCTGTAAATCATAAGTTGCCGAATCCCCAACCTAAGGTGAAGCCATCTTTGGTGCACCTTTGATGCAACTTTATTAATGTTAAGTTCTCCTTCGCATATTTAAAGTGTTAGATGTAAAATCAAAAACATATATTTGTTATAGTAAAAAAACAGTGACTATTATGTGTTTAGTGATGAATTTGTTATATGAATGCAAATAAGCTCATGTGTTGAGGGCTCTCACAACACCAGCCTCTTATTGAGCGTGTTTTTGGCTTATTATTGTAGCGGCCTTTGGAGCAGTCCTGCATGTCGTATCCACTTCCCTTCTTGGGATCACGGCAATTACAATGGCCAACACCATTGCAGGAGAGGAAAGAGTGCATAAACTTGCTTCACTGTTACTTGTATTTCTTGGTGGCAGTTATATCTTGTTATTTCTTTGTGGAAAGGGTGGCCACAGTCATGCCCATAACCAGCCAATGGAAAAGATGGCTGTGGCTGGGCTTGTATTAGTTCCGGCGCTGTCTCCTTGTGCAACCACACTGCCTGTGTTCCTTGCAGTTGGAAACTCATCCTCAATGATGGTGTTAGCCATCATTGTGCTACTATTCAGGTAACCTTGTTTAATGAATTTCTATTACCCCTGCTCAGCCTTTCCAAGTTGTGCAAGAAATACTTGTTGCTGACTTTGATGGACACTTCAAAGCTAGTTGGACCCAATATGCATGCTTCGGTCTTGAGGTTTAGCACACACTCAATGGGCAGATTTGTCAAGTTTGGGCAATCTTTTTGGATCTCCTTGAATCGGCTACTTATTGATATGGTTTTCACTTTTGTTCCTACACATTAAACATCATAATAAACCAGCCTCTACCTTGCAAGCCATTTTGTTTATATCTCTTTAAATCGGGAATATCTTTACATCTCCCTCCATTTGGAGCTCAAAATTGAGATTTGTCTTTGCAGTAACCTGTGTTTAATGAATTAGTTACTTAAACATGCACATCCCCCAAATTTTGTTAGGTCGTTTACACCAACTCATATCGATTTAGTTGATGGCTGGTTGGGCAGCTGATTTTGTCTACATTTAGCTATGCTACATTAGTTATGAAAATTTGGCATCATATGATCTACTTTTATATACATCCAAACATTAACATGGTGATGTAATTGCAGCACAATCACAGTAATGTGCTCATTGGTGGCTCTCTCCTTCTATGGTGCTAGTCAGCTTAAGTTCCACTGGGTGGAGCGCTACGACAAGCTGCTTGTGGGTTCCGTCCTTTGTTTAGTCGGAATACTGACTCTCGTCTTTCACGATCATGATCATGGGCATGGCGAGTCCGTTGGCGAACATCTGCATAGAAAGATCATTGTCTGAGAGCTGTAATGATCTTGTATTGTTTCAACTGTGTGGTCTTTTAGTGTAATATGCAAGAAGAACTGATTTCATATCGCCCACAGGAATTGATTTGATGATGGCATAAATGCTAGAGGAAAGATATAAGACCTATGGATCCGACCGATCCGACCCACCCGACCCGACTTTGTATTCATGTATTCAACTACGCAAGACCCAAACCCGAAACACGGGCGGATACAGCCCGGATCCAGTATCCATTGCAATCCATCCCGCCCTAGAAAAATTTCCAGTCCGATTGGCTCGACTGTTCTCGAAGTGTGGATCGAACGATTGCTGCTAACCAGATCGCGGTGGCAATTAGGGTTTTCAAAATCAATCGAAGATGCCAATTTTGGGCTGGCAGCACCACACGCTCATTCAATCGCTGCTCACTCGCGGCCCGACGTCGGAGAAGGAGTTTCACAAGATGTTCGAGGGAGTTTCTAAGAAAAATCCAGGTACGCATCCAGTGTGGACCGCTTCGTTGATTTTGTGGTTCTCAGGTGGCTTTTCCAGAACTCTAATATTTTGGGATTTTAGTGACTCATCCACGTATATTCAACGACGTGCTGCTGAAGATCAACAAGGAGTTGTCGTATGTTCAGTTTGAGCTGCGAGGCTGCAGAAATCAGTATGATGGAGAGGTGTATTATGGCGTGGTGAATAATGTGGCTGATGAGCAGTCCAAGCTCGGGACCAAGTACACCGTCCCTCAAATTGCTTTCTACAAGGGCATTGTGAGTCTGTCCTGCCGTGCCTTAGCTTATGCATTTATTCACTGTAGTTGAAAATAATGAGTATTTCTGTGTTGTTGTCCTGATCCAAGTCGGTTGTTGTTCTCACTAAGCTGGTCCAGTTACAATTTTTTGTGTTTTAATTGGCAGATCGAAGCTATTGTAAGAGATGCTACAGCTCAGGGCTCTATATCCAGCATTGATGCGCTAAATATACGCCTAGAGAGTCAGGTTTTTGACATTTGACAGGCACTAGAAGTTCTTATGCACTGGTGTTGTTCGTCTTATGTATGTTATGCTGAATTTTATGTACTATGAGCTACTACTAGAGAGCTCTAGCCGTTTGCTTCATCCATTTGAAATACCCTGCTAGTGGTCATTATGAGACTTTTGGAATTTGCTTCGCGTGGTTTGGCTGAGTTCTTAATTCTGCAGTCTTCATTTCCTTCATTTGAAATACCCCTGCTAACGTTCATGATTTGTTATTACTCTATGTTACTTTTGGAAGGCTTGCAGATTTGGTACGACTAAACTTGTATTTTACTCTTCTTAATTATTTTTTTGGTGATTGTATCTTAAGGGTAAACCATAGCCATGTCACTTATATGTTTGAAATTGCATTTGCGATGCTAAACTAGCGTATACTTACCACGCCTTTTTTTTTTCCTGTCTTCAGATAACTGCAACAAATTCCGAATCACAGGGTGGTGATGTTCCTGCTGCATTAAAGTATTTTTCTATATCTCAGAAAGAGAAAACCTTGGATGAATTTGTTCGTGACAAGTGGCTCTGCTTTACTACTGATGGTAACATAGGGCTTGGTATTAGGTCATTTCTTGACCTTCGAAGTTGGTTCCGAAGTAATGACATCCCTCCATGTGAAGTGTGCAATGAGGCTGGTCTTAAGGTAGTAACAATTTGTAGCTGTTCCATATATCTTGTGTGAATAGTTTGCTCCATGTTTCAGAATAATACCTATCCCCTTCTTTATGTATTACTTGATGAAAAAAGTTGGTTTTGCAATAGTTGGATAAATTTAGCGTTCCATAGTTTTTGACACTGGAATGCCGCATGGGTGATGGGTACTATTACCTCCACATTTATTTGTAAAATGAATTACTGATTGCATACCTTTGTCATAAATTAACAGGCAGAGATGTGCAGAAGCCCGGACTGTAAAGCACGGATTCACCAGTACTGCTTAAAGAAGAAGTTCTCCCAAGCAAGGGTATGCACCAGCCTTTCACAACTCTCTGCTTTATCAAACCTTAATCAGCATCATCACTGTTAACTATTTCACTCTCAACCGATACAGGCTGAAAAAGTTTGTCCCCGCTGTCAAACTCCATGGCCCTACACGATGACAAAATCCGAAGCTCTTGAAGAAGTTGAAGAACCAAATTCACCCACCCAGACCGAGCTTCCTGAAACTCAGCCCATTGCAGGACCCTCACGAAAAAAGCTAAGATCTTCTAATGCTGAAAGGACGGAAAATGATAACACCGCCCCCTCCCAGCCCAGCTCTCAACCCGCGGCCAGGCCAATTAGAAGATCCTCCCGCCTCAGATAACCGTCTCCTCCGTTGCAAAAGGGTAACCAACGTTACCGAATATCATCCAACTCCAAACTCCACGCTACGTTTAGGCAAGGCTCCCCAACCTTATGTCTTTTTTGAGTATCAGCAATGTCACCCTGTGGTTGGTGACGTCAGAAAAAGCTAAGCCTTGTGCTTCCTGTTGTTCCTAGTTATGCATTGTGACAGTCATTATCTTCTTCAGATGCACAAAGCCACAACCTTGTACAAATCTCACGCCACCTTGTCGTATTAAAACTGCTCTCTCTATCAATCCTACTCGCCAACATGTTTTGTGTTATTTGATATTCTTAAATAAAAAATAAAAAATAAAAAATTACTTAATTTTTTTTTTAAAAAAATACGTTTTCGATAGAATTATTTTCCATTTGAATGCATTTATTTTATAAATTTAAATGATATAATAAAAATCAGGAAAATCTTCAAACCCGAAGCGCGTCAGAGATTACTTAACTCTAATCTCCGTCTTACTGGGACCCACCCAACTAGCTTGCACACGTCATCACTTTTAATATATAGTAATAAATTATATTAATAATAATATAAGAACAGCAGCAACAGCACTGCGCTATATTCTAGCCTTCGTTTCGATATGCATGAACGCTGAACAACACGAAAGCCACCGGTCGTCGTCTTCGTCGTCATCTCCGTCATCGTCTTCACTTTCGCGATTCCGCCGTCTCGACAGAGTTTGGTTTCGTTAATTACTCCTGCTCCATCTGCTTCAGGTTACGGTCGAGTTTGGCTTCGTTAGTTACTCTGATTCTGGTTTTGAGTTTGTCATCAATTTTGATATTGCGTCTCGTGCTCGAATTCCGCTACGAGAACTCGTCGTTTTCGTACCGGTCGAGAATCGGAGACTCTTGAACCGGTTTTGGAGCTGAGGATTTGAGTTCGGAATGATTTTTTTGATTTTGACTTCTGAAGGTGCTGTGTTTGCATCCAGTTTACGCTGATCGGAGTTCTGATAAATCGGTTGGAAATTGAGGAAGAAATTAGCATGTTTCTCGATGTCGTTGAATTTTTATGCTCATTGATGTTTGGTAGAGTTTGAGCCCTGCTTGTGAAACACGAGATGACATAAATATATTCAATATATATTTAAATAGAGTTTTGCGAATCTGTGGGATTAGTGTTTCCAGGAGATTTTGATGAATTCAATTTGAATTTTTTGGCCTTGGGCTGTGATTATTTTGTGTGGACATTGAGACATAACATGATATTATAAAATGTAAGACTATGCTGAGAATTGGAGGAGTTGGAGATTGTGGAGTGGCAGACTGTTTAACAATCTTCTATGTGTTTTTTCTCTTTATATGCTGTTTAGAGTTTTAAAACTGATAGAAATTTGTAATGGAACATATTATCATTTCCCATTGCAGGGCTTGATCTGTACAGGACTTTGGTTTTGGTTTTTCATGGTTTGACATCTTATGCTTGGATTTAAAGATACTGAAGCGGCCAGATGAAGTTAGTGAAGATGAGTTTATAATGACTAGGGGCTGATCCAGTTTCTGTATAGTAGGTAACCTCTGTTGTATTCTACATTTCCAATAAATTGTTCCAAATTTGCTTGTGTGCTAATTTAATCTAGTAGGCTGTTATATGTGATGGCCTCAAGTTGTATAAAACATACCACTTTTTCTTAAAGGATCTGTCTGTCATAACGGCCTGGCATGGCCGTTGAATTGATGTTTTTACTATGCGTCCCTTGTGAGACTTGTTAGTTTGTATGTTACTCTCGAATATGCAGGCGACTACTGTTGAGTGCTTTTGTATGATCAGAGCCTTTTTAACGAATTTTACCTCATTATTTTCTTGCAGGACAGACTATAATGTGGAAACTATGATCATATAATCAAGGTTAATTGACATGGGGGCTTCAAATTCTAAGCTAGTAGAAGACAAGTCCTTGCAGTTATGTCATGCCCGAAAAAAGTACGTTAAGAAAGCACTTGATGGTAGGTGCTTGTTAGCTGACACTCATATTGCATATATTCAGTCACTGAGAAGCACAGGGGGAGCTCTTCGGGTGTTTTGTGAGCTAGAAGGTCCAGTAGAATCTTCTTTTCGTACCTCAACCGATGTAACTTCAGAGCCACTTGTTTACGGAGAGAAACAAGTGTCTGGTTTATCATTTTCTTCGATATCTGACACTCGATCAGCATCTTTGTCTCCTTTCCATGGGAGGTTTCAAGCAAGCCATATGAAGTTTGAGGAAAAAGTAGATTTGCACGTTACAGGGAGAGTCAGAGCTCCGAATGCTCCACAAAATACCATACAACATCCTGTTCCAAAACATGAATCAGTTTCAGCCCCTTCTCCCTCTCCTGGTGAAAATTCTCCTTGGGACTATTTTCACCTTTCTCATCCATTAGATCATAAATTATCTTCTCAAGCAAGAAGTGGCTGGAATGAAGGACTCGAGAGTAGAGATGATACTAAAAGCGTGAATGCTGTGGATGAGAAAAAAGAAAATGAGCCAAATGACAGTATCACTGAATCAGAAGATGCTGATGAAACAAACTATGTCCATCAAAGGGAAGATTCTGATGAATTTTATAAAGACTGTGACGAGCCTCTTTCTGAAGGTTTAGTTAGAAGTTTTGAAAGTATCAATATGCAATCAGATATTATGGGTGCTGCAAGTTCACCTAGTATAGCTTCTGCAAGCATGCAGAAGGAGAGAAATCGATCTCCTGACTTGTCTCCATTAGGAGCAATAGGCTCATCAGTTTTTGCCCCTGTAAACCTTAAAAAGCTGGTTGATATGGAAGAAAATCTTACTGGAAGTAAGGCCAGTCCTAAGGATTTGTGCTCGAGCATGAAAGATATTGACCAACTATTTGTCAAAGCATCCGAGTCAGGTCAAGAAGTACCGAGGATGCTCGAAGCAAACAAGTTGCATTTTCGTCCAAAACTCCAAAAGCCAAAAGGTAAAGTCAGTTGAATGGAACAGTATTTATTCTCGTGTAACCAAGCCTCAAACCCTTCTTCATTTTTGGAAGGTAAATTAAATATATCAAGGTGTCTGAATGGTTGGTTCTCATGTGAAGAAGAACCTAGCCATGTTGCAGAAGGTAATTCTAACGATTTATTAGTAATTTTCTCTTTTGGCAATTCCTCATCTCTTGTGCTTAGGGTTAAGTTCAGGATGTTGCTAAACTTGCTGGTATGAACTTTCAGTACCTTTTGTTATTTTACAGTTATCTTGCATATTTATTCTTTTACATCTGGAGAGTGGATGTTTTACTGCTTGATTGAAAATTTTAGATAAATTTAAAAGTAAATCTCAGGCTAAAGTGGTATATAAACATTTCATTGTGTTTAAACATAATTCTGACTCTTTGTTAATTCAGACCCTGCTCGAGCTAATACAAGGTACTTGACATGGCAACGGACCATGCCTGCTCGCTCCTTTTCATCAATGAATGCTGCTGCTGGCCAGAATGCAAGAGATGATGCTCTTTCTAGTTCTATCAATGATATTTACTGCATGAGATCTGGCAGTCATGCCTCCACCTTAGACAGACTGTACGCTTGGGAAAAGAAGCTTTACGACGAGGTTAAGGTCAGATACAATTATAACTTACTACACCATCTTGTTGGTTGCTAAAAATATTGCTGGAGCATGATTTTAGATCTAGCTGTTAGCTTTCAGTAAACTTCATTTTTCCTCTTCAGTCATAACTTACTGAATGAATCATAATTACATCTGGTTGACTAGACGTGTGATTCTTAGCTAAAAATGCTGATGTATCAACATGCTCTGTAACCATGAATATACCTTTTGAAAAACCAAATTCAGACACTTAGGCAGCCCACCTCAGATAATATGGTTTCAATCTGAAGTACAAATTTCCCTCGCTTATTCAGTGGCAATGCAATACTTGATGGATGTTGATCTGAAAAATGTATTCTGATGCAATTTTCCTCACAGGATAGCCAAGTGGTCAGAAATGCGTACGATATGAAATGTAAGCTTCTGAGAGATCAAGAGTCTAGGGGAGAACCAGGGCACAGAGTTGATAAGACTCGTGTTGTGATCAAAGATCTGCATTCCCGAATAAGAGTCTCAATCAAAAGAATGGAGTCCATATCAAGAAAAATCGAAGAAATAAGGGACAATGAGTTGCAGCCACAACTTGAGGAATTGGTAAAAGGGTATATATATAACTTCTAGTCAACTGCTCAAGTCTTGCTCAGTGGGATGCTTTTTGTTGCTCTGTCTCTAACTTGTGCTGATTCTCAAACTCAAACTGTTGCAGGTTAGGCAGTATGTGGGAAATGATGCATGACTGCCATAAGCTTCAGTTCCACATTATCTCAGTTGCACTTAGTAATGGAACCAAAATTGCCATAAACTCAGATTCACATCAGCAACTAACAAACCATTTAGAGCAACAACTGAGTTTGATGTCTTCAAGTTTCACCAAGTGGATTGCTGCTCATAAATCTTACTTGCAGGCAATTGACGCATGGCTTCTAAAATGCGTCCTCTTTCCTGAAAAATCAACCAGAAAAAAACGAAGACATCAGCCTGTTTCCATTAGAGGTTATGGGCCCCCCATCTTTGTAACCTGCGGTGTCTGGCTTGAAGGGCTAGAAAAGTTGCCTACTAAAGACTTGGCAGATTCAATCAAGTGTCTAGCAGCAGAAACTTCAAGGCTGTTGCCTGGCCAAGAAAAACATCAAGGTGATAATCTTATGAACACCTTCGATCCAGTGAGCAACAGTTGCAAGGCTACAGCCAGCAATGTCTGGAGATCAGATTTCGACAACTTCAGATCCAGTCTGGTGCAATTATTCAGCCAGTTGAACATATTCTCAGAATCCTCTGTCAACATGTATAGAGAACTTGATATTTCCATCCAAGTGGCCAAGAGCAAATATGAGCTTCTCATGAAACCTTAACCATAGGACACTCCAAGTGCAGAATATTCTGCAGCTTACATAAACGATCTCACTGGGGATGGTACAGTTAGTCAGGGATCAGAATGCATTTATTTTTATAAAACTTTCTCTTAGTAAATGCAGAGCTTCCTCAGCTTTTCACTAATGTTGTAGAGTCTGAAAGATGAAACCTATTGGATTTCCATTTCAGGTTTCTCAGAGTTCTATTCGAAAGATGGATCACCTCATATATTCATTTATTTAGAAATGAAAGATTTGATCTTCCCATTTTGTGTGCAGATTCATAGAGAAAGCCATTGGAGGAAGGAAGACGAGCCGGACATGGCTGCATTCCGGTACCGACATGGCTAGTAACAGCACTACAGCTATTGCACAACACAAAGCACCATAAGGCTAAAAAATACATCACTAAATGCAATTAAACTGCTTGCTTCTTTCATGGTAGAAATTTCAGATATTTTATCAATTGGGCAGCTTACAGTTCCATTGCTTGCTTTTGGCATCAAATATTATGTTTCCTTAACTTCTGTTTGCTTTAGCTTCTGCAGTTGGCATTCTGCTGCAAGTGAGACCATGTCCTGCAGATGGTCATCTCAGCTGCACCAAAATTGAGAAAGGTCAGCTTGTTTATGTAAAATTTGAAAAAACAATACATCTTGTCAAGGAGCGTCGAGCATTTTTAGGCTTTTGGCGTAACATGATCCAAGATATTAACAAATGGTATTTAGAGCACATGGGAACGGTATACAACTAAACACGAAACGGATAAAAATAAAACTAAGGGAAGACTTCACAGGTTAACAGTCCTAGTCAACTGAGTTTTAAGTTCAGGTCACCTTTCATCAGTAATGTACTTGACCTTAACAACTGTTTATTTCACTGTCTGTAGATTTGTCTTCTGATGATGTCCTGGTTCATGAATTTTATTTTACATGTTGAAACTTGCAAAACAGGCTACAAGAATTCATGCATATGGTGCCCTTGTGCTATATAATATCTATCTCAGACTGATGCTTCCTTCCAAGTGCAGGTATTAATGGTACTTTCATTTATTTTTTCTCTGCCTGGCCTAAAAATTATATGGTCAAAACAGAGATTCAAACTAACCTTGTTGGCTCCAACTTCAATACGTGTCGTGTTATGATGCCTTTAGACCAAGCTTTACCTGATTCAATGACTTTATCAGGTATGAGGAAACGTGGAAATTTTTTAGCCACCGCAGAAATTCCTACTACTGATATAAAAACGATTCAGACAATGAAACCAAATATACCGACCTAGTTTTATGCCACAAACTTAAGGACTGCCTTTGAGTATTCAGGGGTACCAAACTGATATCTGCTTCGGGAAACTGCTTGGAATTCCATCAGTGAAGTCACTGGCAGCTGTATCGAAAGGGAACTCATAGATGACCTTTGATTGATCAATATGACCTTGCTCTTGGACGAACATACTATGATCAGCAGGCATGTTAGAAGTATCAAAGAAGTTGTTATCCATTGCCAACCCACCACTTTCGTTGAAACTATACTTGACATGTTGATGCTGAGCATTTGTCTGCGGCACATTTTGATTCAGGTTTTGCGAGTCTCCAAATTGGTTCTTTGAACAATACTGTCATAATACGACGTAAGTCCATTGATTGTTTGTTGCTCATCCTCAGGAACTCCAACATGGGACAAACTGAACGATGATGAGCCCAAATTAACTGGTTGAGCTGCCGGATTGAGCTGCAACATTGGCCTAACTGAATTCTCCCCTGGAACAGAATTCTCAGCTTGATACTTAGCAATTGCAGCTGGACCATTCAAATCTGACCTTATCTTTGCACCACTGCCGGAGATTATCCGATGCCCCTGTAACCGGCTTCCCTTTCTCTTGAATGATTCCATACACAAACCCTTGAGCCTTGCAAACCTCCATCATCTTCAGCATATATTTCAGTATCCCATCTTGAGCTCTGGACATCTTCGTCCTCCTCGCCTGCTCCTGTGATTGCTTCTGTTTAGCCCCATCATTAGTCTTACTCTGCTCTTTAAGCTTCTTGAGACGCATCTTGTCTCTCCACATCCTTTTCTCAAGCTCATCCACATCAAGTTCCTCAAGCTTTAACTTCTTCTGGAAATGGTTAATCACAGAGATAGAGATGGAAAGAGAGATTAACAGACAAGTCAGTTTCTGAGTAAATACATGTGGCGTTTGATTATCAAGATGATGATGCGTCAGATCAGATCTCCCGGCTCTGCAGGTTGTGTCGTATCAATACATGTGGTCATAGGACATGAAGCATCAGGTAGAGATAGATTGACTAATCATTTACCCAGTCGGATTCATGTCAGTAAAACCAAATACAAGAATATTCGATGAAAAATTTTAATAATGAAAAATTATGTCATATACCAAAACAAAATACGACGTCACATTCTCAAAGGAATTTTGTATAAAACAACTCATGATTCAATTTATTTCTTCAAAATACTTTTATTCATTTCACATTTGGCTTTTCTGATTATTACCATTATTCCAATCTACATGGGCAACACAAAAGAATAGCAAATAATGCGGACATGCCTACGCTCGAGATGCCGGCTGCAGCTCCATCCGATAGCCATTCAAGCCGAGGGTTGCTCACTGTGCCAAAACAAGGTGAAATCCATGTTACTGCCCAAGAAATCCAACAGTTTATTATTCCAAACATCTTTCCCAGAATATCAGAATTTTATGGTGATGCAGTCCCAGCAAAATATGAAAAGATAAAACAGTTGCAGAAAAAAAAAACAGCAAAAACCAACTTGTTCAATACTTGTTCTTTTGGTGGAGGATTAACAATCCCTGTGTTGGTGACATCCCTGAAAAAAAAAAACATTAAGAAGATGAAACATGGCCAGTGGTGCGCCTAATGTAGTTTCAAAATCAGGTTTCGATTGACTTACAGTACTCTCAGTTTTGGAAGGCTTGAAACTTCAGGTGGAATTGTTCCGGACAATGGATTGTCGTTCAGGCGCCTTCGAGTAAACAATGTCCAAAAATTTGGAACATTAAAAACCAACAACAAACTGGTTTGATTGATTTATTGAAAGAAAGAAACTCACAGAAACAGAAGCTGTTCCAAGTTCCCCAAAGCTGGCGGGATTGTCCCTGCGATACTATTGTTGTACAAATCGAGGCTATGAAGGCTCTTTAATTTCCCCAATTCTGGAGGAATGACTCCCTCAATATTATTGTGGAATAACTCTCTGACAAAGTTTAATCAGATGAAAAAAGATCCATCAACTTACAACCTGTTCTTAAGAATCCACCTTACAGAAACCGGCAATAATAGATTGGGGAGAATGCTTGAACTTACAAGTTACGAAGAGTGTCTAAATTGCCAATTTCTGGCGCGATTACACCTCCCAAGTTCATCCCAGGTAAGTCACTGTACAGCTCCAGTTCATGAAACAAACATCAGCAGAATAAAATCCCATACTCGTGCAAAATCTACACTTCTGAATCACTCAAATTTAGCGCTCAATCTTACAAGTCAAGGTTCATATTTGGTCAACTGAATTATATGAGAGCCACAAACGTGACAAACCAAACACGCAAATCTAATCATCAGAAAATTTTGGGAAGATGAAATAAATGGAGGAATCATACACTCGGATGACTCGATTGTCATCATTGCAAGTGATGTGTAACCAGGTACAAGGATCGACCATGTTAAGATCCCAGCTGTCGAGATTGTGTTCCGGATCCCACAAGCTCAGTTTCAGCGCTATCAGGGATCTGACGTCCTCGTCGCCGGAAGTTTGCGAGACCCAAAAACCGATTAGGGTTAGAAAGAAGACGAACCGGGTCGATGACGTCATTTTGAAACCGAGAGATGGTTGGGTGAGCGCCAAGGTGATGATGATGATGGTGGCTTAGGTTGTTTGGTCGGTTGGTTTTGTACCGTTCTTTGGTCAACGCGGTCAGATAAGTCAACTTCGTTTGTGAAAGTTTGAACATGTTCAAACTGGTCAACGCTTCAGTTGTGAAAGTTTGGAGAAGGTCAAAGTGGTCAACGTTGGGAAAGTTGAGCGGAGTCAAGTTGGTCAACGCTTCAATTGGGAAAGTTTGTGAAGAGTCAAGATGGTCAACGAGTCTGTTGTGAAAGTTTGAGCAGAGTCAAGATGGTCAACGCCTCGGTTGGGAGTATAATAAACATCTCGACTTTTCAGCCTGGATAAACGGTCTTTAGCAAGTATTGCACCATGTACTTTTTGCTTTAAAGCTAAGCAATTCAAATTGACTTTTGCTGAAAGTTCTAATCAAACAATTGCATTGCATCAAAAATGCTTTGGAAAGGTCATGCGAGTATGTTGTTTAAACATGTGGCCATAGGACATAAAGCATCCGGTAGAGATAAATCGACTAATATTTACCAGTCGGATACATCTGGTGCAGTCAAACCAAACACAACAATATCTGATGTAATATACCAAAACAGAATACGACGTCACATTATTTGCTTCATAGGCTGTGACTACTAATTTATTTCTTCAAAATACTTTTATTCATTCCACATTTGGCTTTTCTGATTATTAAAGAATAGCTGTTATCAGTGAAAGTAACTGATAGCAAATAATGAGGACATGCCTACGCAGATTTCTCCGTCGCTCGAGATGCCGGCTGCAGCTCCATCCGCTAGCCATTCAACCCGAGCGCTGCTCACTGTGCCAAAACAAGGTGAAATCCATGTTACTGCCCAAGAAATCCAACAGTTTATTATTTCAAACATCTTTGCCAGAATATCAGAATTTTATGGTGATGCAGTCCCAGCAAAAATATGAAAAGATAAAACAGTGGCAGAAAAAAAAAACAGCGAAAACCAACTTGTTCAATACTTGTTCTTTTGGTGGAGGATTAACAATCCTTGTGTTGGTGACATCCCTGAAAAAAAAAAAACATTAAGAAGATGAAACATGGCCAGTGGTGCGCCTAATGTAGTTTCAAAATCAGGTTTCGATTGACTTACAGTACTCTCAGTTTTGGAAGGCTTGAAACTTCAGGTGGAATTGTTCCGGACAATGGATTGTCGTGGAGGCGCCTTCGAGTAAACAATGTCCAAAAAGGAGGAACATTAAAAACCAACAACAAACTGGTTTGATTGATTTATTGAAGGAAAGAAACTCACAGAAACAGAAGCTCTTTCAAGTTCCCCAAAGCTGGCGGGATTGTCCCTGTGATACTATTGTTGTACAAATCGAGGCTACGAAGGCTCTTTAATTTCCCCAATTCTGGTGGAATGACTCCTTGGATATTGTTCCGGTATAACTCTCTGACAAAGTTTAATCAGATGAAAAAAATCCATCAACTTATAACATGTTCTTAAAAATCCACCTTACAGAAACCGGCAATAATAGATTGGGGAGAATGCTTGAACTTACAAGTACTGAAGAGTGTCTAAATTGCCGATTTCTGGCGAGATTACACCTCCCAAGTTCAGCCCAAGTAAGTCACTGTACAGCTCCAGTTCATGAAACAAACATCAGCAGAATAAAATCTCATACTCATGCAAAATCTAAACTTCTGAATCACTCAAATTTAGCGCTCAATCTTACAAGTCAAGGTTCATATTTGGTCAACTGAATTATAATGAGCGCGACAAACTTGACAAACCAAACACGCAAATTAGAAAATTTTGGGAAGATGAAATAAATGGAGGAATCATACACTCGGGTGACTCGATTGTCATCATTGCAAGTGATGTAAAACCAGGTACAAGGATCGACCAAGTTAGGATCCCAGCTGTCGAGATTATGGTCCGGATCCCACAAGCTCTGTTTCAGCGCTATCAGGGATCTGACGTCCCCGTTGCCGGAAGTTTGCGAGACCCAAAAACCGATTAGGGTTAGAAAGAAGACGAACCGGGTCGATGACGTCATTCTGAAAACGAGAGCTGGTTGGGTGAGCGACAAGGTGACGATGATGGTGGCTTAGGTTGTTTGGTCGGTTGGTTTTGTACCGCTCTTTGATCAAAAGTCACTTCGTTTGTGAAAGTTTGAACATTTTCACCTGGTCAACGCTTCAGTTGTGAAAGTTTGGAGAAGGTCAAAGTGGTCAACGTCGGGAAAGTTGGCTAACGATCCAGTTAGGAAAGTTTGTGAAGAGTCAAGAGAGTCAACGAGTCAGTTAGGAAAGTTTGAGCAGAGTCAAGATGGTCAACGCCTCGTCTGGAAGTATAATAAATATTTGCGTACGTTATTTTATTTCTCCAATAATGTTAATTTATTTTCTTTGTGGAAGTATAATAATCTTCTTCCTAATAAATTTTTAGAATCAGATCCAATGCATCCCATCAGAAAACAATCGTTTCTAATTCCAAGCTCATAATACGAAATAACAAAACATTTTGATACAGTTATATTTGATTTAACTGCACCGAACCCAAATCCCATATCGTTTAAGCAATTATTTCACCTTATTTAACAAGAAAAATGAAAGATGAAAACCTTTAAAATAGCGAAACAAATCTAGAAGGTAATTTGAAAATTAACGGCAAGAATGCACATTCAATAACAAGCCAGAAATCCAGAATAAATATGTGTCGGCTAGGCTACTAAAATGCACACATATATACACAATAAAAACTTACCCAAGTCTCGAAAAAAGCGCGCATTCAGGAATAAGTAAATGATCGAACATATTATGGAGACAATGAACACTTGGGTAGAAAAATTCATATCAGCAAGATAAGAGCAACATCAATGCAATAAGAATTTCTTAAGCTTTTTTTCTTTGAGGGAAAGAAAAAAAGCAAGTTGATAAAAATTGTTACCTAGAGACGATAAAATTGCTTCAAAGGGAATCATCATAAGTTTATGAAACGATTTATCTGCTGTACGCCTGTATTTGGCTTGTACAGCATCCAGATATCTCGAAATATGTGGCAAGTGGTTGTGCACGACTGCTGGGCTGTGGAAAAAGCGAGCAAGCAAGCAGTTGGGCTCTTTATCTCTTACAATTCCATGTACATAAGAAGCTTATTATTATTATCTTTAGGAGGTTGAGGTGAGGGAGTTTCCAAAAACTGCGCAGAAGAAAAACAAACTTCAGCAACCGACGTTGAAATCAGACAATTGCTTAAATGTCATCAAAAATGCTTTGGAAAGGTCATGCCAGTGCGATAAATATGTTGTTTAAAATGCATCACTTTACAGTTCTATACACAAGGGGAGCCGTGCAGATTCGTGATGCTCGCGAAATTCTAATAGCTAGCAAAGCTGATTATCCTAACACTTTTAGTACATTTAACGCAGCAGGTTACACACAAGCGTTGTCAAAATGTTGATAGAAGAAGTCTTACCTTTAACCCACACTTCCTATACAGTTCCTGAGCAGGCGTGTTATCAGCATTTACATGTACAAAAAGGCTTTTCATGCCTGTTCGATAGCAAAACAGAGAAGAAAAATTAGCTCGAGCTTTCACAACGCAGATAAGTGAATATATTTTAATAATTGTGGAATACAAGAAGTTGATTTCTTTTAGAATGTTACCAGTGAAACTGGCAACATCTGCGGCCAAGTTAAGCATATTGGTTGCTATCCCCTTGCGTCTCGCATATTTAGACACACAGACGTTCGAAATGTATGCATACTTATGTGCATCGAAGGGCTTTGGAGCCGCAAAAAAGGCAGTTGATCTTCTGATTTCCTGCACGTATCAAGCAACATCGTTTTGTACAGTACAAGTAAACATTTTTCGTAGAACTTTTGATAATCAGGTGTACCCCTGGATAGGTTTCCCCACTGAAATATTGGCGAATGCTGATGTCAAGGGTCCCCACGATACTTTTCAAGACTGTTCTTCTCACATTCTTGTCTTCCTTCTTGACCTGGAAATTTAAATAGATACAAAATTATCAAATAAGCAACCATATTTTAGCCTAAGGCTACTACCTACTACAGGATTTCTCTCGCATGGACTAGAAGATAAAAAATAAAATTGGTATAAGCGCTAAGGTGTTGATATTTACAGCAACTAAGCAGAAACACTTCAGTGAGTTCCCTTCCTGCCCAGAACACCGTCTTTTCAAGGAATAAAACTCCTACAAATAATAATAAATATTTTGAAATAACTTTGCGAGCGCCATAAGGTACACAATCTCTACTACAAAATCATCAACAAAAAGGTGATAAATGTTTGCTCTTCACCAAATTGGGCGAGTTAAGATTCTACTATTTCATTGCATCTTTTTTTTTTTTTCCAGGTTATAATCAATCACCTTCTCCTTTTCACCCATGCTTATCGGTTGACAAATAATCAGTTGAAAAGACTTACTTGTTCGGCGAACTTCCGCTTATGAATGTCAGCATTCCTATAATATAAAAACGAACTGTTTCAATTCAACATTGATCAATATTCTTGTAGAAAGTAACAACTTTATACAGGAATTTTGGATATGATTTGTCTTATGTCTAAGAAATAACCGTATGCAAGGTAGAGCTTCCCAATGCACTTCTGTCCGTAACCACGCTGCGGTCTGCGGAACACCATCACATCATACAGTGAGACCCACATTACCGAATGTCCAAAAAGACTTAACCCGCAGTTTATTTATACCCACGATTATGTTAAAATTAAAACAACAGTGTGAAGAAAAAAAATTGCACCCAGTATTCTTCATCCAACACGGCCTCACGAGCAATAAATTGGCCAAAGTTCCTTCTTTGTAAACCACAATAGTCTTGTTCACTGAGTTGTAACCTATTGAAAGAGAGCTCAGGCAAGCTAGAACTCACTCCATTTAATGAAAACTGCCTACTAGTTTGGCTGTTATCGACATGGATTGAAAGATTCTTTTGAATGGCGGATGCTGAGGGAACAATCTCCCTGCATTACGAACATCAACAAAGCATAAAAAAATAGAACATACAATGGACATTCATATAGAAGCAGTAAATGGTCCCACAAGTTCATATAGCTTGCATTGCATCGAAATTAGTGAACACAAATTCTTCTCAAAAAAGGAGAAACTTCTGTGATCTAAAATAAAAACGAGAAAAGTCAAAACTACATACATCGGAATAAAGAATTCAAACTAAAAGGTGCATATCCAGAGCTGCATCTAAACCTTAAAAGTCATAACACAAGTTCTTTCGCAAGGCAAACGATTAAATCCCAGGACTGCTTATTGCAAGGCAACAGGCGCATCAGCTGAACAACCACTAGTAGAGCACTAAAGTACATTTCTTCGCGCCAATAGGTCAAAATGATCACACATATCAACACTAAAGTACACTTCTTCAACTTCAATTTTTTCACCAATGTTAAATTAAATACAAGATTTACTGATCATCAAACTGATCCCTAAAAATCACACAACCAAGGAAACAGAAAACCCCAACTTCCACACTTCTTATGAAATGCATAACTACATCGTAAATAGAAAGACAGAAAGTACAGAGATTGTGAAGGACATCATCGTACCCATTACATGCTCTGATTGTAAGCCATCTGGCATCCTCAGCAACAATCCGATTCACTTGCGGAAGCCGAACCCTAAACTGAGGCACAAAAGTAGTCACCCCATGAGCGCCCATCCCATCAACTACCCAGAAAGATTCACCAACTGGGGTTGCGATAATCAACAAAAAGCAATCAACTTTATCCGAATCTCTCAATTCCGCAGCTCCAACGCTATCAATTCATAGCAATGAGTGCTTACAAACTGGACGCTGGTTTTGGATTTGGGGTTTAAAAAGGGATTTCGGATCAGCTTTCATTGAATGGATAAAGTTTTGGATTATTTAGTCGACAAAAAACCGACGGATTCAGCGGTTTGATTTGGGATATTTTCTACTTTTTTGTTGCTTCTCTCGGACCCAGCGCAATTTAGGGCTCAGAATTTCGTCCTCATATTATTGTTTTCAACTCCGACATAAGGAGGGTGCGAAATGCATTATTTCAAAACTAAGGGGCCTAACTGTATTTTTTAAAACTAGGGGGCAAAAGTCGAAATGAGCTGGAGTATGAAGATATTATGGCCTACGGAACAGACCACGGTGCACACGCACATCTCAGCACTATAAAATCTCGCTGCGCGTCCTCGTCCGATAAATAATTTGAAATCGAGAGAAGACAACAATGGCGGATCAGCTCACCGACGACCAGATCTCCGAGTTCAAGGAAGCCTTCAGCCTGTTTGACAAGGACGGCGATGGTTCGACCTCCTTCCTTTTGTATATAGATTTTTGTGCACGTTTTGATCCGTTTGAGGTTTGTTTTGTAGATCTGGATTCGACGTAGCTGGTTGTCGGTTATGTGTTTGGATTTCGGATTTCGCTTTTGTTGAATCGAATGTTTTTCGTATGTTTCGGAATTTTGTGATTTTTGATGATTTTTGTGTGTGTGTGTTTGTTTTGATCTGTTGTTATCCTGCTTTAGTTTTGGTGGTTTGATTTTTTAAGATGTAGCGCGTTTATGCACCTGAGGATCTTGATATTTCCAGAAAGTTGGATCTGTGCTGTAAAATGCTCATTTTGAATAGTTAGTTGTTGTGGCTGTAATGTGTTTTAACTTTGATGATAATGGGAGTGTGTTCAGTCTCATGCCTCTAGCGTCTTGTTTGAAAAGATGCCTATTTTGTTTGACGTGTTTTGATCGTCGTTTATTGTTCGGATGAGAATGTTTGGGAAGCGATGAATTTCCATTTCAAAGGGCAGATTCTGAAACTTTATGCAGTGTTTATGGTGTTTCAGCTACTGTTCAATTTAGACATTGCTTGCTTTCTAGGTGAAGCACTAGTATATGCAATGTGTTATGTGCTTGTTGACATTTGGAGCATGTGTTTATATGTCTCATGTATTTGGTGCTGCTTTATGCATTTGTTCTATTCCTTATAGTAGTTACGTGCATTCCGTTATGTTTGTAAGAGGCCCACTTCAGCATATGATGTACCAAGATAAATTTGGCTAGTTCTCGAATTAGTTGACAGTCGCAAATTAAGACCATACCATCAAATGTAGTTGCTTTTAATGTACTTCATTGTTCATGAGGTTTAATGTGTAGCCATATTTATCATTATGTCAACCTTATGAATGTGTTACATTTTCCTTGATCAATGTTTGGATTGTGACCTGTTTGTTGTTTGCACCATCTGTTGTACCAAATTCCTTGCATTTAGTAATTGGACACCAGTTTTGGGTGCAATTTTTTTTTGGAGATTTAGAATGGTCCATTGCGATGTTAAATGGCGCTGACATTGTAATATTCTATGCAGGTTGCATCACTACCAAGGAGCTTGGAACCGTGATGAGGTCACTTGGCCAAAACCCCACTGAAGCTGAACTTCAGGACATGATCAATGAGGTTGATGCTGATGGAAACGGGACTATCGACTTCCCTGAGTTTCTCAACTTAATGGCCAGGAAGATGAAGGACACCGACTCGGAGGAAGAACTCAAGGAAGCTTTCAGAGTCTTTGACAAGGATCAGAATGGCTTCATCTCTGCTGCTGAACTACGTCATGTCATGACAAACCTGGGTGAGAAGCTAACTGATGAGGAAGTTGATGAGATGATCCGTGAAGCTGACGTTGATGGCGATGGCCAGATCAACTACGAGGAGTTTGTTAAAGTCATGATGGCTAAGTGAAAACACTCCTCCTCATGGACCACAATTGCCCACTTCCACTTTGTATTTTCTAGAGAAGAGATTCCTTGAAAGATCATTAAACACAACATATGTACCTTCTTCTCCTTCATGTGAAGTTTCTGTATTAATGTTCTCTTTCTTGGGTGGTACTCTCCATCTAAACACTCCTTATTCATGCCCCAATCTGCATTTTTTCACATCTGTAGCCTCACCTGACACTATTTGGATTCTGTGAATGATGATATTGCTATTGGCTGTAACTTTTTACCAGAGCTCCAACTCAAATTCTGAAGAGTCATATCTCCAAAACAGTGACCCCAAATCAAGCATTTCCCAATCCAGTACAGCCGATTTCATCAGAAAGCCAAAAAACATCAAAAACAAAATGTCAATAGAAAGTCTTTCAAGCAACTTACATGCAACTCAACCAAATACACAGGTAGGTTTCAAAGCCTAAACAGGATCAGAGGAGACAGCAATCATCATCAGCTGCCGGGGTTTGCCAAGCTGAGATTTATATGAATTTCCAACCATTTTTATTGTTTTTCTGCTAATAAAAAATCTGAAAACTATCCCTCTAGATTTAGGGCTCACAGAATATTTATATAAATACGAGGTTGTTCTTCAGTCAGTCTTCTCTCTCTTCCACTCCGAGCTTCAACCCGATCTGCAGCTCTAAGCGCTTCAGCCCCAAGTCTGCATCTTCTGCATTAATCAATGGCAGTCAACTTCGAAGATCTCCACGCCAAGTCTGGCCTCGAGTCCTTGAATGACTTCCTTGCTGGCAAAACCTTCGTATCTGGGTAATTCAGATTGAACTCGATCTTTGCATTTTGAGCGTCGTAGGTTGATGGGTTTTGTTTGGATTGGGATTTGGTGTTTCTGGGTGTTGAAAAGTTGTCACCTTTGTTTTTGATTATGAGGTTTCAGGGATCATCTGAGTAAGGATGATATCAAGGTGTATGCAGCTGTTTCAGGGAAGGCAGGTGGTGATTATCCAAATGTTGCCAGGTGGTATGAGTGTGTGTCATCTCATCTAGCTGCAAGGTTGGTTGAAGCTTCTGATTTTATCTTCAGTGCTTGATTCAAGTTGATTATCAATAGTTGTTGTTGATGTGGGTTTATGTATGTGGAGTGAAGTTTTGATTTTTCGGCATTTGTTTCAATTGAAGATTTGATGTAAAGATTGTGATTATTTGATGATTGTTTGTGTTTTTGCTTTCGGGGTTTTACAGCTTCCCTGGAAAGGCCATTGGTGTTAAAATCGGGGGTTCAGCGGCATCTGCATCTGCTGCTGCTCCGGTTGAAGCTGCTGCTGCTGAGGTGACTATGAGACTGCAATCTGAATTGTGTATTTCATGGTATCGTAGTTTTTTGAGGTGAAGTTCTGATGTGTTGTGGCTACTGGATTTTGTAGGGTGCTGAGGCGGATGACGACGACTTGGATCTGTTCGGTGATGAGACTGAAGAGGACAAGAAGGCTGCAGAGGAGCGGGAGGCTTCCGTCAAGGCCTCATCCAAGAAGAAAGAGAGTAAGTGTATTTTTCTTAGTTTACTTTCTCTGTAAAACTGATGATATACTCAATCTTCCGGTATGTGATGTACCAGTTATAGTCTTTTAGATAGTAAATGCATTGAAAATTTTGGGTTGAAGTTTTGTACACTTGATAACTGAATGGTACAACATGGTATAGAGCAAATTCATCCGTCTTTCGGGCTGTTAAATGCATCTTGGACGATTCTTGAAATTCTGCTAACTTGTACTCGTTAATTTACTCGTTGGGTACAGGCGGGAAGTCATCGGTGCTTTTGGATGTAAAACCTTGGGATGACGAGACAGACATGAAGAAGTTGGAAGAGGTTGTTCGTAGCATTGAGATGCCCGGACTATTGTGGGGTGCCTGTAAGTAACTTCTTCGGACCTTTGTGTTCCAGAAAAAAGAGAATATCGGTCTTGCTGAATTCTGTTATGTGTTATCCTGCCGGCTCTGAAGTTTCTTGTAATCTGTTTTGCAGCCAAGTTGGTCCCAGTTGGCTACGGAATCAAGAAAATGACTATCATGATGACAATTGTGGACGATCTTGTGTCTGTTGACAACATCATCGAGGATTACCTGACTGTTGAACCTGCCAACGAGTACATCCAGAGCTGCGATATTCTTGCCTTTAACAAGATCTAAGAATTGAAGGATTCAGTTTTGTTCTTCTTTTTCTCAAGTCGTCTCCAAGATACTCAGAAGTCAGAACAATGTTGAGGCATAGACTTTTGCTGGCACTTGAGGTTGTGGAGCAAAAATATCAGCTAATGATCATTTTGAGTTTTACAGGATATTATAGATGGTCTCTTGTCAGGTAGCTTGCAGGTATATGGATAACCAATCCATGCCGATACGATGTATTTTGCTTGGGCATTTGACAACAAATTCAACCTGGGCTAACCACATCTAAACAATCCATCGTCAGATGTTGAATTTTTCAGTCAAATGAATGTCCCAGTGGCAAACCTTAAATGCTCAAACTGTGCAGCGGCAAAATACAAAGGCTGCCCAAACATTTGTTTCTGCAAACACACAAGTGTAATTATTAATTTCACAAGCTGATACCAAAAACCATCAAATGTCCATTACAGCAATACTATCAGAGCTTCTTCAAAAAGACGGTTGATATAAGGCCATTGGTAGTGCATCTTTGCTCATATGGAGCAAAGTAATGGGTGAAAGGCCGGACGAAGTCACATCATTTCTATGAATGAGGATATAGTTACTTGCTACAGTATCCAAAATGATAGCCAAGCCGGGAAAAAAGTAAACAGATTTAATTACAATATCTCCAATCCAGACTGGTTTGACGATTCCTTCAAGTGAACTACTTGACCTATAAACAAAAATTCCTACTTTACTCTAAGCATGATAAATGAAATGCTACGTATGTTTATTTACATTTTTCATTCCGCAAGTCAGAAACAATTTGCAGGGGAAATAGGAAAACGGGGTAAGGGTGCTGTGAAGAACTTCAGTCCTCAAAGTCACCCAGTTGCAGAATTATTGAGTATAAAAAATTAGCAACAGAAGTATACCACAGTGCAGTTGCTTTGGGTCAGTCAAAACAGCCATACCAGCTTCAGTCCTTTAATGTTAGAAAAGTTTCCTTAATATTTTTATTCTTATTAAACTGACTAGTCAGGTTAATTAACAGAACCCCATGTTGGGACTAAAGTTAAGGTGATGATCAAGTATAACAGATTTATTCTTGGGAGAGACTAGAGAATACGAGTTCCATGTTCACCAGTATGAAATTACTAACATATGAAGCTTTCAAAGGTTGCAGTTTTACCTATAAACAAATAAGGATCCCAATATGGATGTTTTGCTGGAAGGAACAGCTGGGGGGTTGGCCTACGAACTGCCTCCAATCAGAAGACTCAACATGTTAACCTGGATGAAAAATAGAGATAGGCCGTGGTAAATAAATTTAACACGAAACTGTAAGATAGGCAGTTGATAAATGTTTCAGCTGTAACCTACACCCAATTTCAATTAACTGATTCAGAGTAGCTCTGAGAAAAAGTATGGAACTCATGAGAGAGGGTACTCTTGTACAGTTGAACCAAAAACAATGAAACATTTACAAAATAAAGATGCCATAAAAGGAGTCTCGGACTCTCCATGGCGTTCTGCATGCCAGTTGGTGTGAAGTAAAAGAAGCCTGAACGGAATAGTAAACGTAGTTATAGCTGAACTAATTCTCACCTAATTAACCATCTCTATGCGACCAAAAATTTCTCTAGTGACGTTTCATCTCTTGGAAGATATTTGATACTCTGGTAGATAATCTTGGAAGGTATTTGAACAACCACAGCTTCACACAAGCGTCAAGTATAACTGGTATTATGCAGACAAAAGTAATAATGGCAGATTGATCAACTTGTAGCCCATAATGCTCAACCAGTACTTCCAACAAAGTTTGCCAACCAGATTCAGAATGATATCCAAGAAAAATGTCTGTAACAAGTATAATGATAAATGCCTTGCCAGTGTCCGAAATATTGGACACTATCTTGTACCCTGTAAATTTCAGCAAAGCTACTCTACTTTGATTTAGGATCAGAAGGACAAACAATGTAATTCCGAAGGCCATGTCTGACAATATGTTAGCAAATGCTTTACGATTTTCAAATCTCCAATCTTCTTGGAGTTCCAATGCTTTATGACGTAACTCAAACCAGGTTTCCTCATCAGAAAGAGGGGGCAATTTACCGATTTCAACTTCCAGGCTTATTCTAGCTTTCTCAATTTTCAGTTCCTGGACCATCTTAAGCTTTTGAGGCCTTCTCACATCAAATATTTGTGCAGCGAATGGTACAGTCTTCACGTATCTGTCTAAGAATGGCATAAGAACATAGTCGTGTACTACAAAGTCCACTGCCAGAGGTACGATGATCAAGAAGGACAAGAAGATAGCTGACTTGCGAGAGGCATATCTAAAAACACGGTCTTCATATAATAAATCATCTTCGTTTCCGAGTATTATGCTTCTTACATTTTCAACCAAATTCCTCTCTGGAGTTATATCGGTGGGATCCAATCTTTCAGTTTCTCTAAAGTTACTAGTTGATGCATAATCTTGGGATGATGCAGTTGCAGCTCCATTGGTTCCATCAATGAGCCAGTCCTCCCACTTTCTATTTTCCTGGTTGGTCAAGTCTTCTTGTGCTTCCCTCAACTCAATAATAGCCTCTGCTCTGCTTTTCCAGGCTTCAAACTTTTCATTCTCTGATAACTCTTTCTCATTGTCTGACCCCTCGATCTCTTCATCCAATAACTCATTCTTCTCGAACCCAAACCAATTCCCATCATCATCAAAAAAGAATTTCTGCCACCATGTTCTCTTACCCTTTTTCTTTACACCAGGAACTAGCCTGCAAAATCGCCTACTTCTGCCAGTCAATCCATTTGCAAGACCGTGAGGCGAGAGCTGTCATATTGGTAAGGATTTTAATACTTCACAAGCTGAAAAAGAAATACAGCGCAGACTGATCTTTAAGTCCTCAAATGCATTATGTAACAGGCAGATTGCAAAAGTCATGAATTTTTCGTAAAATTACTACACCTAAGACCATTAATGTACATGGTTTCGCAGTGGTAACTTCCTCATACTGATAAAAAAAAATCCGAAGTTTTAAGGTCTTCCCATTTCAAACCATGCTCTAGTGATCAAGAACAGACGCAGGCAAAGCTACGGACAATAAATAACTCAACTGTTTCATGGTATCATCTATGGCATTTCTATGTTCCTTAGGTTATTAAGTTCAACAATGCTATTCGACCTAGCAGAAACAGAAAGATAACAACGTTTCACATTTTCATTCATCTAAATTTCCAATTCATTACCTTCCACTACACTCTAAATTGGCTGCTGGCAAAAAAAATAAAGAAGCAAAGTGAAGAATGATACCTTAGCGAAGGCAGTAAACAACATCCGACTGCTACAAGTTCCTGCAAAATAGGGAGATAGAACAAATCTAACTGCAAACAAAGTGAAAGGACGAAAGATGAGATTCGAGTACCACGCCGCCGTGGTCCTCCATCGGCCTGATTGAAAAGCTTGTTAACCCTACACAGCATGTTCTCATCGACTGACCGGCCAAGCGGGAAGCATCCGGCGGATACGGAGCAGCAATAGTAGGGAGGACGCAGAGAGGTTTGGAATAGAGCGTTGGTTTCGGATGGGATCGAGAAGCTGGAGGGTCGCGGATGTGGTGAGGAAATCGCCATTTCGTCTCCGTTTCAGCAGATCGGAAGCGGAACGAGGTAGAGAGAGAGAGTTGGTATTTATAGTACGTAGCGGAGCGGAGGATAGCGTGGGACTGTATTCATATCCTAAATCCTAAATGTTGTTAATTACGCTTATCTGATTAACTAGCCGTTTTGTTCTATATGCTGCGTCGTTTTATCCGCCCTTGAAAAGATAGAAGATTTCTGGACAAGCATATACATATATATACACCTGTAAGCAAGAACTGAGAGCAACAACATGAGATTCCAAACACAAGTTCCCTTTTCTTCTTTCATCATTTTGAATTTTTATTTCAGATACCTCTATGGTCTTCGTACATGGAAGGAGAGGAAACATACTGTCTCGGCAAGCTAAATATATCTTTTTCTTCAAACGGAGACGACCAGTCACTCATTGCTGACGGCATATTTATGGCTTCTCCTCCTCCTGTTGTTGTCGTTGAGGTTGTCATGCCTAACCCAGAGCCATTACTGCCGTTAGATGAAGACGGTGGCCTTGTTCCAGGTCTAGGTATTGCAATGCCGTTCCCCAATTCAAAAAGGTGATTGCCATTTTTGGTGAAGGGAGGTGACAAACCCATTCCGTTATTGGACCAAAGTGAACCTTGCATGGAGGGAGATAAGGGGAGAGCCGTCCTGTCCAGAGACCAGTCTATGTTGGCATAATCAACCTGCCTCATATCAAAACCATTCGACCAATCTACAGGAGAAGAGGACCCTGATGGTACATTTGGCGTGATTGCACCGGGAAACAGTCCAAGGGAGGTAGCTGGAGTGAGAGTTGAAGATGTTGCCAATTTACTCAATGCACTGTTGGTCTTTGCATGCCTGATCTTATCCAACGGGTTGTTGCCAGTGAGAGCCTGCTGCTGATGTTGATACAATAGCTGCTGCTGCTGCTGCTGCTGCTGCTGCTGATATAACTGGTTAGGGCTCATGTTGTTAGAACTGAAGCTCCTCGAACTAGGAAGTTGAGCGACACCACCATTATTAGCAAAATCAGATCCCCCAACAGGGTGCCAACTTGGCACGGTAGTATGAGTAGAAGTCGCTATGCTTGTCACAACAAAAGGCTTTGGACTGTGGGGCTGCTGGCGCTGCATCATGGTTACTGGTTCTCTTACTGTCCCTATTTGTTGGGTATTTCTAAATTCAGCTCCTGTTACTGCATAGCGCAGTTCAGCTTTAAGTGGTTGAGCAGAAACCTGAAGAGGAGAAGTAATAGGACTTGTGACCTGTGAACTTGTTCCCAGAACTGGCCACTTCTTCTCAGCCACAGGGGCCACCATTTGTTGTGATTTTGACCAATCTGCCCGTGGTTGAGCTCTCTTTGGAGGGAGCTGGACAGCGTTTATGCTGTTATCGGACAACAATCCAGCTGTGACCACTGTTCTTGTGTAGTTAAAATCTTTTTCTTCTCTTACTTGAGAAGCAATACTTGTAGATGAGTTAGGCCTTGGTGGAGTCTTTGTAAGGCACTGATTAGTGTTGGAGGAATTTATAACACCATTAATAAATGAAGTTGGAGGATCGCCAATTTCTTCAGGCTTTGGTGGACCAGCAGAAGGCTCCTGCTTCTGAGTTTTTAAATTTTCAGCAGCCTTATCAATGTCACCCTCACATCCAACAACAGCCCTCTCCACTTCCTGCTTTGAACATTTGTACCTGATCTCCAAGTCAGCAATACGAGCAAGTTCTTCTGATATGTCAATTTTTAAATTACCACCGGCAGTAAAATTTTGATCCCTCTGTTTGTCTTCCTCTGGTTCCTCAGCCCCTTCATCAATGAGCCATGCAACTGATTGGTTTAAGTTTCCTTCATTCAATATAAGAGCCATGGTTCCTCGTTCTGCAGAAAATCCCATCGCCACAAGCTGCTGAGACAAGTATTCCAGTTTCCTTGACATAAGATATCCACCACACTTTTCGTGCAATTCCTGAGCACGCCTCTCCTTTTGTCGCTGGTGCTTTCGTTCATTCTTTAGACGGATTTTTTCCCGCTTGTCATTTTCTGTCCCTGGTATTGACTCTTGTCGCGTAGATTGACAAGTTAATTTCTCTTTATGTTCCTCTGACTCACCTGACCAGCTATCATTGTTAGAGCTAGCATCAAAATCGCCTCCAGTACCACCAGAATTTCTGTTCTGCTCATTGTTTTCATCTATGCTTCGGAAACGACCATTAGACTGAATAGATGAGGCAGATGATGAAGTTTCTAATTCGAGGGCATGGAATGACCCAAGCAGAGGATTGTATGCACTTGATGGGATGCCACTACCATTTGCAGATCCAACTAACTTTCCAGAGGCCTTTGTTGGTTCTTTGCCAATCTTCTTATCTTTAGACTTAGATTTGGATGCTGGTGACATCTCTCCAAAAGAAAAAACTGCAGATTGATAGCAAGGAACTTCAAAGATTAATAAAATATAAAATACATTTGAATCAGAGAGCATAGGAGAACATATGTTATGTTATTAGCTTAGAAGGAGAAAAGAAAAAAAGGAGAACTATTAACAATACCATTTATCATAACTGAAACCCCCATAAACCACCCCAATACACTTCCAAAAGATATGTTTGCATTATGGAGCTTAACGCATACATGTTTATCCACTCATGGTTGAGTCAGAAGACGTGCCATAATGACACCTCGTTGAATCATCAACCATCAGTCAATCAAATAGCATGAGAGAATAGTTCTTCGTCATTGAAGCTCAAATTCAACTCTCATGATCAATAAATAACATTGGAGTTTCATTCAACACGAATCGATAACAAATTCAATACTCATTGCAATACGGATGCCAAGATGAAAATACAGAGGCCAGACCAACACAAAAAGATGGATTCCTTTCTGGTCCCTTGATGGGTCTGTTAAATTAATCTTCCTCATCTCACTCTACAGTATGTAAGGACAAGTAACGCAGTAGGCCCACATGGTACCAAGATTGCACCCCACCATTAGAAAAAAATAATTTTAGCTCTCCTACTGTCTGAACATTCATATAAATTTCAATGGACCTTGAACTAAAACGGAAGTAAATCCATCATCCTGATATAAACAAGTGGCCTCACATCAATATGCAAAATACTTTTAAGTCCTCCAAATGCTGCAACCATGCTCCACATATAACTTGAAGTCTGATTAAAAAAGAAGACCCTTCTTCAAAAAGCCCCAAAACTTTCTCCCAACTGATTTATTAAACTTTGATGAAACCAATAAACTTCGTTGAAGAAACTCCCAGCTCTTCTGATTGACCTCTTTCCACATATAACCCAGTAAGAAAACAGTCTCCCTCTAGTTTGCACCATTTAATTTACAGTAGATTTTGATTTTAAATCAAACAATAGAAAACCAAGAGCATGTGATTTTATCACTAAGCATCTACGCCACTCATAACCGTGGTTATTCCAACGAAATATTAGAGCAGAAAGGAGAAAAACTGCTACTCCAACATCAAAGCAGGCCCTGCAAAATAGACAGGTACTCCAGTACACCTAAATCCCAATTTATTCAACACAATTACATATACCATCAAGTTAGTAACAGTCCAAAGCAGCACGCACAAAGCATCAACCAAGCTTCAAACTAGTCCTGTCGTATACAAGATCAATTCCTACCAATATCATGACATATGGCCGACATAAAATGTGGAACTTTATAGGGTTGGCTCGCTTGGCCGTCCCTCCAAAAACAAAGATCAATTCCTACCATAAGTATGCAAGGAAATACAAAGCATCGTACTTTGGTACCCGATATTCCAAACATATTGAGTGCTTAACAACAACACAGTCTAACCTACCACTTAACTCCACTCCTTATAAGATACCAACTCCCACAATCCTACAACAATTTGGCAATGAGGTTACAATTATTTTCTGCACTGTTCCCAGTGTTCTAACAACAGATAGCTAAAATTGACAAGCTTCTACACCAGTAAGATATGAATAAACAGATTCAATGTCTCCACCATTTTCACAACTTGAAATTAAATGCCAAGAAAATTAATTGAGAAATAGTTTGTCAACTACAAATTCACCAGAGCTAAAAACAATTATTTCATTAACCAAAACAATCACAAAAGAAAGCTTCAGCACCAAACTCGTATCCGAATGATACACTAACTACTCCAAACACACATACAAGAAAAAACTAAAGTCATTTCTATGAGCAACAAAGTCCCAATTCCTCAAAACACTGATCCACCTCCCCAATCTGACACTCTTCTACCTCAAACCGGCATCAAATTCTAACAATCGGATACAAAAACCACACAAAACCACACCTGAACCAGCAAATGAAACCAGGAACGCGCAAATACATAGAAATAACCGTACACAAAGAATTTGGTACCAAACGAATCCACATCAAGGGACGAAAATAGTGACCTGTTTCAACCGAATTTTCTTGGAGCCGATCGGCGCAGATCGTTGGATCGATCTCGGTTGAATAATCGTAGACGAAGCGACGATGGCGAAGAGAGATAGATAATACAAGGCTGAAACTAAATCGGCGAAGTTAGGGTTTTGTCCGAACGCCGAAAAAATTAAAACAAATAAAATCGAAATAACACATGTCTTCTTCTTATTGATCCACGTATTCAAGTCTGTATCCCTTATAATACACCGCCTCTAGAGGATTAAATATTTGGTTTCTCCACGGTTGGATGAAAATGAAGAACTCTGAGCCGTCGATTTCGTTCTCTGGATTTCAGCTTTCGCGTTGTGATTTGGGGATTCTTGAAAAGAAACTCGTCTTCGTCAGCATTCACATTTCATTTTCGATCGGCGTCGGAGCTGCGTCTCGCTTGCCGGATCTGTCGGAAGCTTGTCGAGCGTTTCCTGGTACGAGTTTTTGCTGTGTACTGTCGATTTCTTTGTTCTCTGATTGGATATTGTGTTCTGATGATAGGTAGTGTGTAGAATTAGGGTTTATGTTCTGAGATTTTGGAATCGATGTGAAAGTTCGTATCTCTCAGCTTGTTGATCCTTCATATTTTCTTATATGTTCGGTGATTCTGCTGGTGAGCTAGTGAGTGTGTTGATTATGGCCCGAGTTGAGTTTACACTGTTATTTTGCTGATAATTTGATTCGATATTGGTTTTTTGATTGCAAGTTGTTATGTTTGTAGGTTTTTTGAGTTTTGTGATCCAGGGATAGAATTTAGGAGGAAGTGGGAGGATATGCTGGGGTCTCAGCCGATTTTGCCGCTACCTGCACCGCCGTCTGATGGGAATTTGGGGCCACTTCCTGCGTCCCAAGTGACTGAGGAGCAAAATAATGAGCGGGTTGAGGAGCAGAGAATTGAAAACACGGCACCGGCAACAGTTGCAACGCATACACGGACTATCGGTATTATACATCCACCTCCTGATATTAGAAGCATTGTGGACAAAACATCGCAATTTGTAGCGAAAAATGGGCCTGAGTTTGAGAAGAGGATTATTGCAAATAATGCTGGGAATGCCAAGTTCAATTTTTTGAACTCTTCGGATCCTTATCATGCATATTATCAGCATAGGTTGGCTGAATTTCGGGTGCAGAATCAGTCTTCTAACCAGCAGGATACTCAGGGTGAAGATTCTGATATGCCTGATGCTGTCCCAACTGGACAGGCTACTGATGCAACTGAGCCTGCACCAAAACCTGATCTATCAGCTATGTTTAAACCTGTGAAAAAGGTTCTGGAACCGCCTGAAGCGGAGCAATACACTGTTAGACTTCCGGAGGGGATAACCGGTGAAGAATTGGACGTGATAAAGTTGACTGCTCAGTTCGTGGCTCGTAATGGGAAATCATTTTTGACAGGGCTGACGAGTAGGGAAATCAACAACCCGCAGTTCCATTTCTTGAAGCCCACCCACAGTATGTTTATGTTCTTTACAGCTCTTGCTGATGCTTATTCTAAGGTGTTGATGCCTCCAAAAGGCTTGACTGAAAAGCTGAAAAACAATTCCAAGGATTTGACTACTGTTCTCGAGAGGTGCTTAAATCGGCTGGAGTGGGAACGCTCTCAAGAGCAGGCAAGGCAGAAAATTGAGGATGAAATGGAACAGGAGAGGATTCAGATGGCTATGATTGACTGGCATGACTTTGCGGTGGTTGAAACTATAGATTTCGCCGATGATGAGGATGATGATTTACCGCCACCTATGACCCTTGAAGAGGTTATAAGGAGGAGCAAGATGTCACTCACGGGTGAAGATGAAATTGTTGAGCCTGGTAAGGAGATGGAGATGGAGATGGATGAAGAAGAGGTTCAACTTGTTCAGGAGGGAATGAGAGCCACAAGTCTAGCGGATGGTGATAGGACAAAGACTGAGATAAGACCTCCAATAGAGGAAGAGGACCAACCGATGAGAATCGTGAAGAACTGGAAGAGGCCTGAGGACAGGCTGCCTGCAGAAAGGGACCCGACAAAGTATGTTGTTTCCCCTATAACTAGTGAGCTCATTCCTATAAACGAGATGTCTGAACACATGAGGATATCTCTTATTGACCCCAAATACAAGGAGCAGAAAGAGAGAATGTTCGCCAAGATTCGTGAGACAACCCTTGCTCAGGATGATGAAATCTCAAGAAACATTGTTGGGCTTGCACGTCTTCGTCCTGATATTTTTGGCACCACCGAGGAAGAAGTGTCTAATGCCGTGAAGGCTGAGATTGAGAAGAAAAAAGATGAGCAGCCAAAACAGGTGATATGGGATGGCCATACCAGCAGCATTGGGAGAACTGCAAACCAGGCAATGTCTCAAAATGCCAATGGAGAAGACCAATATGATTCTTCTAATGATGGAAGGAACCTTCCAGGTCCTCAGGCACCTCCACTGAGGCCTGGCGTGCCATCAATCAGGCCTCTTCCACCTCCTCCAGGACTTGCATTGAATGTTCTTCGCATGCCTTCAGGCCAATACCAGTATGCAACTCCTCCGAGTGGACTCATGCAGCAAATACCAATGATCCCATCAATTCGTCCACCGCCTCAGCCTATGCAAATGCCTCCTGGGCAGCAGCAACAACAGATGATGGGAAATCGCCCTCCTATGCAAATGAACCAACCTATGCAAATGCCCCTTCCCCCTGGCTCAGCTCAGTTTACTCCTTTAGGGCCTCCTAGGCCTTTTGCTCCAGGTATGCCCATGATGCCTGCACCTCCTCTACCTCAAGGGCCAGTACCTCCTCCGCCTCCACCAGAGGAAGCCCCACCACCGCTCCCTGAAGAGCCTGAGCCAAAGAAGCAGAAACTTGATGACTCTCACCTTGTTCCCGAGGACCAATTTCTGGTTCAGCATCCAGGTCCGGTTCGCATCATTGTGTCTGTTCCCAATTTGGATGAAGGAAACCTTAAAGGCCAGCTTTTAGAGATCACTCTTCCTTCCTTGTCCGAGACTATTAGCAGTCTGAAAGAGAAGATTTCAGGTGAAATACAGCTACCGGCAAACAAACAGAAACTGAGTGGCAAAGCTGGCTTCCTCAAGGACAATCTATCTCTTGCTTTCTACAATATTGGATCAGGCGAAACACTTGTTCTTTCTCTGAGGGAACGCGGTGGCCGAAAACGATAATTCTACTATCAACCAAGTCATATGATTCCTTCCTCTGCTACAAACTTTTTGAAGTGATCGAGATGTCTCCCTCTTCTCACGGAAGCTTTAAACCTTAGGTCTCTGCTGTTTACTTATAAACGTCAAACTTATTTTTGATCATCAAAAATGTACTTCACTGGTTTGTTCAGCTTGCTGTACTGAATGCTAATTTATGCACTTTCTTTCTTGTTTTAGGTGATTTGCTTGCAAGGGAGAACACACTGTGTTCATTGCAGAGTTGGAATCATGCTGGCAGATGGTCTAATTTGATCATACAAATTACATGAAAATTTGACAAAAATTTTCAGCAGGAACCTGCAGAATGAATCAGCAGTGCTGATCTCATGTTCATAAATTACACCCATCAAGTTTAGATCACTCTATGGAGGAGTTTACTGAGGCTGACACTGGCTTTTTCAGATAAATCCATCCCTGCTTGTGACATGAATGGGGGAGAGACAACAAAACTTCAGAAAGTTCTTAACGATGGTTTCTGTGGAAGAGCTCTCCAACCAATATCCCTTCTGAAAAACCCGCCTGTCCACTCTACTTTATCCACAGCTTGATAAGCTCGATCTCTGGCCTCATTGAGACTCTTCCCCGTGGCAGTAATTCCAAGAACACGTCCTCCATTTGCAATAAAGTTGCCGTCAGAATCTAGTTGAGTTCCAGCGTGGAAAACCTTCACTGAAGGCGCAACAGCTTCTGCTTCATCTAGGTTTTGGATTAAAGATCCCTTCTCATAAGATCCGGGGTAGCCCTTGCTCGCCATTACCACCACCATCGCTGACCCCGGCGACCAGTTCAGGGTTACACCGTTAAGCTCGCCTTTGCACGCAGCAAGAAGTACTTGCACCAGATCTGACTCCAGCCGGACCATCAACACCTGTTACATCATTGTAAACTTTAGTTCCTGATACAAAAATGCCACAGCACTTTGCTAGATAAGTTTACATGGATGTATGGTAATCACATGTTGGAAGTCTATGAATTTTGCCATTCGTGTGAAATCTTAGCAATATATTTATACCGTCTTTTACTGAGCCTAAGATAAAAAAACACAGACATGTTCGTAATGACTAACCTGGCATTCGGGGTCTCCAAACCGCACGTTGTATTCAATTAGCTTTGGCAATCCAGACTTCTTCTCAATCATAAGTCCGGCGAAAAGGACACCCACGAATTCGCAGCCCTCTGCTGCCATGCCTTTCACTGTCGGGTAAATAATAGATTCCATAACTAACAATTCAAGTTCTTTCGTCAAAATAGGTGCTGGAGAATACGCCCCCATGCCACCTGTATTTGGTCCTGTGTCTCCATCGCCAACTCGTTTATGATCCTGCGCAGATTCTAATGGAATAGCATTCTTGCCGTCAACAAGAGCAAAGAAAGATGCTTCTTCACCCTCCAAGAACTCCTCAACAATCACACGGCAACCCGCTTCACCAAATAAACCATCCACTAGCATTGAGTTGACTGCTTCACACGCTTCTTCTACCGTCAAAGCAACAATCACTCCTTTACCGGCTGCTAACCCGTCAGCTTTTATAACAATCGGAGCCCCTTGATCTTTGATATACTGCTCTGCAGCAGCTGCATCCGTGAATGTTTGATACTGCAAAATTCCAACACACCAAGCAGATTCAAAAACATAGCGGGAAAAAAATGTAACATACGCACATAAAGTGAAACCGAAAATGATTTAAGCTGAGAGTTATAAAACCAGCCGCACAGACCTTGGCTGTAGGAATGCCGTATTTATCGCATAAACTCTTCATGAAATTCTTGGAACCCTCTAAAGCCGCAGCCTGTGATGAAGGGCCAAATGTAGGGATACCAGCCAAAGTAAGATCATTCGCAAGACCAGCCACTAGCGGCGCCTCAGGCCCGACCACAACCAACCCAACTCCCCATTTTTTACAGAAATCTACAACAGCTTGGCTATCGGATATTTTCAAATCAGGTACGCAAATCGCATCTCCTGAGCTAGAAATTCCTGCATTTCCCGGCGCACAAAACACTGATTCGCAACTTGAAGATCTCTTTAACGCGAAGCAAAGCGAATGCTCTCTCCCACCACCACCAACAACCAACACCACAACCCTCTCTACACATCAACAACAACATTACAAAGTTAAGCAACGCATTGCATAAAAACATCATTAAACCACTCACAGGAATAAAAACAAGATATCAAAACAGTCAAATTTTCAATTCTAAATTACCAGCAGCAGAAGAGGTATCAGAAATTAATACACCGGAATTTTCTGATTGCTTAGCGGCGCAACTGAACACAGCGGAGAAGCAATCGAGCACCTCCGACCGCCGCAAATACTCTCGAGAGAAACCAACACCAACCCTCGAATTCAAAGCGATTGATTTACCAGAAAAGACTGAACTTGTTCGAAAAACGGCGCAACGGCTTGAGGACAAACTGACTGGCCGGCGATTACCCCACCGGCGGTGCAAAATAGCGGCAGAGCTCGATGAAATACTCGCCATAGACACAAATTCTTCAACTGAAAATCCACAGACGGGTTCTCAATCGTACCGAAACAGGAGAGAGAGGCGGAATGCGGAGGACGGAGATCCACTCTGCCGAGGGTTTTTTTTTTTTTTCTTTCGAATCCAAAACCTTGTTACAGTGAGTATAATTGCACAGAAGAGATGATGCTCAAAATTGAACCGCCAAACGGCTCACTCGATCGAAATCAAACCGAACATATATAAAGTTCGAACACTTTCATTCGGTCAAAACGCTGCGTTTTGATTATCGGCTGCGAATAAATTCAGGGTTTTGCGGAGTAGGTTGCAAAATGGAAATATAATTATTAGATAAATTAATTTTGAAAAGTCGTTTGGATAAAACGACGCCGCATTGAGCATGGAGGATCGAAAGCGTAATGCCATTGAACCCGAGAAAAACCTCATCCGTTGAAAACGAAAAACGCTTGAAATCCTTCGGCGAAGAAAACCGAGAGAAGACGAAGACCGCAACCTCCTCCTCGATCCTCGACTTCTCCACCTTTTCAATTCTCTTCCTCCGATCCTGCTACGCATCGCCGGTGAAGAGGACTATTTCGCTACGCAATCGCGACGCGTCGAGTAAGTCCGATTTATTTGTCTTTGATTTTTGGGGTTTTTTGTACGATTAAGGATTGTAATTTGTTGATTGTGAGTGTGATGTGTTGAATTGAGCTTTAATGATGTGTTAGATTGGCGGATCTGATGTTTTAAGGTCGGATTCTGGGGCGTAGGCGATCGTCTTGGCTGGATGAGTTAAGGGTTTGGGAGATTAGGTTTTGGTAGGCGTAATGTGATCGATTTATTCATTCAATAATGTTTGATTTTGAATGGAGAAGCTAGGGAGATACAATGTTTAGTTTTTTGGTTGCTGAAGCACTAAACAGCAGCCTAATACATATACTTATGACAATGTGGTTGGTTACGCAATAAGATTGTGTGGACTATATATCGTGGTGGCTATAATCAGGTTGGCTTTGGGGTTTATCTGTTGTTGGAGCTCTGATTAGGGTTAGTAGAGGCTTTCGCAGGATGACATGTTGCATAGCAATGTTCTTGTCATCATACTCTAGGGGTTAGTAACTTCTGTGCGGTTATTTTTTATTTACACTGGCTGGATGAAATCAGTTGTATCGTTATAACATTGTATCAGAGTTATTGTTTAGCAATGGTCTCAACAGAATAAATCACTTCATAGTCCATACACTTGAATCTTAGAACTAGAATGCAGTCTGATGTTAATTGAACTAGTAGTGAGATGAAGGAGATCCTGCCATCCCCACATATCAACTGCTTATGATATTTGTTTTGCAGAACTCGGTAAGGGCATACATTATATTGTGTTTTGATGGACAATGACTGTAGAAATGGATAAAATGTCCGCTCCGAAATCCAGGGAGGTTGCTCAACGTTTATATGAGGAGGTGGGTTACTCTCTTTTACAGTGATATTTAGCTTCACTTTGTCATTAGATAACGATTTTTTTTTTCACTTCAGGAATTCCTTTTTAGTTAATATTTTTGTTATTCCTCACTTTCCTTTTTGCATTCATAATTCATGATCGTCACTCAAGGGCTGTGCTTTTACGTGAACGGTCAAACCAACCAATTTTTTTTGTAAGTCGGTGGGGAAGGAAAACATTTCACTTTTGTGGGATCAGTTTAACGTTTGATATGAGATTGTTTGTCTTCCGTAAATGGGTTACTATTTCTGCAGCTAATGGTAGAATAAGTTCTACATTTTACGTTAGAACAATAATGTGGATTGAATTAATCTATATGAGCTATTTCCATGATGAAACGTGTAACTGAGACGTGCCATCTCATCAGAATATGGAACTGGAAAATAAGCGTCGCAAGGCTGCTCAGGCGAGGATTCCATCTGATATCAATTCATGGCAGCAGATGCGAGAAAATTATGAATCAATAATCCTTGAAGATCATGGTTTTTCTAAACAACACAACATTGAATATGCTCTTTGGCAGCTACATTACAAACGCATTGAAGAATTCAGAGCACATTTCAGTGCTGCTCTTGCTTCTGGAAGTTCTGCATCTCAAAATGCAAAAAACCCTTCCAAGTCTGATCGTATTACAAAAATAAGATTGCAGTTCAAATCCTTCCTTTCTGAGGCAACTGGATTTTATCACAATCTTATCTTGAAGATCAAAGCTAAGTATGGGCTTCCTTTGGGTTACTTTTCTGAGGAATCAGAAAATCAAATTGTCTTGGAGAAGGACGCCAAGAAACATGCCGATATGAAAAGGGGGCTGGTGTCCTGGCATCGATGTTTAATATACCTTGGAGACATTGCACGATACAAAGGCATGTATGGGGATTCTGAATCCAAAATTCGTGATTTTGCTGCAGCATCTAGTTATTACTCGCAGGCATCATCTCTTTGGCCATCGAGTGGGAATCCCCATCATCAGGTTTCCCATACATAGTTTCCTTCAAGATAATATTTTTGCATGTGTAAATTAAATGTTTTAATATTAGTGTGTCCCCATGATTCTTTTTCAGCTTGCAATATTGGCTTCCTACTCTGGTGATGAGTTAATTACTGTTTACCGGTACTATCGGAGTCTAGCGATTGAGTGTCCGTTTCTCACTGCAAAGGACAATTTGATTGTTGCATTTGAGAAGGTATTTCTTTTTTCTATTGTTAAATTTATTTCCTTGAAACAAACTTTTTAAGTGTCATTGAATTTTCCTATCAGCACTGGCATGAATTCCGCTGATCATGTTTCTCATGAAAAGCTACTATTGGCAATTAATTTTCACTGATATGGATATTAAATACACATAACTACCTAGCTATAGATTGGGATTGGGAATATGACATTTAACATGGGAATGAAACAATAACTTTTGCCTTTGCTCTGTTTAAGGAGGATCAGATTGAAGATGTAGATGCTACTTTAAGATATCAAGATGAACTTCAACCATGTAGGGTTTAGGGTTATAAGTGATCATCAGGATACCTGACATAATAGACTCCCTCCATTTTTTATTAAGTAATTGTCCTGTAATTATCTATGTTTTACAGCTTATGCTTCTAACGTACGTCTTTATTTTACCATAACATCATTATTAATTAGTATAGATACTTCATTATGAATATGACTTTGTATTAGGTAAGAGTGTATAGGCTTATTGGACAATTGAATGAAATGGAGGGAGTATATGAGTAAGATGACTGCCAAGCATCATTAAGTTCTGTTATTAGCAAGTTTAACAGTCTTTCATTTGTTGAAATAAATATTGAAAGGGGCTTAGATGCTAGTTATGTTGTATACGGGCATGGAGACCTCTTGTTGGCATGCATCTTAAAACTGGAAGCAGTAATCTCAACCTTCATATTTAGGGAAACCTTTTATTGTTTTGATGTCGAATATCTGCACCCTAGTGTTTTAAAGTCAAGAAACTATGTGTTGCAGAACTGTCAAGCATATGCCCAACTGTCTGAGAATTTCAGTACTCCTGCTTCTGATGTGAATGAGGCGTATAGATTATTTCGCATGCAATTTGTTCGTCTAAATGGAGTCATATTCACCCGAACAAGGTATATTGCAACCAACATTTAGCAGATCTTATTATATTATATTATGTGAACCTATATTAAACTTCCTTTTATCAGCTTGGAGACATTCTCAGAAGTTCTTATGCGTGTCAGAAGCTCTCTAAAACTTTTGCTTTCTTCTGGGGGTGAGGAGAAGCTTAATTTTGGGAAGGATGCTGCAGAAAATGGCCTTATTATAGTAAGACTCGTGTCCATTCTTATTTTTAGTGCTCATAATGCTAAAAGAGAGATTGATGGACAGTCATATGCTGAAATTCTCCAGCGTAAAGTGTTGATAGAGAACGCTTTTACTGCTGTTTTTGATTTTATGGGACACATTATGAGTAGTTGCAAAGAGCTGCAGTATGTGTCCACCAGTTGCCTTTTACCAGGAATTCTTGTTTTCATGGAGTGGTTGGCTAGCAGTCCAGATATTGTTTCTGGTACTGAGGTTGATGACAAACAGGCAGAAGTATGGCGTACTTTCTGGAACTATTGTGTTGAATTCTTGAACAAAATATTGTTAGATGGAATGGTGTCCACAGACCATGAGGATGAGACTTGTTTCTTCAACATGAGCGGATATGAAGAAGGTGAAAATGAAAATCGACTTGCCTTATGGGAGGATTTTGAGCTGAGAGGGTTTTTGCCCCTTACCCCTGCGCATAAAATTTTGGATTTTTCAAGGAAGCATTCTTCTGGCAGTATTAAAGAGAAAAAAGCCCGTGTCCAAAGAATATTTGCTGCAGGTAAAGTCCTGGCAAAGATTGCCAAGGTTGAGCAGAAATCAATATGTTTTGATTCAACTATGAAGAGGTTTTTCATCGGTGTTGAGTCACTCGTGGCTGGTGATAAATCTAAATTGTTTCACCAAGATGAGCTGCAGTATGCTGCAGCTGGAAGGGTTGTTGAGAATGGAATGTTGCGATTAAATGGGCAGCTGTGTGGTGAATTGGAAAGGGATGAGGAAGATGAGGTGATTGTTTTCAAGCCAGCGATAAGCAATAAGGTCAATAATGCAGCCGTTCCTTGTTCAGATCCTCATTTAAGTGTGGTGCATGATACATATGGTGTTACCAAGGGTTCGCTTTCATCCGGTGGCTACGTTCCAGTCTGCCAACCGTACAATCGTAATTACGGACAAGTTGAATTCCAAACAATTATGCAGCCTCCTGCACCAATACAGATCAGTGCCAATGTCCCTCAGTACCATGGACCGATTCAGTCACGGAATTGGTCTGTGGAACAACTTGCTAATGGCCTTACAGGTTTGAGCTTCATGGATAATGGTCCCAGAAATGATGCCATGATGCAAGTTGATGTGGGCATGTCATATCCACTTCCATCACGTTTGCATCAGGTCGCTGATTCAAACACAATTATTGCTGTAAATGGTCAGATCAATCCTCTGGATTCCTTCATAACATCGAGGGTCGGGGCAAATTCATCGTCGGGGCTCAATGCTTATGCTTCTGCCACTGTGCCTTTTCCCGAAGCCTCACGAAAAAACCCAGTCAGTCGACCTCACAGGCACCTTGGACCTCCACCCGGCTTTAATTCTGCCTTTAGCTGCCTAGATGGTCATCGTATGCCTATAGCCATGTCGAGCACTGGGCTCAACAGTTCTCATAATCACGTGTCATTTCAGTTCAACACTCAGGCAAATGATATCAGTAATAATATGTTTCCTTTTCCGGGGAGGCAAGTTCCAAGATTCCAAAGTCAGGTTCAACAAGATATACTGCAAAATCAAATGTCATTTGAGCACCTGGATAAGCAGAAGGAGCTGCAAAACCAGCATCATGGAATCTCAAATTGGCCTGGTCATAACTTAGTGTGAGGTCCTTGAAATGAACATCATACATCACCCGTGAGTTTATTCTGATCCACTCGATTTGCATAATGTGTTCCACCTTCCTTGATCTTCATATTTCCGTCTTTTGTTTTCGTGGCTATGATGATTTATGCAACACTTACCTTTGTTATCCAGGCTAAGAAATTCGAAGTATATACATGTGGCTGTTGGCAGTTCCATGTTACTCGGTGACTTGAAAGTTAAGCTTTTGGTGGAGGGTGGTACTGATGGCGTCTTGCGGGCACATGGATTAGAACAAGTGAGTTATATACATGTTTTCATTTGGTATCATGGTGGCCTGTTTAACGCATTCTTTGTGTTTTCGTATGAATGCAGCAAGCCTTGTCTCAGTCTGGAGGAGGATGAACCGCATAGCTTATTGGAATTCAAGTGCCTGGTGAGTGAAAACGGTGAATAGTCTTCAGGAAGATGCACAAGCCTTTGTCCTGGGAGCTTGGAATTTGAGTGGGACATAAGTCACCGTTGCTAGCTGTTGGCGATCCATAGCTCTGTCCCCAGATGCTTTTGATCGCAGTGGGCCGCTGAAAAGTTGATCAGATACTAAAGAGAAATTCCCTTCTCTTGCGAACCTTGGTGTTTTCCTTGTCGTTTGGTTTCTTTCTCCCTCCTGGTGAATGGTGATCATGAAAATTGTAATGTTTTTTAAAAACAAAATAAAAACCATATAGAGATTGTGAAGTATTTATTTATAGGTGAGAGGATGAGACGATAATGAGAGACAGGAGGAGGTGGTGAAATGTTGTGTCAGTCACATGAAACATGCTAGCGTCGTGTAAATATGACCTAAATAAGACAAAATCCATGAATTCTGAACAGTAAGAATGAGTTAGACACAGTGAATTGAGTGACGAGTTTTATAGAATGGGAGAAGGGTACTGTCATTCCTAGTTAAGTTTCAGTCCAAAGAATGGGCATGCCACGTCTCACAGTGGCAACTAGTAACTTTGGTCAGTCTCACATGTATATAACAAGGATATATGCATATTATGAGTACTGGTGCTATATGGAATGGATATAAACAAGGATATATGCATATTATGAGTACTGGTGTTATAATTGTCTCACAATCAGTTAAAATACTTAATATATTTAATATAAGTTCAATCCAACAAATGAAAGAAAAAAGATAGAGACAGTCGAGTCATCATAAAAAAATGCATATTAAATATTAATATATATAAAAACAATACAGCAGCAGCTACATATCTTCACTACTAATGCTCAACTGTACTTGAAATATGAAAGAGTCCAATAATGGATCCGGCAAAGAAGAGTAGAAATTCGAACTTTATCATGGTTTGCAAGCTAAGGGACCATCCATCATCAAGAATAGTGTGCTAGCCTAGGTCTACTGTGTCTAACAGTTGCAGTGTTGGTTGGTTGGCTGGCTAAATGGAACAAAACTAGACATGTACGAGTGCAACTCTAAAAGCCCATCAAGTACTGCAAACTGGATGGGGGGGCCATGTGTTGATGAAGAAAACCAAGAGGGAGGACATACATAATGTCTATGTTAGCTGATGATGGGGTGTGTGTGTGAGTGAAATGTGAATGTTGCCAAAAAGTAGGAGATGAAACAAACAATACAGGAGGAGTGTGTTGAAAAAATATATGAAGGAAGATGACATTTCAACTACTACTACTAGTAGCTCATAAGCTAAGCAATAATGAAAGCTTGCTAGCTAGCAGCCAATACCCCCATGCCACCAAAGTCCAAAGCAGGAACAAAATGACGTTGAAATTCAGAAACCCTCATACCCCCATCTCTTGCGATACAGCCCCATAAAGAGGTCCGTCCAGAGCAACTCAAGAATCATGGATGCTGCAACTGAGGCTACATATAGATGATATCTGATTCTATCTGATGAACGACAAGTATATACATACGATGATAACTTCATTAATGAATGCATGGATTAATTATATGACGACCGCATTCATGCATGCTACTTAATTCATTTGAAATATTGAGGAGACTATCCTATCCGCACTACAAGAGAGACTTCGATCATATAGTCAGTCTCAAGTCTCTCTTGTAGGTCAGGTCTTGCTTAATCAATGAATAAACAAAGAACCACATAAAATACAGATACCACTCTCAGTCAATGAAACTCGACAACAATAGAAACACTACAAACTATAATGCATGCAGCGGACATGATGTAGTAATGACCAATTATGAGATAGGCTGCTGGCTGGCTGTACAGGCAACTCGAAACAAAATAAAGCACATTTTACACCGGGAAACTGAAAACTAGGTTTCATTGAGCTCCACATAAAACACAATCCCCACTTTGTAAACCTACGCTAATCCAGAATAAAATAAACCAGCATTTCCGGGATTATACAAAATTCTCCACCTTAAACCTACTAGCTAGAACCCTCGAACTCTATAACCACTGGAACTGGATTAGTTTAATTAGCAGAATATCAATCAAGGGTCGTGTGTGCAAAGTGAGCAAATATGCTAACTAGAGTTACAACAACAACAATAGTAATGTCAACCCTCATCCACTGAAAAAATCATTCCCTAGTAAAGCTGAAAGAATGCATTTCAGTGGAAGTAGGGGGTGATTAATTTATTATAGGGTTACCATACCCAGAACCTCCAAGCATTCCTCCACCAGAAGTCGATCCACCTCCATAAACATCTGCTAGTGGCGCCTGTAGACCAGACGTGGAGCAACCACCCTTGTGTATCCCACTCCCACCACCCAAATGCAAGTCAGATATGTTAGGCATTCCTTGCTGCTGATGCTCTCTTGAAGTACTGCTTTCCGCACCTTGATCGTAAAGAAATCCCTTAAACACATGCCCACCAATTCTCACCATTGCTTGATATGCAAACTCGTCGTCCCCGTCATTTATTGACGTCACTTTTACACATTTGAACGTTGCCGGCGCCAGTATCTGCCCAGGAAGCGTCTCTTTGAAGCTCGCATCTGCCAGACATTAAATCAAACATCTTTCAACAGTTCAAAGTATGGTTGTACATGAACTAACTCAGCAGTAAACATGATTAATGCATACTGAAGTGTGGAGTCATATTGAAGAGAGACTGATAACAACCTTGATGGCATGAAGAGGTCTCGAAGCTTCTGGGAGGTGTGTTGGAATTGGAAGTATGGGAAGTTGCAGCATTCGAGCTAACAAGCCGAGCCTTCTTCACGCCGCTACCAGCGGACGCAGATGAAGCGCCTGTGGATGAAGCGAGCAGCTGACGTTCACGGCGACGAGAGGCTGGAACCCACGTGCTCTTCACGTGAGTGGAGCAATCGTACCCACGGCTTTTGCAGCACGTCCGGCACCGGCGATGGCAGCAATCCTTCTTCGCCTGGTTGCCGCAGTCCTGGCAAGTAGTCGTCGAAGACGACGATCCGATCGTCTGCATCACTGAAGAGTTATTGTTGACGTTGCTACCGTTGTGAGTTTGACTCTGCCATAGCTGAATTCCACCTCGGCCACCACGGCCGCCAACGCCGTGATCGTCCGCGATGCAGGGAGCAGCGGTGAGAAGTGGAATTACGCCAAGTCCGACTCCGAGCGCCGTTGCCGGATTACCTCCTCCGAGTCCCTCCGCCATCAAATTCTGCTCATTCAAACTACTGTGATGAAACGAGGAAGCCGGAGCAACAACAAACAAGTCACGCAATCCAACCATCCCCATATCATGAGGAATACTGTAGTTCAAAACTCTCGTATCAGACGACGGAGGCCACATTCCCGCAGCCGCAACTGTCGACGTCGCCACCGCCGCCTGCGCGGCATTACTGTTAAACCCTAACGAAAGCTCATCCGCTCCAGCGGATGAAGAAGCTATCCAATCGGCATAACCTCCAGTATCCGATTGCAGCCTCCTTGTAGTCGCCACAGCTACAATCCCTCCGAATCTCCGATACAAGATATCAACAAACACACCCCAATCCACACGCTGTTTTCAACAAAATTAGGTTTCGACAGCACATAGATAATCCGAAAACCGATTGCAGAAAACCATAGAGAGCGAAAAAGGTAAACCTAGAAGCAGCAAGTCATGGCGGTGGCAGCAGTAGCATGAACGATCAACGATCGATTCGGTTCTGGAATTTTCTAACTCGACCTCACTGACCGATTTGTACGCTTCTGCCGATCGTCGTCACGATCAGCCGCTGCAGCGAACAACAGTGCTACGACTGGGGACTGTTTCACGAGCTTTCGCCATCGTCTCCTCGAAATCCGACGCTCGTCATTTTCTGCGTCTCGCTTTTTCTCTCTCTTCAATGATCTATGGATGAATCGCAACACAGAGAAAGCGCAGCGGAGAGCACATAGACCCTCGACTCGGAATTTATAAATACAACCCTTTTTCCTCAAAAAACACCCTGCAAATCCAGGATACCTTATTCCCACTATAACGAATATCGCTATCCCCGTCGCCAAACAAGCCCTTTTCCCACGTGGCGATATCATCCGCCGTTGAATCCTCTTTTTTCGTCTGTCTAAGTTGACTCTTAAACAGTTCTCGCCAAAACTGGAGGCCACATATTTTCATTTAAATAATATATTATATATATATGTAAATTCTTATCACTTTAAAGAGATTAATTACGATTAATTATAATCATTCTTTAATAAAAATTCATTCAATAATACTTGATGACTTCCATAATCCAATAATCAATTAATATTAAATATTAAATTCAGAAATTAATAATAATTTAGGAGAGGAAAATGAGGTGGGGGCCGGGGCAGGAGGGAGAGGCACGCCAGCGAGCACTAGTTCCGTGAATATAGGCTGGTTTGTCTGCCTGAGCCGCCTCGAGCACCGAGCTGTCTGCCTCAGTGCAAAATTAATCACCTCAACAACAATACTTCTGACTATTATCAACTAACTTAAAATTTCAATAATTCTTCAGTTACATTTTGATATATTCAAATCATATTTAATTTAATTTACATTAATTTAATTTCAGTTCAAAATAATATATTAATGGAGCTAAAGAGGAAAAAATGATGGGGATGAATAATAATAATAATATTGGGGAGAAAAAAAGGAAAGCGGCGCGGTCAGGGAAAAAGTGATAGGTGTGAGTAGAGGGCTAGATAGGTAGGTGATGGGGTAGGGGTAGATCTATGGTGTGGGGATGAGGATGACTTATGACTACTTCTTCTTCATCTTCTTAAATAATATTTTATTACTGCTAACTTTAGATAAGACTGTCACAAAAGAGAACCCTACAACCTAGATGACCTATAAGCTGCCCTATAAGTGTAGGGTAGATATTTGTAGAGTGGTGAGAAGTTGCTAGCAGGTTAGGGTAGGGTTGTGTAAATAGGACACGTGTGGGCTTGGGATTGGGTGATTGGTGACGGATGTGGTCACGGACAGTCGTTCCGGATCTGGGAACTGAGGGTATTTATTGCTCAGTAGGATGTGGTGCGATTTTTCAACTTGGGTTTAAGCTTGTCTGCCTAATTGGTATTTTTAGGGTTGGCCCGTGGGTCGGTGGGTCAAGTTTTATAAATGGGCCACCCGAATTTTGTGGGCCTATCGCACTGGCACTTTTTTTTTTTTTTATCGTGCCAGCACTTATATTAGATGGATCGCTGCAAGCCGGATCAGACAATTACAAGGATAACGTAAAGTCAAAGACTACAAGAAACGCCTTATCAAATCTAGAATTTGGCATGCACAATAGCATAGCCTACTAATAGTGAACTTTAATGTCATCTTGAGAATGGGCATACTGCACGAATTGAAATGTCGCGGGATTCCAACGAGTGGATGTATCATCTTGCGAATAATCAATTGATACATGAGGGTCTCCATGTCGACAATTAACTGAATTACAGTACACGCGATGCATGTTTAGGTCACCATGAAGCACACGTCTCACATTGATTGGCAACTCCCTTGTGGTCAAATAATCACGATTCATGTCGCCAACATGAGCCAAGCAAATGGCAGCATTATTTTGCATCGGACAAATATGAAGGAACCTCAGGATCCCCCTATCATGAAATAGATGACACATTGTATTAATACTTTGCCAAGGAATGTTACTCATGTCATAATTAAGGAGGATCCGCCCCTCGGGATGAAATGATTGCACACAGTGACATCTAAAACCTTTTCTCAAGTCTGCCTGCACAATATAATCAACCATACGCACAAGTTCCTCAATCTCATTTGACTTATGATACTATGAGTAATAGCATATAAAAAACAACCATGTCGATCCCTTAATATTCCACTACCACAAACATAGGAATCAGAGATTTTAAATCCCACAGATAACGTGATACCAAACGGAAAGGCAGACCAAGTTAACCAATTTTCTATATCAGAAGCGGTTGAGTTTGTACCGTGTAGAGTTTCCTTCATATGTACAGTATAGAGTTTCTACAATCAGAATAGACCAATTGCTTTGTCCATATGCATATTTAGAAGCTAAAAAGCTATCACACAATATTAGTAGGGATACTTACACAAGCTTGGCATTCTTCATCCAAAAATTATTAGTAGGAAGTTGTATTCAAGCAGGACGTATGCATGAAAAGGCTCTATTATAAATCTGGAATCATACGGATAAATAACTGTAATTTTACTCGACATATTGATCCGACGCACCAAGAACCTAAAAACTACTCATTTGGTGAAAATATTATCTGATGAATGCACAAAATTTACCTCGACAAATGAGCAAAATGTATGTTCAGTCTTGCATCTTTTCCTCAAAAGTTCAGACATTGGTGGGCAAACCTCCCCTCACCGCATCCCTGCCAAAAGAATCATTTGATAAGTCACGGACAGTTTGAATGCTCAATTGAGACAATACAACAAAAGTGAAACCTTGATTTGATTAATAGTGATGGTGATACTCAAACAACAAAATACTGCCTTGCTATTGCAAATCAATACAACTGAATGCTAAAAAGTTGATTTACCTTAGCTTTCAAATGACAGTGCACTGCAAGAAGCTGAAGGAGGATGAAATGACATCATATAATAGACGAGCAATCAAAAATTATCATCAGGAATGAAACCTCGTTGAAGCATTTCATCATGAAATCGAAAGGCTTCTTTCAAATTTTCTTGTGATACATGTCCATTTATCAGTGAAGTATATGTTAATTTATCAGGATTCAAACCCTTTTCGATCATTTTACGTAGAACTGATTCGGCCTCTTTCATTCTACCTTGCTTGCAGAATCCGTTCAGAATTGAATTGTATGTAATAACATCCGGCAGTAACCCATCATTCTCAATATTGGTAACCAGTAGAAAAGCTTCATTCATGTTATCTTCCATCACAAAACCATGAATGAGAGTGTTGTAGGAATAATTATCGGGATAAAACCCTTTAGATATCATTTGACGCAGGAAGTCGTTTGCTTTTGCAGAGTCCCCTGAACGACAATAGCCTTTGATAATAGCATTGCAAGTGACAAGAGAAGGCTGAATCCCTTTTTCAATCATCTCATCCCACAATCTGAGTGCCTGTGGAACACAACGAATGCTACAATATCCATTGATCAAAACACCGTATGAAACTTGATTAGGAATAACATCCTTGGATATCATATCCCACCATAACTCACAAGCTTTGTCCATGGCGCCGTCCTTGCAAAACCCACCAATTAGAACATTGTAAGTCACGACATCTGCCTTCAGATTTTTTCGAACCATCGCGTCAAACAAGACCAATGCTCTGTCCATCTTCCCATCCTTGCAATAACACTGGATGAGAGTTGTGTATGTGCAAAAGTCAGGATGAACACCTCTTTCTACCATCTCATGGAAAAGCAGATCCGCCTCCGAAAACATCCTTTCCTTGCACAGACCATTCAAAAGAGTATTATATGTGACCACATCCACAGTGCAGCCTATCTGTAGCATCTCATCTCTCAATTTTAAGGCCTCCGACAACTTCCCTTTCCTACAGAACCCATTGATGAGTATTGTATAGATAATATTATCAGGTACCAAGCGAGAGTCTTTCAAGTTTCTGAAATACTCTAGTGCCCGGTCAAGACAACCATTCCTACAAAACAGCCCAATAAGTGCACTAAAGCTAATTAAATCAGGACGAACGCCACGCTGCCCCATCTCAACAAACATTTTTTCAGCCTCTGATACATTACCCCTTCTACAACACTCGACAAGTAGCATATTATGCGTGGTATTATCAAGAGTCAGTCCCCTCTTCAACATCTCATCCATAACTTCTTTAGCTCTTGCATTCTCCCCTTTCTTACACAAACCGTTTATGATACCATTATAAGTGAAAACTTCAGGCATGAAGCCCTTTGTCGACATCAATTCCATCAGCTCAAAAGCCTCATCTAACCGCCCTTCTCTAGAATAAGCAGTAATCAACGTATTATACGTAACATTATCAGCAAACACCCCTTTCTGCTCCATATCAACTACGAACAACTTCGCCTTTTCAATCTCCTGCTCCTTGCACAACGCATTAATCATAATATTCAGAGTATAAACATTCAAATCAATCCCACTTTTAACAACTTCCCCATACACCTCCCGCGCCAAATCAGTCCAACCAATCTTAACAAGCCCTCCGAGAAGACTATTACAAGCATTAACATGCACGCTAACACCCTTCCTCCTCAACGCCTGAAATGCCTCAACGCCTTCCCTGAGCTTCCTAGCCTGCACATAAGTCCTAATCAGCAAATCATAAACCAGCGGATTCGATCCACACCCATCATACGTCGATACCAAAGCATCCACAATCTCCTCTCTGGAAGCCCCACTTCTCCTCACCATTTTAAGTACCAAAGCCTGCGCCTCCGAAAATCTCCTTCCACTAACCAGCACATGAATCGCCGAACTCAGCGAGTGCGACGAGTGATGAAACCTCGGACAATCACAAACTACCAAATCAACAAATTTCTGACCTAGCTGCAAATTCTCACGACAACGATACAACACCTGAACTACAACCGATGGGCTTAGACGAGATAGATAATTCCTAGTGGAGCTCACACTACCTTGTTTCAGACTAGTCACAATCCGCTCCACGTACATCGATTCCGTCAGAACCGAATATGATTCTGACCAGCTTGGACTCGATTCCGGCAGTTGCTGAGTAACATTTGCTGGCGCTGACGAGTGCAGTGAAACTCTGGCGATGAGGAGAGCTCTGGATGCTCGCCATCGGAGACCTGCCGGCTGAATTTTCATCTCAAGAGCAGTCGCCGCTGCTGCCATGAATTTTTGATTAATATACATTAATTTTTATAAGTAAACCAACCGATCACAAATTGTTATCTTTTTTTTCAATTTTACTTCAACTTCCACCATCTGGTTCTGCTCTGGTCAGAAATCGAACGGTGAGACGTTTGACCCGTACCGTATTGTCTATACTTCTTGAATATTGCTATTGGAGCTGTTGATGATTGTTGAATAATGCAACACATACAATGCTTTACGGATAATCCATTTAGTATAAACATTTCCAATTCAAAAAAGTTTAATGAATTGGAAATGCCCCTCCTTGGGACTGCCCTGTCCGGGAAAGATTGGTATTCCAATTGCAGGATCTTAAAATCATTGTCATATTTCCTTGTCTCTGAAATTGATACGCTGCAACATTTTTGGAGTATTGTAGATTCAGCAATAGAGAGATTTAACATATAGACTTGTCTATCATAGGAACTCTGGAAAAACTTGTACCTGTGATTGATAAGAAGCTGATATCATAGAACATGTAGTGGCCTCCACAATAATTTAAGATGGTTCGAGCTTTTTCTCATTCAGTTCCAACTTTGGAGTTTTTGGCGGCGCTGTTACTGATGTTTGTAGTTGTTTTGGCTTTCTGGTTCTAGTTTTGGTAATTGGTACTTCTATTTTTGGCATTGGCCGTCCTGTTGCAATGGGTATGCCTTGGTTAATGTATGGATTATGCTTTACATGATCCACATATACAGATCGGCCGTCCAGCAGCTGCAAGTAAATAGGAGCATAAGAAGACGTTTCTCAACAACTAAAAGATGCTAACACGCAGCAAAATCAACCTTTCCATTCATCGCCACCAAAGCATCGTCAGCTTCACATACTGAAGTGAATGTTACGTATCCATAACCTTTCGATTTTTGAACTTTGTCATATATAATTTTTGCTGCAAAGCAAGAGAGTGAGAGAAACCATCATATTTTTATTCACATTGAGGTGGTAATCACAAGCGTACCTTCTGTTACCTCCCCAAACCCTGCAAATGCTTTCCCTAAGTCATCTTCTGTAGTTCGGAAAGTGAAACCTGAGAAAATTCATACAAATACATCACCCGGCTATGAATTTTACTGGCAACCTTGTTGTGATTAGAGTTTTTTTCTAAAGAGAATCCTTTCAAATTATACAAGAATCATTAAGAAGCAAAATTCCTATGTACAGACTAAACTAGAGTATAACCAAGAGACTAAAAATCTCATAAAACGAAGTCAAACTCCATGTTTTATACCCTAGATAGATGCACAACAAAGAAAGACTCTTACTGTACCAGACAAGCCCTACCCCATAATAAGAAACACCTCATATGTTTCAATTCAAACACTTGAACTGCAATTTCTTATCACTCAATTTTATACATAAAGAAAAACAGCAAACCTTTGACGAAGAGCTTGGAGGAAAACTCTCTTCTGCACAACTGGAGTTGAGCCTGAGATTGATATGAAAAAGGTAGCAGCTTGCAGAGCCGCTGGATCATTGCCATGGAGACGAGAGGGGCTCAATCGATCGAACTGCAAGACCTGGCTGGCCGCCATTGGAGCTGCTCTCAGCTTTGTCCTCTGTTCAGCTGATTGGGCCGCAAGGGTGGTGGGCTTTAAGCTTTGGGATTTGGGCTTCAGCTGATTGCTTAGGCCCATTTTAAAACCAGGACAGAAATTACATCCCATATATTTATAGTAATTGATAAAATAATAAATAATAAATAAACAACAGACAAAGAAGGGAATGCAAGCTGGTCTATTTGGCAGGGAAGGGAACACAATTCGAACTAACAATAGGTATGGCTGCTGCGAACTGGGAAGGTACGCAGGTGCGACAAGAAGCGGATTTTTGGGATTGCCATTCAAGATCTACACTTGGGAAGAGTGATGCCCCCGCAACAAGCAGCTATTATTATGTATAAAAGCACGACGATCAGGACTGTTAATAAAGCCCTGAAGAGAGAAATTACAAGATATGTGAGATACTCTTTGCAGGAATACATTAAGGGATCTAATAAAAATGCAGCCTTGATCCACGTTAAAAATAGATTTGATGTCGTAGTTTGCAAGAACAAATCAAGTATTTAGTATAATTTCAAACACTAGGCACGGATAATGGCCCGTGAGTTATCATGTATGTTACTGATTTCTGCTTTCGTAGAGTATAGAGTTATTACGAATTAATTTGCATTCCTTCATATTTAGAGTATAGAGTTTCTACAATCAGAACAGACCAATTGCTTTGTCCACATGCATATTTGGAAGCTAAACCTATCACACAATATTAGTAGGGATACTTACAGGAGCTTGGCATTCTTCATCCAAAGGGCTCTGCGGAGACGCTTTGATTGTTTTCTAAAGTGGAATGCACCGTCTTGCATAGTTGCTGTTTTGTCTACAAGAAGTTCAATGCGGTCACCTCGTTCTAGTATCTTCTCAATATTATCCACCATTATTGTTCGTATCTGGATGTCAAGTTTCAAGTTCATCAGCAAATGGAAATAAGTATAAATCTGTGATGCAAAGACCATAAACTTGACAATGGAGCAAGACATTTTCAGAGAGGAAATGCATTTAAATAGTGGAACTCAAAGTCCAGTAATACAGACACATATGATTTAATGCTGCTAACCTCACCAACTTCACCTCGCACACGACTGAGAGTATCTGCCGACGGGTTACTAGAAAAAAATTCCATTTGTTGATGCAAAACCCTCGAGAACTCATCATTCATTGCATATGCAAAAGCCTGATGGGCTACTTTGCCGTAGTTTTTCATAAATCTCATGCGAATATCTTCCAAGTAAGAAAAAGGGACTCGTCCTGCATCATATTATAAAAAATCAGGCTTCAGTGTAAATTTCAAAATCAGTAAAACATTCTTCCTTTAAAGCAAGATTATCCACGCATACTAATCACATTAGGTAGTGATAAAATCAGCACAGTTTAACAAATGTAGAAATATCTTATGGAACTAACTTCCAATCGACCAATCAAAATCTAAACCCTTACAAATTACAACATACTTCAAGTTAGGCGACAACCAATAGAATCGAGCTTATCGGACATTCTTTCACTATTAAAGAATCAAACAGCAACCAGAAAGAATAAGCTCGGATCTCAAATCTAATGCAACCCTAATTTCAAATCTGCAATGTAAACCCTAAAAACCACATTGACCAAACTGAGATGAAATTCAAAACCCAGCAGCAATCAATCACATACTTCCGAACGTGTCGTTCGCCATACACAAGAAGGTGAGCCCATCCGATCCAAGAATGTGAAAAATGTAACGGTCCTGCGAAAAACAGAGCCGGGAATCAGGATCACCCGACGGCAGATTCTCGATCACGCGCCTGGCCACCGCGCCGATGTTTCCGGTGACAGCGCTGAACTCCGCTAAAACAGTCGTGCCTCTGGCGACCAGCGCGTACAAAATCGCCATCTACCGGAAAATCCGCCTCGATCGGGAAAGCTTCAGGTTGACGTCGATCGAGGAGAAGGAGAGTTGAAGCGCGGTTGGAGAGTTGAGACGGCTAGACAGCAAATCTCTTACCGGCAAGTCCACCATTCTGATTTTGCACATTTACGAATTGGTCCCTGGTGTATTCGTTTAGAACAAAATCGACGTGTCTTTACATTATTCTAATTTTTTTATTTACGATTTGGTCCCTGGAGTATTGGATTGTGACATAATTGATGTATCATTTTCAAAAGTTGCAACATGCGAGAACAAATATAAGCTTACAGCAGAAATCATCATTCATTTGATGCATCTTCGTGCATCACAGTATCGCCTTTGCTGGTGTTCTTGTCATCGGCGTCTTCTTGTTGTTCATGACTTCTAACGTTGCTACCATCAATGAGCATATCATCGAGCTTTGTGTGATCTTCTATAACATCTTCAGAGTCTTTTTCTAGTTTCTCCGCATCAATTTGTTGTTCTTGTTCATCAACACCTTCCTCTGCATAATCTTGTAGTTCGTGATTTTCAGCATTGCTATCATTATCATCATGTGTGCCTTCATCATCTGCATCATTTTGTTGTTCTTGGTCGTTAATGTCATCATCATCATTGCCTTGCACTTCTTCGTTTACTGCGGGTACATCTTCTTTCCTCTTCTTATTTACTTCCTTTCCCTTAGCTGTTCCTGCTCGCTTTTTACAATTCTTTCTCCTATAATCTGGAGAATGTGGATGAGAAAGGAAAATCTGGATATCTATTAATGATATTAACATAATTCATCTAATCAAATCACATTCAAAATATATAAGACCGCAGATAAGTAGCTTAGACAAAAATGCATGATACTCCATTTTACACATGCTAATTTGATGCCCACCTAGCGGTGTTGGGGTGGTAGTAAATTTCTTTCTTCAAATTATTGACGGATAAACTTCATGATACGAGATATGACCCTCTATTTGTCTTTTGTTAGCAGTGACTAGCTGTGTTAAGCCTTATGCAAGTGAAACAAAATCAACCCATTGGCAAGATTACAAGTCCAACAAGTAAATCTCAGGTTTATTGCAGACATTCGTATTCAGCCTGACATTCAAGATACTACTTGACACCCTCAAACTTCTAACTCTTGCCAACACATATTCAAATAAAAAGGAGATGTAATCATACTTTTCAACTCAAACAAAGGCCAAGTATTCAAGCTGTAGAAGTGTGTCACCAAGTATCATTTCATGATGTGCAATCTTACCTTCAAGAGAAGCCCTCAGTGGTCCAAGAAACTCAGGGAAATCAATTTCTTCAATGGCTTTTAGAACATCATCGGCATTCATTGTCTGTCTCTTGGATTCCTTGCATATATCGTTTGCCCTGCAACCCATACAATTACGTGTCAGTTTCTGTTGCACAATACATGTTCTGTTCCCAAATCTTCCTTATCACCGCGAGCGGCCACATCTTAATTTGTTATAAGAAATTGGTGCAACCCCATCCAGATGTCAAAGCTTCTTACTCTTAACATTATTAATATCAAATGTCGCAAAGGTAAACAGCACTAGCAATTTTCTAGAACAAATAATTCAACTTAGTGACACAAATTGATACATTAGCTGCAGGAGTGTTTACTGAGAACATTATTAAAGTACAAAAACCTAGGAATTGCAGAAAGTCAATAGTAATCTCCTTCATGAACTCAACAAAACACACAAATGAAGAAAAATACGCACGAACCAAAACGAGAGAAGAAAACCAGTGCTTACGTAGAGGACAGGTAGTGAATGAAGATGCGAGCGCTTTCGGAGAAAGCGAGCAGTGCGTCCTTGTGAAGGGAGATGTCTCCGGCGTCGGAACATTGAGACAGCTTCTCCTTCACCACTCTCCGCACGATCGACTTCGGCAGCTCTTCAATCACTTCACCCATCTCCCTCTGAGAAACCCTAAATCTGAGGCGAAAAATGTGTTTAGAATTTTGGTACCCGCAGAAATGTTTCCCGCCATATCGGGAGCACCGAATGTTTCCCTCTTTTTTAAAAACCTGTTTAATTTTAAAGGTAATAAATATTCAACGGGTCATTATTATTTGTTATTTATAATCAGGTCCCTAGAGTTTGTTGTCTTTAATTCTGATACTTGTAATTTATTAGGATCAAAAGTTTGAAAGAGCAAAGGGAGTCTGGCTCATGTCCTATTCAAACTGCCTGGTTTTTTAACTAGAGAACTTCAAAAAGCCAAAGTTGAAACAAAAGTGTCATTAATGGAGAAAACTGATGTCTAGCTAGTTTACATAATCTGACTAGATCATGACGAGCTTCCCAAACAAAAGAGAGATGTGATGTCAAAATTTCTAACAAGTGCCAAGAAATTTTAAAAAAATATGACTTGAATAACTTTCCATGCCCAGAGTTCTCATAAGAGTAGCAAGTTCCTTAAAAGATGCGGTATGGCTTTCCCATTGTGCTCTTCAGGTAAAGGCAGCGGACCTAAGGAAAACAAAAGGTGTGGTTATAGCAAATGAGTTTAATCCAATCAGGTTATAGCAAAGATGATGAGGTTGCTTACATTTTGCCAATTCTTCTTGAGGAGTGACACGAGGAAATTAACGCTGAGCTGCACATTCTGGAAGATTTGCTTCTCCTCCATGCTGCAGTTACCAACAGCAACTCCCATGCACAGAACCTTCTTAAGCTGGAACTTCACCATGGCCTTTGTTTCATTTACCTTGGCCTCAAGGGATTCCTGGTGAGACACAAGGGCCGGGAACTTTCCTGCAATCCCAATTCAGTGATGGAAATTCAGATGCACATTCAGAAATTTAGCAAGGAAGCACCAGTGGCAAAAGGAACTAGTCAAGCATAAACACATCTAGTAACCTGCAAAAAACATGATGCACATGAATATGATACACATACCTGCTTTGTTGAGACCAGGTCCCAAAAGACGAGGAATTTGCTTAATGACAGCTTCTGATGCTAAGAAAGCATGATACTTCTTGGCAAGCTTCTTGACAAGCTTTTTGTTCTTGTTTAACTTCTTCAGGCCTTCGACATCCATATATTCCAGACCAATCTTCTCTGCCTGTCAGCACAAAGGTCATGAATCAGAAGGCCTTAAACTTAACTATGAACAGCTAGTTTAGAATATGAACTGGTACATAATACAGACTATAAAGGGGGAATATGAAAAATAATTCACCCACCTCCTCAACGTGCTGTGCATCTCCAAGCATGCACATTTTCATTTTGGGACGGGGAATGTGAGGGAGCTTGACAGAACCACTGAAACGCTTGTCCTTTTGGGGATCATAATTCTTGAGACCAATCTGTAATTCAATGGTTTCAGTAAAGTTGCGCTTCTTCTCCTTGGTATCGGTCATGATGCCTGATATAGCTTCTCTAAGAGCATCACTCTGAAGCTTACTGCAGTAACAATACACAAACATCATATTAGACATTCTCAGGGTCAGCAAGCAGCTCACTACAAAAATCTACACCTCATGACAGTCGCACATTACAGTGGTCACATGAGCTTCCTTATTTAAATGCCAAAGTCGTTTGAAAATTCACGTTATCATCAAGAATGCAACTTTATCCGCTACACTGAAGCTGTTTGCATACCATAAAAGCTTACAAGAAGGCATTGACTTATCAACTGATAAAAATGCCACTATCCTCAATACTACAACATTAACAACAGACCAGTAATACTTTCTGCAGAAAACAAGCCTGCACTGGCCGTATCAATTCAAGCACACGACCAACTGATCAAAACAAAAATCAAGGACAAAGTGCCAGGAATCTCACTCATACTACTCAATCACCAGATTCAGGTTCTACAGAAGTAACTACAACTCATAAACATCAATCCCAATGAATTGCGAACCTACCTCATATTCGATCTTCTGTCCCTTCCTAGGCGATCGTTATAGACGCAACTCCTGAAGAAAAATCAGAACACATCAATCAAAGCGACGGAATTGAGAACAGATTCTCCCTCACCGACCGGAGCGGCGGGCAGATTTACGTACCTGAGAACTGAGAGCGTGCTTTTAGGGTTTGACAGTGTAAGCGAGTTTATATACAGTGGTGGGTTGGATATAATTTCGTTCGAGCCCCGAATGTTTCTAATATTTACAAAAATACCTCGCATTGGTTGATATTTGTCGAAAATGGTACTTTTACTTTTACCATCGTCCAATTTCAGATTGAGATATCACATTTTTTTCAATTTGGTAATTTTCGGACTAAATTGCAAGTCTTTGAACAGATCAGAACCATACACTGGCCGAGTTTTGGGACTAAATTGCAAGTTTTTTAGGGTAGGTAGGGTGATTACAAAGAGGGTCATCCACTTAGTGGAGTAACAAACTGGGTGCAACAACAATGGATCACACAGACAGGACAAGGAAGGACTTGGGATCAAACTAGTGAAAGGATTCAAACAGCATTTCTGTGAAGCGATCTTTTGCAGAATTTCATTGGTGTATGGTAACTGGAGGAAACTTGAACGTATTTGAGATGAAGGGTATTGCTCGGGGTTTGTGAACCAGGTCGTGGTAGAGGTCATACTCAGCTTCATAATCGTGCAGCTTAAGCTCAGCCTTCTGGTTCGTGTGGTAATGGTGTTTGGCTGAATCTGATTTCCCAAACCCGAATAAGTTAACTTGGTCACAAATACCCAAAGCCAGCATCACAGCTTGGACGCCAGATGAGTAATGGAAATTGGAGCCATCATGGTCTGTGCTCCATTCCTCCACTGGTTTCCCAACCTCCTCCACGAATCTTTTTATGGAGTAGTACTTGACAATCCGAGCACACAGCACGTCAAATCTAGGATCAGTGGTTAGGAGCGGGGACTTGTGCGTGGCGTTGCAGAGAGTGTAATCCAAGAAATGCATGGCTTGACAAATGTACATGATGATGGGGACATTGGCGCCGTATGGGTGGCAGAAGCAAGTCTCCTTCCTCAAGCAAAGATGCAGAATATTGCTATTCACAAAGGAAATGCTGGTCTTGGACCCAACATGGCGATGAAAGCCACCAATCCTCGCATTGTTCAACCTGATCACAAACTCATGATCATCAATCAAATCTCCATAATCCTTCTGCAGCAAGATCCCACTATTTCCAACCACTGCGCATGAGGCATACCTCGCGCCATTCTTCCCTTTCACCCCATTATACTGATCAAGCCGAGCTTTCACTAGTGTGGTCAGCTCCGACATTATATCATCCTGAAACCTCTTCTTCCTCGACCAGTTGTGCAACACAAGCCTAAATTCCAACCAGTATTTATAAAACTGTGGAGATCTCAAGCTCACCAGTGAGCCATCGAATGTCCTAGCTTTAGCATCCACTCGGTTAAACCTCCGCCATGTAAAAAACGACCTGTACAGAGCACGGCTATGGAAATTACCTTCCAACAACAGCTCAATCTCCTTCTTGGACTTCTCCTCTCCCAACTCAACAGCCGCAATTTTCAACAACGTCGAGTTGAACTTAAACACAGGCGCTGCCGACACTCCCGAAATCCTCTCCAGGTGAGCCGAACGGCTAACCAACGCGCGGAAGGTCAGCGTCACTGCAAGCGCGATGAGTAGTAGGAAGCTGAAAAGTGGACGAACTGATCGTTTCATCGGAGATGAGCTCCGCCGAATCTCACGAAATCTTCAACTCACCTGAAATTCGTAAACGACACGATTCGACATCGATTGAGCCTCGCCATTTTCTCAAACCCTACCTCCGCATCTGAATCAACTCCAGCAACTCATAAATCTACAAATCCACTATCCACACAACCTGCGACGACTGTAGCGGCAGCGGACGCGACCAGAACAGGAGTTTCCGAAGGAATGTACGGATCTGAAGCCGGAGCACCGGTGAAGGTGAATCTATGCGATGAGTGCTCCGGCTATGCGCTGCAACTGCAACAACGCATTGAAGTGTTTGATTCGGTATTGGGGACAGGAAAGGTGTGGGCCCGTTCTACAATCATATCTCTAGATCTCGCGGATGGGATCCACGTGGCATACTTAACGTCTCAGATCTAATAGCCTTTTCCTTTAACTTAATGTTAACTGCTTTATGATATATTGAATTTACTGCAGCTAACGCCGTGTTCTTTCTGTATTAAATTTATCTTGATTTGTCGGTTAGATTAAAAATTTAATATTCATTTTTATTAAAATAAACGACAATAAATTGTCTTTGTGAAAGGCTACTCAATTAAAATTCTTCAACCTGTAAAAAAAATCTCTGAGAAATAAAGAAATGAATTTTTTACTGAATTCAAAAAGAAACTTACGATTTGAGATCAGGGCTGAAATGCAGTGGAGATTCAATTTGCAACACCAACTATATAGGCATTCCATGCGTCTTGTTGTTCGAATTTGGTTACCTCTTGATATTTCAGATCACGTCCAACGCCGAATCCTTCTGTGCTTCTAGATTTTTCAGTGTCAGGCATTTGCCGCATCCAGAAATGCACTGACTGAAATCCAGCTTCCTCCATGCAGTCTTTGACCTCCGGTAATGACCATCTGATCAGCATTCAGCGCATAAAATAAGGATGAGGTTGTTCTATCATGTTACATATTAGATAACATGACGTAAGTTACAATATTAGCGTCCTACGAAGAAAATAAACGCTTACAATCTCCAGCTGTAAGAGAATGCATGGCGAATTTTCTTTTGTTGCTTTTTGAGATGGAAATGGAGGCTAATTCTCGTCTTCCTCTGCACAATGTCGAATTCTTCCTGCTCCCAGACATACTGCGTATAGCACATGATCAATAAGTATCCATGAACCACAGCATTTGCGCAACGAAGATCATAATAACATAAAAAAGAGAGTAAAGGACTACTTTTTTTTCAAGAATGGCTTAATAGTATCTAGTTCATACCGTGAAATTGGGAAATTTTCTTTGGAGCTTTAACCCACATTCGGAAGAGGTACCTCCATATAAGTCCATTACGAATATGCCCCCCTTTTTGGACAATGCTTCAATAACGTGCTTGAAGTATATGACTAGTTCTCCTCGCCTATGGAGACAGCAACAGCTGTAGTTAAATGCACATATTATATCCCTTGCAGGTAGCACAACATTCCTCTTCTGGAGCTTCTCATCAGTAGCCTTGCTTGGGTTAAAGTGAACGGAAGAATCTACTGAATCTGGCTTTGCATCATATTCTATACTTTCCAGTCTGATATTACCCATGAGCTCCTGTAGTTGGCATTTCAGCAGTTCTGATTCACCAGGCTGCAGGACATTTCCGTGGAAAAGGGATATTCTTGAATAGCCATCGGAACCAACTTTGGCTACATTGTTTTCCATAGACCATTCAAGAGCCTCAAGGTCCAAATCTAGCCCTATAGCAGTTCGCCGAGTGTCATTACGGATCCATTCTGTACTGGCAGCAAAAGCATTACACAAAGTCAGCCATTTGCGTCCTCACAATAACCAGCTGACCATATTAAGTAGGAAGTCAGCACCTTTTGATAGAGACTCAAACTACCAAGATTCAATGATGCAACAAAAACCCCCAAAACCAACTTGGTACTCTAAATATTTTCAAATACAAGATTAACAGTAACAGCATATTATCTTCGAAGACATGATGTACGATAAAAGAACTCATAATAGAAGCGATTTATATCTACCCATCTACACATTTCTTCTGCATTTCAATTTCAAAACACAAACACATCCATCATAATCTTGCACAATATTGACAAATAATGAGACAGGAAATCCATCAACCACAGATGCACGAAGTCAGAATCTTAAACCAGAATCAAAGCCATTGACAAAATCACACCGCCATCTATAACAACACCGGACTTGCACTCATCTAGTAAAGACAAGCAACTGCCTGGCAAAGCATCATGACCACTATAATTTCTATACATTTTGGTTGTATCATCTCACAAAAAACACTGAACACCCAAACACACTAATCGCAACCTATGCAATGCCTTCATTTACTAACACATATTGCCTGCTCAAAGCCGAAACATACACATTGACATAGATTCTAATTAGCGAAAACATAATGAATTACCTTAAAAGAGCTGTTCCACAAAAATCTTCCTGGAAATGCAGTGGAACCCTCCCACCAACATACATCAAAAAGAACTTCAGGAGGTAACTAATATCCCCTTTCGGCGACTTCACAACACACAAAAAAAAAAATATATCATCATTCCCAAATTCACGGAACCCTAACTTTCCGATAGACGTCTTCATCAACTACATCAGATCAGTCAAATCCTACGCAGCTTCCTATCAAACTTCAAGAAAATCACAGAAACGTTGAAATTGAATCAAACCTGAACCGATTGCTGATAAAGGGCAAACTTCGATGGCGAATCCTTATCACCGGCTTCTTCCTCATCATCCACTTTTTCATCGTCGTCTTCTTCTTCCTCCTCAGACGGGAGGTTTTCGACGGCTGATTCTTCCTCGCCGTGTCCAGCTTCGTAGCGGTCGTCATCATCGTCCGCGTGGCGGAAGTTCCTCGCTCGACCGTGCCTCTGCTTCCTCCCTCGGGCCATAATTTGCTTCACTATTTTCTTCAGCGGCTGCAGGTTCAGTGTCAGCTCTTAAGGCAACCGTTACTCCCAACGACGCCGTTGGTTGCAGGATAGAGTTACTGCTTCCACTTTTGAAGCCCTAGATTTAAATGTACAACGGCGTTTCATACTTTCATGTGGTATCTAGATTTCTTGATAAAGGGAAAAAGCATTTTGATCGTGAAAAAAACCCTAATTATAATAATGGTTATAAATACGACGAGGGAGGGGAAGAGAGTGGGTCCCGGTTTCAGAACCTACAACTGCGGTCATCGATTAAAGGTACGATTCCTTCTTCGATTTACCCGATTGGCGTAGCTGCTTTTCAGATGTTTGAATTGCGTAGTCGATTCATTTGTGTATGATTGCGGAGTATACATTCAATGGAAAATCCCTCCTCTTCTTCCGAAGAAGACAACCTCGTGGTTTTGGATTGGGCGGATCGGCCTGGCTGCCGATAATATTTCTCTCCCTCGAAATTCCATTTTTACGCGTGAAGCGTGTTAGGATCGTACTAATAATTACGAATTACGAATACGAAATAAACGATAAAAAATTACAGAAACGAAATTGACACGCGAGATTTATAATAGTTTCCTCCAGTGTAGGAGGTACGTCCACTCGCTCTACTATTCTGATTACAACCCTATGACGGTCATACATCGTATAAACAGAAATTAAGTTTTTTCGGCCTGACCCATACGACTCTACCCATACGATCCGTACGACCAGTACGACCATCGATCAGCTTCCAGCTCTGCACAGGGTCTCAATGATGCGTCTGTACAGATTAAGTTTCACACTCAACAGAACAAAGGGGACGCTCGATGAACTGAGGGCGGCGGAGAAAAGGAGAGACCTGGATGAATAGGGTTTGAATTCAGGCGGGAACGTTGCGGTCCGAGGGCAGCCGGAGGAATCAGAAGCTGAAATCATAATTGTTATTGTTATTTATTTCGCCAACGTGTTTTTCCACAACTCTTTGTTGATGGTTTTTGTTCAGATTCAAGCTGTGGGCTTAATTATTGTAGAATTGTTGTTTATAGGTAGGAGGACTTGATTGGAGTTCGATTCTTGTGCTAACCTTGTTGATTTATGCAGGAAGCTTGAATTCGTTGTGATAATGATAACTTCAGACTCACATGAAGAACCTTACCCGAACCGTATTATCGATGACATTGGTTTGGGGTATGCCGGTGGAGTTGTTTATGGTTCCGTTTTGCACTTCTTGAAGGGAATGCATAACTCTCCGAATGGACAGCGCTTTATCGGTGCCACTCAAGCTCTGCGCAAGAATTGTACCCGATGGGGTGGGCTATTAGCTACATGGTCAGCCGTATTCTCTACATTTGAGTACACATTGCTTTATTTAAGACAGAAAGATGATCCATTCAACAAGATTATTAGTTCTGGAGCCGGTGGAGGATTCATAACAATGCGCGAGGGACGTGGTCCTGCTTGTAGAATGGCCCTGTATTTTGGAGTAGGAGAAGCTTTGTTTCAAGTTGGTGCTGCAACGTTGATGAAAAAATTGGACTCTTCCTTAAAGGAAACGGAGCGGGCACATGAGCGATTCCTTAAGAAATTTGAAGCAGAAAGGCTTGAAAAAGAGAGGAAAAAAAAAGTTTCAAGTTTCTTAGTCGGTAAAATAGTTACTTAGGAGATTGCTTCTTGAATATTGCTATTTGGGTTGATGATTGATTGTGGAATAATGCAACACATTCTCCAGCAATTCAATGCTTTACTGTTAATCCATTTTTAGTATAAACATTTCCAATTCAAAAAAACATGAAAATTTGAGGTTTCAAAGTCAAGTTTGATGAACAAAAACTCTGAAAATGTTTTTACCAAGTCATCTTCTGTAGTTCTGAAAGTGAAACTTGAGAAAATTTCATACAAAAACATCTTTATTAGCAAGTCCATTGTGATTAGAGTTTTTTCTAAAGAGATCCCTTCAAACTATACAAGAATCATCAAGAAGCAATTACTAAAGTAGAGTATAAACTATACGAGAATCCCAGGCGTAAATTCTCTACTCTACTCCAACGTGCCTGCATCTGCATGTCCCCATTTTTGGAGTGTTGTTCTGGTCTGTCAGCCATGACTTGTTTAGAAAATGTTCTCAGATTTATTATTATAAAGACGTATATGAATTGATAGGTTAGCAAAGTTGGAATTCGGCTCAGTTTCACAACAGGGTTGATACGTAAATAAATTCAACTATTATTTATAGCTTTTGACGTTGTTAACCTGTGGCCTCTGCGCAATGGGCCAGAAGACAATAAAATAAAGCCCAACAATTCTGATCGGAGTATCATCCATTCCCCGTATGCATCAGTAAAATCGAACCATTTTTCTCCGACCCGATTAGGGTTTCGTGGAAGCAAGATAGCCAGCGGGGAGTAAGATCCTAAAGAATTTCTCCTGGAAATTTCAGGTTTTTTGAGAAGGTTTTTTGTCTATTTTCGCAGCATTAGGTCAATGAGTTATCAATTTCAGCTGTGTGTGCATCTCTGCCAGTTTTGGGAATATTTTGTTCTAGGGTTTACATGATTGAAGGCGGTGAAAGCATGGGGTTGTTTTACGAATTGATCTTCTTAGAAAGAGTTGAGATTCGAGCAGTGTTTTCAAGGAGTAGTCTTATTTTAGTTTGGTGATACTCGGAGAATTTTTCTGATTTTTCTTTTTTGTGATTTCCTTGGTAAACTGTTACTAGAAATTAGTCAGACTTTCTAAGATATGATTATAGTGCTAATGTTATTGATTTATTCAGGAAACTTGAGTCTCATCATAATGCCAAGTTCTGGATCGAATCCAGAGGCAGGTCGAAAACCTTACCCATACAGTGTTGTTCATGACATTGGTATGGGCTATGGGATTGGAGCTGTTGCTGGTTCTGTCTTCTCTTTCGGGAAGGGAATATATGACTCTCCTAATGGACAACGCTTTATTGGCGGCACCCAAGCTGTGCGCATGAATTTTGGCCGATGGGGTGGGAGAATAGCCGTGGTTGAAGGCATATTCTGTACATTTGAGCACACAATGATTTATTTAAGACAGAAAGATGATCCATGGAACACGATTGTTGCTTTTGGAGGCACTGCAGGGCTCCTAATGATACGTCAGGGACTTGGTCCAGCTTGCAGAACGGCCTTGTTTTTTGGGGCATTCCAAGCTATGCTTCAAGGTGGTGGTGCAATGGTGATCAATAAAGCTGAGTATGAAGAATTGGAGCTGAAACATAAGCGAGTCCTTAAGAGCTTTGAAGCAGAAAGGCTGGCCAGAGAGAGGAAGTCTAAGATATTTAGTTTCTTGAATTGAATTGTATGTAATAACATCCGGCAGTAACCCATCATTCTCAATATTGGTAACCAGTAGAAAAGCTTCATTCGTGTTATCTTCCATCACAAAACCATGAATGAGTGTTGTAGGACTTTAGGTATCATTTGATGCAGGAAGTTGTTTGCTTTTGCGGAGTCCCCGGAACGGCAATAGCCTTTGATAATAGCATTGCAAGTGACAAGAGAAGGCTGAATCCCTTTTTCAATCATCTCATCCCACAATCTGGGTGCCTGTGGAACACAACGAATGCTACAATATCCATTGATCAAAACACCGTATGAAACTTGATTAGGAATAACATCCTTGGATATCATATCCCACCATAACTCACAAGCTTTGTCTATGGCGCCCTCCTTGCAAAACCCACCAATTAGAACATTGAAACCTGGGATAATCATAAACTACCAAATCAACAAATTTCTGACCTACCTGCAAATTCTCACCACAACGATACAACAACCGAACTACAACCGATGCGTTTAGTGGAGCTCACACTACCTTGTTTCAGACTAGTCACAATCCGCTCCACGTACATCGATTCCGTCAGAACCGAATATGATTCTGACCAGCTTGGACTCGATTCCGGCAATTGCTGAGTTACATACGCTGACGCTGACGAGTGCAGTGAAGCTCTGGCAATGAGGAGAGCTCTGGATGCTCGACATCGGAGACCTGCCGGCTGGATTTTCGTCTCAAAATTATTGTTTAATTAGCCAATACGATACCACCGCGTGGAATGCAATGCGTATCAGCCCAGCCAATTTCGGATTTTCAGAGGTAAAAAACACAACGGAAATCTGTGACCTAATCTCTGCGAAATCCCAATCTCTCTATCCAATGGAAGACGCGAGATTATCTTCAGTTTGGGGACTTAGGGTTTGCTATCTTCCTCAAAGCGTTCGATTTCATTATTTGATTTTCGATAGTTAATTAGGGTTTTCAGAGCGTCTCGAGATTTCTTTTGAAACGCGTTTAATGTTATGTGGAACTTCGGATCGGTTGTAAAGCAGCAATATGATAAACAAGGATGAGACCTTAATCTCCTAAAAAGTATGTCTTTCTTAACCTTTTGTATCGATTTGGAGTTCCTGAAGTTTCATAAAAGAGTATCTTTTTGAGCTCGTCTGCTTGTTTTTTTTAGGGTTTGTCAGATTGAATGGAAAGGAGTGTTTGCAAAAGATGGGGTTAACAAGGAGAGTTGATTCAGCAAAGAAAAGTTTGGATGTATGTGTACAACTTAAGCTTGTGTTCTTATGGATATCAAGATCAAACAGAGCAGGTACAGATTCAAATGCAATTATAGCTATTTGCGCCATGTACACACAGACCATGAAACGCACAAAAAACATGCAAGAGGCTGACCTGACGAAACAGCCCCGTAGGGTTTGGAGGAGCTTGAGTTTCACAGTTCAAAATAGCTCTGGGGAAGAAGGCGAACGTCACTGCAAATGGCCGTGTAAAATTTATCTGCAGGTGCAAGCTGCTGCCATCCCTACAGAGGGTGAGCCTCAAGCAGAAGAACTATAATGGAGGATCGTTCAGAGGAGGAAAGAGGGAAGAAGATAGTGAGAGAAAGAGGTAAATTTTTCTGTGCTTTCTCTTCCTCCTACTCATTTGCTACTGATTATCTGTTGGGCACCTTCTAGAATATATTTGTTATTTCGCCTCTGAAAATGCTGCGGAATTTCGAAGTGCTGCGCGTAGCTGGCCTGCTGCAATCTCTGCTTCCTCCCTCAGGCCATGATTTGCTTCACTTTTTCAGTATTCACTTCTTAAGCCAACCGTTACTCAAAACGACGCCGTGTGTTGCAGGATAGAGTTGCTGATTCCACATTTTTGAAGCCCTAGGTTTTGCGAGTGACAGATGAATCTCTTTATATTCATATACACTAAGATAAGTTACTTATTTAATTTAATTTAACTTAAAATTTATACATCTAATTATGGAACAGAAATGATGAACTCATTAAAGAAGAAGGAGCTGCGGAGTACAGAGTAGATAAAATCTGGACACTATGATCAAGATATCGATTTTGATACAAGAGAATGGGAGGTTACATTCTACTGACAAACAAGTTCATCATCCAACTCTCGTTAGCCTTCCTCACCGAATTCTTTGGTGAATCTCTCGTGCAATTCGAGGTCCGACTTGCTGACCGTTGGCCTCTGTCTTGCGAGAATTTTGTCAAAGTCTGTCTTTGTGATGGGAGGTGGAAGAATCTGCAGTGACGTCATTTTAAAACACTAAGTTACCGAAATAGCGAACTATAAGAAACGTAGATATTAACGAGAGCGCTTATGTGAGGTCACAAGTTAACATATTTCCTATCAAATTATATTAGCATACTCGTGAAAGCAAAAAAATCGAAAACAATAAAATGAGGCTATGCAAACATAACCACAGCCGGTACGCTAACGCCTAAGACCCGACTAAGGCATGCGAAAATAATTTAACATTACCCTTTAAGCAGCCAGAGAAGGCATATGTTGTTTAATGTAAAGATTACCTTTTCTGCAAGTCCTTTTGATGCAAGATCCTGCATAGTGATTTGAATAGCACCAGGATGCTTTGGTCCGCATGGAACCCACATGCCATCAGGGGTCTTAAAGAAAAACATGGCATCTTGTGTTTTGCGGACAGGTTCAAAAAGAACGTCCTTAACCTACCAGAAGAAATAGGATGCTTAGAGAAACTTGTAAGCTATCAAGTACATGTACCGGGAATGCATACAAGGAAATAAAAGGCTAGCACTTACACAAACAGCAACGTCGGAACCAGAATATCCTTCGCTCTTCCGAGCTAAGGACTCGAAATCACTCTCAGTCAAATTATGTGGAGTATCTCCTAAATGTACCTAAGCAATAATATAGAGTAAAATATAAAGGTAAAAGAAATCAAATAATGCACACTGCAAAAGATATGAATCACTATACTATAAAAAAAGCACAAGAAGATCGAGTGCCTTAAACATATGCTGCCGAGCCTTCAAGTCTGGTAGAGGAATATAAATACGCTTGTCAAATCGTCGGCGGATGGCCTGCATGCACGAGATTCAGCAACAAAAGAAAGAAGAACAAGTTTAACATCTAACAGGGTACAATCAAAATTTAATTTCCCATCATTCAGAACTGTAGTAGCCATGAGGAAAAGACATCAATATATGAAGTGTGATTTTACCTGATCCAACGAATAAGGAGTGTTTGTTGCAGCGAGAACGAGAACTTTCTGATCATTGTTTCCAACGCCCTGCAGATAATGTAGAAGCATTTTTGAACGTGTTACGCACCATAGTTGGCATGTAAATCAGATATATGATGACAAACTCATATAAATTAACACAATCCTCATATAAGAGTACCTGCATCTGCACAAGCAGTTCTGTTTTGATGCGCCGAGAAGCCTCGCTCTCATTTCCTTCTCCACGCTGACCACATAAGGAATCTATCTCGTCAATAAAGATGATTGATGGGGCACTTTCACGAGCCATTTGAAAAAGATTCGAAACTAGCTTTTCACTTTCACCCATCCATTTTGAAACCAGATCTGAGGAAGAAATACTGTGCTCAACAAAAGGTACAGTGATTGCTTGTCAGTGCTAAAATAATACCTTACAAAGATGTACAGTTGAAGCATCATTTACAGAAACGAAGAAAAGACAATGTAATAACTATTGTCACAAAGTTATTCTGGCTATATGTAGTATGTCTTTCCCACACGCTAACATGGTCAATGAAACTGCAAACTTATTTATCCAACTTAACCACTAAGTTCACCGAATGCAATCTTTTTGCTTGCGCGTGTAAAGAAAGTAGACGAGTAGCTAATATGGAGTCAGGCAAGGACAGACATTCAGAATAACCTTTACAAGATGGGGTTGCATTGTTGTACTATAAGGCTAATCACTACAGCCACACTGATCTCATCTACGTGCATTAAACCACCAAATCGATACACATCTGCGATAGTTATGGAAATGAGTCAAGACAGCCAACCTGAAAAAAGTTGAATCTGCTTCAGTCGCAACAGCCTTTGCCAAATATGATTTTCCTGTACCCGGTGGACCATATAACAGAAAAGCTCTCCATGGTCGTCTTTTGCCTAATGGATTTTTTTGTTTAAAGTAGATCGGTTGAATGAAAAGATGCATGTTAATTGAACTTTAGAATGAGGATCTAATATGATTTCAAGAGAAGAAACATAATGAAGTTACTACTAAATCCTGATAATTAATAACAATTGTATTCATTTATTTTCACAAGCAAGCACAATTTAAACGTTCAAACAATCAAAAATTTTGGGAACCATTTCGATATGTGCAGAAGAAGAGTACTTATGTGAAGGAGTTGATTAGTAATAAGTGATGAGTTAATTGTTGACTGTAAGAACATGGGGTACTAGATTGAGAAGTCCTTACTGGAATCCACATTATAAAACTGGAATGCAATACCCAGTAGTCTTACTCTTATGCTCTAAATTGCAAGAACCGCTTCTCAATCTAATACCCCAAGTTCGTACATTCTAAAACTAACTCATCACAAATTACTAATCAACCCCTTTATGTAAGCAATCTACTTGTGCTGGTATCGTGTATATCTTTTTTGATGACATAGAACAGAGTTCATACTTTGGCATCTAGCATTAAGTCTTAACAGAAGCAACTGCAAAAGGCTATAAGTTGAGATAAATCAACCAGAACTACACTCTTATTTTAGATGAAGCAAAAAATTTGCTTTTGAATACAAAATTAAAAATCACTTTTTGCATGACAGCACGCGCTCCATCAATAAGGTAGCAGTATATAGTAGTGACTAGTGACAATATATAAAGCAATAGCACAACAAAGGCCTGTAGCTAGCATCTTCTATCTAGATCTCTCTCATGTGCAGCAAAGCCATCTAATAGTATTAACCATGGGTCATAATTGCACTATCAATGTTAAAGAAATGACATACCGGTAAAGAACTGAGGGAATTTAACAGGAAGTATAACAGCCTCTTGTAAAGCCTGCTTGGCACTCTCAAGTCCAGCCACTTCATGCCACTTAACATTCGGCTTTTCCCTTATAATAGCAGAATTTAGACCTGATCTTAACTTCGCTTGCTCCGGATCCTCACCGTCTCCCCCTTCACCATCCTTTGGCTTTGTCTTAGGTTTCGTAGCCACTGCAGCATCTCCATTTGCTTCCGGGCCAGTCCCTCCATCATCTAGCACAGCTCGAATCTCTTCAGCCCGCCTCAAATACTCAGTGAACTTCTGTGTAATTGCTTCTTTAATCTTCGGATTCTTCTCATACTTCAAATGCGTCTTGAAATACTCCAGTGCATTCATGTACAGCGGAAACGCTTTGCTGTAATTACCTGCATTATCTTCTTGTACCGCTTGCTTCACATACTCTATAGCTTGCTCCTTAAAATTACTATACATCTATCCAACCAATAAAACCACCAACATCCAATCAGAACCAAAAAATCAATCAACCATGAACCATCAACACCCATTAAATCAAACCACAACTAAGCCTACAAAATTCCTGATTCCAACCCCAACCCCAACCAATTCCGCACCATCTCAATATCAATTAGAATAAAAAATCTAGCATCTAAATAAACCACCAGCAAACCTCAATAAATAAATTTCAAATATTCAAACTTGAGACATGGTTGATCTGATATGGACCAAAACGAACCTTATATCAGCCAAATGATCAGTCAGACCAGCCTTCCAAACAAAGTCAATAACGACCCAGTCGATCTCGAAGCAGCCGGAATCCCTAAAAGTCGCGACAACGCGTATCCGGTGAAATCAAAAGTATGATACTCACCAACGATCGCAGGGCTCCGTAGAGACTTTTACAGATGAATCCAAGCAGGTGGATGTCGGAGACCGATTGCGCGCGACGGATCGATTGGGTGAAGAGAAAGCGACGTGTGTAAGGAGAGAGAAAATCGTATCGAGGCCTCCTCAAAAGAAGATTCTTCAGCTGTGTGTTCTTTTGCTCCTACGTCGTCGATGGATGGGGTGTGTAATGCGCACCTGCTGCGCATTTTAGAAATCGATCTTTTTAGAATTACAATACAGTCCCTATAGTTTCGGAAAATACAATTACAAGAATTGGATATTTGAATTGTGAATTCCTAAATTTAAAATTCACATAAACCAAAATATATACAGAACTAGATATTAAGTTCCACGCTGAAAATTTCCAACATTACTTGACTTCCAATATCCAAGAAGTGCATTCTTGAAGGAGTTGGAATTTTTGATGAGTGCCTATGTTGAGGAAGACTGACATTTTGCTGAGAAATTCAGACACATCTTCCCCGCACCTGTAAGAGCCGGAACAAGCGCATTGGTCGGCCAGATGAGCAGCTTTTACCTGGTTGCATTTGAGACAAACTAGGTCTTGGAGATGGTAGAGACGCTCTCTTTGTCTTACAATCTGTAGGAGAGAATTCTCCATTACCTCCCGATCATATGGCTGCCCACATTGTGAAACGGCACAACGCCACTCTTGTGACACCAGTGCTGAGGCACGACACAGGTCTAGGTCTCGGCAGTCATTGCAGTAGCTGTTCAAAAAAGTCGGGTATCAGCAAGTATCTTTTCTAGCATACACTCACTTATGTCTACTTGTCTTATTTATTTTTGAAGAACTTAGAGCTGAACAAGGAGTTTCAATGGACATTGATGTGCCGAAACATAACGCAATTTTTGGTATATGCCTACATAATAATTCGCTTCTAATTGATACCTGCATATGACGTTTGGCAAGACAAATGACAACGACGAATCAATAAACTCAGCTTCCGAAGCAAACTCCCTAACACCCACATATTTTAGAAGATTTTTCCGCATGACCTGCAAATGTTAACATATACCAAAACAGTTTTCATTATTTATAATGACCAATCATTTTCCACATGCCAAATCCACGAGTCAGAATAGATTGAAGTTCCTCAGACGAAGACAATAGAGCTATAGAAATGTATTGCATAGGTTGAGCACAGAAAAATAATCCCTGATTTTTTTGGTCAAAAAAAGATTCATCAAATATCATGCAGTAGTGTTGATATCATGCTAAGCTAGTAAAACTGAATCCACGTGACATGCAGTTTATTAAGGAAAGTTATGACAACTGTGAAAAAAATGGAGGGCTTAAATCGCAGTCCTATTCTAAAGGAAGCTACTTAATTATTCACGATAAAAAATATCATGTCTGGTATGAAATTCACATTTACCAGAATATCATGCTGAACATTTTGGTCAAGAGCCAAAACAGCACAAACATGTTTGATGAACTCCAGTGCTGCATCACCTTTGTGTCGATGACCACTATTGTAGAGGACCGTTAGACAAAGATTGTTCACTGTTGGGTGTTTTCATTTTTTTCATATCCCTTAATAATGTCGCCAACAATTTTGAAGAGTTTGTGCGTGAAGTATGAACTGATCTGTTATGCATCGTGCAAGGCTTAGCACAAATATGATAGTGCTGTGGAATTATGATTTAACTGAAGCAAAAGTATCCTGGTTTCTTACTTGCCCCCTCAAGTATTCTTGCATTTCTGATTCGATGGACTCGGCTGCAGCAGCGGTGATTGAAGGGGTGCATGTGTCCCCATTCTGTATAGAAGCCCTAGCCAGAGTTTGTTCTCTTGCATATTTCCACGGATTGTACATGAACTCAGAAACAAGTAAAACAAAGTGATCCTGGGAAGAACACAGCAAATTTCAACAAAACTGAAATATATGAATTGAACAAAACAGAGTGATCCTTCAGAAAAGGGATTGATTAATGAAGTGGCAGCTTGTTAAACACAAGTTGGTTTAACATGATGTTTACTAACACCAGGTTTCGCCATGAGATGAATCAAGATCCATACGAAGCATTATGGTGCTTCAACTCTCATCTAATTGGTGGCTATCATAGACAATTGTAGCTGAAAGATAGGAGAGTATATGCAACTTACTTGGGTTGCCTTCGGTAAGCATTCAGCAATATTCCAGCTTGATACAATGTCCACCGGAGATTCATCCACAGGATCGTTAACAGAATCCCTACTCTCAGACAGTGTAGCTTGTATCCCGCCAAAATTATACTAAAGCAAACATTGAGAATTGATCAATTAGAGAAGCGGACAGCTGTAGAGAGCAGCCTGAAAATCATGTGTAGCAACTATAATAGCAAATGAAATACCAGATGATATACAGACTCAGGTCCATGAACATGTTATTTCGAACTTGATGCCCGTACTTGCACAGTTTATTGCAAATAATTTGGATACCAGCTGAAGCTTCACAGAGCAGCCCTTAACTAAGATTTACAACTTAGCAGCGTCCGATTTATTACTTAATTGATTTTCGAAATGCAGAAAATTTTCTGTAACAGCGCATTAGTTTATTATATATGTTACGAAATTATGTTTGTTACTATTTTAGCTGTTTAATTGTTAAGAGAATAATAGATCATTAAATCACCAGCACCAATTTGGTTTTAAATTGCTGTTCAGTTACTTTAGTGGTCAGGTATAAAAGGACTTTAGCAGTGTAAGCGCAAATCTCAAGGAACCAAAGGTACCTCCCAAACAAATACAATTAACAGGGAACACCACGACCAACCTGATCCATAAAAAGCAAGGAATGCCAGAAATGCTGTGGTTCCAGCTCAATCCATTCAAATAAATTTGTTTTATTAAATAAAAAGTTATTTAATAAAACAAATTTATTTGTTTTATTAAATAACTTTTTATTGAAAATTATAAAAATTTATATGAAAAATACTTTAAATATGCTCTTATATGAATTTCAGCCAAATTATCAACGAGGTCATAAACGAATTATTGAATAGGGCTACTTTTGCATAAAGAAGGAAGGATAAGTTTTTAAAGGGCTGATCAAAATGCTGTCGTTTTCATCAGTGTTGTGCGTTTAACGGTTAAAAGGGAGGGGGAAGGAAGGGTGAGTTTTTAAAGGGCTGATCAAACGCCGTCGTTTTAATCAGTGTTGTGCGTTTAAGGGTTAAAGAGAAGAGAACACAGATACGATTTTCAGAAGGGAGCAAGAAGTGTGATCGCTTCACTGTGACTGGTGCTATGCGATTTCTTCTTTTTGTTGCCTCTGGAATAGGGCAGCGAGATTACACTAAAAAGTGAGTTCTTTTTTGTTGTTGTGTTGGGTTTTTATTGTTGATGATTCTTGTTGTTCACAAATACGATTTTCAGAAGGAAACAAGAGCTGTGATCGCTTCACTGCGATTTTTCTTTTTTGTTGCCTCTGCGATAGGGCAGCGAGATTACACTCAAAAGTGAGTTCTTTTTTGGGGTTGTGTTGGGTTTTTGTTGTTGATGATTTGATTCTTGGAGCTTGAGAGTATACAGCAGTGTATTATGTTGAGAAAACTTGTTTGCAATGGAGAAATCTTATTAAGAAAGAAACCTCACAAGACTCACTCTTCTTTTGGTGGAAATCACTTATAATTGTTTGAGTGCTTCTACCCTTATTCTTCTCCCCTATTTATACTAAAATTCCTCCCAAATGAGGTTTGGATCATTTTGATCCATTGGCTATAATTAGCCTCTCTAGAAAATTCTACTCAATTCTCTACTCTCTCATTTTCTCCACACTTCTCCATACTTTTCTAGAATAATCTTCTTCATGGGTTGGACTTCTTCTCCTTGGATCATCATCTTTTTGGACTTCTACTTAATTTAGATAATTAGGCATTGAAAACTTAATACTCCCCCTCAATGCATAATTATTCTTCTCTTCCTGGCGGTTGCTTGATGTTTGATCCAATGTCAAACTTAGCATAGTTGACGTGGTCATATGCTCTCTCTTCAATTAGTGTCACTAGAATCTTTTGCTGGATTGAAGAGATTTGCTCAGTCTTTGAAAGATCGTGTTCCTTTATGGATCTTCTTGAACGCTTTCTGGTCTCGGAGCAATGGCAACATATTAAAAATTTTTGGAAAAGATATTTTAAATTTAAGATTACGAGAGGAACTTCAACCTCTGATATAGGATTTTAATCATTTGAATATATTTCTTCGCGTCAAAATTTATATGTTCCATCAGGATCCCATAATGAACTTTAAGAGTCACAATCCTTTGTTAAATGCTTACATATAGTATAGAGAATTTTTGTTCATAGTTCGTACATGCCAGTTAACGTCGTTTCACAATCTCAAGAAGATTTCAACCAATTTCACTCCATTTCATTTGGGTAACTGATCAAAGACTCTGAATAGGTGACCCGTTAGCTCTCTGATTTTGATCAGACTGGTAGCTGACTTTACTTGTTCCTTTGAAAACTCAGATATGGTTCATGGTGGTTACAGGGATCCTAACAACACGAAAAGGTTAGCTTTCGCTACTTTTGGGGTTTCTCTTCTTCGCTTTGCTTATTTATGTTTTCGTGATTTATAATTTGAACTCAGTTTTTTTTTTTCTATTTATGACCCATTGATTCGACTCTGATATTGATCGTTGCCTTGTCTTAATGGTACCCTTTTTGTCCAGAGAAGGGTGATGTTATACGAGCAGTTTATTCAGTAGCTGGAAGATGATATACTGCCCTCCGAAGCTGAGCGCAGGTATTGAATGTAACTGCTATCATTTTATTAGCTGTTGGGTCAGTTCAAATTGAAAACTGGCAATGAAATTGAAATCCCAATTCTGATGTTGAAATGGAGGATTAACGAAAGAAACAGATCATCAATCAGCCGCTCCAAAGGCTCATCCAGTTAGCTCTGATCTCAGGCGTGTCCAAGTTGACATTGAACAGGCTCAGGCTCAGGCTCAGGCTCTTATACACAAACTGGACTCTGAAAAAGGAACAGAGGAGAAATTCGTTATTATTAGGGGTTTAACCTCTGTTAAGGGACTCGAAGGCATAGAGTTGCTGGACTCTGTTAACCACAGCTCGAATCTCAACTTAAAATCATCAACAAGTCACCTCCCTAGCACAAAATATTCCCAAAATGAAGACTTCACCAAAAATTAACGAATAAATTCATCAACGGGAACATTGCAGCATTGAAATTGAGACAGCGGAGAAAGAAAAATAAAAAGACTTACTTCTCCCCTCTCTCTTGCTTTGAAGAAACCCTAATCGAAAATGCTTCGATTGTATTCACAACATTTACGTGCATGATAATTATGGCTGGAATTTTTTAGCTTTATTTTTTTTTTTCCTCACAAGCTTTCATATACTAACATTTTTATCATGTGCTCAAGGCCATATATTTTATCTGATCGGTTGGAAAAGATAGTCACAATTTAATATTATTTAATTAAAGATGCGTAATTGAGCAATGTTATTCGATTGATTTATACCCATCAAAGTTTACTTAAGAAAATTATTTTCTTAATTAAAAGCACATTAAAATAATTACTATTATAAAAAATAGTAAAAAAAGATCGAGGGCATTTTAGATAGAAATTTTTATTAAATATGGCTATTTTTGCAAAAAGAAGGAAGGGTAAATTTTTAACGGACCGATCACAACGCTGTTGTTTGATCAACGTTGTGCGTTTAACGGTTAAAAAGGGTAAGTTTTTAAAAAGCTGATCAAAACGGTGCATTTTCAAAAATTCCATTTTCAGAAGGGAGCAAGAAGTGTGATCGCTTCACTGGTGCTATGCGATTTCTTCTTTTTTGGGTCTGTGAAAGGGCAGCGAGATTACACTCAAGGGGAAATTGAAAGTGAGTTATTTTTATTTTTTGATGTTGTGTTGGGCTTTTGTTGTTGATGATTCTTGTGGTTCACAAATACGATTTTCAGAAGGAAGCAAGAGCTGTGATCGCTTCACTGTGACTAGTGGTATGCGATTTCTTCTTTTTTGTTGCCTCTGCGGTAGGACAACGAGATTATACTCAAAAGTGAGTTCTTTTTTGCTGTTGTGTTGGGTTTTTGATGTTGATAATTGTAATGGAACTAGGTCAGCGGCGAAGATCGATTACAGTCGACGGAGTAACTTGCAGAGATTCGAAGAGGAATTCGGACAAGCTAGGGCTTTATTGAAGAAATCTGCAATTCGCAGAGAAGATTACAGAAGGAGATTGTTCAAGTAAAAATGTCAAGTAAGTGTCCTGTATCTTCACTTAGCTATTTATACACAGAATTTGTATCAGAAATTGTAACGGAATTGAAACTAATTCTTCCTTGTGCCAGCTGTTGATGATGTTAGAATATTCTGATTAATCTAATTGGGACCGAACGTGTAATCAGATAATTGTATGTGCTATCATTATGATAAGCTTAAATAAAGTGATCGAATCTTTTGGGAAGCTTATCAGGTATAATTTTTTGTCGTGGAATATACTGTGTAGATACCAGAAGATAATTATGGAAATCTTTGAGAGACGGAATTCATAATTATCTCAATTATATCTTTTCGTGTAGAAGATATAAATATGGGTTATGGTCCCCGGTCTATCGTATCGTTCTCCAGTTTCTTACTCTCAAAGGACTGATCCCAGAGACATACGATTAGACTGGAAGCACCAACCCAAGCTTTTGTGCTGCAGGTATTTTCAGTCAATGGATTCAGGTACGTTTTAATTTTGCAGTAATCATGTATGCTTAATTATTCTGTTATGGACGTGATCCTGTTAAATACGTTTCCGCTGTATGATTATGATCCAACAATTAGTATCAGTCGCCTCCCATATGCAGTTAATTGAGCATAAATTGAATCTGATTTTTGTCATTGTTAACACCGAAGAATTCATGGTTAATTTTTCACTCGGATTATTAACAATTCAGATCAGATACACTCTGAAAAATCGAAACCCAAATTAATGCATGAACACTGTTTTTGAGTTTCCGAGTTAACTGGGTTCTGGGTTCGGAGTCGGCAAGTTTACTCAGTACACCCTGCGTTTGCCTCGGACTCGGCCGCACCCGTCTTCCCCCCGCCTCGGTCGCTGGCTCGCGTCGCCCTCGCTTGGAACCAGGTCGCGTCGGATCCGGGCCAAACGAAAACCCTTAGGCCGCGGATCGTCGCAGCTCTCGACCCCGTTTCGGTGTCCTCCGCTGCCCAGCCGCCCTCGCCCGCTCGGGTCGCGTGGCCTCGTCTCGCGCTGTCGCTGCGCTCGCCTGGTGTTGCTCTGCCGCGCTTCTTCCTCATCGCCTCGCCGCTCCCTCCTCCTTGGAGCTCGTGTCGCCTGGAGATCCATGGATGCTTGAGAAGATGGAGGTGAGTTGCGGCTGGAGGGAGGGGAAGGGAAGCTGCGGCGCTGGAGAAACAAGAGAAGAAGATGGGCTGCTAGGGTTTTCTTTTGGGCCCAATTTTTTTTAAGTTGGCCAATGTTTGGTGGCCCAATTTTCTGGTTCGGTTGGGTCTAATTTCTGGTGCGGTTCAATTTCCGATTCAGTCCCATTCGGTTTAAAGTTCAGTTTGGTTTAATTCTGATTTTTAGGTTGAATGTTGGTTTAATCAATTTGCTGATTTGGTCTATGGTTCAATTTTAATCATAATTTTGGGAACCAACATTGTTAAATATTTAATTATAAGATTGACATTCAATTTGAGCTAACATTCTAAAATATTTCAATTGAAACGGAATACACGTTCACCTAAGTGGCGTATCCGCGTAAATTGACTTATTTGGTTTGTTAGAATGGATGTTTGTAGTTCATATGGATATCTAATTAGCCCTAAGGTACATTAATATTCACTATGTCTACACACATATCTGTGGTGATAAACATGTGACGTTTCTTCGGCATCTTGGTGTGAATAATAAATACATCCTAAGATGGTTTATTATTTGACACATACTCTCGTCAATGTTTTGATCACTACAACAAGATATTCACTCACAGTTAATACCACTGTCCTAAGACTTGCTATTAATGTTGTGGCCGGTATCTTGGAATGTCAAAATCTTCTTTTAAATATTTGTGGTGTATACATTATATGTATACTTTGAGCCTAAACTTAACCAAATTCTTTTGTTCTCTAATTCAGCTTACATGTTAATGTCTTCCGCTATTACCAACATAAACAATACTCATGAGGATAAGAAGGGCAAGTTTCTCAATTTGGTGTGTTCTGAAGTTAATTTAGCTTCGGTACCTAGAAACACATGGTGGATAGACTCTGGTGCTACCACTCATATATGTGTTTCTATGCAGGGTTGCCTGAACCACCGAAAGCCAAATGATGCTGAAAGACGCATCTATGTTGGAAATGGCGAGTCGGTGCAAGTAGAGGCAATTGGTCGATTCAGATTATTATTGACATCTGGTCAATTCTTAGATTTAGTGGATACATTTGTAGTTCCGTCTTTTAGTCGGAACTTAATTTCGATTTCCGTATTGGACAAATTCGGTTATTCTTGTTCATTCGGAAACAATCGATTTCAGCTATCCATTAACTCTAGAATTGTGGGAACCGGTGCATTAAATGTCTTTGATAATCTGTACTCGTTAGATGTTGTTACATCGTATTCTGAGAACCTGCACGTGGAAACACGCGGTACGAAGCGTAAATTGACTCATTCGGCTTCATTGTGGCACAAGCGTTTGGATCATAACTCGAGATCTCGGATCCAACGTCTTGTATCTGATGGCATTTTGGAGTCACTTGACATTTCTGATATGGATACTTGCGTCGAGTGCATAAAGGAAAAACAGACCAAAGTTCAGAAATTAGGTATCAACAGAACTTTTGGCATTTTGGAACTGATTCATACGGATATATGTGGGCCGTTCCCTATTGCTTCCTGGAACGGTCAACGGTACTTTATCGGTTTCATAGATGATTACTCACGTTTTGGCTACCTCCTTCTTATACATGAGAAATCACAGTCTTTGGATGTGTTCAAAGCTTTTAAGGCTGGATATTTTTGGGACGGGAAATGCAACATTTTTTGTTGTTGTTGAGGATGTTGAGCTTGGGGGGAGAAATTTAGTCCAAAACATTGTGTTTGAGGGAGAGGGATCAACTACTGCTTTTGAAATGATCCGGTTCCTTTACCCATCATTAATCAAGAAGTGGACTTCGATCATCAATCTACTCACAATGTTGTTTAAACCCCAGTTCTGGATCAGGACAATGTTTCTGATGTTTAAACTCAACAACCTCAAGAGACAGTGTCACTGTACACCATTGGACACCCCTGTCGCTACAGAAGACAAGTTTAGTCTCGATCAGTGCCCTAAGACTACTCTGGAAATTCAGATGCAGCAGCTTCCGTACGCTTCGGCTGTAGGAAGTTTGATGTATGCTCAGGTGTGTACGCGTCCGGATATCGCGTACATTGTTGGTATGTTGGGAAGATATCTGAGTAACCCGGGAGTGGATCATTGGAGAGCAGTCAAGCGGGTTATGAGGTATTTACAGGGAACAAAAGAATATAGGCTCACGTATAAGAGATCAGATCATGTTGAGATCATTAGGTACTCCGACTCTGATTTTGCTGGATGCCTAGATAGTAGACGATCCACGTCAGGCTATATCTATCTGTTAGCTGGGGGAGCCATTTCCTGGAGGTCTGCCAAACAGACGCTCGTTGCTCCATCGACTATGGCGGCAGAATTTGTAGCTTGTTTTGAGGCATCAAATCATGGCGTATGGCTGCGAAACTTTGTCACTGGACTGCGCATTTTATGTGATATTGAAAGACCACTAAAGTTATACTGTGACAATAAATCAGCAGTGATGTACGCCAATAACAACAGGAGCACTACAAAATCAAAGCATGTTGATATCAAGTTCCTGGTTGTGAAGGAAAAGATACAGAGTGGACAGATATCCATAGAGCATATTGGGGACAAACTCCATGATAGCGGATCCGCTTACAAAAGCATTGACACCAAAGGTCTTTCATGAGCATGCTGCTCACATGGGTGTAATGTTGTTTGAGGATATTCTTGATTAGTGGGAGTTTGTATTTTTGTGATGCTTTATGAGATGCATAGATTTTCTATCTATACATTTTGGATTATGTTCTGCAGAAATTATGTTTACACGATACACTCTGTATGATTATGTTGATCTCACTTTTGAGGAGACCAGTTGGAAATAGACATGTGCAGATCACATTTCATGTTATTTCCATGCTACGCACCACGATGAATCCATGTCATTTAGCTATGTTGGCATACGTGACAAGCACGGTCGAGTAACGATGATGATTACGAAGGCCGCCTTGATCCTATGTTTGCATTGTTAATGGACCGGATGGTTTATGATATACCTGTTCTGGAATGATAGCAATTTTGTGCACACTTATGTTTATACATTTATTTGGTTACACATGCGGTCCAGTGGGAGATTGTTAGAATATTCTGATTAATCTAATTGGGACCGAACGTGTAATCAGATAATTGTATGTGCTATCATTATGATAAGCTTAAATAAAGTGATCGAATCTTTTGGGAAGCTTATCAGGTATAATTTTTTGTCGTGGAATATACTGTGTAGATACCAGAAGATAATTATGGAAATCTTTGAGAGACGGAATTCATAATTATCTCAATTATATCTTTTCGTGTAGAAGATATAAATATGGGTTATGGTCCCCGGTCTATCGTATCGTTCTCCAGTTTCTTACTCTCAAAGGACTGATCCCAGAGACATACGATTAGACTGGAAGCACCAACCCAAGCTTTTGTGCTGCAGGTATTTTCAGTCAATGGATTCAGGTACGTTTTAATTTTGCAGTAATCATGTATGCTTAATTATTCTGTTATGGGCGTGATCCTGTTAAATACGTTTCCGCTGTATGATTATGATCCAACAGATGAAGCCTTGATTTCCAGTTAATCTTTTTTTCTTTGATTTCTGCTGAGCAACGAAGTCTGTCTTAATCCATCCCCTTAGAAAAAGCTTGACCTCAAGCTTTGTTTTAGGTCTCTTCCACTCCACCCCCTTGAGAAAAAGCTTGACCTCAAGCTGAAACTGGAAAGTCAGGAAATCTTTTGATGAAGTCTTCAGACCATTCCCAGGTGGCATCATCTGCTGTTCCATTCGCCCATTGAACCTGAAAATATACTATAGCAGCATTTCCTCGTTTTGCTAATTTTCTCTCCAATATGGCCACTGGTTCCACCCTGATCTGTAAATTGTCATCTATCTTTGGCAGGGAGCTGCATAACGGGGAAGGTCCCCAGTGCTTCTTCAACTGAGAAATATGGAATACATGGTGAATTCTTGAATGCTCGGGTAACTCCAGCTTGTAAGCCACCTCTCCAACCTTAGCTATAATGGGAAATGGACCAAAATACTTGGCTACAAGCTTCTGACAGTTTCTCTACACTAATGACTGTTGTCTGTAGGGCTGAAGTTTGACATAAACCAGATCTCCAATGTCAAATTGAAGGTCATCTCTATGTCTGTCCCTTTGGCTCTTCATCCTGTCTTGTGCTCTTTTCATGTGGAATTTCAGCATATTGATACACTCTTCCCTGGCTTGCATTTTAGAAATTGATCTTTTTAGAATAACAATACAGTCTCTATAGTTTCGGAAAATGCAATTACAAGAATTGGACATTTGAATTGTGAATTCCTAAATTTAAAATTCACATACACCAAAATATATACAGAACTAGATATTAATTTCCACGCTGAAAATTTCCAACATTACTTGACTTCCAATATCCAAGAAGTGCATTCTCGAAGGAGTTGGAATTTTTGATGAGTGGCTATGTTGAGGAAGACTGACATTTTGCTGAGAAATTCGGACACATCTTCGCCGCACCTGTAAGAGCCGGAACAAGCGCATTGGTCGGCCAGATGTGCAGCTTTTACCTGGTTGCATTTGAGACAAACTAGGTCTTGGAGATGGTAGAGACGCTCTCTTTGTCTTACAATCTGTAGGAGAGAATTCTCCATTACCTCCCGATCATATGGCTGCCCACATTGTGGAACGGCACAACGCCACTCTTGTGACACCAGTGCTGAGTCACGACACAGGTCTAGGTCTCGGCAGTCATTGCAGTAGCTGCTCAAAAAAGTCGGGTATCAGCAAGTGTCTTTTCTAGCATACACTCACTTATGTCTACTTGTATTATTTATTTTTGAAGAACTTAGAGCTGAACAAGGAGTTTCAATGGACATTGATGTGCCGAAACATAAAGCAATTTTTGGTATATGCCTATATAATAATTCGCTTCTAATTGATACCTGCATATGACGTTTGGCAAGACAAATGACAACGACGAATCAATAAACTCAGCTTCCGAAGCAAACTCCCTAACACCCACATATTTTAGAAGATTTTTCCGCATGACCTGCAAATGTTAACATATACCAAAACAGTTTCATTATTTATAATGACCAATCATTTTCCACATGCCAAATCCACGAGTCAGAATACATTGAAGTTCCTCAGACGAAGACAATAAAGATATGGAAATGTATTGCATAGGTTGAGCACAGAAAAATAATCCCTGATTTTTTTGGTCAAAAAAAGATTCATCAAATATCATGCAGTAGTGTTGATATCATGCTAAGCTAGTAAAACTGAATCCACGTGACATGAAGTTTATTAAGGAAAGTTATGACAACTGTGAAAAAAATGGAGAGCTTATTGCAGTTTTCTATTCTAAAGGAAGCTAGTTAATTATTCACGATAAAAAATATCATGTCTGGTATGAAATTCACATTTACCAGAATATCATGCTGAACGTTTTGGTCAAGAGCCAAAACAGCACAAACATGTTTGATGAACTCCAGTGCTGCATCACCTTTGTGTCGATGACCACCGTATTGTAGAGGACCATTAGACAAAGATTGTTCACTGTTGGGTGTTTTCATTTTTTTCATATCCCTAATAATGTCGCCAACAACTTTGAAGAGTTTGTGCGTGAAGTATGAACTGATCTGTTACGCATCGTGCAAGGCTTAGCGAAAATATGATAGTGCTGTGGAGTTATGATTTAACTGAAGCAAAAGTATCCTTGTTCTTACTTGCCCCCTCAAGTATTCTTGCATTTCTGATTCGATGGACTCGGCTGCAGCAGCGGTGATTGAAGGGGTGCATGTGTCCCCATTCTGTATAGAAGCCCTAGCCAGAGTTTGTTCTCTTGCATATTTCCACGGATTGTACATGAACTCAGAAACAAGTAAAACAAAGTGATCCTGGGAAGAAAACAGAGCAAATTTCAACAAAACTGAAATATATGAATTGAACAAAACAGAGTGATCCTTCAGAAAAGGGATTGATTCATGAAGTAGCAGCTTGTTAAACACAAGTCGGTGGCTATCATAGAATTTTTATACACAATTGTAGCTTAAAGATAGGAGAGTATATGCAACTTACTTGGGTTGCCTTCGGTAAGCATTCAGCTATATTCCAGCTTGATACAATGTCCACCGGAGATTCATCCACAGGATCGTTAACAGAATCCCTACTCTCAGACAGTGTAGCTTGTATCCCGCCAAAATTATACTAAAGCAAACATTGAGAATCGGTTAATTATAGAAGCGGACAGCTGTAGAGAGCAGACTGAAAATCATGTGTAGCAACTATAATAGCAAATGAAATACCAGATGATATACTACTTCGTACAGTTTAGGTCTATAATACAGACTCAGGTCCATGAACATGTTATTTCGAACTTGATGCCCGTACTTGCAGTTTATTGCAAATAATTTGTATACCAGCTGAAGCTTCACAGAGCAGCCCTTAACTAAGATTTACAACTTAGCAGTGTCCGATTTATTACATAATTGATTTTCGAAATGCAGAAAATTTTCTGTCACAGCGCATTAGTTGCCATATATGTTACGAAATTATGTTTGTTACTATTTTAGCTGTTTAATTGTTAAGAGAATAATAGATCATTAAATCACCAGCACCAATTTGGTTTTAAATTGCTGTTCAGTTACTTTAGTGGTCAGGTATAACAGGACTTGCTCAGTGTAAGCGCAAATCTCAAGGAATCAAAGGTACCTCCCAAACAAATACAATTAACAGGGAACACCACGACCAACCTGATCCATAAAAAGCAAGGAATGCCAGAAATGCTGTGGTTCGAGCTCAATCCATTCAAATAGATCTCTGGTGACCAGAACAAAAAGTAAGTGGAACGAAAAAGTAAGATTTGAAAGGTTAATGAGAAAATAGTAACAAACTTCAACCTTGTTTGGAGGGCCCTTAGCACACTATCACAATAAGCTTTTGCTGCAGGTAAATCAGATTTTCCAGTGTCTAAAATAATCTTTGAAAAGTTTGCAAACACTATAGTGGCTCCCAATTTACGGAACTCTGCTAGCAACAGAGCAAAAACCTTCTGCATAACCTGCATAGTTGAAACTGTCATCAAAAGAGAGCAAGCAAACACGCTTTGCAAGTCCACAAAATCATATTTCACACTCTGATACCTTGTGAAGGAGACGATGAAGAGCTGGATCATGTAGTTTTGACTGTGGACTGTAAGAATGTTGGGAAAGAATATAATCAATTTTGATTTCAAAGTATTCATAACCAGAGTAGGGGCAGAAAATACAAACCTGCATAGCCATCGATAAAGATGTTGCAATATTGCATCTGCAAATACATTTCCAGATGTAACAGCGTCTGTGAGGCACCTTTGGATCAGTTGTTTCAAAACACGAAATGCAGAAGCACAAGAGGTCGCTTCATCGAAGCCACACTGCTCTTTCGGTGCATGTGGTGCAGCATTTGTATCCATGTCTAACCCAAAAAGGGCTCCTCCTTCCAATTCATTCACTTGATTACTTTTCAAAAGAGCATCCACAGCAAGATGATGAATCTATGAAAAAAAGTGTTCATTCTTGATCACATATTTGGTTACAGATGAAACACAACTATATGCGCACCCATACACAGTTAAAAAAAAGTGCAATTTTCACCTTCAATTCAACTGTCACCTTTCTGTATGCCCCAGGATATGTAAGAATGGGCTGTTGGACCTGATTAGTGCAAAATAACTAATTACTACACCAATAAAATTGTAAGTGCTTAAGTAACATAAACCAAAGGCCTAATGCAAACTGACATTCCTGACACGTATTAGGAAAGTAAAAATCACGTGAAATTGGTAATCAATGTTGAAAATATGTATAAACATGTTATGCCTTTAAAAAACTGACCTCATCCACATAACATGCATCTTCCTCGTTTATCCCTCCAAGGTCTGGAATACCATCATCAGATATCCAGAGTATCTGGAGATATACACAGAAATACCAAGAAGTTAGACTTGTGGGGATCAAAACATATATAAGATTCAACAAAAACAAATTTATTATCACCTGTTGCTGATCGCGTAATGCTCTTGACAAAAACACGTCTGATGTATAAATAAGCCAGTCAAGTTCAAAATTCCCCAATGGTACCTGATCATACAATTATAATTAGAAACCCAAGTGTACCATGCACAGTGGAAGCAAGCTGAGGGAAAAAGCAAGTATACATGGGCATATCGAGAGAGGGATATTCTTTCATCCAACCATTGAGATGAGGATGCACACCGCTGCATTCCAACTTTTGCAGCTGCTGTTTGCCACCCAAGAGCCTACAAATTGAGAATAGGGTTAGATGATACTCCAATTCATCAATAAGGTATCAGAATACTAGTAAAGTAAATTTACTACCTGGTACTGACTATCACGAGCGTTGGAAGGGATGGTCACACAAGGGAAGTCGTCTAAAGCCCGTACACTTGACTTTAACATCTGAATGTTAGGACATTCGATAACAGCAACTGCCGGTCCTTGATGTTGGTTCCTGTCAAATTTTACAGCCAGTCGTGAAAAGATAAACACAATGGACAGTCAGGTACAATATTACTAGAGACATTCATCTTAGATGGCCTCTTCAATATTTCAGTATTGATAATCAGCAGTTCAAGACAAACAACACACCTTTGATCGTTTATTGTTCTATGGATTGCTTTTTCTGCATCTACAGCATATCCCACATAGTCAACCTGAGAAATAAAATACAGGGCTACTTGATTTGTAAAACACATTGTAGACAAAATCTTTATCCAGCCTATTAGAGACATAGAATTCACCTTGAATATTATGTCACTTTTTGAAGCAGGATTGAGTGAAAGTGCCTTGCACGCTTCGCGGAATTGTTTTTCGAGAAGAGTTGGAGTTAATTCTTTATTTTGGTAAGGGTTGATGACCTCAACAGTAACTGTTCTTGATGCAGGGAAGTAGCATACATATATACCTCGACCTTCAGATGTACTGGGAAAAACTCACCACTATCAGGCTACTAAATATATTTCGAAATATATAAGAAAATACAGAAAATTTCAAGCTTGAACTATCAGACCGAAAAAACCTGCCACAAGTGATGTGGAAAACTGATGCATAACATAGCAAAATTAGTTGTAAATCTGAAATATTTAAAACTGAAAACTAATTGCAACTGAATATCATGAAGACCTCTAACAAGAAGAAGAAAAATTTCCTTAAAGAAACAATATACACAAAATTGATAGTTAAAAAACAAGAAATATTGAATGGGCATCAGTCAACTAGTTGGAAGTACTATGTATGATCAAATCCAGTAAACAGAGACACGAGTCTTCACTGCAAGATAACTTGGCTAAACATTGCAATTAATAATTGAAGCAGCAATGTAGAATCAATAACTGTTTTTTACTAAAACGGTTAAGCTTGCAGGACTTTACCTATGATAGAGGTAAAAGTAAGAGATCGACTTTTCCAAATAAGAACACTCTGTTGTCGTTTTCATGTTCAATTCAGACAAACTCCAGCTGTCCTGAGTGTTCCTTTTCTTGGCAGTTTTATCCACTTTACAGACGCATCCAATTTGGATTATAGCATGAAACTCCAAGGGAATCTTTGTTTCATAAATTCCCTGATAGAGGGGCACAAAGTTGATCGAAACAAAATTTATGTGTGTGAATTTAAGCCAAAAGAAAGGTACATATAGGCATTCTGTTGCCACGAAAATATTGACATCCTCAGGAGGATATTTGTTGTACTGAACAGATTGTAGTTTGCTCAAGTAGCGATGGAATCTCTAATTCAACACTAGGCACAATTTCTTATATTTTGAAGCTATAAATGGTTGATTAGAAAAGGAAACATAAGAGTGAAGTGATTCCTTGTCGAACTCATGCATGCCTTACATGTTGAGAATTCAAATCAGAAGGAATTGACACCTTACCTCAACTTCTGGATCAGCAAGTTGAGCTGCAAATCTCTTACTTTCTGCTTTGAATTGATCTTCTTCAGTCACTATCTATTTGAATTCAAATAGTATAAAAAGGAATATGTCAGACAGTTTTATAATTAATTTTCATTATTTAAAGTCTATATAGAGTGTAGGCACCTCAATCAGATTGTAACTGCTGCGCCCATGAGGTAAAACCTTATTTACACGCCTACCAGGAAATTCTTCTGTTATAGGTGCTTTGGAGTTGAGGTAAAAGACACGAGGGACGCTAATTGGAATTTTCAGCATAACTCCATCTACAACAACCCATGCATAGAATTGACCTGGATGTGAACTAGGAACCAGTTGTATTATCTGGAACAACGAAGGCAGGGTTCCAAGATCAATATCATTGGCGACTGTCTAAGGAATGTCCCATTTTCATCATAATTGTACTCACCTCCCAATGGTGCCGCATAAGAGTTATCTCATGTCTTTTGAAAAATGAATTAACACCACTCTTGACATGAGCTTGCACAGGATTAAACAGACTAGAAGGAAACCCAGTAGCGTCATTGTCTGAATTTGATGTCCTTGTGCTGCTCAATCTGACACCAAAACCAGTAAAACAAGAAAAGTAAACAAACCATCAACCAAGCAAGCTCTAAGATACCACCTCTCTCTCTGGAAGGATGCGATAAAATGCATATGTTAGCTTTCATAACACAACTTTGTGCGTAACATTTAATCCTTGCTGTATAATCACATGAAACTGAAGGAGCAATGCTCAATAAAAAAGGAAGACAGAAAACAACAACTAGCAATCCTTATACTTAAGCAGAGGGACACTGAGTACCACATTTAAAATGCATTGATCATGCCAACCCACATTTCAGATAACATGATACCTTTGCCTCTTTCTTTTATCTCTAGTATCTTTCCACTTCCTCTTCTTCATCTCTAGCCATCCATGGTAATCAACATTCTTGTCAATGTCATCAGTGAGTGCAATCTGGTTCTGAACCATTATGGGATGCTGCAAACTTCCCTTACAACTAGCTTTGTCAGTTCCATTATTTGATTCAGGTGCGCTCTTCATTGGACGTTTTCCACTTAACACTTCAAACGAGCGAACAATAGGTCTTGGTCCAGTTTTAGCAATTTTCTCATTTTGAAAATCTTCCATGTCCCCAATGTTTACATGACCAAGCACATCTTTGGAATTATTATCGGGCACATTCTCCTTGTCCACTGAGGCAAATATATCAACTAATTTTCGTTGACGAAATTTATCCTCTTTCTCACGAACTTTCTTATGCAGCCAGTCGGGATGCATAACCCTTGGGACAGGATTGACAACCTGAGAAACTCAACTTCAGGTGGAAAGAAATACAAAAGCCAGAAACACAACCGAATAATCAAGTAATTACAAATAAGACCTTTTGCATTGCAGCAGGGATGGTAATAATTTTCTGGATTGTCGAACTAAGTCGTTGCCTATAATACGACCAGTCAATAATTGATCGAATACCAACATCAGCGGAGACCTTGCACCATTTCCGCAAATAAACCTTCATTATATCTGTAAAAGTATATAACTTCTTAGCATTAAGTAAAGTAAAAAATTAGTGTTGGTTCAAAGAACTTACCAGGATCTGTTCCAAATATTTCAACCGGGACTGCTCTCTCACTCACAGGTGTTCCCTGATTGAATCACTCAGTAGCATATATTAGATTGTGCAGAAGTGTCCAGGACAAAAGGTAAAAAAAGGACCAAGAGTATTCCATGAGTTCTATGAAACAGTAATGTTGTATCAGTTGAGTTAAAGAAGTATGAAAGACAGCTACAATTTCATGTTGGATCTGAAAGTGAGCTTACCCTTGGTTCGCATGCAACTATATATTGACAACGCAATCCCTTATCTCTAACCATCCCCTCGCCCAGAAAATCAGCAAGACGTTTTGCTGTGGTTACTGCACATGACTTTTGTTGGCCATACTCTACCAAGGACTTGCTCATCGTGCTTGATTCAGAAATGTAATCAAGCAATTCACTATCAGCAATATCCCTCCCTTGACTCTGAAAATTGTATATACAAATCATGAATATCCGTGAATCCAACCAGGGACTTCTGAACTACAACTGCAAGTCTTCACATGTAGAAAATGGAAATCGAAGCAAAATGAATTAATGTGTATATATGAAACGCCCATCATCTAAGTAGCATACATCAAGCAAATCAAGCCACCGGTTTGCGATGGATGCAACAGATGCATAACATTCTTCCAAGGTTGAGCCATGGAGAAACTTGTCGAAGAGCTCAGCCTGCAGAAAATGGCATCCGCGTTTGTGAGAAGAGGCATTCAGGGCAAACAATAGGAATCAATTTGACGGGATAGACTATCAGATCAATGTAAATCAGATTGAGAGGACTAAATTCTCAAGGACTTCTTTTATTTTATTGATCAACCATAGATAATAAACAAAACGTTTCACTGCAAGCAAAAATATAGCATCAAGTGCAAGCACTAGTAATGATACCCTGTAAATCATATCTTGATATAATTCATACACAGTTCATTCATTAGGTCCATGACTTCTGAATTTACCAATAATTAAGTAACATCACATGGATAATTTTGTAAAAGCTAACTTGTTTTATTGCTATTGTGACAACTAGAACATGAATTGAGTTAATTATGCTCTAAAAATGTCATATATATACAAGTGAGGTAATAGCCATTATGAAATCACAATGGTCAGTGAGAGCTTATTAAAGGCACAAATGATAACCTGGAAAACCTTGATCAGCTTCAATTCCCCTCTGCGCTTGATTTCAAAACCTTTCAGCTCAGCAAGTGTGCCATCGTCATTGAAAACAGCATAACGCTTCTTTATTAAAATTCCTTCTTCCTTGGAAGCTGGAATTATCATTGCCTTCAGGGAAAATTTACGTTATAAAATGAAATCATACACATGTTCTAGCAACAATGAAATGATGTAACTTCCCGATATACCTTATATGGTCCGTCCACTTCAAATTCAATGGAACATTCACTGTGAATTGAGTAGGTTTTATTTACAGGGTCTTTGAGAGTCTATTTAGAAAATGTAGAGAATGATCAGCACAGATTTCACAAGCAACCAAAGAGCTATTTAAATAAGGAAAAAAAGAAAGATGCTCTGGATACAATTACATACGACTGAAAATAAAGGCATAAAAGAGTCGTTTATTTAACCTGATATTGATCGTTGGTATTGTTTATTGCAACATCAACATTAAGCATAACACAAGGATACGAGATGGTCAGCTTCTTTGAATCTCTAAAAATCATGATAAGCATCAGTTAGCGTCTTGAAAACTATTGCATTATTAGAATATGGTTAGCTATGAAGACAACTTTCTCAGGGGCTCATAATTATGACATATTCAATACTCGTCCTCTAAATTGCAAATGTTGACCAGTACCTTGTTCTTAATGTATAATTCTCAGGGAATGATCCAGGAAGGCAGCACCAGATGCCGTCTGTGTCCAGTTCTAATGGTTTGCCAACTTTTTCAATCAACAATCGAGCATTCTGGATAATTTTGGCTCCAGTGTATGTAACTACACCAGCCATTTCCATTGAGTACCATCTTGCACCTCTTAAGGAGAAAATAAGCAATGTTCATAACAGTGACACTACAATCACCCTATTAATGAAACAAATATGTTGGGCATACTTTCGCATGACGTATCCATAAAAAGAGTTCAGAATGCACTTGTGAGCAAGTTGCAATGAGTCGTAAAGAACCACCATATCCTGAAAATTCCATCAAACAGAACTATTAATCATATATAAATTTTATTTATTTCAATAAAATAATAGAATATAAAAACTAAAAAATGTTACTTGAGCTTCTTGGATCATTATGGAATTTCCTGTACCCTTTGCTTCTGACAGTTTCCCCTTCCATAACTTGTTGAGACCTTTGTATTCATATCTTCTATCTCGAAAGCTGTACCAATGCACTTTGGTGGTAAGTGATAAATTTTATGTCTGCCTATATGGTGGATGTGTATGTACACATGAGAGACGATATTTTTATAAAGACGAGTCAGGTACTAAATGCTTTAAAATGTGGACATATAAAAAGGAGTTGCACAAAGTGGCAACCAAATAGAGGGCCTCAAAAACCCCTGACATCTTGTACAAAACAAAAATGCCAAGATTTACATTAAATGCATAGCATACCGCAACACTCTCTTACCTGCGAACTGTATCAACGTAAAATGAATTTTCTCGCATACATATCCCAGCTTCTCGAATCTCAGTGACTGGTTTGTCGAGTACTCGTTTGTATGCCTACAGAAAAATCACTCTACTGGTTACAATAAGAGTTGCCAAGAAAAAACTGGATACAAAAAGCATACCTTTTGGGAATATTTCTTGAGACGGTCTTTCAGTTTGACTTCTTGTTCAGCCTTAGGTAATTCAAGAAAAGATTTTAACAGCTGGCCATCGGAACTGTAAACAATCTCAGACTCAAGTTGCCGCTTCAAGTGGAGATAGTCACTGGTAATCATTGAAATGAAGTTTCCATAACTGAGTCAGCCAAAGTTCACTACCATTATGCATGACTTGCATGGATAAGTATGTATAGAACCTTTTCTTTGCCATATAAGTTTCCCCGCGCCAGACCCATTCAAGCTTACGGAGACAAGTTTTTCCTGGTCGATTGAAATCGCAGGCAGTACAGACCTCATCAGAAACTATTGAAGGAGGCTGATCACACAGCAACAAAGTTAAATTATAACTGATCAGAACTGAAGTTTTGAGAAATATTGCCAGTATCTAAAACAAGAAGTCGCACTTAACCAATTCAATTACACTTGCCCAAAGTGTTAAATTATTGTTAGACACTATCTAAATCTGAAAATTTTACCTTACTAGACAGTGAGACACACAAATGGTGAGTCAGTGAGAACATAGCCAAATAATCATGTTAGATTGAACAATCTTGTTTGATGATAGCTGGACGGTATGTTTAACATCTTAAGATATCAAAGCATGTCAAAACATCAATGTCTCTCCAAAGTTTGGGTAACTTTCAGTTATAAATGTTACACATAACAAAACAATGGTTTAACGATCAGAACCCACTGACTAGGAACTTTATGATCATAATTAAGCATGTGCGGAGGTGATGATATTCATACTTTGGTCTCCAGTCACTGTTGCTCCTATCATTCAAAGTACAATGCTCGAGAAAAGAATACAAATTGTGATTTTTGCGTATTGATCTTTTATGCATCATGGTGGTGTATGACAGTGAAGTTAGAAGCCTAAAATTTTGCATTTTCCATGGATATAAAGCCGCGAGTAATACAATACCTGGAGCCGGTTAGTCAAAATTATGTTAGGATACATTGCAGCCACATCTAAATGGTAAATCAAGGGGGGCTCTTCACGCATCGGTTGTTCTTGTAACTTTTCAAGCTGAAAGACAAAAAAATATCAAAATTTCTGAAATGAGCTGCCAGCAGGACACATGTAAAATTTATTGTTCTTATAAAAGCTTTCTTTCTGTCATGAAAGGTTAAAAGTTGTAGGGCTATACTTAGAAGTAGTCGCAACAAATTCAGAGCATGAGCAGCAATCAGGTGTACATTCTGACATGTTATGGATGAAAGTAAATGTACCTTTTCCCTAATACAGCTTTTTACTTCATCGTAATTGATAACTGAATCCAATTCCATCTTGCCTTCCACTCTTATTGCATATTGCAGGTCTCGGTCAAGATTTGTAATGAGTTGCTGAAAACCAGTGTGATTTTAGTTGAGGAAGCTTTGTGAATTGATAATGATTATGGATGAGCCATGCATACCTCAAATGCCGATGAATCAAGCTTGAAATTAGTAGGCAGATCAGATCTGAATACACCACTTTCTAAGCATTCAACATGCCCACCTATATATGTCTCGCTCTCCAAAAGGCGATTATTGTAAAACTTCTCTGAATCCGATTGATGCTTATTAGGACAAATAACATTAGCCTTGTATGCCTATAATGACAGAAATTAGAATCTTCACCGGTACATATTCTTAATGAGAAAAGAAAAAAGTCTGGCTATTATATGATTAAGTTGGGAAAACAACTCATAATTCAGAATCATTCCCACCTCAACCATTAGAAGCATCTCACAAAGTGTCCCACTTCCTTTCCGTAAAACCTCATCTGGGGGCATAGGTATTATGGTTGCCAACGAGAAAATGAAGGGATGCACATATGTCATATACAAGTAGTAAGTGGCAACAGCATCAGAAACAGAATATGAAGCCATCATCTGAAATAAATATTCGAAGCAGATAAAAAATCAGTAAAACCCAAATAAAAGTTATAAGCATATAATAAATAACGTGTTTGATAAGGATAAATAAACTTGGCAGCTGTAGGAAGCATCAATTAAAATGCCATAAAGTGAGATGATGGGGACTCGTATCATAAACACTTGAATAAAATCGTATCATAAACATTTGCCGAAAACCATTTTGATTAATCTGGTCCTTACACACAGTGTTCTCAAAAGTCCCCTCCTTAAATATTCACAAATCTAGCAAACTGTTTGAATATGCTTAGAGTCATACCTGAGGTTTTTCCTTAGCAAAGAGAACCATCTCCTCGGGGTTTACTTCCAGCGGATCATAACCTAACTTGGCTTTTGTCACAGCCTAAAAAATTATGACCAGAACTCTTTCAGCACATGCCTCATCCTTTGTAAAAAAGGTAAGATGCAGATGCCATGTTGTCACAAGAACTAAAACAGAATTTTGTCACAGGTAAGCTACCTTTGTGAGAAGTAACTAGGTATCTTATGTGTTAGGCAACAAAACTTCCATGTCTAATAAGGAACACTTTGAGCATAAACCAAATTTCAAGAAAGTCACTAACTCCTCAAAAAACAAAGCAAACAAATTTGAAAGGTTTTTTGTTTGTGTACCTTTAAGCCTTGACTTCCTTGAGGGAGATAACTATCACGTTTGACCCAAGCAAAACAGTCCAAGTGGCAGGCAAACTTAGCTCGACACTCGCCTTGATTCTGGTCACATTGGAATCCCAACTCCTGCAATCCCCAAGTGAATGTTAATAGTTCAACAAATAAATAAAAAAGAATGAACATCAATATCAGCAAAAATCACGGTCATCAAAGCTCAAACTGTGTTCTGGATCAATGAAATAACCTTTTTCCTATATTTTTACGTCTTTTGTACAATTTGAATCATGCGGATAACTATAAATGGATTAACATACGTCACTCATCTTAAGCCCATGATGGGCTGCTCGTCTCTCCAGAAAGGGCCAATCAAAGAAATCACCGTTATATGTCACGTATATACCGGGCTTCACCTCTTGCATGTGTGCAAACCATTGTTTAATAAGATCTTCCTGCCGCACAATAATGTCATAGGACTATTGACCTTCAACAAAATAGCAAAGCAAGAAAATGATTTGACTCAAAGCATACCTCATTTTTCACATTCTTTACTTTGAAACATCCTTCATACTCGGGTTTAGGGGTGTACTCCAAATCTTCTATATCTTCCCCAACACACTACAAAAGAAAATGATAGCAAACTTACAACTTCGACTTTAAGTAACTGTGATGCTTCCCAGCTTGTGCGAAAATGTTGATAGTATGTTGAAATATGCAAATGCTGGCACAAGCCAGATGTCATCTTTGGACGCTAATAAAAATAATAAAAAATAGTACGCACTTCTCTGTTAATTATAAGGTATCCTTGTCCATCAACCATGTAGGATATCATATAAACCATATCATATTCTGCATCTGGAAATTTCAAAGGAAGCTTTGTGGTTTCAATATCAAAGGCACAAACGTGAACTTCTGCACGTTGTAGAAGATCTGTTCGCTTCTCAAGAACAACTCCGGAACTGGATATTCCAACATCATACCATTGCCCGGACCTTACATCTGAAATACAAGCCCAATGCCAAACAGAGTGAGATAGAGTGATTTGGTATCAGAGAGGGACCTCAGAGACTACCCAATGAAAGTGATATTCACCTTTGTCAATGGCAAAGCGGACGTGGTAGGGAACATCGTACTCGCGTAGATCAACTATGCATTCAATAAAATCCTGAGCCCTTTGATTGCTGCAATGAAATTCAAATATGCTCATTGTAGGCATATACAAAACACCGATGTAATGGACATGTAGATGTTCGTTTCAAAACGAGACAAGAAATCAATGAATTAACTAATTTAGAAGCCAAGAAGTGAGCATTAAATCAAATGATGCATAATGTATGCAAAAAAATTATCCTTACTTTCTACCAGAGAGAATAGACTCATAAGCTTCTGCAGCGACTAACTTGGCTTGATTTCTTTCAACAATGCGCATTAAATCATTCCTCACATGCATCAATTGCTGGACACTGTCGAATGATATCTTTAAATAAGTTTTGTGCAGACCGGACAGATGGTTTTTCTGAAATAACCAATCAAGTGTACATTAAATTTATGTTATGGTTGCATTTGTAGTCAATATTACAGAAAAAAAAATTTCTCTAAGATACATAGGCAATGGTTTACCAGATTGAGATCCTCTTTTTCAACAATTTCTATATCAGCAATCTCATTTTCATAGCGGCGCCGCAGGTATGGCTCAACATCCATTTCCATATTTTCCTGCAAAGAATAAACAGCTTAGAAACGTTTATGATTTTAACCTAGGCCACAGTTATCGAAAGAAACCAAAACAAAATGGGTTACAAAGTTAACAAAGTAATCACCTTGGTTGCTGCATAAAAGTAAGGCCGAAACTTGTATTTTGATTTGAAAGAGGATCCATCCTAGTTGAACAAAGGAAATGGCTTCAAATACTAAAAACAATAAGACTAATTTCCGCTTTCTTGTTTCAGCGGATACGATGAGCAGGTAACTAAAGCCTACAACAATCCCATATTTCATTAAACATCAATATGAATCCAAGAATATCAATAGTCATTACCTGAGAAACGAAATACAGATCAACACAGCTGTACACCTTCCTAGTATCTTGATCCTCCCATGATGACTGCAATTAAAACATCACAATCACATAGCTGAACTCTGACTTGCTTCAGTTTCAGTTAACATCATCAAGCCACCAAAAAACAACAAAATCGATTACAAAATAACTCACAACTTAACCTCCACCAAAATCAAGTTCATTCGCCAAATTCAATTACCTAAACCATTCAATAACAATATAAAATTCAAAAAGAATGAAACCCGGCGATTAACCTACCGAAGAAAACGTGAGCAGCCATCCGAGCCTCTTCTCTCCTTCTTCAAACACATCAAACCCTAATCTTGCTTCCCGCTCTTCCTCAGCAGTTCGGATGAGCTTCTGCTTCTTACTACCCCTGAAATCCCTCCGATCCCGTCTCCGGAAATCGCCACTCATCCTCTCCAAATCCCTAAAGTCGAATCGCCGGAAATCGACTCCTCAATGGCTTCCAGCGGTGAGATTCGCGTCAAGTAGACGCGCGGAAGCCGACACAAGACCACCAAAACCCTTCCTCGTTTTCCCGCGCTTTTTTTCTGAAATGTATTTTTTTCCAATGGGCCGGGTCGAACTACTAAGCTTTTTTAGCAGCCCATTCTGAAAGTGGGCTTTATAAATTTTTACTGGGCTTATCTACCGGCCCATTTTATTCGAATTATGGAAATATCAAAATGAGGAAGGTTTTTTCACTAATTACAATTCAACCCACCCATTGAACCCGACCCGACCAGATCAGCCATTGAGGATCAGAGCTTAGCTTATGACCATTCCAACCTTCCAGGAAGCCGCAAGATGAGAGCTTTCCACCATAAGCACTTCGGAGTCTCCTCAATTCATCAAAATTTACCATTTTGCCATCGACCCCATTTCCAATTCGCATTAACTTCGCAGTTTCTCTCTCTTGCCCGACCTCGTCCATCCCCAAATTCTCGCCGAGGGCTGTGTTGTGTGAATCAGATTGGTTACAAAGCAATCAGACCTTCGATTTCAGCTTCAATGGCGGACACGGGGACGCAAGCCAAACCCTTTTCTGTGCTGTTTGTCTGCTTGGGGAATATCTGCCGGAGTCCTGCTGCAGAGGGCGTGTTTACAGATTTGGTCAAGAAGCGGGGATTGGACCCCAAGTTCCACATCGATTCCGCTGGAACGATCGGCTACCATGAGGTTAGGGTTAGGGTTAGTGTATGCTGGGTGTTTGATGAAATGTCTGAGTGAATGAATTAGGGTCTGATAATGTTGAATGTTGTGGTTTGGATAGGGGAATCCAGCTGATCCTCGGATGAGGGCCGCATCGCAGAAACGAGGGATTGCTGTGACGTCACTCTCAAGGCCAATTCGCGCATCGGATTTTCTTGATTTTGATCTGATTCTCGCAATGGACAAGCAAAACAAAGGTTGGGTTGAAGGCTAAAGTTAACACCTTGTAGGCTCGCCTCTTTCAGGTCATGTTGGTTGATCGTAACGACGAGTTTGGTTTTGGTTTCAGAGGATATATTGGAAGCTTTTGAGAGATGGATGTTTAGAGATAACTTACCTGCGGATGGGCACAAGAAGGCGAGTAGTTTCGATATTAAAACGGTGGCTAGTCTGTGCTTGTTAGGACTTATGTATGGCTAAATGTAGTTTATGTGGTGCTCATGCAGGTCAAGTTGATGTGTTCTTATTGTAAGCGGCATAAGGAAACTGAAGTCCCTGATCCTTATTATGGTGGATCTAAGGGCTTTGAGAAGGTTTGTTTGCAATTAATTTATCGGCATTGAGAAAAAATCAATTTCCTTACAATTTCTTTTGCTATGTGGCCACTCGGGTTCCTACAAAGTTACTTGCTTGCTTGATCTATATTGCGAACTGCCTTTGCTTTATGTTGAAGTGGTACTCGGCAGTCATGTTATTAAATCTTCATACTTCTCAACACATCTGCCAGTTGCTATGATTTTGCAACCACGTTAAGGACCTTTATTTCTTAAAGGAGGTCGCTTGACGATGTTTTGATGATTGAATTAACTTTACCAGGACATGAATCTGCATATAAGTTTTTAACATAAAACCGCTACGGTTAATTTATGTGTATGGATACTGAGCTCTATTTTGTCCATAGAGAGCATAACAGTAAATTAAACCTATTATATGAGTCTGCTATCATCTTTACCTGATCAGCTCACTTGGTGCTTTATTTTCCATGATAGGTTCTGGACATACTTGAAGATGCTTGTGAGTCGCTATTAGACAGCATTTTAGTTGAGAACAGTCAACTGCTGGGGTGACGGCAAATCCCTGAAAGCGACATCCCCATTGATGTTATTCAAATGATCAAGTATGTAAAAGCACACTGAAAACCTCTTTGCATTGAGTATGTAAAATTGTGCCATTCAGCTACATATGATTGACACTCGCATTTGTGACACAATATGAAATTTAGGAACTTTTTTGCAAAGTGCAAAGGCAAACAGTTCCATGAAATTCAAGCGAAAAATCTGAAACGCTGGCTGTGACTGCTCCGTGTTATAAAAGCGAATTAGAAGCCAAACCTAGGCACCAGGCGTGAGAGTGCACTGGGGAGAATTTGCAGCAAGGAGTTTCTTTCTGCTCTTAATGAAGGACCATTTCTTGATTTGAGAGTCCAGTTTGGGCAGATCCTCTACAAATCCAAAGTAACCATATAGGATATCTTGCGTTGAATTATGCGATTCTTCAGAACTATCAAATCCACCATTAGGAGCAATGTGTTGAAACTCTGCTCGTCCATGTTTGTTCTTGGCATATAATATATGGAGCTCTTCGGCCGCTTGAAGCCCTGAAAGAGTGGCACTGAACCTCACCACAATGATACCCTGGTCATTCCCAAGATGCAACTTGTAGTTGTTTCTACCAAAACCTTCACCTGCAATAAGAAGCAAACATGAAAAACCAGAGAATATAATGACAGACGCATCAAAGAGAAATAAATGCTGCCACAGCTACCCATCCTTCCTCCGAGTAGAAGGCATTTATGCATGAGTGTGACAAATACAGATTACACTGACAATCAAAAATGTCAAGAAAGAATCCTCTCCGCAAGGTTCACAATTTTAATGAAGAAAACACATTTAATAATTTATCCATTGTAGTTTGGTAGTTTTTTTTTTTAATAAGAGGTGATATATTTCAAAAGAGGGAAGAATACAAACAAACTAAACTAGCCAGAAACAACTGCCATTGTAATTTGAAAGTTTCACTTACCTTCAAGGACAGATTCAAGCTTTCCAATAGTAATGATCTTTTGCTTTGGTAAATCCTTGTTTCTGACCAAACTATTGTGCACAATAACAACGGGTGGCCAAATTATGAGATCCCCCTTAAGGGCCAAATGTTCAGATTCTGGCAACATTAGGTGACTGATCGGATTGTTTGGGGCCACAAAACTATTCCACCCCATCAACACACAAAGTGCTTTATGTAACCCCAAATGCTGAGCCCTCGTAGGCATGTTGACATAACTAAAAGCATGTTTAGCCAAGCTATGTGTATCTTTGAACTCCCTGGAACTACCGTGCCAAATCAGACACAGCAATAAGATGAAGGTTTTCCATAAGAACCACATTAACACAAATACCAAAACAGAAGAAAAATGATAAACAATATTCTTCTTTAGTCAAGCATTGAAAAGATGACGAAAAAAACTATTGTTAAGGTGTATGATTCTCTTAAAATATAAAGAAATCATGTTAAGAAGCTAGGATTCTGTGTCATAAAAAAACGGGAACCAAAATAATAGCAAAATACTTCAAATGTGATCCCTATTTAGAACGTATAATGAAAAATCAGCAACACCTACCAGTAACAAATTAGGCATATCTCAAAGCATTCTCATTAATTTATATCAACAAAACATAGCCATCAATCCCAAGCTCTAATGGCACTGGTTATCACAGTAGAGCAATACATTTGGCATCCACTAATTCATATTTCATAGCATAAAGTAGTGGTAAACCTTATCGGAGCACTAATTGTGACAGCGCATATAGCTTAGCCTTTTTCCAATCAAGCTTCTATCTTTGCATAATAGTCAATCTAATTCTTTCAATGCATTCAAGTTTTAAGAAAGTTTGGGTAGTAATTAGAGATATTGAACTTAGGAGTTCAGACAGCTCTGGTTAACAAATGGGTGACAGGTGTAGGAGATCATTAAGAAGTACGGGTTCAAATGAGCATATTGACATATGATCTTGGAGAAAAGCAAAGTTAAATGATTTAAGCCGATAAAGTAAGTGATAAAAAACTGACCTGCCACATATACTGCATCTTAAACTTTCATATTTATCAAGCTCCATGTATTTTCTTTGTTGTGCAGAGCTTTCAAAAAGGTGCTTGGCAAACTCCAGAAATGCACGATGCACATGTTCCTTAAATTTCTCAGAATCTTCATCAAATTTACCCATTCCAGAAATTACCTTACACATGGAGGGGTTTGAACTGTGACCTTGGTGATGTTCAAAATTAGATAATTTGTTCTTTTTAGACAAACCAAAATCAGTAATCTGGGGACCTGATCTTAACCGCTTTTTAATACCCCTAATGGCAGAATCAGTTGGTTTGCCTAGCCGTTTTTGCATCCTTAACGGTAACTTCTCAAATGGTAATGGGCAGTCAAAGTCTATTGTGTTATCTAATGCCTCGTCACCAACTCCTGTGATGTCCTTGTTTTGTATGTGCACAGACCTTCTAATAAGCATTTGACACTGCACATCTCGCCTAGAATGATATTCAATTTCATCATCTCTTTCCCCCAGCTGTTCATATCCGTCTTCCTGATTATTGCAATAAGTCTTATCAATGGTGAAACTATTATCCTGTCTGTATCTACCTCTGAGTAGTGCTCTTGTGTTTCCTTGTAGACTGCAGTCACTATATGAGGTGTTATGAAAGTATCCTGGCTTCACAATGTTGCTTTGTGTTATGTCAATATAAAAATCTTCATCCTTAAAGAAGTCATGATCATCGTCTAACTGAGCAAACTTGTTTTGTTGAACTTCGTAAGTTTCATTTTTCCTTTCTTCAAGGTAATGAGCTTTAGTTTTGACCTCATGAGGTGCCATATTCTGACTTATAGCCTCCAAATTTTGATCCAGATGGCGTGGAGCTATACTGTCATGAGAGTGAATGTGAAAATCTAGTTCTTGTGAACTTCGGTGATGCCTTCGTAACTTGCAACTTTTCAATTTATGTTCACGAGAATTCCCATAGCCATCCGCTCCACCCACGACATTAACCCAAAGCCTATCTCGGGGGCCATAGTCCTCCAAAGTATTAGACATTTTTCTGGGAAGATCAAGAGAGCTCAAAGTGCACAAACTTCGAACACCTTCAACATGGAAGCAGTTCTGATCACTGCAATATGCCTCTTTTTGGCAACAGGGAGCACAGTCATCTTGATTTATGCCATAAAGATGCAACTCTTTCAATCTCATGGATGACTCATGTTGTGGTTTAGGGAGCGGTCCGGCAAATGATTTAGCCACATGATCTCTTGCATGTGAAACTGACATGGGTGGCAAGGTCTTGGATTCAAGTTCAGGTGGAGATAGCATCACATGACGAAAGCCATCATTAAGTAACCGAGGTCCATCATCTTCATTGAAATATTCTTTTCTTCCAGTCCTTAGTTCAGCAGCTTGCTTTGACGTCAAGGCTTGGTCTCTATCTGGACTTGCACAGACCATTGATTGTGGTGTCAAAGTCTTAGATTTAGATTGAGGAGATGGCATCATATAGCGATGATCATAATCTGAATGGATCATTGACGCATCATCTTTGTGGAAATATTTTCTTTTTCCTATGTTTTGGGTAGCAGGTAGGGTGTATTCTCTATCTTCACTTTCATTGCCTGTGGAAAGAGGTCTCCCAGCATTATACCGTGATAGGTACGGTGAAGAAATCACATGAGGTAGGCCATTATCTGAACTGATCACCGCTCCTTCCTCTCCAACAAAACATTTTCCGCTTTTTGTTTTTTCTTCAGCATAATTCTCTTTCATTGACATTTGTTCTCTATACTCACTTGGTTTGCTTATACAAAATGATGGACTTCTGGACTGAGTTTGATATGGAGGAGACATAGAGAGAGGAATATAATTTGACTCGAAACATGGACCAATGTCTTCTTTGAAATACTTTCCTATTTCTACTTTCTCTGCAAGAGGTTTCTCTCCAGCTTCAATTAAATTTCCAGAAGATGGAGGCCTTGAAAACCTATAGTGAGATGGAGAAGGTCCCGTATGGCAGGGACCCTTATCTGAAAAAAAGATATGTCTATCCTCTTCATGTAAATATTTCTCTCCTCTTGTTATCTCGTCCTCTTGCTGTCCTTCAGTTTGCATGGTTCCTATATCGCAAAGACCCGCATTTTCATTTTTTGTCGGTCTCCTTCCAACAAGCTTAGAACTAACAGGCTTGCCAACAGCAAGGCAGGGATGCAGCAACCATCTCTCCCTTTCTATGTCTGAACTCATATTTTCCTGAAAAACATCCTCCATGACTTTAAACTCCCCAAACCTATCAGCTTGATGCTCCTCAATCACACTCCTCCTCAGTTTACCATACTCATTTCCATTTCGTCGCCCAGCCATTAAATGTTCCCATTCAAACTTCTTAGAAGTGCTGTCTTTACACATAGAACTCCTATTTAAGTCTGACAAACTCTGCGACTCCATCCTGTCCCGAGAACAACGAATCTTGAATACCCTCTGCTCCTCCAAACTCTCACGACCCCTAACATTCTCCTCAATCCTACCCCTCCCACTTGGGAAATCCTTACTTACAGTCCCACCCAGTCTATATCGCGCTGACACTGAACCTCGTTGTGCCGAAGTAGGCAAATCCTGCATAACACCTACTCCAGCTACATGCCGGCTATCATAACCTCCTGTTTCCCGCCTGGCCATGACACTGAATAATCACTAAAACTCCGAATAACACTGATATTACTTCAGCCAACAAAGTCCGGTTTTTACTCGATAGCATCTACAGAACATCAAACCCATTCACAGCCATATCCCTCCATAAAAACCACAGCAGATTTAACCACCAAGTAACACACATATAACTAAGCATCCGAAAACCGCCAATACCGACTGAAATCAAAAAACCCTAACCCTAGCCGTAAACCAAAGACCCTAGGTCGAAAACGAACACAACCGCTCCAAAACCAAAAATCAGAAAAATCGATACGAGTCCGACATCTTCTCAGATTGATGACCAGTTGTGAAACGTGACAAGTGCGTTCGCAACCGACTCGCCGATCGATGCACGACGCTACAGCTTCAACAACGAAACCTTTCCGGCTCCTTCTCGCGAAGAAGATCGCAAGAGGCTTCTTCTAGAAGATTTCCGACGGTTGATGAAAAGACAATTCTCATATTTATAGTCTTGTTATTTTATACGCTGCATCGGGGAACTGCGTCAACTTTGTTGTTGACACGTGTCAACTTATTATTGGTCTAAACCCTAAACCCTTCAAAGAGATTATGGACTCCCATTAAATTTCTACATTAGTTTTAGCCAAATTTAAAATATATTTAATCATCAATGAACCTTGACAAAATATTCAAATGAATCTCACACCTCAACTTTTTAATAATTTAATTTAATATCTATCATGACTAAATTTAGACACATTTATTTGATACAAAGCATATTCAACTAGCGAAAAGTAGATTCACTATAAGATTTGCCTCTAATACTCTTTTTATTGTTTAATCTATGAGTGTATTTTTCCGGTCCGCTTTTAAAATAAATTATTTCGCATACCATCTAATTTTGGGCGACAGACATATTAACTAGTAATATATTTATATTTATAATTTAATGGGAGATAATTACAAATGAAGATTTCAAACAAAAGAGGAAATGACGGCCTTACCGAATCAATTTATTATTAATTAGTTGTACGATACCTTTTTAAAACAAATATGGCACATTTTTACTAGTGTGGATTTTGCAGACAGCCATCTCTGTCTATAAAATATTAACGTGATCATCATCTTGTGAGTGCAGACGTGAAATGGGAGATTTCAAGCATTTGGCAGTAGTGAAGTTCAAGCCAGAGGTTGAAGTAGGCGAGATTGTGAAAGGGATTCAGGCTCTCATGTCGCGCCTGGTCGATATAGTAAAATCCTTCGAGTGGTACGGCGCGCTGTCTTTGTTTTCATGCGGCGAAATTTGGGCAGAGTTGTGTGATGTGTTGTGGGTGTATGTGCAGGGGGCAGGACTCGGAGAGTCACGAGATGGGCAGGCACGGATTCACTCATGTTTTTGCAGTCACATTTCGGAACAAGGAGGATTATAATGCGTATGTCCAGCACCCTGAGCATGTAAAATTCTCTGCTGTTTTTGCTGAAGCTGTTGACAAGGTTGCAGTCCTTGATTTTCTTGGTATGTCAATCGAGCCAAGTGAAACAATTCCAAGTGTTTAAGCTTGTACAATTTTCTGTATCGTGGAGCTTCTGCTGCCTTCTGTTTCACTCATTGAGCTGACATAGTTGAGCTTTACGACTTTAAAGGTTCATTTTCAACGTTGATGGGCTTTTTATCCCATAAAGAGAGAATTTTCAAAATTGTCACCTCTTGGCAACTCTATTCTATCACCTTTGCCTGCAATTCAAACCATGTCAAAATCAGAATCAAGAAAAGCAGATTCACCAACTAAAACAAATGATTTGAGGAGTACCTTTTGAACTTTAGGAGAGGAAAAGATCCTGAACTCGCTTTCAGGGGTCCAAAACAATGCTTTATTTTACAAACAGATGATGATCATTCTCTGTTCATGAGCTGCTGTTTCAGAAAACCGATAAGCCTTTGAGTCCAGATTAGACTCTGAAGTCCTGTTGCAGTACACAGAAACTGATCTACCAATTCAGGTTTGCTTAGCAGGATGATCCTCTGGACCAGAAAGCTGTATTTCAGGACAGCCATAGACCTTTCTGCTATATTGGATTATGCAGCTAGAATACTGATAGTTATCCCTAATCATCCTCCATCATATTCCGAATAGAGGTAGTGCTGGATCGAGGAACCTTGACTTTTCAATGCTTTAATGTTGCCAACCACTTCTATCAAGACATCTCTCATGAGATGCATCCAAGGAGAAGGAGAAGTCTTCTTTGAGAGGAAGCATGTAGCTAAGTGATGACAAAATGACTCTATGCAGTGTGCTTGTGTTGGCTGCATGTGCTAACATCTCTAGGCAAAAACTTTTATTGCTCCGATTATGGACTGAAAGGTGACTCTACGCAAGTGCTGCATACGGAACCCATCATGGACCATTGTCATCGTCCCTTAAGGGGCTCAGTTGAAGCTGCAGCTATTCCTTGTCCATTAAATTAGACCATTGGAAAAGGCGGATCTTTACTGAGATGATCATTGCCATGTGAGTGCAGCTTCCAGGGGCCTGATAAATATCCTAAGACATTGAACAGATACTGCCTAAATTTAAGGTAGTTAAACAGACACAGCCAAGCATCTGAAAGTGCAGTAGAGTGACAGATAGTGTAGTCAGCAGTGAACAAACATGAGTCGATGTCTCAATATTATGTGAACTCTCGATGATTAACTCTACGCCCATCATTATACAAAATAGGCAGTTTCATATGTTCTCCATTGCAATTCTAAGTAATCCAACTCTTAAGAAAAAATAGCTGAAAGTTGACACTGTGACCCTGCACATAAATTTTTGTTGATGTGGTTCTATTAGATGGACGATAAATACCATACGTCACATCATAACGTTAATACACTTATACTCACTTCAAGGGTGCAGTTGCATTTCAATCTCCATTTGCAAACGTACAGACACTAAACCGTCAGCAATATGCTAACTAAATCCTATTGTAATATAACTCTTTTTATATCCTCAATCAAGATAAGATCAGAAAAATGCAATTAGAGATGCCTTAAATATTATTAAATGACATCAAAACAAACTCACAGCGCAGCATAATGTAATTCATCAAATTGAAGTGAGGTTGCTGTTCATTTCAAGATAAACTAGATGATTCGACAAAACGCCCTACGGGATCGAAGTGACTTTTGTGCATGAAGCATGTAACAAAGGGGATCTTATCTTTGGTGGAGAACATTTCCAGAAGAGTTAAAGGGGCACAAAGTACAGGCTGCCTTCCGTCAGATGGGGCTGAGGTAGTTGAAAAATCTACCTGTCAGAAAGAAAAGAAAATAGAAATGAGAACTTCTTACACGGAGCCAAACACCATTGTTGTGTATTAAAAGAGGTACACATAACTATGTCGGTGTAAAGCATTAGAAATTGATAGTTTCGATGAAAAAGTTCAACCTAATCAAGCCATTTGAACTCACCAGACCGGTATCACAACAACACTTAACACTACAAGTCAAAGACCTACATTCGCCAAGTATGTGTATGACTCACCATCTCGGAAAAATTAAAAATTAACATTTTCCACACCAAATGTTACACAAACTGGCCTATATCAATATTCCAGGAAGTTATATAAAAGGGTACAATTTTAAGACAGCAGATCCTACATATGAGTTAAGCTATCCGCCCATTTGCAATACCTAACCTTATGCTACACTGATCAATCACATTTCCATATCAGATTTTCACAGTGTAACACAACACTAAAAAGAAATAAACAACATAACTAATCACCATTAAAATCCCCCAGATTCCCAATCAGCTGCAATCAAGAGCCTATCGACATAGAAGTAATCTATCAGATAAACAAATACATGAGAAATGAAAACCTTCAAACGAGACGGCATCATCCGGAAGCTTCGAAATCAGGCGAGCGGACGCAACTGCAGAGTGCAGTGGAAGAAGCGAGCTCAACTCCCGTCGCAAAAACCTTCCAAAATCAAACCGCAAACATATCAAATATCGTATCCTCAACAAAAATTTCGTAAAACAGAATTGAGACAGAATCCAACCGAACAGATTCCGACGAAGTCGAAGTCGAAGTCGAAGTTGCCGGATGGCGTACACCGAAGCCTGGTCGAACCGACGGCGCCGAAGCTGATACTCGCGACGGAAGTGTCGAAGTGGCGGCAGAAGATGTCACAGCCGCTACTGGTTTTCTACATAGAGATCGCACCAATGCTGCTCTGACGCCGATCGAAGCCGCCATTTTTTGTCTTCCCCGGATCTTCAAACAAGCCCTAAAACCTCTGCAAAATCCTCTGATTGCCGAATTGGACCGAATTCATTGTCCGGTTTAACCAAAATCTAATTAGTTCGGTTTATTTATTGGGCTTTGTAACTATGGACTTGGCCCAATAAATATGGCCCAAACATCTATTATTTACAGTTTAAATTATTAAAAAAATTAAAATAACTACCCGTAAAATCAAAATTTCCAACATATTTTTAACTTCACCAGTTACAAAATAAACATGTAAATTAAACCTTGCACATGATCAGAGTAAAACTAATTTAGTGGCATTCCTCAAGGCTTGGCCGGCGTGGATTCATCAGTGGCGTCCGCATTGGGCATTTCCAGCTCGACGTGATTAGGCTCTTCGGTTTTAGCAAGCTTGTTGCGATTTGCAGCCAGTTCCTTGCTCTTGCCCCAGAGAACTGTGTAGAGCCCCAGCACGATAAGAACAGCACCTAACAATCTGTTTTATCCGAATACCACACGATCAAGTGAATATTTTTGCAACCTAAAATAATTTCCTTTGTAAAGATTTGCAAAACTTGAGGTTTCTTGTAAAACTTACGTTCCAACGTATAACTTCTCATTCATGAGTGCCCAGCTGAGAACGGCCACAATGATTAGCAGGAGCGGACTGAAAACGGATACATATAAAGGACCTCTCTTTCCAGTAGTCCAAGACATTAAGAAAAATCCGATGGCGGACGGTACTATCCCCTGAAACATTAGTTGTCACCTTTTATTATGTTCTGAACATATTGGAGATATTTGTCAAAAAAGATTGTTTGGGCGTTGATGTCATACCGCGTAAACAATTGCAGCTATTTGAATGCCGGATTTTGGTAACCAAGCAGCTGAGCTATGATCTACTATCAGCGAAACAAATACACACTGGATACTCGAGAAGAAACACATCATTGTGGTACTTGTGAATGGTACGGGAAATCTCCGACTTAGTTTTGTCTGAAATTGCATTTAGTTTAACTGTCAGCGTTAAGTTTTCATAAGACGTGGTAAGAAACGCGAGAATATAAATGTTGACTTACCTGGACCATGAGCCAGAAGGCCCAGGCTACGCCGCTAGCAATGATCAGAAAAGGGCCTAAAATTGAAGTACCGCCGGCACTTGCTTCAGATTTCTCTGAAAGCTTTAAATGGACTTTAGATGAAGGCACGTGAATGATCGCTCCATGGTAGAATGACAGTAACATTGCACCTCCGACGCAAACACAAGTCCCGAATACCTTGGCTTGACCCATTCTCGTTCTGATCTGCACTTTCTCCACTCTGTTGAACATGGACGTATCGACCATCAAAACAAAACCAGAAAATTTACACATCTTTAAAAATGTTTGTCGTGAAGGAGGAAGCACCTGAACAGGGCTGTAACGATGAATGTAACGGCCGGTAGAGTGTTGGCTACAGCTACAGCAATTGTGGCCGTGGTGTGCTGAAGGCCAAAGAAGTAGCAGTACTGGTTTAATGTTGCCCTGTCAGATTACAAAAACATAAAATGTTCAAACGACATAATTAACAGATTTCACAGATGATTGCAATCTGAAATATGGTACCAAAAGCTTACCCGAAAAGCGAACAGAAGATGGACTCCCAAAGAATTCTCCATGTGATAGGCGGCCTAGTTTTTCTACGCAACCATACAAAATTATGTCTTAATTAGTTAGAACAAAATTGAGTAATACGGTAACTTATAATTCTCATTCTCCACATCAACGGACATATTGGAAATCATCTGCTCCCACAAAACTAACTCAAACAGTAATTACCAAATGCAGTTACGGTCAATTACAGCCCTACACTACGCTATCGAGAGATAACTGTGACTACTTGATAGCGAAGACACTCAATTAGGCAAACGCATAAACTCGCCAGATCAGTTATTCAGCAGCATTCAGCCACAAAATCAAGAGCAGCTAACTTATCATTACAAAAGCAGGGAAACGCCCAACAACAGGATGTAGATAGCACAGCAACATTCTCCGGAAAAAAACAGACCCCAGACCAACTTAACGCTTCATTCCAAGGCAACATAACAAATACTTGTGAATGACCCGATTTGAGAATCATTATACTTGCTTATTAACTTCGCACAAAACACATTTTCCTCCTCATTTGTGAAACACAATAATCGGGTTCCGCGCACAATAATTGGGGAATTATATACTTCCACACTTAATATAATCAGTTGCTTTGCTCACTAAGTTTACGCAGATCGAAAGACATTCTCACACAAACGAATCGGGGTATCACATTACCTAAGTTGACAGACTGATTCCGCCATTAATCTCTAATCTCACAGTCATCTGAACAAAGCTCTCCAAACAACTTTCTAGCAAACCACCACAACCAGAACTTTCTCTCCCAACAACAATAACAAAAACATCATAAATACTAAAAAATCAACAACACAAGCAAACATTTCTAGGCCAAACCACGCATGCACCGAAATCCAACAACAACAAAACTGAAATCGAAACATGCGAACCTCTCGATGAAAAACGCGAGCGGTGCGAGGGCGATGGTGGCGATGATTTGACGGTATGGTACGAGTATGTAGGGATGCAGCCCGTCCTCCATTGCCAGCTTGGATAAAATGTTCAATCCGGCATATCCTGCCTGGACGAAGATCATCGCCATCAGCGGCAGGTATCCGCCTTCCGCCGACCCCATCGCTTCGCTCCTCTTCCCCTCGCGCCCTTTCCTTCCTCTTTTCTTTAATTGTTTCTTCAGCAGAAGAGAGAGAAAAAGAGACACGCAGACAGACAGACAAACGAGGGTTTAAAATTCGACCATTTCCTTTTATTCGATTCTTGTTCTTTTTTCAATTTTAAATTATTAATAATACAATTATTAATAATTATTTATATAAATCGATTTATTATCTATTTTTTTTTATCATCATATCAGATAGGGGTGTGCACGGGACGGGTTGGGACGGATTTGGTCCGACCCGTACCCAACCCAAAAAATTAACGGGTCAACTTTTTATACCCAGACCCGTCCCGAAAAAAATATGGTTGACCCAAATCCGTCCCTAACCCGTCCCGAAAATATTTGAAGAAAATATTTTAAATTAAATAAGATAATTATTATAAAATATAATTATATTCAAATAAACTTGTATTTACAAAAATTTGGGAATGAGAGTGAAGCTTTCGCATGCAACTGTCAATTTCTAGAGTGGTTTTTTCTTTGAGTGAGTTAATCTTCAAAAAAGTGAATGCATATTACAAGAGTAATAGTTTTATACAATATAATTCAATTATAATAGATAAGGTGTACAGCTCGGTTGGAAAGGTGTGTGTCAATAACATGAAAGGCTTAGGTTCGAATCCTTGCTAGGTTTGAATTAATTTTTAATATCATGAGTGTCCACGGGCCGGGTTGGGTAACCCGAGGGTTAACCCAAACCCGTCCCAAAATATACGGGTTCAAATAATTTGAACCCAAACCCGACCCAAAGTCCTCGGGTTGGGACGGGTCGAGGGGACGGGACGGGTCCTGCACACCCCTAATATCAGACGATCGTTACGCATCTATAAAATCTTAACTTTCATTTCGTATTTTTTTTACAATTTGATTATTTCATCTTCATCATACAATTGGTAGGGGGAGGTATTTGTACAATATCATATTCGAATGGTCGACTCGACAAGTCAAATTGATTTTGACAAGTGAAGTGGGAAAGAGATTGAGCAACCTCACTATACAAAGCTATTTATCTTGGAAAAAATAAAATTCAAAGTAGACCCATTCGACCCCAACTCAACACGAACATTATAATTAATGTTTCGCTTAAATTCTGTATCTGAATCGATAATTGTATCATACTAAATTATAAGAATTAATTTATATATTATAACAAATTGGTACGGTAATTAAATTGATGATTGTGCTAGAGTACGGACTTTCATTAAATAGGATCTTACAGTTGAAAATTAAGCAAACGGCTAGTGCATGAAAGCTCAATTATTGTTCATTCTATAGATGCACAATTCCGGATAATGTTTCTAGCAAAATAATGTTCCAAAAATGGCAAGTGTAGATTTTTTGGAGTGAGTCAAAAACGGTGGGAAATATTTGTTGAAAAAATACACGTGATCGGATACAAAATGTTGTACAGCGAATATGCTAAGATAAGTGGGTACCTAAATAAATCCAACCACGAGGGTCGAAATCTGTGGGAGCCAGATCACTAGGTGGCACGCCATTATTGACTACTAACTTGTACGTTCACACGAAAGTTCCAAATCCGACCCCGAACTTGAAAAATACTCCTTAGTTCTAACCTCTATAAATGCGGCTCGTTTCGCAGCGGATATGCAGCAACCGGAGTTTGTTTCTTCTCTCGCTACTCGGAAAATCTAATTGGTACGTGGCCGCCGGACTTCGTTCGTTATCGGGTTTTAATCGGGCCCAAGTTGATAAATTACTTTGCTTTATTTTGCACAAAGTTTATGGGTATATATGCTTGGTATCGATCCTTTGATGCTTATTCTCTTATTCCACCTGTCTCATTAGTTATGTAGAATTTGCTAGATATACCGAACCACATCCCCATGTGATTCAAAAGTTTAAGTTTAAGTTCAAGAGTCACGGTTCTGTAATCCAATATATCATTGCAAACTATTCTTCAAACTAGCGATGTGGGATAATTCATCAAGTGCATTTCTCTAATAAGTTAGTCATCCAAAATTAACATTTATTTTAATTTGTTTCAGTTTCAGATCAATTTTTGTTCATTCGCCCTAGAAAGACAATTTAATTTTGAATAATATTTTTACGTACCATTTTCTATTTTTTTTTATAATAAATGGTATTATGTTTCCTCATCAACAGATGATTGCATACTAAAAAATTTATTTAAAATTGGGAAGACAATTGACCGTGCATGCAGATTACCAGCTTTGGATGAAACCCTAGCTTGCTAATCTGATGGCACGTGCATTTTTGTCCGAGTTCCTGCACTTGACCCTATCCACATCTTCCAGCCACTTACAGTTTTCTGCGTTTTTTCTGCAGTTTTATCGAAAATGGCAAAGGGTGGAATCGCCAGAGATCTCGGTGATGTAATCCAATCCACGCACACACATTCCTTGTTCATATTTAAATCTCATTTTTAACTTGATGATTTTCTGATGCATTTTTGCACGTTTGATTCCAGTTGGTGGGCAACACTCCAATGGTGTATTTGAACAACTGTGTGGAAGGCTGTGTTGCTCGCATTGCTGCAAAATTGGAGTCCAAAGGTCCCTGCTCGAGTGTCAAAGACAGGATTGCCTTCAGCATGATAAAAGACGCCGAGGACCGTGGCCTCATCACGCCCGGGAAGGTCAGTATCCATCCATAATTATGTCTATTTTTGTATGACTCTCACCCACACACACTTAGAGACACACTTATAACCATTCAGATCGAAATTTATAACGATTCAAATCGAGTCCTCTGTTCGGGTTGTTAAGTGACCTTGGATAAGTAGATTTGTCCGTTTTATGATACTGATGGGGTTTTTATGGGATGGTGGTGCAGAGTGTCCTTATAGAGGCCACTAGTGGGAACACTGGGATTGCTCTGGCTGCATTTGGAGCTGCAAAGGGCTATAGAGTTATACTAGTGATGCCGGCATGGATGAGTATTGAAAGGAGAGTGATTCTTTTAGCCTACGGAGCTGAGCTGATCCTGACTGACCCGGATATGGGGATTGATGAAGAGTTTGAAGTGGTTGATGAGTTGGTGAAGAACACTCCAAATGGGATAAATCTGAATCAGTTCATCAACTACGCCAATCCAAATGTAAGTTGCCATACTCAACAATTTCGCCCCTCAGCTCCTTGCTCAGCCCTGATCTTTGCGGGTATCTTATTTTGGCAGATACATTATCAAACCACTGGACCAGAGATATGGGAAGCGTCAGAAGGAGAAGTTGATATACTGGTTGCTGGAATTGGGACTGGAGGAACTGTCACTGGCACAGGACAGTTCCTTAAGGAGAAGAACCCGGAAATTCAGGTAACATGAATCATAATGTCTCAGATTTCTTGACCATTCCATGGAGATTTACTGATACCCATTTCGCTGGATTGCAGATTATCGGTGTAGAGCCTCAAGACAGCGCGGTCCTGAACGGTGGACCTCCTGGTGAGTTTTATCAATCTCTGTAGTCTGTACTGGGTTGGGAGCAAAGTGTTTAAATGTAATCTCATTCTGCATTTTCTAGGCCATCATAGAATTCAGGGTCTTGGAGTTGGTTTTGTGCCGAAAATCCTTGATGTGAGCTTGCTTGATGAGGTCATACCAGTAAGTTCCTTCTTCAAGTCGTCCTAAATGTGACATTTGATGAAACATGCCATAACACATTTGATTCTTCCAAGGTGACATTTGATGAGGCGATTCAGACTGCGAAACTGATAGCTGCGAAGGAGGGCTTGCTGGTAAGTTGCAGCTCATTTTACCAAACTGATAACCAACTGAGCTTTAAGCATGATCAGATACTTCTTTTAACGATTTTCAGATAGGAATATCGTCCGGGGCAGCCTCAGCAGCTGCCATCAAGGTTGCAAAAAGGCCTGAAAATGCCGGAAAGCTGATTGTTGTAAGTAGTTTCAAAATTCAAACATATATATTTTCAGTTACCTAGCTCTCACCTTTTTATGACCCCGGTATTGTAATGATTTCAGGTGATTTTTCCGAGCAACGGGGAGCGGTACCTGTCCTCGGACTTGTTCAAGTCAGAGAGGAAACGTGCTGAGAATATGACTTGGGATAAGTGAGGAAAGTATCTTACAAGGAGGACAGATTGCTGAGAAAGAGAGTCTTCATGTTGCACTTGAATTTTCTTGTCACTCCTTTTGTGTGTTATTTCCTCCTGTTGTTTGTGAACCAAGAATAAATAAGAAGCAAGTTTAAGTTTCATATATTAGCTTCCAAATTAAAAGCATAATTATTAAAGTAAACAAATCCGACCTACCTTAACTCAGTTGGTCGCTGGTTCGAATCAGGCAGGTCGGAGTATATTTTCAAAATCCATCAATATCTTTGGCATGATGAGGAAAACCTGAAGGCTGGCAATGAAGGAAAAACAATGCAGCAGCAGCAGAGAGAACGAAGAGGATTATAGAGAGATTTTAATAACCAGGCAAGTAAGAAAGACAAGACATTGGTCAGGGACATAGAAATGAAAGCTGTTAAGATATCATATGGTTCGATGTTCGACTGTGCAATGAATTTCTCCTGTATCCCATTCTTTTCAATAAATGCCGAGCTTGAGATAATGGAGGTGCACGCAGCCATTCATCCTGTGATCGCTGGAAGAATGCGTTAGATATTAGTGCTGCTGTTTTCAACTTGAAACAGGAACACTAGAAGAAAATAAAGTAATATTTAGATGGAGAACCTGATGGGACGCGCTAACTCAGAGAGCTGCTAGAGCCACCATATGGCTGCTGATGAAAGATACAGAGTTCCTGTCGATAAAAAGTCCACTTAATATTCCTATGTCAATTAAATTTGTAGATAAAGCTATTAAAACACAAGCCAAACATGTTCTATCAATTCAAATTCATTATTACTTTGCCTAAAATCTAATGAGATTGCCGAAGAAGAAACTGCCGTAAGTTGAGAAACTAAATAAATGAGAAAATAGGACACTGTTACAAGATAGACTCACCTGGGCAGAATGAGGCAGCTCCAAATAAGCCTGCCAAGAGATCCTTCTTAGCATACGTAGTACTGAGTACGGACCAATCTTTCAGGGTCTGAAAACCTATGAAGCGCACAATCTTTATATCACCCACTATGAGAGCATCCCCCGGACACAAGCTGCAAAGCAGTTCCTTTTATGATCCAAGCAGTTAATTCTGGTTGGTTTTCAGAAGGTGTAAGAGGATGCAAGCTTCCATCCTCCATTTGAACGCCATAAATAAACGGCAATCGCAGTACAACGAAGCTTTCTGGTGGTAATATCACGTCACTTGCAGGACTGAATTGCAGTTTCTCTTCTCTATTAGGAATGGAAAGAGGCAGGCACGATGTCTACAATATAAGATACTGTTTCACGCACAAGGAATCAAAAAAATGCAATGGAAGACAAGTAATTCAAAAGCTATTGGTGTTAAGGCTCGACGAGTAATAAATGATACTCTACAGAAAAATTTATTTGTAGATCATGTTCTCAATCTCACAGTGTACACTCAGCTTTTTTGTTCCCCTTGACTTCTTTTCCCCCACAGTTACTAATGAAATATATTAAGCATGAAGGCTCCAACAAAAAGAGGGTGCAACTCATTTTCGAAGGATAATTACAGAGGCAAGTATATGATACGACACGCCCCAAGACACATCCAAGAAACCCCACTGAAAAAAAAATTAGTTTATGAAAACTGTCTCTTAAACCTCTAAGAAGCACAAATATTAATAAAGGAATTGTAGAAGCCAGGTGATTTCAGACCGCAGGGAATGAATATCAATTTACAAAAGATAACAAGAACTGTTCTCAAGTAACTTATCTAAGTTAAAGGCAGATATTTTTTTAAAAAAAATACCTCAAATTGTACTATTGGGCATGTCGCTAAAACGATTGGGAGTGGAGGAGTGACCTACACCAGAACAACAACACTGTAAAACTAATTCTAATAAATTTTTCAAGGTCAAAAAAAATTAAGATGAGAGATAAATGATAAATAACACCATCATGGCATAGTGGAGTGGCATGAATTTCACTTCAATTCTTATGGTTGAAAATTAGAGTGACGAGAAACCTTAAATGTCATACCTTGCCAACTTGAGCTTATCACATGTAACAGGTCATTAAATGGTAGCGATATAGGAAATATAAAACGCAAAAATCAAAGAAGATTGAGTAACCCTCAAGTAGTGAGGGAAAGTGGCCATCTTAGCATCCACAACTAAATGAAAAAAGATTTCGCAATGGGAAAAGGCCTGCACAAAAAATGCTTACCATAAATATTCTTTGCAGTTGTGACGCCATACTGGCAAACTTGACATTTTGTGCATCCCTTGTTTGTTTGGAGTTCTTACAGTGCGGACAGTTTATGTATATAGGTAAATTTCTATTCAGCAAGGAGATCGCGGAACTACTGTTATCAAGGCTAAGAGATTGAAGACTTTCAACTATATTCTTAGCGGATTTGAGGTGTGGAGGCATTCCCCTTTGAAGATAATTAGGTTCCTTTCCTGACAAAGCACCATGAACCAGGGTATCGAATTGTGATTCACCAGTAGGCATGCGCTCCCTTGATCTAAGTGGATTTTTTTCTTTTGACTTGCCGTTTCTTCTACCTTTATGCACAGTGGTTATAGTCCCATACAACTGCTGGTGATTTTTACTGACACTGCCACTTTTTGCAAAACTTTCAGTTTCTGAAAACTTATGATTTACTTTTCTGATACTGTGGGAGGAAAGAGATTCTTCACTAAGTTCAGAAAAATGTTCCGGAGATAATATAAAGCGGTGACCATGTGGACATTCATACTCAAACCCAACATAGACAATAGCACGCTTAGAAGAAGCATTGGCCTTTTCAGACTCATTCAAGTTAACAGGACTTGCATTATTGCCAATCTGTAAATGGGGCCAATTGTCCTTGTCATTTAGTGAACTGCTGCTAACATTGTCATTTTGGCCAACTGAATATAAAGTCTTCTGATGATCTTGTGAACCAGAGTCTGCAAAAACCCTCACTGCACTACGATTTCCAGCATCCCTTTGCTTGAGTCCCTTGTCAATACCTAACAAAACTTGTTTACTGTGCTTAAGAGGGGGGAAATCCGTATCTGAAGCTGCTGATCCAGCCACGACTTCAGAAAAAGGTTTCCTAATTGTTGAATTAGGGAGCTCTCTCACAGTATGTATTGTTTTACCATTACCTTTATCACTCACAGATGATGTTCTGTGGCTAACAACTCCCTCTGGCTTGTCTCTTTGGTACAACTGAACGAAGGCATCCTTCTTCGTTTCTACATCAGCAGTACCATCGACTTTTAAGTCCACAGTGGAGCCTGTCATAACTGGTACCACTTTTGAAAAATTAGGTTTTTCATGAGAGATTATCCAACTCAAGAGAAATTTCTGTGAAATACAAAAACCACTTTGAAGTAACCCTTTAGCAGGGTCATAATAGCTGGCAGCCCCGATCCGAATCAAACTCCATGCTGCTGATTTAGCATCTCCACCAGAGCTTATCTGCGGAAGCTTCAGGCCATGAATGAGTTTGCCACACTCTGAAGGGCATAAAGAAGCTCTGTTTGCAGTTTCAAAATCAAAAGGGTCTGGCCGTGAAAACCGAGAACGACCACAGGCGCAAGCATGAAGAAAAACAAATCCACTAGAATGAGAGCTGACTGTGTCATTGGAAGGTGGAAGATTTGTGCATAAATCGTGTCTCTGGTGCACACATGGTTTCCCAGTCAAACTGACTGCATCACACAGTTGTCTCCCACTTTTCCAGATTAATATGCATTCTTCCTCCAACTTTCTACTAAACCTTTGAACTGCAGGTCCCTTCACCATTGAGTGAAAAACGCTCAGAGCTTTCTGCAAATGAGCTTCATGCTGTCCAGTTGGATAGCAAGAAGGCAAATCTTGCAAATAAACTTCTTTAGCAGCAGGAAGCACCCTTTGACACCATAAATTTGAGAATTTTGAGTTCAGTCCTCCACCACTTTCCAACAGGGATACAGCCCTATCTACTGCTTCAATGCCTCTTTGATCATTCACTTCTGACGAGATTGGTTTCTCAAGAGGTTTTCTAATGCATGTTTCACTTCCTTCTAGACACCCAAGTCTATGGGAGACAAGTGCATGTAAAATAATCTGGCTATTAGATAGCCAGGTTTTAAAGTTAGGAAGTTCAGGAATAACTATTGATTTTCCAGATGAAGCTGAAGCTGTAGCAGCAGCTACTGCAGCAGCTATCATTCCAACACCAGTGGAGACTGATCCACCTCTACCCCTGAAGATATCAGATTGACGCAGGATGAATTCCTTAAGAGAGTTAAAGTCATCTTGATTTCCCATTTGGATATGATTCTCAAGCAGAAGAACATCCGATGTTGCCTTCCCACTCAGAATTTCACCCACCAGGCTGCAAGCAAAGTCAAGTGCTTTTCCTTTCTGGTTTGACAATTTGTCGACTAAGATAACAGCTTTTGATGCATCCAATGATAATAAGGGGGTTGAACCTGGAAACACCCCGCTTCTCGAGCCAGAGCGACTTCTTTCAGGACCAATTTGCATTTTGCTCTTTTTTACTAGAAATCTTATTTGAGAATCAAGGGATGACTGTAGTTTCTTGAGGGGACTTTGTTCAGATTTAGAAGTAGGACGCGCTAGAACAACAACAGAACCAGATCCTTTCACAGGCAAGCCCGGCTTAGCCAGACTACTTGCGTTAACAGACTGTACAAATGACTTGTCAGTGGAGACCTCTGAAGTAGAACTGGGAGACACCATGTCGGAGAAATCATCAAGAAAAACAAATAAAGTGACTGGAATACAGTGTCCAGGAAACATAGACGTGTGGGAACCCAAACCTGACACGCCAGAAAAAGATGAAGCATTGCGCCTTAATCCCCCACTGCTTTTCCCAGGGGAAGGGTTTTTGGATGAGGAAAATGATTCGGGAGGATGTGAAAATGACGAAGAATGAGGCATGCCAGCCCCTGAAGAAGTAATTTGAGATCTCACAAATGGACTTAAAGCATGTTTTGCTGCTTGCAACCCTCGAAGATTTTTCAAGACTTGCGTATTGAAGCGTGAACCCTCCTGGACATACACTATCACATGGCAAACCTGCACAACTAATAGATGTTACCGTCCCGTTTACCATTTCAATCTAGCTCATCAACATGCCGACAAACACCATCGCAAACTGGTTTCTTCCCATTCCCATATTCACTACAAGAACAAAATAATTCCTAGACCAAAAAGGCTGTAATTATATCAAATATAGGCGTTTGAGAAGCAATGCATTTATTTGTAGACTTTTATCAAACCATGATCAGTAGATTCTCTGATTCAGAACTCACACCAAGTGCTCAAATCATAAAGGAGCTCACAACTGAATTGACTAATTTCCAGAATGAGCAGCAAAAAGAGCACTTACAGAGAACATGAGAAGCATCCCCTGAGAATTCCCGAGCTCCCAATCCTCCACAAGCGACTCAAACTCCACCAACTCCAACCAATCAACCGACGCAAACTGCAAGAACAAAATCCCCCTCTCCTCCTCATGATAATAGCTAATCCTATGCCACTTCAGCCACCTCTTCAACTCCTGCGAAACCTCACCATCCTTCTCCGACACCAAACTCCTATCCGCCTTCCCGGAACCGAACACGTTCGCGTCCAGAATCCGATTAATCAACTGCGTCACGTCATCAGATCTCTGGCCGATAAACCCGACCACCACGACCTTATCCGGAAAGCTAGGTCTTGGGGCGATCTGCTGCACTTCTGTAGTAACTGGGGGCAGAATTGAAGGGGCTTTTAACGGGAGCGAGGAGTTCAACGTCGGAGACGGCTGCTGTCGCGTCAGGACTCGAATTGGCAACGGCTTGCTGGCGTTCATCACTGCTTTTCCGAGACGGTTTTCAAGCTGCACGTTTACATCCCGGCCAGGAGGAAAATTTGTTGAAAAAATTTAGAGAGAAAAAGTTGAGACTGAAGAGTTTGAGCTTCGAGCTTCCCCGGCGCCGATCAGTCCGATCGTCGGATTGGTTCACATAGTTGAAATTGTAGTTGCTGGTCTTCGATATTGAGCTGGGCCTTAATGGGCTTCATTGGGCCCTAACATTTAAGCCCATTTAACTTCTTTCGATGGCTTGCATTGACCCAGCCCACTAGCGACTGTCATAATACAATAATGAATAGAAAATGACATTCAGATGAGAATAGTTTAAATGAAATATTCCATGTGATTTTATTGTATAGGCTTCAAACGAGTCGAGTCGAGTCGAGAATCAAAATATTTAGGACCAACTTGTTAGAACTTTTACCAGGTTCTAAGGTATATATTTGAGTCTAACATGAATGTACTATGTATAAAGAAAGGACTTCGATTAGCTCCGTCTTTCCCTTTTGGCTTTGAGCTCTCATTTGTAACTGCTTCTTTTTGAATTATAAGAATGAATATATTGTATAAAGATGAACGTGAACTGCATACAAAAAAAAGTGCATCTCATTCTAAAATTAAAGTGTATGATTCTCAAATTCCAAACTAATGTCAATTTGTAATACATAGGATTGCTAGAGAGAGATAAGGTTGGAAGTTTGAAAACATGAGTTCTTGTTTTACACTTTACATGAATGTGCTAAAAATACTTCTAGCTGGATCATAGTTTTGGACTTTAAGTATAAATATGTTGAATAAACAAAGTTGAGATAAGATGGGGAAACCCTAATTTTAATCTGAATGTGCCTATGGATATTCTAATAAAAAAATCCAAATATGTAATAATACATTATTATCATTAGGATATGTAAGTATCATTTCACCTTCGTTTTTTATATTATTTTATTTTTCCTATTATACCTCAAACGGCACCACAACCCCAGCTCTGGATTCATCAAGAATCAAACACAATCTCTAAAAAATATTATTTTTACCACTAAATCAAACTCTGATGTCAGTATCGTTTCACCTTATTAAATAACTCAATTAGTTTATTTAGGGTTTTGGGTTGTAACTAAAGAGAAGAGGGGATGGTATGTGGGGGAGGTCTGAACTGGGGATGTGTTTTAGGAGTTGACTTAAGGAAGTCAATGATGCCCCAAAAACCTCTCTCAAAAACAACATAAATAAACCCACAACTGAGTCGGCTTATGCCTGTGTTTTGATCCAACACACGTCCACACCAAAATCCAACAAGCAAGCACAAAATCCAAGGAAAGAAGATGCAAAGAAAGCTATATAAACCCTAGTTAAGGTCAGTCCCAGTCCCACCAAGATGATTCCAAGATCCAACTCATGCTTCCTCCCCACTGACCTAGCATCATCACCATCATCAGATTCTCAATCACTGCTGGGCTATGTTGACCTGAATCCGGCCGGTTTGATCAGCTTTGTCGATCACTCATCCACTCTCCTGTACAGCCTCTCAATTCTCAAGGAAAGAGTTCACCAGGCCCAATCACTGGTTAGTACTCTGCTTGCTTCCCCTGTTAATGCCCATTTACAGGTGGAGGCAGAGCCAGCAGCATCCATGGTTTTTAGGGTTAGTAATTTGGTTCAAGAGATACATTCTGTGTCTTCCTCTTTGATGTTCACTTTCCAGCAACTGTCCCTAGACCCCAATTTAGGGCTCAGAAACCCTAACAGAATCCAGGTACAAAATGCTGGTGACCAGTCCTTGGTTGTTGGAACCAGTCAAGCAAACAAACCAGACAACAACAGCATATTTGGGTCAACTGATGAACATATGAAATGGTTTGGTGCTGGTCTCAGCTATGATCAGACAACCTCAAACATTATTCATCCAGAGAGATTTGAGCCCTCCAGAAACCCTAACCCTAACCCTAACCCTAGCCATGATGCGATGATCATAGAAATGGATGCAGCTGATCTTCTAGCAAAGTACACTCACTACTGCCAAGTTTGTAACAAAGGGTTCAAGCGGGACGCGAACTTAAGAATGCACATGCGAGCTCATGGGGACGAGTACAAGTCCAACGCCTCCTTAACCAACCCGGCCAAGAACAACCTTAACTCCTCGGCCAGGAGGTACTCCTGTCCGCAAGACGGGTGTCGGTGGAACCGGAGACATCCGAAGTTCCAGCCGCTGAAATCGATGATATGCGTGAAGAATCACTACAAGAGGAGCCATTGCCCGAAAATGTATGTGTGCAAGAGGTGCAATCACAAGGATTTCTCGGTTGTTTCCGACTTGAGGACCCATGAGAAGCATTGTGGGGATTTGAAGTGGCGATGCTCTTGCGGGACGACGTTTTCCAGGAAGGACAAGCTCATGGGTCATGTCGGATTGTTCGCCGGACATGTCCCCGCTAGTTTTGACATTTAAAATGTGAGAGCCTTCACACGTATATTCGTTTAGTGATAATTTGGTTTCCTTTCGATCTCTCATTGGTCATAATTTGGACTATATATTTTTTGAACTTATATCAAATTAAATATTTATTAAAACAAGTGGAGGTGAAAAAAATATAAAGTTGTGCAAATGGCCAAACAAGCCCGGCCCGACCCGACCCTTTCCAAACCCCGATTTGAACCTGGGCTGACCGACAGGTCGGCGATCGGCATAAATTAAAGTTTGGCCGATCAAAAAATTGGTCGGACTTGAACAGGTCCGTTGACTTCTTGAGAGTCAACCGGTTTGATCGGTTCATCCCGGTGCGATCCGATTTTATTCACGGACCGGATTAAGGTTTAATAAAATTTAACTAGGTCCGGTCCAATGCCGAGCGCTAAGTGCAAACGCTTAAATGAGGTTCAACGGAACATGCTCTAGTGATAAAAAAAATATCAAAACTCTCATTAACTAAGGTTTGATTCCTAAATCTTTCATACGGTTTTGAATAGAATACAAAAAAAAAAAAACGCTTAAGTGGGCCACTCTATTTAAAAATGGGCCCATTATGACTTGCCAACGAGGCCGAATTAGAAAGCCCAACAAATGACGCGCGAGATGGTAAGAAATCAATGCTAGTTTCGAAATACAAGCCCGCGAAATTATCGAGCGATCGTAGCCGTCCATAATTAATAAATCACAAATCAAAGATTATATAGCCGTACGATAACCAACCAGCCAATCAAATTGCAGCAAAGAAGCATATATATATAAAGATACGGAATAGTAAGACGAGGAAGCGATCAATCGATCATCGACAGTTACTCAACCGATCGACGAAACCCTAATTGCGATGGCAGGCAAGGCGATGAAGAAGCTGGCGGAGAAGAAGCCGGAAGAGGAGAAGGCGCCAGCGGAGAAAGGTGTGAAGGCTGAGAAGAAGATCTCAAAAGCGGCTTCGTCTTCATCGGATCAGAAGAAGAAGAAGGCGAAGAAGAGCGTCGAGACGTACAAGATCTACATCTTCAAGGTGCTGAAGCAGGTGCATCCGGACATCGGGATCTCGAGCAAGGCGATGGGGATCATGAACAGTTTCATCAATGATATATTCGAGAAACTGGCGCAGGAGGCGTCGAGATTGGCGAGGTATAACAAGAAGCCAACGATCACGTCTAGGGAGATTCAGACGGCTGTGAGATTGGTGTTGCCTGGTGAGTTGGCGAAACATGCGGTTTCTGAAGGGACCAAGGCTGTTACCAAGTTTACAAGCTCTTAGATGAGTTGTGGGGTTGAGGATAAAGATTGGATTTTTATGATGAATGATCTGAATGCTGAACTGGGTTTGCTGTTTTTCTGAATATGATGATCTCTGGGTACGTATTTTTTTTTTTTTTTTTGTAGTGATGGGTTTTGATCAACTTGGAATCTCATGCATGAAATCAATGGTTTGTAGTGAAGCATTTTGTCAGATCTGAGGATTATTTGTCAGGATAGACAATGTGACTGAGATGTGAAAAAGAAGAAGGAAAATGATAAATGAAATTGGTAGTCGCAAATTTCATCTTCTTTGAGATGAGAACATCGAATTTCAAGATGGCGAAGTAAAACTGCAAACGTCTGTAGGAAGACAAGAGCTGGTAGCAATATAAGCTGCACAGAAAATGGGGCGGAACAAAACTTGTTACAAGGCTTGATGCTTTTGCAAACTTCATTTACAAATATGTGATGGTGGTGGTGTTATTAGCAACAGTATACTGCCTCCTGTGGTTCCGAAAAAATAAGAAAAACAAAGAGGGTGTCCCTAGAGTTCAATGATCAATCTTCTGTGTTTTGAGTTCTCTGCTGCTTTATTTGAGATCTCAAGAAATGACGCGGACCTTTGGGACAGTCTTTTTAAACCAGGGCAATCCTTGGAAATTCATCAAATGGTAACTCTCCATGAAAGGTTTCAGCTGCAACACAAAGAAAAAGAGCATGTAAGGAGTCTGCTTCGGAAAATCTGTGAATTGCAATATTGAAGCTATTCAAGAATACGTATACTCACCTCTTCATCTGACATCTGGTTGAACCCAAACTTCTTAGTCCATATGGCTTCTGCTCCATCAGCAGCAGGAAGCACAATCTTCTGTACCTTGATGAACCCGAAAAAACGCTCTAAACAAGCATATAATGTCTGGAAATAACCCTGAGGAAAAGGTAGATGAAGTATTCATAGTGTGTAACCACGTCTATTGTCAATGGACAATAACAAATAATGTTGATGAAATACACATATGCCAATGCAACAAGGAGCAGCTATAACTCGTACCTGGCCATGTACTTGGCTACTGGTTGCGACTAAAGGCATTTCTGCTAACTCGTGTCCACGAATACGAAAAACTCCCGCGGAGACCACAGCAGAGCTGCAGTGACAAAAGACAGGTAAGCAAAAGATGATAGGTATATAATATTATATATATGAGAGACTGAAAGTCGGTACATAATGCAATCATTTACATACTTGACGGTTAACACTGCACAGTACATTCCTCTGAAGTCCTGAATTTTGACTTCTTCTCTGAAAAAAAAAGAGCAGTGTCAGAAAATGACAAGAACCCAATAATTGTATATTAAATCAAAAAATAGTCACAGAGTGTACTGACGCGTTCACCATAGCCGGGATCAGGTCAGTGTTTGTACCGGGATCAACAATGTGCCCAAAATTCTCCTGATTCATAATAATAATGAATACATGAGAAAACAGCACAAAAATACTGAACAAAGTAAATAACATAAATACACACCAAAGGCAATGATAGTTCAACTATGACATAATGCTGCAAACATATATTAATGCTGCGTTCCAAAATACAAAGTAAATGGTTTATAATTCTGCTGCGTTCCAAAATGGATCAAACATAAATAACAGTCTGGGAAGCACATACTACAAGCAAATATGTGCATATGAATAAACCAAAGGCAATGATAGTCCAACTATGACTTTATCACCTCTGAACATAAGTGAACATGCAGATAAGCTATCAAGGTCATTATGAAAGGCGCAAAAGCTACAAGCAATTGTGTTTTAGGTTTTATAATCATTCTCAGCAACATGAAAAAAACCTCTACACCTTATAAAGACAATGTATTACTGGATACATCAAAATGCAGTTAACGAATAAAGGAATACATACCCGAAGTAGATCTACAGCAGTTAAAAGCAATGGTCTGCATTCTTCTGAAGCCATTTTGCCACTAAGGATTCTCCACTTCACAGCGAAGCTACTCCCACTAGCAGAATCATTCGAAGGTTTGGATTTATTCTTTATGGCGCCTAGAAGAGAATCAGGAAGGCGTTCTTCACCCCTGGCCACTAATTTGTGTAGGGCAGAATGAATCCGCTCACAATCTTGACAGCAAAACCAATCGCCATCGGGCTCTTTCTATAAAAAAAGACAAAAAGTGAGATAATCATGAGAAATTTTTTGAAGCGCAGGCAAGTTAACGGACAACATCATACACACCTTTAAATCTGCCATCCCCTTTTCCTTCAAACAACCAACGTGATACTCTCTTTCACACTGTACCCAAAAAAAAAAAGCATAAACATTGGATGATTTATATATCACAGCACAAAATCATAAATAACTTATAGCAATCATTATAAGAATTATACCTGCTCACATATGATAACAGTGAGAGGTCCAAATTCCTTCGAGAAAGCCGGGTCCCTATGCACATTTAGAGCACAATGATGAGTTGATTCAAACACACAATGCAATAATTATGCATGATGGATCCAGACACTATGAGAGACTAGTATATCTCGAATACAGCAAGTAGTAAACAAATACTACATGCATTCAGTAATATAAAACTATGAAAAATTATGGGTGAAAAGATATGCCAATTCAATGCATAACTAACCTGCATATGATACACCCTCCAATTTCAACTTCTCCTATATTTATGATACGAATGCTACGGTTAACGATCTGTTCAATAGAATCTACACCAGGAACCCTACCAGCCGCAAGGGCATTGGCATTATTGAACTTCTCCTTCACATTGCTCTCACAAGTTCGACAATACCAGATGCCATCAAACTTGCTTAGTGAAGGAGCACACTCTGCAAAAAAATGAACTATGCTTTTAGCAAGCGCAGCTTGATTGAGAGAGCGACTAAAGTTCTGGAAATATGAGAAATAAGCCACCTCAAACACAGAAAATTACCTTGGTGAAAGGACCTGGGGCATCCACCACACCATATAAGATCCCCTCCCTCACCACACTCTTTGCAAAGTTTATCATTTTCTTTAACTGAACTCATATTGCGCTTTACCAAGGAGACGGCCAGCTCATGAAGAGACACGCCATTTGACATATATATGTTGTGAAAACTAGAAACAAAGAAGAATAAAAACATAAGCAAATATGGTATTGGAACTTTAGACAGAAACATGACTTTCAACTAAGGGTCAGGATCAGATGATGGGTCCAAGATAGGGCCTATTATTTCAAAGCAGGTCCTTCAAATAATACAAACAAAATGTAAATGACCATATCGCTTGATGACAAACTTACGGCTTCCTATGTGAACCCCTTCCGGCATGCGCTTCAAATTGAGAAGGACTAATCTGTAAAACATAATTTGAAGTAAATACCTTATTTGATATCCAACAACTGTAACATAAGGTAGGAATGTTACCACTTTGTTGCAGCAGTCGCACCAAATGCCAGTACCACTTTTATAACCACCACGTAGTTTCTGCACAAATAATAAAGACATGAACAAACAGCAACTAATAGACTGCATGTATAGTAGAAATCATGTAATAATTTCAGACCATGCCGCTGGCAAAGTAAGCCACTTCTGTTCCATCAGGAAGAACATCATCCTCAAAGACCAATCTGTGAAGTCCTAAGTCTCTGATCAAAGAGCAAGAAAACAATAAAGGCTTGTTATATCAACATTGATGTTTAAACTTTAAACTGCATCAGGACCACCCAAATATATTCAATGCTCCAATGAGTATAAGAAGTGTGCCAATTAAATAAAATGTGCAAGCAAAAACACTAACTTCTTGGTAATCTTCCCCACAGGCTTACTTCTCGATACACTCCCTCTTGATGACACCATAGTAAGAGGCTCAATCGATGCAGCTTTCTCTGCAGACCTAAAAAACAAAAGAATGTCCAAGTCACCTACACGATACTATAATTTAAAGGCCTCCGCGATACAATTTTCTGTTAAAGATTGCAAATCAACAACAACATTTACATCAGCGGAAAAACAACCAAAAGACATGTACGTCTGACTATTAAAAAAGATAGATGGATTAATTAAATCCCCCCCCCCCCCCCCCCCCCTCAAATTGATGACAACATTTTCATCAGCGGAAAAACAACCAAAAGACATGTACATCTGACTATCACAAAAGATAGATGGACTGTGATTAATCCCACCACCCACTCTCCCCCCCTCCCCTCCAAAAAAAAAGTTAAGTTAGAACACCTATGTTGTGAATAGACATAATTACTTCTGAGCCACTTGAAGAGTTATGACAATTGGCAGACATTTCAACTAAGGGATTACGTGACGAGGATGCAAGTATAATTAAAAAACCTACCTATTAACAAAACTCTCTGCGGAATTTCTTGTACAAGGGGTGACTCTAGTATGGTGTGTGCGTGAATCACAAATTGACCCACTAACAGCTGCTCGGGGTTGGGGACCTGACCCTAACAGGAATAAGCACCGAAAATTTAGACACTAAGAAATTAATAACTTCACACAATGAAATAACGTGAATTGCAAATCAATCATATATAGACAAAATATTGGACATTGTATGGAGAAAGTGGGCAATGACCTGTGGCCTTCCGGATAGTTTCCTCAATAGCATCCACAGGGACATCTTTGCAAGCATTCATCACGTCGCGGAGGCTTTTTCTATTCTCCAGAAATATGTATTCTGGAGGGCGCTTGTTGCTACTACGAGCATGCAGCTCAAATACGTGAGCAGAGACCACCTGCATTACCATTCGAAAATGAGTTATTTCAAAACTAGAAAATGTAACAAGAACAAATCATCAGCATCGCTATTAAACTTACTTCTGTGCCCTTGCATATGCCACAAAAGCAAAGGATCCCGATTCCTTTAATCACTCCATTAAGCTCAGCATTTTCCCCCGCCAGCTTTGCCTGAAAGATTACAGAATCAGTCTATCAGCAAGGTCATCACTACTATCCTCCAGTAGTTAACATGATTCTGATACAATTATAAATAAACCAAAATTACCTTCATGGATCGATGATACTTAACAGGCAATCCTTCAAGCAATCCCGTTTCCAGAAAATCCTTTAAGTTTTTTGGAACTTTACTCAGTTTCACCGCACTCGGCCCATCCTTCTCAACTACAGGTCCAGCCTCTGAATTCGAGTTCTCATCATTCACTAAGCCTCCATCAGGTGTCTCTGTAACCTTGACCTTAAACTTCGTCCGAACGTAATGCTGCAGCGGTTTAGCCTCAGCATCATTCCCCGCCTGAACAGAATTTTCAACTGAGCCATCAACAGGAATCTCCATCGTCCCATCCTTCAACAACTTCACTCCGCTCAAACCATCACTCTTCCTCTCATCATCACTCGAAGGGTCCACAATCCCGCTTTTCATAGACTCCTCACTCGCTGTACAATCCACCCCATTCTCCTCAGCCACCACGCCCTTTATCACAGTCTCCACCTCCTCCTCCGTCTTCAACCGCTTCTGCGACGACTCAATCAACCCCGAATTCCCCAACAGCGGATCCTGACCGCTCCCACTCCTCGTCCGCCGCGTCAACCCGGCAATCTGAGACTTCATCGCAAACTCAAACTCCCGCTTCAATCCCTTCCTCACATTCGTCATTGTCACATACTTTTCCATATCCCTCCCGTTCGCCATTAAAATTCCAATCAATCTCCAACTCAACAAAACCCCAAAATAGAAAACCCTAGAAATCGATTCGAAACTCCAGGACGCCGGTTACCTGAAACAGTGAGAAAACCTTTAAACAATCCGACAAAGGCGCCAATGTTGCGATTGGATAAATGACGAACCGATTGAAATCGCCGAGACGATGTTTGATTCTGATTTTAATGAAACCCTAGCAAGCCAAAATTTGGGGAAGACGATTCAATCTGGGAATGAAAAGATTACCTGGATATTTTAACCCATGGGCCACCGCCAACCCACTGTAGCTTTATTGTCTTTTTACGAAAATGCCCCTGTAAATTTAGGTTTTAATCTTTTTTAATTTGTTGATTATTTAAAAATATTTTTAGTAAAAGCTAAATAATACGTATGCCATGAAATCTTAGCCGTTGGTTGTTTTGTTCTAGTTAACTGTGGCCCTCGGATCGAATTCGAGTCTTGAAATTATGTATTGGTCCACATATTACTTTAATTGATTTTTTATATTTATAAATGTTTACATATTCGTAAGTTTGAAACGTATATGTCTGATTAGTTAAACATACGTATATCGTAAACGTGTCTCTGACTGATTAGCTAACTATATGTATCCCGCTCATGATTTGTAATATAAAGTATGAAATCTAAACTTTCAGTATCGGTCTTATCGTTTTATTTTAGAAGCTCTTTTGGCATGAGTTTATAAATTACTTGACAATTGTATTAATCAAATTGATTAAAAACACGTGTATTAAAATGCGTCTTTGTATAAATGGTTATGTATATGTGCATTTGAATGTTTCTAGAAGGATGACTATACATATGCGGATGTGAGACGTCTTTTGTCAATATCTCAACATTTCAAGATGCAACTCAATATAAATATGAGCAACATACAACTTATGAATGATGACCTTTTTGAAGAATAAAAGTACGAGCTAACCCTGTGAGATTGATTGCACAAACATTTCCTATACGATATCAATGGGAAGAGACGGCAAGTCTCATATTCAGGGAGAGTCTGAGTGCCGATAACGTTGAGTGAGTACGTTAAGGGTAGAATAGAGAGAGAGAGTTGCTATTATGTAATTGATCTTGTACTCTATCTGGAAGTAGTGAATTGATTCTCACGGGCCTGCGATAAACCCCAAGACGTAGGCTAGTTTACAGCCGAACTGGGTAATCTCTCTTGCACTCAGTACATAGGATTGATTACTATCTGTCATCTCATCATATCGCGTAGCTTGTTCAAGAAGATGTTCTACCAACGTATTGAACAAATTCCTGACATCCAACATTCAATATTTTCAAACTCTGTGACCGATATTTTATACGTCAAAATATTATTGTATACGCTTGCATATATGAAATTCGATTTTATTTGAAAGAATTAACATAAGTTATTCGAACTATTTGCAACTATCTTATTATTGTACATAATAAGTGTCCAATAATAAGTGTTTGATTCAATTACATTTCTAAACTTTTATTTCAATATATTAAATAGTTTATGCGACAAAATAAATATGTACTATTTTTTTGACGATTTTTCATTTATAAATATCTTATATTAAGTTATAAGAAATAATCATCGTACATTAAAATAACTTCATAAACTACTTAATAATAACTTGAACTTCATGTAATTGTATTAAACTCAATTTAAATAGTAGGCTAAATTTTTATCATTGACTTTCAAATTACTTTTAATCCAATGAGTCTTAAGGCCCTGTTCTTTAAACCTGAAATTTTCAGCACTTAAATTAAATTAAATTAAATTCAGTAAGTTAAAATAAGTTAAATTAAATTAAATTATATTATATTAAATTAAATACTGAAAAAGTAAACCCACCCACATCACCCCAACCTAACCACCCACCACCACATAACCATCCCAACCCACCACCACAACCCCCACCACCACCAACCCACCACCCCAACCACACCACCACCACCACCCCCACCGCACCACCACCACCACCCCACACCTCAACACCCCCACAACCCTAACCCACCACCACCACCCCACCCCGACCCACCACCCCCACACCACCACCACCACCCCAACAACATCACCACCACAACCCCAACAACACCACCACAACAACCCCAACCACACCACCACTAGCACCCAACCCGCCACCACCCCAAATGTTTGTAAAAGTATTTAAGTTAAGTTCAGTTAAATTAAATTAAATTAAATTAAATTCAGTTAAATTAAAATAAATTAAGATAAAATAAGTTAAATTAAATTAAATATAAATTTAGTTCTAAAGAATATATCCGAAATCACAATAATGAAAAAAACGATAGAATAACATTTGAATAAAATAGCGTAAAGGTTGTATATACGGAATTACATGCTGAGGGCATTTTGGTCAAAAATATTTGAACAAACGAAATCAAGCCTCGGTTACCTTCCAACGACCATGATGTCATCAAGTCTGGTATGTGGCGGGGAATTTGATTTTGGCGGCTAGCTGGTACACGTGATTGGATTGAAGATTATATCTCGATTTTTTTATTAAATATTTTTTTATTAATCCTCGTTTAACTAGATGGAAATATGACTTTTCATTCAGTTCAACTCGTATATCATTTTGCCTATATAGTAATCCACAACTCTATATTATGCCACTCCAACTCTAAAATTAGAATTATAAATGTTTATTGCCCCGTCAATATGTTTAAAAATAAGTAAAATACACTATAAAATTCATCACTTACTCATAAGATAAAATTAAAAATTTGCGAGCAAAATAATTAGAGCCTATTGTCACCCAATTCATTCTTTGACACAAATTACACATGCGGTCTTAACACTTAACTAATAGGTCGGCCCTCAAATGCGACAACTCTTAATTTGAAAAAAAAGTAGAACAAAAACTTTTTTATATAGAGTCACCTACAGCTTTCTCTCTATCTTGAGTCAAAAGTTGTAATTTATCGCGCAGAAAGTTCTGGCGAACAAATTCTTATAAGGAATAATTACATTTAGCTCGACAGAATAGAGAAGTGAGATCTCTCAATTATAATTGTCTCATATTGGTTATAAAAATTAATCAACAATTGTAATTTTAAACTCATAAAGGTCTTATTGACAAAAGTAATATTTGAGATTTGTTTGGTTTTGGGTAGATCGAGTGATATATATAGTTTAAGGAGCATTGGCCTCATCTGCACCGATTCTTTACTTCGAATTCAAGCTTGTGAAGATTTTAAAAATTCAAGCTTGGTAGACAAAAAGTAATTTAGGTAGGAAAGAAAGGAGGAGTTGTCACTATCTTCCTACTCAAACCTTGCCTCATTACAAAACTTCCATAAATGGACACAAATAAGTAGAAAGCAGTTCTACTTGGCAGCATGTTTAGCCTTGGAATGAGACACTAGAGCCTTCTCCGAGTTAAAAGTCTTGCTGCAAGAGTTGCATGTTGCCTTTCCGGCAGTAGCGGGTGTTTTGGAGTTCTCAATTTTAGGGGTCTTCGGAGCCTGCTTGGGGGGATGGGGAGTTGCTGTGTGAGCAGTGGTCACCTTCTTGCCGTCTGCTTATTGTAAGCAAATACCCAAAACTTTAGAGCCAAGAAGAGAACCCCATTAGACAGCAATTGAGCGAAAATGACGGTATACCTGACTTTTGAGGAGTAGCTAATTTAGCCTTCTTAGAAGGAACTGGAGTCTTAGACTCGGGCTCGGAAGGTCTCTTCTTATTTTCCTTCAAGCATTACAGAGAAATTCACCAGTCAAAAATAGTTGAAACATGAAACATCACAGTGACAGCAGCATCCATCTCAAACTAAATAATCTATCAACTTAATAACATCAGGATACTAAAAACAGGGGGTACCTTCTTGGGAGTTGGGGTTTTCTCATCTTCATCAGAGTCATCGGAGAGATCCTGTGAGCAATGCACAAAGTTTAGATACTAGCATACCCCAAACGATCAAAAGCTAAACTATTGTACATAATGAAAGTTCTAATGATTGAAAGTAAAACTATAATGAAAAACTAAATGCGTACTTCATCAGAGTCGGATAAGCCATCTTCATCACTAGAATCATCATCAGCATTTGCATCCTTAGAAAGCTCTTGGATTTTCACTTTGGGATTGACGGCAGACACTGGCTTGGAGACACCAGCTTTCACAATTTCAGGTTTACCTGAAAACAAAAAAGCTCACCAGTTTCAAAACAAGTTCCAAAAACAATTTGAGATTATCAGCTTAGTTGATATAACCTACCAGTTTCTATTGGCAGCTCCTCATCCTCTGAGTCACTCTCAAAGTCTGGCATTCATGCAATTAAATTAGAAAAACAGCAAACAAATGCAATAATAATAACCAGAAAATGGGCGCAATCACAGTGCTCACCATCACCGGAATAAACTTCATCATCCTCTGGGTTCTGAGTCTTGTAACCACAGAAGAAAACACTGCCATTCTTCCAGTTGTGTGACAGCTCAAAGTCCTTCTCAAAAACCACATCATACTGGATTTGAGGGAACTTGCCAGCTGAAAGAGTTCCGATAACCAGTTTCTGTTCACCAACCTTCACATATACTGGGACTGACTCGTCTTTTCCTTTCTTAGATTCTCCAATAGAAGCCTGTGAAGTTTAACACCACAAAATTATCAGATAAAAACGAACAAATACAATAACATCTCTCCAAAGCAGAGTAAACAAATACCTGAGACAGATGAATTACTTTCCCCTCCCCAGGAATCACTTTCAAGGTTTCACCAGCCTTAACTTCGACTCCTTAAATAATAAGCCATCAGAATAAATTACTCAATAACATTCAAATCAATACGAGCATTTCGATTAACCATTTCTATCCCCAAGCATCATGCTTACACATAAATGCTAGCTCAACACATAATTTTGCAGACTGTAGGACAAGTCCTCATAGTGCACAACCATTAACCATTTCTATCACTTAAATGTTCATTCACACAAGCCAGCTAACGAGAGTGCTACTCAAAGCCAGAGAATCTAAATTAAGAAAGCAACACAACATTGGCTGAATGACAAATAGCACAGAAACAGGCAGAGTTACTGAGTTACATAGTCAGCCGAACCGCATAAACTCTAAGCCGAACATAAAGTACAGAGATTACTAACAAAACGAGAAAATGGATTCGCGACGCAGGCAACAAACAAGCTCGAGTGAATCGGAAAAAGAGGCGGCGAATCTCACCCCAAAACTCCATGGATGCGGAGTCGACGGCTAGGGTTTTAGGGTAGAGGGATTTGGAGGGTTTGTTACTAGGGTTTAAGAGACGTTTTATAGAGCATTTGCCGCCTATTTATTTTATAGGGCTTGTCTAATTTTGAAAGCGTGTGGTGGGCTTGTTCTTCTATAGATATTTTGGATGCTTCGATTCAGATTTGGGCCAGGCTCTCAAATTCATACACTAAAATCCTGATTGACTTTTTAATTTCAAATAACATTTTAAGGAGATGGATTTCCTGAAATCTTTAGAAACGCCCTGTTTGATTTTCTGTATTTACACATATATATATATATATATATATATATGTCAACCTGGTGTACAACAAGTGCCTAGGTGCTGATTAATTTTCTGTCAGTCAATTACCTCCGAGAGAGAAAAACGAGTACTCGTCTATTTGCTGACTCGATGTCTAGGCGGGATATATATACTCCTCATAAGCACAGGAGACTGTAGAATACTAAAGGTATGAATGCGTTGTCGAGTTGAGTCGTGTAGGCCTCCAATAATCCACTCAAGGTCACGGCCAACAGAAGAGGAAACCAGTTCTGCAAAAATGGTAGATGGAGAAATGAATTTTGGTGATGAAAAGTGACAACACAATACATTTTCTTTACTTTTACTTGATCATATAAATCATTGGAAGATCTAGGTATCACGATGCCTTATATGTAAAGGAAATACAAACCTCGGTAACTAGGTATCCAGTTGATGCAAGAAGGGGGAGGAGAGTCAAACAAGCCGCCAGCATGGACATTATACCAGCAGCCGTGCCCTCTATTGTTTTCTCTGCATACGAGAAAAATATTTACACACGTTAATTAAGTAATTAGTTGAGAAAATAATATTTTGGCATAAATCGAAATCATGCACTTACTGCAAGTTTTGCTCCACCTGAGGACCCCATACTTGTAGCCAACCATTGATGCCTACAATGGACATTGTCAGTGAGATGATAAAAAGTCAAGGTACACGAAACTATTCCACCAGAAAATTTCAGAAGGAATACTTTTTCCTTTAAAAATTGTTTATATTCTAACCAGTGAACAAATGCAAAAGTTTCAGCTTCCTGCCCCTTATTATGATCTAGAATAGGGCAATAACATGGCAACATCTTCTGACGTGATGCTGTTACCTACAACTTTCCAAGAATACTGGTGGGTAAATTTTAAATATTCTATAGCTATGCATCCCATGAAGTAAAGAATACCCCTGTTTCTGTAGTAATGTTTCCACGTAGAACAAACTCCATCGTGCAAAGATCACTTTTGCTTTCTTATCGACCCGTGAAACTTCTAAGAAACTTTTCTAGTAATTATTTGAGAAAATTACAAAAGCAGTCTCACCATTGTGTCTCCGATTCCAAGGCTTAAAATCCCAGCAAATGGAGCAAGCGGTCGGTCATTGTACCCAGAGGACAGCCAGATTGGTAGTGCACATCCCAATAATAGAGAGAAATGACTAAAACCCAGCGTGCAAAATCAAAGTGCAGGTCAGCAACAACATAATCAAGCTATACAGTCCTAAACATATTACATATGAAAAAAATAAAGTACTAACCTGACAATGAGAATATCTGAGTCACGATGATCAGTAAAGGCAGTCATAAACTGATGTACAAGCTGTCCCAATGGCCATATTCTCCATATCTATCCCATGATACACAACTGACATGGTTATTAACTCAACTACGGCAGCTCACATCTGAAAAAATCTTCTTAATCATGAAATTCTAAAATGGCACGGGATCACTTACTCGAATAATTTCTAAAGCCAAGAAAACTGCCAAAGCTGCACCAAATGCAAGGTCCAGAAACATTGGCTGGATAATAATTTGCAAGATTAAAATTTATCCAAGCAATAAGGAATGAGACAAAGAAAGGGGATGGAGTATGTTATTCATTCATATTACCTGATAGATAACAGCAGGTACAAACATGCAAACAGCCATCAGATGGTAATATTTTCGAAGAAGAATTCTCTCAACCTTGCTGTGTTTTGAAATGCTGTAAAACCGGAGAACTGCTGCACATATGAGGCAAACCCAATAGATGCATAATGATAGCCTCTTCAGTGGTTCGGAGAATACAAACCCAACGATCCTACATTACACCTTTTGAATTTCAGCCATTTATAGGAAATAGTATAAAAAATAAGTTTCCGGGTTTGTAAATGATCAACCAAAATCCACTGTATTTGGGATAATGATATCCAAAGTTACAAAACACAAAAGATAAGTGGTAAATAAGGAAATATATGGAGAAGCATATTTAGATATTACACAAGTGGAATAAAAACTTAAAATATATAAAATCACAAAAATGGAGAACATTAGTTTAAAGATAATGATCAAAGTGTCTGTAGAGGATCAATAAACCATATAGTCCTATCTTGAGAGTCCCAATATCCAAACACAGACAGAAGTAGAGGACTTTAAAACTACTGCACAGAATAATGCCAACTGATGGGTCAAACTGGACAAAATGGTGAAACTCACCTTGCTTACGTTCACCTAATCATGCCAAGGAAACAACATTGCACGAACAAAAGTGCTTAAACACTCAAAAAAGATACCAGATGATAGTTTACCAAAGTATTGGATGAAGACTGAACTCTTGTACAAACTGCATCCACATAGGCACAATAGCAATCACGATAAATGATAGCAAGACATAGAAAATGAGAGTTCTCCAAATCTCATATTTTCTCGAATCCAAGTTGTTTGAGCTTGACATATGTCCCCATATTTGGAGAACTGACTTGAACAGGATCGGAAAAAGAAGTAGCCCGAATAATGTTCCCTACGCATTACGTTACTAGCATCAGGATGGAAAAGCCGTAACAAACAAATACAACTCCAAATGTTCCACACTTGTGATAGTATATAATATCAAGCTGATATGCATAGATACCTGAATAATGGTGCTTATTTCACTTCTACTGACACCTAACTGTGTGGAGACCAACCCTGATGATAACAATCTTCTACAAAACTGGCGAACAAAAAAAGATGTTAACTCAACATGTGAGCTACATCATGAAAAAGATACAGCCAGAAAGTTATACAGAAAAATGAAACTGACCTCTGCAACTGTACATGCAACCATATCGCCAAAGCAGTGAACTAAGCCTGATGTCACCAGAAGGGCTTCCCCTAAAAACAGAGAAGAATTTAATTAAAAAGAAGGAATGGCAAAACTAGCTTAGATGGATCCATAATATGACCAAGCAAACTGATAAACCAACCAATTCAAAATCAAGTAAATCAGAAGACATATACAAGTCAGTTTACCTATCATGAACTCAATATAGAAAATAAAAAAAAGCAGAATTTCATACCAATGGATGCACATGAGGGGAAAGTGTGTATAATATGTTGAATCACTTTCACAGCAGCAAGTCCTTGACAGAACACATAGACGAGCTTGATTGATGCTGGTAAGCCTAACATATAGCCCAAATGCTTATAAAGTTTTTTTGTTTATGCAGTGATATATCACATATGATACTAAGCAAAAACATCAAGCGTACCCCACCCATGTGTTGTAATGAGAGACAGAGAACTCAGTGCCGTAAACAAGACTAAGCAAATGAAGGGAAATTTAACATCCCAGCAATCCTTCTTCAAGGAATTCCGGCTGGTGGATGAATCTTTTGATACAGAGGCAACAAAGAAAATAACACTGAAGCAGCAAGCTGCAGTGGCCCAATACTGCAGCTTCAAGTATTCGAATTCTGCACAATAGAGTTATGATCAAGTAGAGACACAATAAAAAGAGATCAGAAGAAATATCAAAAGGAAAAGAACTCCAATAACTTCATTTAGAATGGACAACACTCATAGTCACAGATACCTCAGTTTGAAGCTAGACCAATCAAGCTCATTAAACATAATGCATGTAAAGAGGTGGCCTTTTCCATTTTCAAGGTTGATCACACGTCCAACATAAAGCAAACTATAAAACCATGATTAGCACCTTCGAGTTCAGTCTCACGCAATGAATAGCCTCTTGATTGCTGGATCAGCTTGGACACCAAAACAGCTGGTAGAGTAATTGCCCCTAACAAAACCCCACATGATGCGCCTGGCCTGAAACAAATCACTGTTTCACCTCTCTAGATCAAAACTATTCCAACTCAGTAACTATTTAACCCTAACCCTAATTCTCAAAAGCTCAAAAATGGCAAATGTGATACAAATCCAAGTATGTAGGCAGCTAATGCAAGAAACGGAGTCACCCAGGATCCAAATAAAAACCCAAATTGAAAACAGGCAAGTCGAAATTTCACCTTCAAAGTTTGCAGAAAACACCAAAACCTAAGATCCCTAATAATTCTTAATTTTCAATTCCAACAACCGCATGAGCAGCATCCCCAAAACCGTACCTCGTTTTCAAAGACGAAACACGACCAGACAACTCCATGCGGATCTCCACTGCCAACGCGCACAGCGCCAGCAGTACGAGCGTCAACGACTCGTACAAAATCAACGATTCCGCACCCAACACGATCCGACTCAAAAACAACACCACCACCGCTCTCTCGCCGTTCAAGAACCCTGCCGCCCACGCCATAGCCTCGCCACTACTCAGAAAATCACACCTCGAAATCGACAAAGAGATCGTTCCCGCGCTCGGCAGAGCGGTTTGGACTTTGATTCACGCAAAGGCACGACCTTCGGCACAACGCTATATCACGTGCCGCAGCCAATCACAACTCGCCACGTCATCACGAAGTTAAAAGAAAAGTCAACGGTCACTTTTACAGGCCTGTTTGGTCAAGCAACTTCTTCCAAATACTTGATTTTTTTTTTCTGCTGCCTATTTTTAGCTATTCTATTACATATGCCAAACGCGGCATAACAAAGCATAGTCTTGCTGCATTTCCTGCAGAGGTTTTTTCAACACACAAGAGGAGTCCTGGGAGTGGTTTGGTTCATCTTCTTGAGCTGGTGGCTGCTGCTGGACGGCCGCCACCGGAGGTGAGTATGCTCCGGTGGAAATGCAGGAGAAGGAAGACAAGGAAGCGGTAGGCGACGGCCATGAGAATGAGGACTAGTAAATTGTCCCATTTCGAGTTGCTGTTGGGTGAGATATCGTACGCACTGCGCATGGCTTCTAGTCCGGTTATGGACCTGACTTGGCCAACGGCGAACGAGGTCCCAATGTACTCGTTCTCCAATATTCCCTGTACACGGTAACATTTTAGACTCGGCCTTTAATAGAAAGAACATGTTCAAGACACAAAACCATGAGGCTCGACTAAAATTGCAATTAGAACTTAGAAGACGCGAATTTATTGTCCTTGACGATTTTATGAGCTTGCCTGGATAGAGTAGGTGTGGAAAGCCATGTAGGAGAGCGGGTATTTCCAAGCAGGGCCGGGCATGGCGTTCCGGATTCTAAAGTAGCCGGCTGAGAGCATCATCACTATCTGCAATGCCACGTAAAAGAAGCGAAAAAATGAGTCCCTTAAAACATCAAGCAATTCACTTTGTGCATAAAAATGCGTGTAATGGGAATCAATGAAGCGGAAACTGACATGTGCAGAAACGAGCGCCAAGACAGTCCAGAATATATCTTTGCAGATGCAAACAACGAGCATGATCAGTCCCTCGTTCACCAGCAGGCAGATGAAAAAGTTCAGCACAAAGTACATCAACAAGCTGAACTCGTCTCGCAGCCCGAGCAGGAAATAAAATATGAGGCTTGATGTGATGGAGATGAGGAATAAGAATGGGATACTGGAGAGAAGCTGGCCGAGAAGGAACACTATTGTCCCCGAGTGCTTATTCGACCTTTCACAAGCGTATATCTACAGAGAAAGGCGAAAGAAGTTCAACATGTAATCATCTTAGGGAGAATATCAGTCAAGGAGTTGTAATCCGCTGTCTCACCGTTACAAATTAATAAACGGCTATACATAAACAATGACCGAAAGACACGTCAATCGGAAAAAAAAAGAAAGGGAAAATACTAAAAGTTGACAAATAATTCTTGCCTTGATTTCTTTATTGTGTGCGGGCGCACCTGCAATGCTTAGAAGAGAAGTGAATGAAATGAAGGCGAAGATTGCAGCAACTCTTATCTGCAGTATCCAAAATTGTAGCGGACGTGTCAGAATTTATAGCGCAGATGTGTAATTTGCAGACATTTCGAAATATGAGAGAAGAGACGTGGTGTACGATTTTCTTGAATTTAATGAACAAAAGAAAGCCATTTACGGAATATAGTTACTTGAGAATGTAAGTGCTCCGTATAGCTGTGTGATACCGTGATGATTGTTTATAGCTTTCGTGGTTTCAAGTTTGCAGCACTTACCTCTACAGATGACAAGGAATGGCCCAAGCCAGAAAACAATGTACCGACACAAAGTGCGAGGAGCATCTGAAGCACAAGCCGAAGCCAATAGTACTTCCACTCTCTGGACATAACCAGTAATGATCTCCAAGTCAAGACTGCGACTCGAGTAGCATCATTAGCCATTCCCCGGGTTTTGAGGCTCGGACCCTCCTGTGTATTCAGCTTTCAACTTGTTATTAGAAACCATATTCCGTTGCCACGTTGATGCTCGCAAATTTAAACAAATGTAAAAAGAAATGAACGAGTTCATGTGACGGTCAATAGGATCGAGATTGATGAGCTGAGCGAACATACCTTTTCAGTGAGTTTAAGAATCATATGCTCCACAGCAGCAGCATCTTCGGAAACTTTATATGTTGCTTCAAGGGTGCGTATCGCTACAGCCGTGTCCATATTCACAGTTGAAAGATCCCCATGGTCATCCTACAAATTGTCTCTCAAATACAAGTAAACTACATATTGAAGGAACATGCTCGTATGAACAACCTTTTGCGCAAAATTTTCAGAAGTCAGCTTGAGAAATTCTATAATCTTCTTGGCCTTGCTCATTAATTTCAAATGTGAAGGCCAAGTCAGTTGTCTCGAATGAGTACAACTAGTGCTTGAGATGGGAAAACCAAAAGCTTAAGAAGAATAACTAGGAACAAGTACCTGCCAAGATTTGCACATTGCAATTATCCGATCAAAATCTGTGTTGACCGCACGTAAGAAGTGATCCGAAGGACTTTGCATAATCGGGCAAGGAAATCCAGCGTTCGAGAAGTGCTTCATCAAAGTTAAGACACAAATGTCAGCAAAAATTTATTTCTATGCTCATTTCGATAAAGTAAACATTATCATTTTATATACATTTAGGAAAAGGATGCGATATATTTCTCATTTTGAAGTAAACACTACAAACCTGGAGGCAAGCCAGTGTTTCTCCGAAAAACAATGTATTTCCGTTTGACAGTAAACAGATCCGATCAAACAAGCCAAATACTTCCGTGCTGCTCTGGTGTAAGGTAAAAATGAGAGTGCATCCAGTGCTCGCAAGTTTCTTCAACGTAACCATCATCAGAAGTGCAGATACACTGGAGGATGAAGAAATTAAATTAGTGGAAGCGTCGAATAATTTAAAGAAATAAAAAGACAAGCCACATACAACCACTTCCAAAGGAAATTGTACAAGTAAGCAATTACAACAAACCTGTTAAGATGATAAAGAGGTTCATCGATGAATAAAATATGTGGCCTCATCACAAGCTCCCTAGCAATGCTAACACGCCTTTGCTCGCCCCTGGGAATACCCTTCATATAGCAGTGGCCTCCTATTAATTTATTTGCATAATCGTTTAGAGACATGGCGTTAATGGCATCCTCTACAACACTTCTTTTCTGACAGAAAAAGCCGGGAAGTTGAAGTAGAGCTGAGTAGTACAAGAATTCGCGAACTGTTAGGGATCCGATAAGCGTAGTTTCCCTCTCGACAAATCCCTGTTGATTAAAAATATCCCAATTGAAATAAAAAACTCAAGAAAGTCTAAACATAAAAAAGAGCACTTCTAGCAGATCCAAGTATGTGATGAACTTACATAGGAGCCATATGACATGCGTGATTTCGAGCCATTCACGAAAACGTCACCATACACTTTTGCTGATTTATCAAGCCTCCCTGACAAGAGTCAACTGAAAGGTTAACTTTACGCTCCCAAATGGAGTACAAAACAGCCTTGACAAAATTCTAGCTAGTCGAAATGAGTCTCGTACCTGCCAAAGCCCGTAGTAACGTTGACTTCCCTGATTTTGCAGGGCCCATGATTACTGTCATAGTACCAGGCAATGCATAACCATTCGAGTTTTTCACAACCTTGTCTGAATACTTCCGCTTCCCTTTAATAGTAACGGTCAGGTCCTTCCAAACAATCGAAGCGCCAGCAATTTTCTGGAACGAGTCTGCACTATCCGTTAATGTCAGAGATGGATAGGAGCCGCTGTTAAATTTGGACAAAGGAGACCCGGGCGTAGTTGCCTCGTTTATGGAATCAGGTCCACCCCCCTCCTCCATCCTAACATCCACATCAGTGTCCTCCCATTCCGGTGAATCCTCAAAAGATATGGGTTGCCTAATTGAACCCGGTTTCCTAAGGTAAAAGAAGTTACTGGATGGCACCCTACTTGCAGGGCTACTAGCTGAAGATGACGACGACCTATAGCTATCTTGCAACTGAATCTCATCCATCGCCTTTCGCCGATCAGATACCTATCTCTTTTCTAATGAAAAGATCATAATCTGCATGTTATCTTGCAGAAGATACAAAATATACTTTTCGCTTTTTCGCAAAATCAGCAAGCAGTCTTTTAGTCACACTTCCACTTCGGTTAAAAAGTGATGATCCACAACGAAACCGGCAGAGCAAGTGATGTACTCTCTTAATCCCGTCGCAAAGTTAATATCATGTCTTCTAGCAAATATATGAGCAACTCCTACATAAACCAGATGAGTTAAATTCAGCTTAAGCTACACAACTCTTCGCATTAAATGTCACGATCTGATACGTATCACTCAGATTACTACAGAAAAAACTCAAAACCTTTAACCTTAAGGCGTACTACAACAATGTATAGTAATAACTAAGTTTATCATTCCAATTTCATATCTTAAAAACATCACAAGATCGAGAATTTTCGTTACTTGTTCGATTATCTAATGAACGCAAATGCAAGAAGGACAACACAAAGCAATCTGGCTACCACAAAATCAAACCAATATAAAAATGAAAAAGACAACTAAAATACCAAAACAATAACACTAAGAAGTTCACAATTTCAGTAAATCAAGAACACGCATCCCAAGGCCCAAACTCCAACACTTCCCTCCAGCGCCACAGCTAGAAGAAACCAGCACCAACTCAGAAAAAGGGGCAAATCCATCAAAATTATGAACCCTAGATTGACATAAACCAGACAACAACCCGACACCAAATCTCAAAACCTAGTACCAGACTCCCAGCTGGCGAATCCAAGAGCTTCTGTACAACGATAAAATGCTCAATAAAACATCACAATTGAAGATGAATGAGTGCCAGTGAAGTGTGGTTCACCTGGATCTGGCAGCGGCGAGGAGCTCAGTGGAGCAGCCCGTGCTTCGAGATTGCTTCGAGAAATGCCAAGCTAGGGAGAGTGACGTTGACGTGACTTGGGACAGGAGTGTGTTTTTTTCCTCTTTTCAAATTGGTGTTGATTCCTCTTATTCGGATCTTTTGACCCGATTTTGAATCACTGTTCTTTATTTGGAAGCCCTTGAGGTTTCGATTACGATACACCCACCCCTTAAGTTTTAAAATTGGACTTTAATTACAACTATTGCATCGGAGTCCTTTGAGTCTTACATTATTATGAAATAACCCCCATAGATTCCGAAATTACAGATGTTTGGGAGCTGATTTTAACAGAAACAATGGTTGACATACCACAGCAATTTACTAGAAGAAACTAGCCAGAACCAAACAATAAGGAACTACAGAAGAGCAACCCTTGCACATCTAGAAAGGCAGAGGACTAGGCCATATCGGACAGGTATGTGCGCAACAGCGTCAGAACCCTACAGCGTCGGGCGCCCTTTAACCCGAGCTGGTGTGCCTCAGTGCCTGTTCGATTGTCTGCGTGCTGCTAGAGGAGCTAAGGGTGGATGCATGGTCTCGACTTCTCAGGGGATACTGGGACCAGACCATGGAAATGTAGGTTTGGTTTATTGAAAACCTTAATTTGGCATATTCAGTCAATTATTTCAGAACCAAGATCTGTTCTTTAGAACTGAATTTATATTTAACTTAACTTAATTTATTTTAACTGAATTTAATTTAATTTAATTTCATTTCATTTAACTTAAGTACTTTTACAAATATATTTTTAACATCAAGTATCTAGAATTAAACAAGTATATGATGGTTGGGTGGTGATTGTGGAATGGTGGTGGTGTGATTTGGGTGGTGGTGGTGGGTTGGGATGGTGGTGTGGTTGGGGTGGTGGTGGTGTTGTTGGGGTGGTGGGGTGTTGGTGGTGGTGGTGGTGATGTGGTTAGGGTGGTGGGTTGAGGTGGTGATGTGGTGGTGGGTGGTTAGGGTTGGGGTGATGGTGGTGGTGGGTGGGTCTGTGGTAGTGGTGGTGGTGGTGGGTTTACTTTTTCGGTACTTAATTTAACTTAATTTAGATTAATTTAACTTAACTGAATTTAACTTAATTGAACTGTACTTAATCTAACTTAATTTAAGTGTTGAAAATTTAAGGTCTAAAGAACAGAGTCTAAGTCTTATAAGTCAATATGAGACAATGAAATTGCGTCACAAAGCTAATACATATCTATTCTATCATAAAAACTAAATATAATCATTCCGAATTATTCACATAAGACTTGATTTAATTACCCCAACTTGTAGAAAGTCAGATGGATCAAATGGCTCATTGAGTATAGCTAGTAAAAATAGGGAGGTGCTCATCGCACCCCCCCACGACAAAATTGGGTAAGTCAAATTACCCATATGCCCCCCTCATTTTATTTAATTACATTTAATTAATTTTATATATTTAATTAAATATTATATATTTTTAAAAATTCAATCAATTATACTATATATTTTTAAAAATTCAATCAATTCAATTATAATTAAAATTCAATTCAATTAAATTCAATTAATATTATAAATTAATTTTACCATAGTTATTTATTATTATTAATCAGAAAATATTCTATATTAATTAATAGTAAAAAATAAAAATAAAAATACAATATGTATCAATTTTTAAAAAAATTATATTGTGTTTGATTTTTTTTAAAATTTTAATAGAACTTATAATTAGGAGTGAGTGAGTAACTAAATAAATAAAATTTCTATTGTAAAATAACGGATAGACAAATTTTATTTATGATTTATATTTAGAAAATAGTTTAATTTTATTTAGGGCGATAATAATTTATTTCGTTTAATTAATAATATGTTATATATTCATATTTGAAAAATTGTGTTATGTGTTTATTGTATATATTATTAATTTATATTATATATGTTTTGATTGGTTAGCCAAACATTAATTTGGATTCATAAAAAACATACAACAATGCTCTAAATTGTGCTCCTGGAGGTCCCGTGGTTGTGATTTCGCGTCATAAATCAACACGTATCTTATATGAAGATGCCCATCCTTTAGCTTCGTACGATGAATGATTCCACCACCACATTGGTACAGGTGGCACCGGATGATAAGGGTGTAAAAAAAGTTGCACGAAGTGATTGCCAACGTGTCTGATAGCTATTTCCATGCGTTCGTTGTAGTTAGCCTGAGGAGATCTTAATGGCAAATAGGTAAAACATCTCCAATTAGTTATACCAAATGTATGAAGTACAATGTTGTACTTTGATGCTAAAAATATGTGTTATATATTTAATTTATAGATGGTTTTGAATTGATGATAATAGCTCATTAAATATAATATATATATATATAATATTTATGTTAATTTATAAATAGTTTTAAATCAATACTTATTTTTTTATTGTTATGTTTTAAAAATAAAAAAATATTTATTATAAAAAGTTAAAAGAATTATTGGTGAATGAGATATGTATATAAATTTGAGTTAAATATATATGGGTTTGGATTAATTAAATGATAGGGGTATAATGGGAAAATTTGGTGGGCCCCGCGGGGGGTGTATTTGTGTTGGGGAGGGGTGGGGGGTGCGAGGAGAACCCCCCGTAAAAATATCACGAAGGTTAAAGTCAACGTTTGATCTTTTGTGGTTGAGGAGATGAGCCCTTAGACCATCTCCAGCAGCTAGGCAATATTTTCCTCAAATTTGTCTTCCACATCAGATTCTGACCCCACTATATCATCAAATCCTACCATATTCCCTTCCTACTCCACAACAGCTAGGCAATATTTACTTTTTACTTTCTCTTTCATCCACATCACTATATCATATATACATTATTATTAATCACATATATAATATTTATAATTTCAATAATTACTTTGTAAAAAAGAAATAACCTATATTTAATATATAAATTAATTTATAAGTACATTATTTAAATTTATAAAGCATTTATTATACAATTTAGAAAAAAGAACATAATTTAAAACTATATAAATGGGTAGTAAAAACTTGAAATTTGAAAGGATAATGAAAATGGGTAGTAAAAACTTGAAATTTTTTTTGATGTCCAAATGACACAAACTTAGTCTCTATTTATAGATCTCGAAAAATGAAAATTTTTGGTGTAATTTTTTAAAAATAATTTGTAATAATAATAGGTTTAAATAATGATTAACATTAATTAAACAACAAACAATAACGGTCCAATAGAAAGTAGCCACATGGCGCATGGAGCCCACATTATTGTCAGAATGCCTATAGGCATTTTTTGCCTTCCAATGGGGGTGTGAATATTTGCCTTTTACAATGCCTACCTGCTGTATTGTAATTACACCTCAAAAACACCCCAATGCCTACCTGCTGCACTTGGTCTTATTAGCAAATTTAGAAATAGAGAAGGTGAGCAGACCTCTTAGATCTCTTTGTAGTTGAGTAAATGAGCTCTCTTATATATTACCTAATATTAAAACCCTAAATGTCAGAATAACTCCCTTCTACTAGCCGACCTCATATATGATGTGTGTTCTTTTGAACTGAAACTGAATTTAAAAATGAAATCAACTGAAACAAATATCAACGAAATGAACGATTGAAATTTAAGTTAGAAATCAACCACCTAATTAACTTATATGCAACTTATATGCCCTTACACCATCTGTCTTGGGTTCTCAATACTTTACTGGAAACCACTTTAGGGTTTACACAAAAGGGAAGGCAGTCTTCAACTGTATGATCCCTAAACCCTAAATTAATAATCTACTTCTTATAACTTAATATGAGATAATTATAAATAAAAGATTATCAAAAAGTTGGTACATATCAATTATGCCGCAGAAGCTAAATATAATCATTACTCAATAGGAATTTGTCCGTCAGAGCCTTCTGCGAGACAAATGACAATTTATATCTCAAGATAGAAAAAGCTGCCGATAACTCTGTAGCTCTGCTCTGTAAACAAAAAAGACCATGTGGGAGATTCTTACACCCAAAGTGACAAAGATGCCGCATTTGGCCTTTTATGCATCCAAGATGGACCTCGAAGCATGTCATCCAAGGATGCAACTTGCCCCAAAAAATTACAGATGGGTTACATGTTGCTCCCAACAAAATGGCACTTATGATTGAGCTGTCTTTCTTAAACTAATAATGTCGGGCTATATGATAATATCAAGATACTGATTCTACTCTTCAATGCACAGATGAAGAATACAGCAAGTGGATCGAATTATAACACGTTATGGAACTCAGCCGGATCTTGTGGGATTCCAAATTGAGGGATCCATGAAGCCAAAAACTTTCTTAAATCATGCCAGCTAAACCAGGAACTTCTGTCTTCATCCAGGAGTCATAAATACTTAACTAATTTAGGGTTTCAAATATTTTATCAAAACCATCAAAAAACTTGACTCAGTAATCTTCCCTCTGCCCTCATTTTCAAGTTACAATGACTTATGGTTCTCGATCTATCGGATCGTTCTTTAGTTTCTTTCTCTAGAACAAAACTAATGCGATAGACATACGGTTAAATTGCACGTACAAACCCAGGTCTTTGCACTGCAGTTTACTTTCGCTCCATTTTCAGAAATGTAATCACATACGTTTTATTTTGCAATAATATAGTACTTAATTATTCTGGTATAAATTTGATTTAATAATTCGTTTCGTAACATGATTTTGATCCAACAAGTGAAACAGAATGAAGTCTGAGAATCAGAGGTTTAATTACCAGGAACCAACAGACCAAGTCAGCTGATAAAAGACATAGCTATCAAGGTGGGTAAGCTTTCAAAGTCAGGAACCAGACGTGTCCGAGAGAGAGATCATATTAAACTCAAAGCATTTACAATAATTCATGGATGATGGTGATGTAGGGTGCAACTGAAGACATGCTCAGTGTCGTAACCCTCCGTTGCTACGACGATTTTTTATCGAAAAAAGATGTTTTTCGACGAGGGGTGGAAGAAGAGATCAGATCAAGTTAGTTATACTCAGATATTGCCAGATTCTTAACAAGACAGAATCAGATGGATTCTGCTAAGTATATAACATGTTGTCTCCTAGTGTGAGTTCAACTGAGATTTTCTTGTCCAAGAAAATTTATCATATGAAAATGTGAAGTATCTCAATTCTCAAGTCAGCAGAGAGATGGATCTGTTTACCAAATTTAAGGTTTTTTAGGGTTTTAAAAAGCTTGAAAGTTGGCTCATGGGATATACCTAGTCACACGGCCAGTGGATTCTTGACATAGTTTAAGCCTCTTCCTAGCTATTGGGAATCTCCAGTGGGTCATTTGGAGAAGATTTTTTAAGAATAGGAAACAGCGATGGGAAGTAGAATGTCAACGACTCGGGTTATAAGTACAGCAAGAGAACAAGCTTACTGATCTCATCAGCATCTGCAACATATAGAAAATACAGTTTTGAGCTTTCTTGCATCAGAAAAAAATGGCCGGAGTTGAAGGGTCTCCGGGGAGCTCTATGCATGGAGTTACCGGCAGGGAGCAGACCTTCGCGATGTCGGTGGGGTCGCCAATAGTCCCAACTGACAAAACTGCGCATTTTGATCTGCCGGTGGACTCAGAACACAAGGCTACAAAGTTCAAGCTGTTCTCATTCGCTAATCCGCACATGAGGACTTTCCATCTTTCATGGATTTCATTCTTCACATGCTTTGTGTCGACTTTTGCAGCAGCTCCGTTGGTGCCCATCATCAGAGACAACCTTAATCTGACCAAAAGTGACATCGGGAATGCCGGGGTGGCGTCGGTTTCCGGGAGTATTTTCTCGAGGCTGGCGATGGGGGCAGTGTGCGATCTGCTGGGGCCGCGATACGGGTGTGCGTTTCTGATCATGCTGGCGGCCCCAACCGTGTTCTGTATGTCGTTCGTGGCCAACGCCGGAGGCTACATCGCTGTGAGGTTCATGATTGGGTTTTCATTGGCGACATTCGTGTCGTGCCAGTACTGGATGAGCACCATGTTCAACAGCAAGATCATCGGCCTGGTCAACGGGACCGCCGCCGGTTGGGGAAACATGGGAGGAGGTGCGACTCAGCTCATCATGCCTCTTGTATTCGAAGTCATCAAAAAGTGCGGAGCCACGCCTTTCACGGCGTGGAGGATCGCCTTCTTCATCCCCGGATGGATGCACATCGTCATGGGCGTCCTCGTCCTGACCCTCGGCCAGGACCTGCCCGACGGCAACCTCGGTGCCCTTCAGAAACAGGGCACCGTCGCCAAGGACAAGTTCGGCAAGGTATCATCATCGTACGCCACTTTTTCAGACAGCAAACACACTTTTGGCAAGTGCAACACGTATCAATTTTGTCATGTTTTTGGACGCAGGTTTTGTGGTATGCCATCACCAACTACAGGACGTGGATCTTCGTTCTTCTCTACGGATACTCCATGGGCGTCGAGCTGTCCACCGACAATGTCGTCGCTGAGTACTTTTTTGACAGGTGTGTTCCTTGTTTATTTTTCTGTATGAGCAGAAGAATAAGTTAGTGTATGAGCAGATGCTGATGATCCCCGGCTTGATTTTGGTGCACAGATTTGACCTGAAACTCCACACGGCGGGAACAATCGCAGCGTGTTTCGGGATGGCGAACTTACTGGCCAGGCCATTCGGAGGATGGGCGTCGGACAAGGCAGGATTATACTTCGGAATGCGAGGAAGGCTTTGGGTACTTTGGATCCTACAGACACTCGGAGGAGGTTTCTGCATCTGGCTCGGCCGCGCCAACTCTCTCCCCATCGCAGTCCTCGCCATGATCCTCTTCTCCGTCGGAGCACAGGCAGCCTGTGGCGCCACATTCGGAATCATTCCCTTCATTTCCCGTCGCTCGCTCGGAATCATCTCGGGGATGACCGGCGCAGGAGGCAACTTTGGGTCAGGCCTCACTCAGCTCATCTTCTTCTCAACCACCAAATACTCAACCTCTACCGGACTTTCCCTCATGGGTGTCATGATCTGCGCTTGCACGCTTCCAGTGACGTTGGTCTATTTCCCTCAGTGGGGCGGCATGTTCTGCCCACCTTCCAAAGACGTCGTTAAGAGTACAGAATTGCATTACTACACCGAGGAGTGGACCAAGGAGGAGCAAAGCCAGGGTCTGCACGCAGGCAGCGTTAAATTTGCTCACAATTCCGTGTCTGAGCGCGGCCGTCGTGTCGCATCCGCTGCAACACCTTCAAAACAGAGTCCCAACCATGTCTGAAATCAGTAAAAATCATCCTGCATAGTTCAAAAAATATATTGAGCAGCAAATATATAAGTTTGCACTCTATTTCCTGTAGAAGTCCCATCTTATGTTTCAGTTTATATACTTCTGTTAAGAAATGAAATCATACATTTTCCTTTGACGTCTTACTAGTGTGAGTTTCTTATTTGGTAATGAAAATTCCCTTGTTGCACTTTTTTTATAGAATAAAATGTGTGGTCTTATAATAGAAGTGATTCGAGCAACAAATAATTTTGAATAGAAACTAAATGAGGGTTTATGTAGTTCATCAACTGTGTGTTGGTTACGTCGCCGGACAGGAAGAAATTGATTATATTCATATGAGAAAGTGTACAGATTACAACATGGCTAGAAGAGTTTATTTAGTTGACATAAAACTCTAACCTTAGCTAAAAATATGGTATAAGACAACGTACACAACAAAACACATGCATTGGATTTAAGGCACCCAACAAATCTCTTCCTTGAGTTGAATCCTTAGATAATAATGTACCAGGTGCACCTAAAAGTGTCAGATGTACTTAATTTTCTTCCTGTCACGGAATGCCCCTAAGGGTCATCAACAATTTAAAATATTTAGCAAGTCCAAAAAGTGCTGGAACTTGCCATGTGAAACCGGCACGGTGAACATATTAGCAGGATTATCAACACTGTCTACTTTCACATCTTAATCCTCTTCTCAGATCGTAGGAAGTGATATCTCACATTTATGTGTTTAGTGCGTTCATGATGGACTTGATCCTTAGCTGGACATGTTGCCCTCAAACTGTTACAATATATCAATGCTTGATCATGATGCAGACCAAGATCACTCACTAATTCCTTTACCCATATCCCCTCTTTGGCAGCTCCCGTTAACGCAATATACTCTCTTTAGTAGTAGACAAAGTAACTGTGGGTTGTAAAGCTGCCTTCCAACTAACGATGGAACCACCAAGAATAAATACATAAACAGTCATGGATCTTCTACTGTGAACATCTCCGGCATAATCAGAATCAGAATAACCAGTCACAAAGCAATGTGTATCACCCCCATAATGAGACCAACATCAGACGTAGCTCTAAGGTATCTGAAAATTCTCTTCACAGCTTGCCAATGCTCCTTCTCAAGCTGTCCCATAAACCTATTGACAACACTAACATCATATGCAAGATCAGGTCTAGTACAGACCATGGCTTACATCAGACTTCCTACTGCACTAGCAAATGGGACTCGAGACATGTACTCTTTTGCGATCAAAAAAGCTTCTTCAGGTTTCTCTCCCTATAAATCTCAATACCCAATATTTTATGAGCAGCACTTAATCCTTCATCTCAAACTCAGCACTGAGAAGGTTCTTCAACTTTTGAATATCAGACTTGGCCTTTGCAGCTATGAACATATCATCTACAAACAGCACCAGATAGATCATAGAACCATCTCCAAGCTTGCTATGATAAACACAACAATCATAAGAGCTCCTATTGTAGCCTAACTAAATCATATAATTGTCAAACTTCTTATACTACTGCCTCAGGACTGCTTGAGTCTATACAAAGATTTCTTCAACTTGCAAACATAGTCTTCTTTTCAAATAACTTGGAACTCCTTTAGTTGAGTCATATAAATCTCCTCTTCCAACTCTCCATATAAGAAAGTCTTGACTTGTTCCCAACATTCAAAATGCATGAAAGTATTTTTTTTCTTTGCGCAACATACATAGTTTGAGCTTTGCGCATCTATAAATTAATAATTTAAACAAATCAATTTCAAATAAATAAATATAAATAAACAATATGAAATAATTTAATAAAATTATATAGCACCCGATTCCGAATTTCTTCTTGCGTAGGCAATACAAGCCCTTCCCCCACATGAATTTTTTTCCACAACCTATCAATCTTTTGCTTGTTGCCGGATATAAGATTGACTGATTGACGACGATAAGATATACATAATTGTACATCTTCGGACATGGACCAATTAATAGTGGAAGTCATTTTTTAACAAAAAATAATATGAAAATGAAACAAAATGTTATCAATATATTAGGAGAGAACAAATGAAGATTGTTATACATGAAGGTGAAGTGAAAGACCTATTTATAGCAAAAAAAATTATAGAAGTTCAAAAATATTTTTTTAAATTTTTTTAAAAAAATTCCATAGGATTTTAGATTAATTATTCGTTACAAATATGCCCGTTCTAATAATTTTTAACTTTAAAAGTGTTTGGGCCAAATGGGCCCAAACAACAAAAGCCAGGATTGAGGAGGAGCTCGTCAGTCTTCATCGCTACGTCCATTTGAGGAGAAGAAGCTCCTCAGCACAAGCTCTTCCGACAACTCCTCCCTCAATTCCTCCTTCAGCTTCTCTGGCCGCACCTCCTCCCTTCGGCCATCTCCTCCAGCTCGTCATCTCCTTCAGCTCGTCACTGGTGCACGATTTGAGAAGTCCGAAGCTTCTACAAGCTGAAGGAGCTCTTCGCCGGTGCAGATGCCCTTACAAATAATACTCTCATGAAAGTGTGTCTGACCACCTCGATAAGACCCTCCAGGTCATTTATACATAAACCTTTGTGGAGAACGTGATGGGAATGACAAGTTACACAAGATTCAAGCAACTTTGGTGAAGTTGACTAATGAAAAATTTTATAAACATTCCAGAGGTTGTTGGAATAAGACTTTATAGTTAAAAATTTGCAACAATTGTCTGAGATATTTCCCCTCAAGTTCCGGAGATTCAAATCCATCCGCTGGATCAAGACGAATCTTCTTTTCATAAATGTCTCAATTGCAAGCTGGTTCATAAATAATAAAACTAAGATAGTCAGATCAGGTTCGAAAATGTTTTGTACTGCTAGTAAATTATATGATACAGTAATAAAATCCGCATTTTGTAAACTTTGATGGTATGGATAGAAATTTTTAGTGATTTCAGACATGGTTGGGACTGTTGTTTGGAGGTGTTGCAGCGGATGCGACACGACGGCCGCGCTCAGACACGGAATTGTGAGCAAATTTAACGCTGCCTGCGTGCAGACCCTGGCTTTGCTCCTCCTTGGTCCACTCCTCGGTGTAGTAATGCAATTCTGTACTCTTAACGACGTCTTTGGAAGGTGGGCAGAACATGCCGCCCCACTGAGGGAAATAGACCAGCGTCACTGGAAGCGTGCAAGCGCAGATCATGACACCCATGAGGGAAAGTCCGGTAGAGGTTGAGTATTTGGTGGTTGAGAAGAAGATGAGCTGAGTGAGGCCTGACCCAAAGTTGCCACCTGCGCCGGTCATCCCCGAGATGATTCCGAGCGAGCGACGGGAAATGAAGGGAATGATTCCGAATGTGGCGCCACAGGCTGCCTGTGCTCCGACGGAGAAGAGGATCATGGCGAGGACTGCGATGGGGAGAGAGTTGGCGCGGCCGAGCCAGATGCAGAAACCTCCTCCGAGTGTCTGTAGGATCCAAAGTACCCAAAGCCTTCCTCGCATTCCGAAGTATAATCCTGCCTTGTCCGACGCCCATCCTCCGAATGGCCTGGCCAGTAAGTTCGCCATCCCGAAACACGCTGCGATTGTTCCCGCCGTGTGGAGTTTCAGGTCAAATCTGTGCACCAAAATCAAGCCGGGGATCATCATCATCTGCTCATACACTACTAACTTATTCTTCTGCTCATACAGAAAAATAAACCAGGAACAAACCTGTCAAAAAAGTACTCAGCGACGACATTGTCGGTGGACAGCTCGACGCCCATGGAGTATCCGTAGAGAAGAACGAAGATCCACGTCCTGTAGTTCGTGATGGCATACCACAAAACCTGCGTCCAAAAACATGACAAAATTGATACGTGTTGCACTTGCCAAAAGTGTGTTTGTCGTCTGAAAAAGTGGCGTACGATGATGATACCTTGCCGAACTTGTCCTTGGCGACGGTGCCCTGTTTCTGAAGGGCACCGAGGTTGCCGTCGGGCAGGTCCTGGCCGAGGGTCAGGACGAGGACGCCCATGACGATGTGCATCCATCCGGGGATGAAGAAGGCGATCCTCCACGCCGTGAAAGGCGTGGCTCCGCACTTTTTGATGATTTCGAATACAAGAGGCATGATGAGCTGAGTCGCACCTCCTCCCATGTTTCCCCAACCGGCGGCCGTCCCGTTGACCAGGCCGATGATCTTGCTGTTGAACATGGTGCTCATCCAGTACTGGCACGACACGAATGTCGCCAATGAAAACCCAATCATGAACCTCACAGCGATGTAGCCTCCGGCGTTGGCCACGAACGACATACAGAACACGGTTGGGGCCGCCAGCATGATCAGAAATGCGCAGCCGTATCGCGGCCCCAGCAGATCGCACACTGCCCCCATCGCCAGCCTCGAGAAAATACTCCCGGAAACCGACGCCACCCCGGCATTCCCGATGTCACTTTTGGTCAGATTAAGGTTGTCTCTGATGATGGGCACCAACGGAGCTGCTGCAAAAGTCGACACAAAGCATGTGAAGAATGAAATCCATGAAAGATGGAAAGTCCTCATGTGCGGATTAGCGAATGAGAACAGCTTGAACTTTGTAGCCTTGTGTTCTGAGTCCACCGGCAGATCAAAATGCGCAGTTTTATCAGTTGGGACTATTGGCGACCCCACCGACATCGCGAAGGTCTGCTCCCTGCCGGTAACTCCATGCATAGAGCTTCCCGGTGACCCTTCAACTCCGGCCATTTTTTTTCTGATGTATGAGTTTGCAATACACTTAGGACTGAATCCAACAGGTATTTATACACCTCAGATTCTTCACAGAAGCGCGAAAAGCTGTCATTGAACCAATATGTCAGGTAAGAGCCAGTGGTGATCTCAAGACTAAAAAAATGGAAGGAATCCGATCCTCCACATCTGACATGGCCTCAAGGTATATCCCATAAGCCATCTGATCTCCCACTTGTCCTAAAAAAACTCCATTAATTCAAAACTTCAAACCTTCTGACTTTGGACTAAACTCGAATACTTTGCTCACTTGCATCTTTAAAAATCTGCAGCTCTTAACTAAATTATGCAGCCAAAATGTGACTGTTCTCATTTTTGAGTTGCCACATTTTAAGCCAACTTTTCCTTAAATATTTCTCTCACCTGTTAATTTTTGGGCATATTTTTGAGAAATGCTCGTAGCCATGATCGCGACAGAATGGCATTCAGACAGGTATCTTTTCCGCCCTTTCAGGCACTCCAAAGCAGCTCATATCAGGGATTTATATTCACAAACTCTGATTTCAACCAAGCTGACTTTCTACAGTTTTGTGTTTCTGGGATTCCAATCCTGATAATTGAGATTTAAATACTGGGAAGACTCAATAGTTGGCATACTATTTTAAGGCCTCTTTTTTCTTGGCTTTCCAGGTTCCTAAAAAGCTAATCTCAGAAGCAAGATGAAGATTTCAGATTTAATGGGCCGAATTTTAAATGGGCCTGGCCTTGATGGCCCATCTAATTCTATATAGAGTAGCAGTTGGGCTAACTTATGAAAATAATTTTGGACATAGACCCTAAACCCTTTCCATAAATAAGTTAAATAAATATGATAAAGTTAATTATATTATACAAAATATTAAATCTAACAAATATTTCATTTGAAAATCACATAATTTTTACTTGTATTTATTTGACTTTAAAAGAATTTTTTTAATTTCTTTCGTCCCTTTAATACTTAAAATAAATAGAACAATAAAATAATAAAAATTTAAATTTTTATAAGCTTTTCAACACTCAATCATGTAATAATGGATCAGATTCGATACAACAACTCCTAAAACAGTCGAACAAAAATGACATATTTTAAAAGGCAAACAAGCCTCAATTGCTCAGAATAAGATAAATGTCGAACATTATTTCTCACTAATCTTGATGAGGCTTGGTGAAATAAAACACATTCGTTTATAAACTGAACTGGAAACAATCGTACAAAACAAGCTAGGGAAATAGTTCAACCTGAACTATATTAAACACATTCAAATAAAGAACTTGATGTAAGATAGAAAGAAGGCTGAGGGGACGATGATTTCATTTGCGTAGCTTTCTTTTTAAAGCTGCGTACAAGAGAAGAAATCTTTCAGAGCATTAATGACGGGCAGCTGAAGCGGAAAAAAAGATAGGCGACTTGTTGGAGGACTTTTACGTGTTGCAGGTATTTTGTAAATGAAGACTTTGTAAGTGGGTTGTTTTTCTTTGTGTGAGACCCACTATGAATTCCACATTGATCATTGATTCAACAAATGCAATATTTTGTGTTTAATTTAAAAAAAAATTGAAAGAACTAAATTTAGATTAAAGAAAAAATTAGAAACTTTGTAAGATTTGATGGGAAATGTGAATAGTGTGTTATGAATTTATTTAAAATATGCAATTTTAATTTCTCAAATTCTTTGTTTAGGATTCCCAAATCGATAACCTTTTTACATCTTAGTGTGATAATATTATTTGGAATGTAATAAAAAATAGAAGAAAAAAAAGCTACTCGTTTTCAACACTAAAAATGAAATAAGGAAATAGAATCTATCAATGTCATCCTATTAAATAAAATCTCAATAAAATGTGGACGATCAAATGAAACAATCAAAACTTCGGGGACCTATTTTTGAATAATTTTACAAAACAGTCCCTGGTCTTTATGTCGTGTACATTTAGTTGGCGCAGAAGTCTACAAATGGTCGCTTGGGTTTCTCTGTTTTGTCGCTCTGTCAGCCTCTCTGATCATTGATCAACTTCCGGCCATTTCCAGTCTCCCCCAACCACCCCATTTGATCGCTTGATCCGAGGCTGAACTTGGAAACAATGAGCGGCGGCGGCGACGAGGAATCCTCCGTCGGCGCGGAAGCGGAGGGGTTGGAGTACACTCCGACTTGGGTCGTCGCGCTGGTGTGTACAGTCATCGTCGCGATATCGCTTCTGGTTGAGCGGTTAATCCACTACGCTGGGAAGTATTTAAAGAAGAAGAACCAGAAACCCTTGTTCGAGGCTTTGCAGAAAGTCAAGGAGGAGTTGATGCTTCTGGGGTTCATCTCGCTGCTGATGACTGTGTTTCAGAACGCCATTTCGAAGATTTGTATTCCTCCGGAGCTTGCGAGGCACATGCTTCCTTGTACCCTCGATGCGGAGAACTCGGCGCCGGAGGCTGAGCATTCGGAGCACCGGAGGTTGTCTGGTTTTGCGAGAACACTGATGTCGTCCGAGGGGACATCTTCTTACTGCTCAGAGAAGGTTCTAGAATTCCAATTTTCCTTTTTTAAAATATTATTTATTTATATACTTACAAGTTAGATTCATGATTCTGAGGTTGTGTGCTTCATGTGGTTTCTTGGATTGAAAAAAAACAAATTAGGGCTAAAAATTGTGGCTGTTCTGAGAACTAACTGAGCTGTTGGAGGGCCGTGTAGGGCACCTTGGATCTGCTACTTTTGGCCTAATGGGCGTCTTTGTTAGGATTTGATGACCAGAGGCATAACCGAATAGGGCATTAGAATGTTGTAACTTGTAATGCTGCGGTAGCGCCTATTTCATTATTCGAATTATAGGGTTCACTGAGATGTAAAATGAGTGTGATTTGATGCAAGTTTGTTGGCTGCGTTGGGATGCAATGAAGTCGTTGACATTTTTGAAACTGAAATTCCGTTTTGGTGATTTTGCAGCACAAGGTTCCATTGCTGTCTCCTGAGGCGTTGCATCATCTACACATCTTTATATTCATTTTAGCCATTGTGCACGTGACGTTTTGCGTGCTCACCATATTTTTTGGTGGATTGAAGGTATAAGTTGGTTGGATTCACTTAATTTGCGTTTTAAAGATGTTATACAATTAGCTGCTGTTTTTAGCTTCCAGAGGTGTTTTCTGGTTGCAGATTCGTCGATGGAAGCAGTACGAGGATTCTATTACTAAAGAGAATTACGAGACACAACAACGTACATTATCATTTCCTTGGTTGTTTTGCAGAACGGGCATTTATATATTAGTTGGGTTTCGTATCATGGCGCTCAACAACTGCTGTGATCTAACATTTTCTTAACTTTGATCTTGCAGTTATTCAACCAAAAGTCACACATGTTCATCAACATGCCTTCATCCGTGATCATTTCTACGGCATTGGTAAAGATCTAAAAATTATTGGTTGGTTGGTAAGTCCATCTCTTCTGGCTTCACCCGTGAATTTTATTTCTAAATTCAACGGTGACTCTGATCCTAATAATGAGTTGGGACTTACCCGCTCAGTAAAATTGCCACTTTTCCACGTTCAGTTAATAACCCGTTGCAGTTCTGATTTGAAATTGAGAAATACTTGTCCGTATTTTTTCTAAAAAGGTATATGTTTGTAGGAATCCTTCTTCAAGCAATTTTATGCATCTGTAACCAAATCTGACTACACGACGTTACGACTAGGTTTCATAATGGTAAGAAAGTTGAGACTCGACGTGGTTTTCAGTTTCTCATTCTCTGAAATTTTCATTCGTCCTAAATGCATTCACTTCCCCACAGACTCATTGCAAGGGAAATCCGAAGTTTAACTTTCACAAATACATGATACGAGCCCTTGAAGATGATTTCAAGAAAGTTGTTGGAATTAGGTTAGCCATACTCACTTTACGGATGGAAACAAACTGCATTACCCAATACTGAGTCGATTCATGTTTTTTAACTGTTGACCCAAAATCGTTGTTGCAGCTGGTATCTCTGGTTTTTTGTGGTAATCTTTTTGCTGCTGAATGTCAACGGTAAGCTAATTTTCTAGCGGCTGTGATCTTAAAGCTTTTTACTCTTAGAAGATTTTTTTCCTCATTTTATTTTATCGTTGTAATGTGTTGAACTACGCATTTTTCTGTAGGTTGGCACACGTATTTCTGGATAGCGTTCATTCCTTTCATTGTAAGTACTCCCCCGTCAAATATTTGTATATGATCTCGTTGAGCGCATTCGTTTACAGTCTTTTCTTCATGTATAAACAAAGACTGATGCTGCTTGCCTCACTCTTTTTTATTCTTCTTCTCTTAGCTTCTACTAGCCGTTGGCACGAAACTCGAGCATGTAATTACCCAGTTGGCTCATGAGGTTGCTGAGAAACACATTGCTGTAGAAGGAGATTTAGTAGTTCAGCCGTCTGATGATCACTTTTGGTTCCACCGCCCTCGCTTAGTCTTGTACATGATTCATTTCATCCTTTTCCAAAATGCTTTCGAGATAGCATTTTTCTTCTGGATCTTGGTACATCCCCGAGCGACCCCACGAGCCTAGCCTGTCTTTTTCTTTCATCACTTATTATCGTAAATGGAAGTTTGATCATTTCTTTTTCCTTGTCTGTTGTAGGTCACTTATGGCATGGACTCTTGCATTATGGGGCGAATCGGCTTCATATTGCCCAGGCTAATCATTGGGTACTTTTTCCAATCTTTCAAAAAACAAAAACAAAATCTGTTTAGTATTGTTCCTAAGATAATGTCTTGTTGCCGTTCTTTTTAGGGTATTCATTCAGGTGCTTTGTAGTTACAGTACACTCCCATTGTACGCCATTGTTACACAAGTAGGTTTAACCAGTTACTGACTTTGTAAATATTCAAACGATGATTTTTTTTACTGACGGTTTCGTGTTTTTTTTTTTTTTTTTTTTTGCATCTATGCGAAGATGGGAACCCATTACAAGAGGTCAATATTTGTTGAACATGTGCGAACAGGACTTGTTGGCTGGGCGCAGGGCGCCAGAAAAAATGTCACAAATTCAGCAGCAGCCGCCGCAGCTCCAGCAACAGAAATTAACAATGGCTCTAGCCATGAAAGTGCAACAGATAGGACTTCTTCTGCGACCATACAAATGTCAAATTTAGCACGCAGTGACATTACTCACGCTGAACTCCACGCACCCGGTTCATCGAAAAAGACGCCAAAATGAAGCCAACAGTTTTGATCAAGTCTCTGAAAAAAATGTTGGCAGGAGTCAACAGTAGCTGCAGATGAGTTGTAACTTCACAACAGTAGCTGCAGATGAGGAGTCAACAGGCCTGTATGTGGATTTCAGATTGACCCACAGGAGTAGAAACTTTGTAATGATCATATTTTGGCTGATGAGAATGCTTGAAATCGCCATTTTTATCGGCCGGAGCTTCTTGAACTGATGATCCTTACCGGATTAAGGATTTCCTGGTGCCAGAACTCGCACAGTTTTATGTGTATCAGGAAGAAGGATTCAAATGCTTAGACTTACTAGTATTCTTGATTTTGAGGTCAAATTGAAAATATGATAAATACAAAACCTTACCCCCTATGACAGTTAAAATATTTCTCTTGTCCGTGTTCCTCCACCCTTGACGTGGCTGGGTCTGTAATGAGGCTGCCCTCGGGCTTCTCCAGCAATTCAATTCCTCACCGGATTCCCATCCTCTCGTCCGTCAGGTGCAAACCCTAGACTGATGCGATCGGTTTTTGTCCTTTTTTTTGTTCAATTTCTTTAACTTTCCGATTCTCGTATTTGTGTTGCGCCACTGGATTTGGCGGTGTTTGAAGTTGTGAGAGGTGCTCAAGTCGGTCTCAAATGGAGGGGTTCAACCCAGGAAAGGATGCTGACGTGGCGGTCGCGGACCGGCATGCATTGGAGAGCAAAGTGGCTGCAATCAAGAAAGCTGGACCTGCAAAGCTTCAGGTTGCTCCCATTACCCTAAAAAATCTGATGCAGATTTTATCAGTAAATATTTCATTCTGTGACTTAGAAATGGCATGCATTCGTCGAAAATAGGATCAAATGTCAGCTTATGTTGTTAACTTGTTACGCATTTGAGCACATTCGTGTCTAATAATATTTTACATCTCTTGAAATGATGGATTAAGTCGCCCTCAACAGGTGATTGCGGATTTTGACGCTACATTGACGAAGTACTGGGTGGATGGCCGCCGTGGGCAAAGTATGTTAGCTTGATATTTTGTTATTTGGTTACTTTGAGTTGTGCTCGGGAAGTAGATACGTAGTTTACTGTCTTCTATAGGTAGCCATGGTTTGTTACAACAAGGAAATCCTAAATTCGATGCTAAGAGGCAGGAGCTCTATGAGTACTACCACCCACTGGAATTCTCGCCGACAATACCCATTGAAGAGAAAACAAGGCTCATGGAGGAATGGTATGTATAATGTGACCCCAGTCTCTCATAGCCATGTAGTTTTGATAGAATGTTTGAAAATCAGATTGACTCAACACGGACAGTTTTATGCTATGTGTTAGCTTGCTTCCGGAGACGTTAGAGTTGATTTATTTGGTGTAGGTGGGGGAAAACCCATGGTCTCCTTATTGAAGGTGGCCTATCATATGATGCGATAAAGATGTCAGTAGAAAATTCTTCCATTGCTTTTCGAGAGGGCGTAATTGAACTTCTTGAGTATTTGGAGGTGAGCACATTTTCTTTCTAGGGTGTGTATGCATCGAAACTTCGTGGCATCAATGTCTAACTGGCATGAGGAGGCCGAATCCTGAGATGATTTACTGCTTACTTTGTTGGAGAGTTTATCAGATTACTTCTTAAGACTTAAATTGTATTGTCACGGAAATAAAGACTTGAGAATTATACTGATGTTTTTTTTCTACAGGAGAAAAATGTTCCTGTTCTCATATTTTCTGCCGGGCTTGCTGATATCATAGAGGAGGTAAGTTCTCTACATCTTTTTAGCTAGCATAATTGGTTACCTGAGGCGAGCGTTTTACTGAGTTGTTTGTTTACTCTAGGTGCTTAGGCAGAAAATCCACAGGTCCTTTAAGAATGTCAGAATCGTGTCAAATCGTATGGTTTTTGAGGGCGGAAAGTTAATTGCTTTTAAAGGTATCGTATGATGCGCCTCTAATATATTTATGGCTGGTTGTTTCATTGTGGATCATAGTCACAAGCAATCGTAGGGACACAGTTTCCCTAACAATTGTACGTTAAACCATTTTTATCGGAACATTTTTGAACGGACAAGAATATGCTTGTTATGCCGCTATTTATCTATAGAACTAGTTCCGACTACAGGCTTTCTCCACTCGCATTTCGTGTTACCTTAAATCTTAAATAGGTCAGTTTTTCATATAAAATGCGGATTTTTAGTTATCTTTACGTCTTTTTTATTACCTTTTTGCAGGGAAGACCATTCATGTACTGAATAAGAATGAGCACGCTCTTGATATGGCTGCACCTCTTCACGACGAATTTGGAGATGTTAACGAAACAAACAATGACAATGCCTCGGTTAAGAACCGAACAAATGTGCTACTTCTTGGTGACCACATAGGAGACTTGAGGATGTCCGATGGCTTGAACTATGACGCCAGAATATCCGTCGGGTTTTTGTAAGTTAGTTGTGACTTAATAATCCTTTAACTGCTGCTATCACAATGATTCCCATTTCCTTCTTTAGGAATTTTCTATTCTGATAACTCAAATTTGGTGCTTCAGGAATGATAACGTCGAAAAGTCCCTTGATAGTTATAGTGAAGCATTCGACATTTTATATCTGGTGAGTGATGCATTGTTTACGTCGTTTATGCATGATTACAAAGTGCTTACTGATGATCCTATGCCTAAACTATTTTCCAATTTATCGCAGAATGATGCGCCTATGTATGGGGTAGTGAAGCTTGTAAATGAGCTATGTTCAGCCTCAGTGGGACGAAACTGAAGAGCAACCAAGTTTACTGAATCACAAGAAATCAACTGCCATACATATCGAAATAAAACTGCAATGCTGCTCTTGTTAAAGGTCCCTTTCTCAGCCCAAAAGTTTTTATTTTCCATGGAAGCATCTTAGAGAGCATTTGAGGAGGAATGCTACAGTGTCATTTTAGAACTGGTAAGATCCAGAGAACTGATAAGTTGACATTTCTGAAAATCATTCGCTGACGTCATTAAAGTGTTGTATTACTCGTATTTGTTAGGGTTTCACCGAAACGACGTCGTTGTCGAGTGATTTTTGGACCCGACCCGACCCGGCCCATCATGTGGACTTCTTGATCCACGTCATTGTGGGGCCCAAAAATAGACCCATTAACAGATCGGGAATCGAAGCCCAAACTCGGCCCATGAAGGCGGAGATGGGTTGATTGGGTCTGGCGATGATTGAGCGAGCGAGAGGGAGAGAGAGAGACGAAGTTGGGAGTTTTGGAGAGAGATGGCGACGAAGATAACGGGGGCTGTGCCGCACTGGAGATCGGCGGGGATGACGTACATCACGTACTCCAACTTGTGTGCGAATCTGTTGAGGAATTGTCTCAAGGAGCCGCACAGAGCTGCTGCCTTAGAACGTGAGAAGGTCCATTTCGTTATCTCCAAGTGGACTGGTGGCAAGCCTGAGAAACCAGGTTTCGCTTTTCTCTCTCCATATCTGATCTCTTTGGTTTGATTACGAAAATTCGTACTTCTGATGTGTTTGTTTTTGAAGCTGATTTGGTAGATTGAATCTGTAGTTAGGGTTAGCAGTTTTTGATTTTGGATCTGATGGATCATATGCGACCTAGTTTTTGTGGTAGTATGTGAGTTTAATGGATGATAGGTGAACATCAGTGTGTGATGTTTTCTGTAAATTGTGGTGATTTTTGGAGCTGATCTCAATTGGCAAGCCCTTATTTGGGCTGAGAAATGTTGAAAGATAGTATCAGGTGGAGAATGTTTATTTTTTTGAAATATCAGTGATTTGGAGATATGATTATGGTATGATCATGAATGCACCATTGAAGGCTAAACACTGGTTATTTTAGTTGTTACATTTCATATTTTTCTAGGGCAAGTACAACTCAATTTTGTTGTGTATGCAGAAAAATTTATGTAAACTAGGAGTTCGACTAATTTGTAATAGAAAACTGACTTTCTGTGAAGAGAAGACGAGTGAATGAAATGGTTGAATTCATGTTATAATTGTTTGAAATCTTTCCTTGCGGTAAATGTCAATTGTTTTTCAAAAAAACAATTCGGAGCTTGTTCAGGGTGTAGTCTTGTTCTTGTATGTTTCTGATAAATGCTTGTGTATCTTACCAACTTGATTGTGTATTATAGCATATTTATTTTGGTTTCACCTACGCTAAAAATATCACTGATCTATTTATCTCTTTGGCAGTTACCCGCACTGATCAAGAAGAGAAATGAGTTCTTGTCGATTTTCAATAAGTGCCAAAATGGATAAGATGATTCTCTTTGAAGCACACTCTGTTTCTGCTATTCCGACTTTGTTTAGGCTTGTGTGCTAAAAAAGCCTTCAACAAGTAGTCATTTCTGGTTACTTCTTATTCACCTGCAATAATGTAAAACCAATTTATGGATTAGATTTTAAATTTCAGTGCAGTCTTTTGGCTACACTTCTGGAATTACATTATTCTGATGTGCGTTTATTATTAAGAGTTGATAAGGTTACTTTTAAATAGGTGACAGGTGAATTTGGGCAACTGGTATATAGACTACCTCTGTACTTAATGACGGTGCCAAGTTGATGTAGTCCAGATCCTACGCATTGCTTGTAAGGGTTGCAGAGCTTGATTCAGTTGGTGTTTGCGGACCACTCAGCGCCTCCTGTGACAAAATACTCAGATTCAGGTACTAAAAATTAGCCATATGCAGACTAGTAGATAACTAAAGAGTAGTGGGATTTACTTGGCACCAATTGCGGCTGAAACTAGTTGAGTAAGCTCCACCATTGTCTTGTGTTTGGAGCATATCTTCTTCAGCTAGTGCGTGTAATCTGTTTAGTTCTGGCAACACTACCTTACCGAGATCCGGCCTGTCCTTTCTTCTCAACTCAGCACACTTGAGTGCTATTTTGGCAAAGCTTAAAGCCTCCTCTACAGGCCAGTCTGTAACTGCAGGGTCCAACATATGCGCAAAAGTTCCTTTCTCAACTGCTTTACTAACGTGGTGAGATAAACCCATTGGAGGCTTGGCTGTAACAATCTGAAGAAGCATGATTCCCAGCGAGTAAATATCCGACTTGATACTCAACATGCCTGTCTGTTGATACTCAGGATCAATGTAGCAGAATGTTCCTGCAGTAGCTGTCATCCTATACTGTGTCACCGTATTAGCAACTGATGGCGGAACGAGCCTGGCCAGCCCCACATCACTTATCTTGCTTACATAATTCCGGTCAAGCAAAATATTGGCAGGTTTCAGATCACGGTGAACCAGAGGCTCTGGCTTGGTTTGGTGGAGGAATAACAGTCCAGTGCCAATTTCAGCAGCAATGCGGAACCTAGCCTGCCACGACAGAGGAGGCTTGTTTCGGCGTCTGAGGAGGCAATCTTCCAAGCTTCCATTAGCCATGTACTCATAGACTAAGCATCCATACTCAGGGCAGGCTCCCAGGAGGAGAACCATGTTCGGATGTCTTATGCAACTTAATACTTCTACCTGCGAGTTTATCAGAGAAATAAATATTTGTCCGAAAATCATGCAGTCTGCTTTTGAAAACTAGGGCATGTCAGAATCTTATTTTAGGCAAATCTTTTACCTCTTGCTGGAACTGGGACCTTCCATGGGCTGCATCTGGCCGAAGTACCTTAATGGCGACTTGGGTATGATCAAGGTGACCCTTATACACAGGCCCGTAACCCCCTTCTCCAATTTTACGCGAAGCACTGAAAAACTCTGTGGCTGATTCAATATCCTCAATCCTGTATCGTCTGTACCTGACATCTGTCTGTGCCAGAGCATTCAAGGCCTTCTTCTTCTCCTCTGTTTCTCTCAGAGCTTTCATTTCAGCTTTGATTCTCTTTTGTGCTTCCAGTTCTGCAACCCTTTCAGAGGCTTCAGCATGCTCCATGGCTGCCCTGGACTTGGCTCTCTCTTTCTCAATAATAGCCATTGCAGATTCCTCAGCCAAACGCGCTTCTTCTACCCTTTTCTCCTCTTCCATTTTCCATCGTTGGAGTTCGATAGCCTTCAAGTTACCCAATGAAAATCAGTAACTACATTGCAAGGTTGAATAATATTCTTCAATCAAATTTACCTTCTGCTTTGCAGAAAGTGCTTCTTTGCAGGCAGTGCTGAACATATCCATCGTCTGCTTTAGTTCCAGCTTTAGCCTTCTCATTTCAGCTTCTAGATCATCCTGCTAATCACATCCAATGCATGTTTTTTAAGTACAACACAACCAAATTAATGTCAGTGCAAGTACGCAGAGCATGTTTTCATCACCGTTGCTTGTGAGGTATAAGAATGTCCCTCATTTACTGGCAAACTCAATGACAAGTCCGTTGACATCCTAGCCGTATTTTGCACCTCACAGCTTCGATAATCTTTGTCTGATGAAATGGACATTCTAGGACTCTTCTTCCCTGGTTCCATAGTGTCGTAATAATAAGGGAAATTCTGATCCATGCTTGGCCTTCCAGAGCTCACAAACGAAATGTCAGTATCTTGTGCAGCTATTTCCTCGTATAGCTTCGAATCGTATCCTTTCCGTGTGAATGGTGACCTGTTTGGCAAATGGGTCAGTATTCTCTCAAGTTCATGCTTCATCTTACAACATATATGTGTCGAAGGGTCATTTCTGATTCCTTTAATTTGAGTTAACTGTTAAACATATACATACCTGAACATATCTGGCTCATCTTCAAGCTTGCGAATTGGATCCACTGGAGATTGTTCAGCTCCTAAATGAAGAACCCATGAGTAGCAGATTAGGAAATTCAAGAAGACAGATAAAAATAGTTAACCTTTACTTCTTGGAGGGGTAGATGTAAGGATTTGTGTGCTACTTGGCTGATTCATAAGCTGTTGCCGTAGAAGTGACACAGCCGGAGCGGGACGAGAAGCAGATCGCATAGATGAAATTTTTCCCTTACTGATGGCATAAACGTTACAAAAATCAGGCACAGCTCTAGATATGTTGCCTGGAATGTCCTTATCTCTAAACCGTCTGCAAGCATGAGTGTGACTCAGACACAAATTTTGGCAGGAAAAAGAGCTTTATGGAATGATCTTCTGATATCCTTAATTTCTAACACACAGAGAGAGAAAGGACATTCACCTTAGGAATCCAGATTTTGGTGGCGCGCCAACAACCAGATTATCTATAGCTGCAAGATTCACGTAATTACTTATTGCTCTCACGATATCTGAGTCCTCCAGCAGGATATCTCTGCATTGTACCTGACAGGGAGCGTGTCATGAAGAAGGAAATCTTCAAACACTACAGAACCAAACTAATGGCAGCTTAAGGATTCTCACATCCTTTCTGGTGCAAAAACAGCGGAATGGAAGAAATATATCCCTGACTTGATCGTTCATTCCTTCGTCCCAAACTTGGTTCACTCCTGCCATCAAAACATTGCAAAAAACCAGGGTGGTGAGATTTTGACACCAGATAGTTGACACAAGGAAGACAGAATGAAATTTTGAAATGAAAGCTTACTGAGGCTGAGAACAGATTGAGGTGCAGAATTAGAGGACTTAGTCTGGACATGAATGAGCAAGAGAGTTTGGCCTTTCTGAAGAAGATTCTCCACTGCCCATTTTAACGCATACTGGCTCCCTTTATCTTTATCTATCGCCACTGCTACCAGTGCATCCTTGTTCCCTCCATCTTTCTTTGGTGTCGGAGGGAGCCCCTTTGGATAAAACATCTGTTTATTCTCAATCAAAATCCTAACCAGATTGCGCACAATTTCCTTTACAAACCAATGCCTGACATATCCATCATCCTACAACTTACTAAAAACACTCATTCATCTCCTTCTTTCAGTTTTGGCTATGAGTTTCTTTCAACCCCAGTCTCATGATCCTCTCTTTCTTTCTCTCTCTGCTCCCACGGGTGGATCAAAACCAAAGCTAAATTTGAACCTCTAAAAAAACGCTACCATTTCTACTCTCCAATCTCTAAGTGTACCCTCCATCTTCTTCGGAATTAGCGTCCGGTCCAAATATATGAAGTCCGAGGGCTTAATACTTTTTGGCCCTAACAGTTTTTAAGGATCGGGTCGGCTCTTATCGAAATTCTAATGTTTTGGGCCTCCCGAAATTCTAGTTTTACTTGCTCGGGCCGAACTTTGCAGGATCGCTTCGAAATTTATCGGACTTGAAGGTCCTCACAAATAATATCAAATTAACAAATTTAAAATTAAGAACATAATATGAAGTGATAAAAATGAACAGTTTTTTTAAAAGATAAAAAATTACTTAATTACATATTTCTAATAAGCATTTACCAAACATGTAAAATCAAATATGAACACATAAATTTAAAAATAACAGCTTCAAAAATGAGTGTGGCGTTTGGGTGAAGAAAAGAAGTTTAACCTTAGAAAGGATGGGAGTATATGAGAGAAGTGAGTGTGGCGGCTTAAAGAAGAATGAAATTAGGTGCTAGGATTTCTTAACTTTAAATTTATTATTTTAGCTTAATGGGTGGGCTAAGTAGGGTCGGGTCGGGCCAAGCTCGATGGGCTTATTCGGGCCGGGACGGACTAAATTTTTCTAGACCCTAGTCCGGCCTTTTACAGAACGGGTTGAATTTTTCGTGCCGACTTTTAGGACCAGGTCGGACTTTGGCCTGGTGGGCTGAAGGGCCGGACCCCGAACTTTTGGGTCCGAAGGGCTAAAGGAGGCCTACTCGGAATCAATTGCTCCACGTATGACCATAACACATATCAAATTCCAAATACATATAACATACTCTATTACATCCATCAAACGTCTAAAAATTTGCAAACCCTAAATTTAACGTTCGACTGAAATTCATCACAATGTTCGGAATTCAACCTGTCCTAAACCAGTTGTGTATCGGCATCCATCAAACACCTCTGATGATAAATCCCAGACTTCATTTTAGGATTTTGGAGATATTTAGGGTTTCAGAGAGATTGAATCCGCGCTTCTTTACTTAATTATTACAGAGCAATTTGAGAGGGAAACCTTATTGAGGATCAAAACGGTTCGATCAACATTTCCTTCAAATGCACATGGTTTGAAGACATGGTTCGATCAGCATCTCCAAGACATGGTTTGTCTCAAATGCAACCAGGTTAAAGCTGCACATCTGGCCGACCAGTGCGCTTGTTCCGGCTCTTACAGGTGCGGCCAAGATGTGTCTGAATTTCTCAGCAAAATATCAGTCTTCCTCAACATAGCCACTCATCAAAAATTCCAACTCCTTCAAGAATGCACTTCTTGGATATTGGAAGTAAAGTAATGTTGGAAATTTTCAGCGTGGAAATTAATATCTAGTTCTGTATATATTTTGGTGTATGTGAATTTTAAATTTAGGAATTCATTCAAATATCCAATTCTTGTAATTGCATTTTCCGAAACTATAGGGACTGTATTGTAATTCTAAAAAGATCAATTTCTAAAATGCGCATTACACACCCCATGCATCAACGACCTAGAAGCAAAAGAACACACACCGCAAGAAGCAAAAGATCAGTCTCTACCGCTGCCTTTCCCGCCCATCATGTAAATGATGGCATTCCCACCAACTGCCACATAGCCCTCGGCATTGGGCCGGACTGGGCTGGTCCGGTCCGATTTGACCATATTTTACTTAGTTCGGTTCGTGAACAAAATTGGGCCGGGCCGGATTTTTTTTTAAAAATTTGGTCCGTTAGGCCCTGAAAACTCGAATAATTTCGGGCCACGACGGGCCGAGTCGGGCTTTGACCGGAGCAAGTCAACGGGTTTGACCGGATCGGGCTTAAATTATTTAAGCCCTGGCCCGGCCCATGCCCGTCGGGCCGGGCCCAAGTCGAGCTTTACAAAGGGCCGGGCTGAGCTTTTGGCTCGCGGGTCAGCGTGTCAAAAAAATCGAGCCTGCGGGCCTCGCGGGCCATTTGCTAAGGGTTACTGCCACACCTACTGCGACACCAAGGGTGGTGGCCCTGTCAAGACCTTCACTGGGAACCTCCTCTCCTCTTTCTACTGTCATCCTTGGTTCTATGAGTTTTATTTCGTGCGGCACCTTGCTAAGGGTTGTTGCCATTGCTCCAAGACTGTAAAATATAGACTTCCAAATACCCTGGGCGCCATAACCTAATACAGATTTTTACAAATGCTCAACACTCCTGTATACTCTCAAGCTCAAAGAATCAAATCATCGACATCAAAAACCCAACACAACAGCAAAAAAGAACTCACTTTTGAGTGTAATCTCGCTGCCCTATCGCAAAGGCAACAAAAAACCTTAACTAATAATACTTCTACTCTGGCTCTGATACCATATTTTACAAAACTTCTAATTAGACTCTTGATTTATTTTTCAGCCAACTTATACTAGAACAACAACTTATAATCCTAGTTTTACTAGCTGATGGTTTATTAATAGCAAATTGTTCACAGAATTGTCCCAGTTGCATTTATTCTATGAGATTATGTCTCTTCATCTGCTGGTTTACATAACTGAGGGTTTGTATCCTCCTCGACTGTTGTATGATTGTTGTTGTTCTGGTATAAGTTGGATGGAAAAAAATCAAAAGTCTAGTTAGAAGTTCTGTAAAATATGGTATCAGAGCCAGAGTAGAAGTATTATATGATTAGTTAATGTTTTTTTACATATCATCTTCAGTGAACATGAATTTTATTCTTAAAAGACACACTGGTTATGTTAAAAGTCATTTGCAAGAATTCATTTGATGCGCATTCAAATTCAGACATGACTAAACAGCTGAGAAATCTGTCAACCACAAAGCGCTGCAATTTAGCATCATATCATACATATATTACAACAGCATCATATCAATTCATCTGGAGATCCTCGGCTTCATCAGTGTATTTCTATCAACAAGTCTTTCGGGCCTAATTGTTCCATCTTTTTTTGGTTCCGAGCTAAGGCTAGAGGCAAACAAGACAAACTACTGATGAGAGGAAATAAATTTTTTCAGCAATATAATGTCTCTTTGAGCTTTGGAACTTGTAATAAGTTGAATTTTCTTTTTAATTTGCCCTCATCCTATATTCTCATTTGTCCGATACCCTTTCTCAAATGTTTTCTTTTTATAGAGATTGGTTCTTATAATTTCCAAGAGAACAACATTGAATTCTTCTCTTTCTCCTCTGATACGCACCTAGATGAGGTGCACTCGGAAATGCGCGGAAGTATGCGGGTCTTGTGTGCGGAAGCTGGCTGGGCGAGGTTCGGGCGCTGCCTGGGTAATGTGCGGACCTCGGATGTGGGAAAATGCGAGACTGACTCGGGCAATGTGCGGGACACGCCTGGGTTGCTTGCGGACTTCGGCTGCGGGACTCTGGATGGGAAGGTCCAGGTCTCGTGCGGGCCTCCTCGGATGAATGCGGAAAAAGGTGAGTTTTGATGGCGGAATGTATGGGGATGGGATGGGGTGAATGTAGGGATGGAATATGATGGATGAATGATGGTGGGATGAAAGTGAACAACCTGCTACAAGTTGGAATTGCTTGTGGCATATTGCATGGAGGTGGAAATGATGGATTTGGGTGAGGATGAAGATGTATGAAGGTGTTTGAAGTGGAGATGGATGAGGGATGATGGGGATAGAAAATTTTGTGAGCACAACACAAAGGAAGGTACTCAAAAATCAGATTGTATTATTGCTAACACAAGCTGCAAAAAAGAGGCTACAAGAGATATAAGAGGAGCACCTCTTGTAACACAAGATGCTCAAATGACTACTCCTACACTATGCTAAACGATCAAAGGATACTTGAGCTCTTGGCTGATTTTGGATATTCTTTGATGATTTGCAAATGAGGAAGTGGCTGGCTTTTATAGGGGAAGGCCAGCCGAGGGGTCACCTTGGGCTTCATTGCTCCAGCCATTACTCCTTTGTTTTGCCCCATGTGATCCACGTATTTGGCTGCCTTGTTTTCCTCCCAGCTGGTTGAATGAATTGCTCAGTGATAACTGTTGGGGGGAATCTCCATGGGTAGCATAACTCTTGTGCTTAATATAGGATGGGAGGACTTCGTTAACTACTTGCCTTAACTCCTTCGGGCTCCTTTGCCATGCATTGACCGGCCAAATGCATTTCACCTTGTGGGAAGCTTGTGGAGGCATGTGGCAGGCGTGTGGAGGAGTGTGGGAGGCATTAAGAGTTTGGCCAAAATAGGTGCTGGTCATTGGTGCTTGTGCTATAGGAGTTATGGCCCTTGAAGCTTCATTAAACATTTGCATTGACTCCTCCGGTGGCTCCCTTTGTTGTGCGGTTTGGGCAGCAAAGGAGTAGGCCTTTGCTGCTACGTTTTGGGTGGCTAAGAGATGCATTGCAGCGGCTGTGTTTGGCGTGGGTGCTGCTGCATTTTGGTGGCTCGGCTCCCCTCCTTGCAACTCAGCGTTTTGGTCCTTCCCGGGCTTGTGTAGCATAAGTGGGCAGATTTCTTCTAGGGACTTGGCTCCTTCGGCGCAATGTTGGGCAGCAATGTGAGGGGGTTGAAGGTCCAAATGCGGATCCATAACATTTCCGCCCCCTAGAAAATAAACCAAGCTTTATGGCTCCTCGTCCGGGGTCCCATGGTTTGAGCGATTCCTTCTCCTCGGGCCTTGGAAATGCATCATGGTGTTGGTACATGTTCTCCTTCGGTTTGTCTCTTCGGATCAGCACTCCTCGGCATGAGGATCCATGCGGCACTCCACCAAAATGTAGTGGTCTAAAGCCATACGTTACTCGTGACAAAATCTGCCCAAAGTACACCGTATTCCTAAATCGAAAGATCCGAGTATGCGCCAAGCCAATTCTGAGTTGTGGCCTTGGCGTACATCGTATCTCCACCGTGCTCCTCAGCATTTTGAGCATCTCCAATGACTCAAGTCCCTTAACATTTTCATGGTTATGAAAAGGAACATTAGAGTGGAACAAGCTAGGCAATACCTCACGTGGCTTTGCCTCGCCTCTTGCCTTGGGTGTTGGAGCACTTGTCCTTGCACAAACTTGCCTTGACCTTGCTATGGTCGTGCTAGGTCTGTCCTTAATGCTCTCAGCCTCCTTGTGGATGAGTTGCACTGCCGCTTTGCCTTGGTGATACATCTTTGCGTTGTCACGGACTTTAGACAACTTCTTCGCCAACTCCTTGGATTTGGTTGGCTTTCTCGTCCACGGTCTTGCGCCCTTGGATCTGAGTGTTGATTTTAAAGAAGTCTCCTTCCTCTTTTGATACCAATAGCTGGCTCCAAAAGGCATCCCTCCTCGGTCATAAGGCCTTCGGTAGAGATGGTCTTGCGGAAAGGTGTGCATGGGTGTAAGATGACCTTACGGGTAGCTCTGGCCTCCTTGCTCCTTTCCTTTGCTTGCACCGACTTTGGTGCTAGGAACACTTGTTGGACTCTCCAAGATGTCCTTGGTGGTCTCGATCTTTGCGGTTGGCTCCTCGTCTCGACCTCCGGACTTGGTGTGCTCCTCTTTTGCGTGGGGCGTCAATGGCGTTGTTGGGTCCTTTAGAAGGTTGCTGACTTTGCTCACCATCGCCTTGTCTTGTACCATAGCACTCGGTTGATTGCTGGGCAAAGTCCTTGGGTTGGTGTTCGCGTCATTACCTTCAACGATGGGCGTTTCAAGCCTTCGGACAAAAGCCCTTGGCTCGACCCGTAATCCCTCATGGAAGTAAGCGTCGTAGCCTCCTCCCATATCATAAGGATTGTGCGAGTAACCGTAGTCATATGTATGACTAAAGTACCCGTGCTCATAGTATCCATTGCGTGGATGGTCATGGGTTGGACCATTACGCAATCTCCCTTCGTGAGCATCGAAGTAGCCTTCGCGCGGATGGTCATAGGTGGGACCGTTGTGCGTAGGGCTTACGTGGGCATCGAAGTTTCTCTCACGTTGGTAACCATATCGATTATGCAAGGTTCCTTCGTAAAAAGAGACTCGAGGGGATCCCTCATGGAAGTCGGCTTGGTAGCCTCCTTCCCTATCATAAGGATTGTGCGGGTAACCATAGTCATAAGTGTGACTATAGTTCCCATGCTCATAGTTACCGTTTCGTAGATGGTCATGGAAGGGACCATTACGAAAAGGTTCCTCGTGAGTACCAAGATAATCTTCACGTGAATGGCCATAGGTAGGACCATTGCGCATAGATCTCTCGTTAGAGATGAAGTCGTCCCCGCGTAGATGACCATAGATGGAATCATTACGCGCGGTTCCTTCATAGAAGGGAACTCTCCCAAAAGGGAACTCCTCCATAGAGGCGCGCCAATCTTCCATGGCAGTGGTCCTCCTCGTCTCTATCTCGGTTGTCTCTGGGATCGAACGGCTCTGATACCAAATGATACGCACCTAGGTGAGGTGCACTCGGAAATGCGCGGAAGTATGCGGGTCTTGTGTGCGGAAGCTGGCTGGGCGCTGGCTGGGTAATGTGCGGGCCTCGGATGCGAGAAAATGCGGGACTGACCCGGGCAATGTGCGGGACACGCCTGGGCTGCTTGCGGACTTCGGCTGCGGGACTCCGGATGGGAAGGTCCGGGTCTTGTGCGGGCCTCCTCGGATGAATGCGGAAAATGGTGAGTTTTGATGGCGGAATGAATGGGGATGGGATGGGGTGAATGTGGGGATGGAATATGATGGATGAATGATGGTGGAATGAAAGTGAACAACCTGCTACAAGTTGGAATTGCTTGTGGCAGATTGTATGGAGGTGGAAATGGTGGATTTGTGAGGTGAGGATGGAGATGTATGAAGGTGTTTGAAGTAGAGATGAATGAGGGATGATGGGGATAGAATTTTGTGAGAACAACACAAAGGAAGGTACTCAAAAATCAGATTGTATTATTGCTAACACAAGCTGCAAAAAAAAGGCTACAAGAGATATAAGATGAGCACCTCTTGTAACACAAGATGCTCAAATGATTACTCCTACACTATGCTAAACGATCAAAGGATACTTGAGCTCTTAGCTAATTTTGAATATTCTTTGATGATTTGCAAATGAGGAAGTGGCTGGCTTTTATAGGGGAAGGCCAGCTGAGGGGTCACCTTGGCCTTCATTGCTCCAGCCATTACTCCTTTGTTTTGCCCCGTGTGATCCATGTATTTGGCTGCCTTGTTTTCCTCCCAGCCGGCTGAATGAATTGCTCTATGATAATTGCTGGGGGAATCTCCATGGGTAGCATAACTCTTGTGCTTAATATAGGATGGGAGGACTTCATTAACTACTTGCCTTAACTCCTTCGGGCGCCTTTGCCATGCATTGACCGGCCAAATGCATTTCACCTTGTGGGAAGCTTGTGGAGGCATTTGGCAGGCGTGTGGAGGAGTGTGGGAGGCATTAAGAGTTTGCCCAAAATAGGTGTTGGTCATTGGTGCTTGTGCTATAGTAGTTATGGCCCTTGAAGCTTCATTAAACACTTGCATTGACTCTTCCGGTGGCTCCCTTTGTTGTGCGTTTTGGGCAGCAAAGGAGTAGGCCTTTGCTGCTGCGTGTTGGGTGGCTAAGAGATGCATTGCAGCGGTTGTGTTTGGGGTGGGTGCTGCTGCGTTTTGGTGGCTCGGCTCCTCTGCTTGCAATTCAGCGTTTTGGTTCTTCCCGGGCTTGTGTAGCATAAGTGGGCAGATTTCTTCTAGGGACTTGCTCCTTCGGCGCAGTGTTGGGCAGCAATGTAAATGGGTTGAAGGTACAAATGCGGATCCATAACATCCTCCTTCCCCATTTGTTGTCCCGCAAAATCCACCGGCGAGAAAATATCTTACAAATGCACAACAGCATCTGCTCATCGGGCGCCAAGAGTTTTTATCATCTTCGGATCCACTCATTAGTTGCATGACTATTTGCAGTTATGTGAGAATGCTATTTGCTCAACTTATTGTGGCTTTGGCTCTTTTCTCAGGTTATCTTAATGGATTGTTGGACATCTGATGATGCATCCCAGCACTAGACACTGGAAATGGCCTTATGTGGATCTCATTAACCAACAATTTCTTTGAATTGGTGGCCTCCCACTTCCTCAGGCTCCCCATTGTCTCAACAGATCAATCAATTGGTGGGTCCATGAAATTGTTTTCTTTTCTTTCATCTGCAGTTGCTTACGACACTCGTCAGCTTAATCTAATCTCCATCAATGGCAGCCATAGCTTTTTCTTTTCCTTTAATTTTGGTGTTTATCAACGCTTAAAGATTCAGGAGGCTTTTATCACTCTGCACGGCTACTTTCTTCTTGAATATGACAAGCTACACACTGATAAAGAGACTCCACCACAAAAGAATTCCCAGGAGAGTTTATGGTCAGGTCAAAAAAATTACTCTTTTGTGTGGTTTGGGTAAAAATCCATCTTGAGATTTCAGAATTTTTGGACTGATATTTCAGCCATCTTAAGATGATCTGACAGATTATGGCATGAGTAATGGCTTGTGATAGTGCATTTGTAAACTTTTGATTCTCAGAAACATGTTTCCACGTCCTAAAAACCATTCAAATCCTGCAGATCATCACACAGTAGATCCTAACAGCCATCTTATTTGCTGAAGTTAAAGGAGTTGGTAATCTCTCCCTCTTTTTCCATCATTCTTTTTATATCATGTTCCATTACCACCTTACTGTTTATAAAAGAGACCTCCATTAGTTTCTTAGCTTTCCAAAATTATTGTGTGTTGGGCACCTCAGGAAAGCTCAAGATAATGTTGTTTACTACATAAAAGATTGGTTACTTGTGATAGCTGTTTTGTGCAGGCATACGAGAAAATCATGTGTCACTGAAAAACAAGACCCTTAAGCTGAAAGAGCTCCGAAAAAGTGGGGCGAAAAGATGATCAGTGCAGTGTTTGAGAAAAAGAGAGGAAAGCTGATTAGGAAGCCTCTTTATGCTCCCTGGGTACGTCGAAATGGACATGGTTTTCGATCCAGTCCACATACATTCTAGTCGCTGTGTATAAAACTAGTGTGCTTAAAATGGAAGAAGATAGAATATTGTGAGTAAAAGGGTTTTATATAGTGCAGGTTTTGGTGGCGTATCCTGAGGGGCAGGTTAGAGAAGAGAAAAAGAGAGCAGAGATGGAGTGGAGGAAATGTTACCTGGACATCACCTTGGTGCCACTGAGCTTTCTGGTTATGTTCAGTTACCATGGTTGGTTGTGGCATAAGGTCCGGACACAGCCCCTGACCACCATAATCGGCACAAATTCCGGTGGCCGTAGATTTTGGGTCTTGGCCATCATGAAGGTCTGTGGTTTAGCTTGGTCAGTTCAATTTAGTTTATGTAGTTCTGCCATGAAAAGTGAGGATTTGTTTGCAGGAGAATGAGAAGAAGAACATACTGGCAGTTCAGACACTGAGGAACATGATAATGGGATCAACCCTGATGGCCACGACATCGATCCTCCTCAGCTCAGGCCTAGCAGCTGTAGTAAGCAGCACGTACAGCGTGAAAAAGCCGCTAAACGACAGTGTTTTTGGAGCACACGGAGAGCTGATGGTGGCGCTGAAATATGTGACACTTCTCCTCATCTTCATGTTCTCCTTCATCTGCCATTCCCTGTCGATCAGGTTTGTGAACCAGGTTAACTTTTTGATCAACACGGGCGATCTGCAGCCGGAGTGCAGCCACGGCGTGACGCCGGAGTATGTGTACGAGCTTTTGGAGAAGGGGTTTTTGTTAAACACGATTGGGAACAGGTTGTTCTATGGAGCTCTGCCTCTGGTGCTGTGGATATTTGGGCCAGTGATGGTGTTTCTGTGCTCTTTGAGTTTGGTGCCTGTGCTGTATAATCTGGATTTTGTGTTTGGGGGGGAGAGGAGGAAAGGGAAGACGGAGGAGAGTGAGTGCCAAGAGTGTGTGTGAGAACTGTCGACTCCATGGTTTCATGTGATGCCCTCCTGAAAGGCTGCTTTTTTTCATCTATCTATGCTTAATAAGTACCTACTTGTTTTGTGGGTTCATCCCACTTGGGACTGACAAATGAATTTCTATCTTTAGCATACATTCAAGGTGTGAATCGAAACTAAGTGAAGAGAACTGTTTAAAAAAAGTGAGACATATCCACAATGAAATGCATGAACTATAAATGTTAAAAAAAGTATATAGAATGATCCGTGAGAAGAGGCAAGGAAGATAACAAGCAAAAATACCTGCCCGAAAGAGAAGATCGAGATACAAATACAACATTGCCTTGCTGACCAGCACGACTACCAGACGTGCATGGGTAGAAAATGGTGGCGTGTCATGCCCTGCAGGCTGGAAAAAAAAGAACCATATGCTCTAATGTCCTCGTTTAGCTTTGTGGCGCCCGTGATGATGAGGATGTTTAGATGTCCGCTTGGTTTTTTTACTGAAGAAGAAGAGAGAGGAATCTTCTTATTTTCTTGGATAACAAAATTCTATCATATGAAAGTTTTAAAGCTGCATCAAGGAGAATGTAAATCATACTAACCTGCATGGGCAAGAAAAAATTCTGAACACAACCATTACAGGTAAGGCTAGCAATGCAGACGCCTGAAATTATATTTGTCAGACATAATTTACGTAGAATAATGTTTGTAGAGAGCCTATTGAGAGTGCTGACATACCGCAAACCATTCAAACTCTTTAGTTGCAAACGGTTTAGTCCATTCATGTTTCTTCAGAAACTCCTGAACATGTGATTGGACCTGTGCAGGGTGGTAAAAAGATAAATCTGAGTATCATGCGCCTTCATAAGTAAATTATCAGCAAAATTAGCTCAACCAGACGCTCTGCTTCTCTATAAATAAAATTTTTCTAACTGGTTACCTGACTATGGTAAATACTAGCAGATTCAAGAAACCTTCCGTAAATTTTAATAACCCCCTCTGTATAGGGCTTCAAAGCAAGTGTTACTTTCTCAACATGAGGCCTTGAGACTGATGCCACATGCTCAATGTAGGGCTTCGTGACCTTCTTAGCTTCCTGCCACCAAATTCAGCCCAATATTAGTATTTGCAATATCCACTGCTGCAGACAACGAATGACCAAAGAATGTTCACCTGATAATAAGGATCCACATGTTCGTGTAGTTTGATGATGTGTGGAGTCACAGCTTCCTTGGATGCCTCAAAAGCCTCGATCGATTTAACCTTAACTGATTTTACATGAGGTTTGACGTGTGCTACTATCAGCAACCAGTATTCCTTTATTGCTGGGACCCATTTCTTCACACATTACATGAAATATGTCAAATATCGAAGACTGAGAAATAGAACACTTGAAACAGGATACCAATGGGCAAGGAAAAAAGAAGACCAGGGGCACCAACAGTCCAAGACTAAACATATGAACAAGTCATTGAAAATTTCACACAACAACAGTCTTAGTGACATGAAGTGTTCAATTACAGTTAAAGAAATAATTAAATCATGAAATAATGATTATGAGATTGGTAAACTGAAATCTTACAGTGTGCACAACTTCCAGATGAGGCTCAGCCCATTTCTCAGCTTCAGCTTTCTTTTCCAATGCCTGAAAATACAAAAACATGTTACAACTTACAAAAAGAAAGAAGCTTAAAAGACATGAATCTTCAACATAATAGAAAATTACCCGACATTTTGCAAGAGATAGTTGCTAAGTGCAAACCAATCTGAATGAAGTTGAAAAATTCAATACCTTTTGATAAGCCAACTCAATGACAGGCTGTCCATGTTCTTTCCAATGAGCCTAAATATCCAACAGAGAGAATCAAGTCATAGAAAAGTTCTGGAACGGGAAGCGGAAGCATGACAAAGAGTAAAATACTCCACCTGATAACGGAATATGTGAGCCGCAAGCCATGGTGGAAGCCATGCACCATGAGCCTCCAGCAATTCCTCTATTTTTGAACTAGCCTCAGATTTAATCTTGACAATTTCATCCTGTGGATATTCATGAGAAGAGATCATGTCAATAGACACATTAATTATGAATGCGAGTCATATACAAGTATGGAAATTGAATGAAGTACCTCAGCAGCTTTGAGAGCACGCTCAGATTTTTTGGTTTCAACTTGCTTTAGATCGATAGTCTTTTGAAGCTATGCATAAGAAGAAAAAAATATTTAAAATGACATATCCATCTCGAATACGTCCAAACAAGACAGAAAGCTCACTGAAGCCGAATGCATATTGTCAGTCAAGATAACCATAGAACTATTTCTCATACCTCCTCAAGTTTAGAACTCAGCTCATTACTCTGTATCTCAGCATGAAACGCTTTGGCCGCTGCCGCATCTTTCTCCTTTTTATGTTTCCCTATCTTAGCTTCAAGTTTTGCAACCTGAGGACAAGAACAAGGAACACAATTCCAATTTTGTTTTGTTTATTGTGAGCATAGAAAGGTCTACCTATCTAAAAACTAACCAGTTTCTTAAGGTCAGAAACATGAGCTTCAGCTTTGGCTACTTTCTCCTCAGAATCACTCGTTCCTTTTCCCTAAAAATTACACCAATTACTGATAGTCAAGTTGCATGCGATAAATACAGTATCTTTCTTTTTAAAGGCACTGTTGAGCTCAAGATCTCTTGTGTAAATTTTCAAACTTCTTAAGTTACCTGGATCGCTAGTAGGTCACTGTGCAACGTAGCTATTTTTTCTGACTTCTCGTTAATGACGCTGTCCTTCTGATATATGATCACATCTTTGTGTTTCAGATCCAGAGCTATCTTGGATTTCTCCAACTCTTCACATTATGACAGAGATTGCCGACCATAAATAAAGTTGTTAATTTTAATTTCACAACTTAACAGAAGTCACTCCAACAGTCTCATCCTCCATTCACAATTTCGACACCCTAACCTAAACCTAAATTCCAAAACCAGCTCCTCGAATTATCCGCTCTCAACTAACACGCATTTCAACAACAACAAAATACTCAAAACTTACCCAACGCATGAATCCTCGACTTCAGCTGCTCAATCTCAGCCTTCAATCCCGACGAATCGTACCCCTCTGATCCAACTCCCTCTTCCGCCCTAACTCCCGCACACACCAACACCGCCACCACCACAAGCCACACCAATCCCGTCCCAAACGCCATCTACGAGGTCGACCGGCGCAAAAATCTACCGGCGACACACTTCGTCGTCGAAGCTGTTGCCGACTGCGATTTGGACTGGTTTGATTTGATGCTTTGGATTCTGTTGAACGCGTTTCTGCTTCTGGTTATTTATAGTGTTTTCAATCTGGAGATCTGTCATGCCACGTGGCGAAAGATTAGCGACTTAGGATCGTGATCAACGGCTGAAATTGACGCAATGGTCTTCAGTTGTTGGTAGGTATTGTTGTATAAATTCACCGAAGACTTTCTTTAACTCTATACCTTAATTTAATTATAATTATGGAAAATTTAATACCGACTAACCATTTGCGTCGCTAAATATGATCTATTTCGTCGCTAAAGGTGTTGGCGAGGCTTTGACTCTGAACAGGAATGGTGGCCGACTGCCGAGCAGTAGAAGCTGATTCGACGTGTATAGCTCCAGTCTGCTCTCAACCGTTTACTGATTAACGTAGCTGAGTTTGATTCAAGGTTGAAAATGGCGGCTGTGGTTCCGTTCTCAGTCCCTCCGAAGGAATTTGGGTTCCGGTTGAGGACGATTTCGCTCTTCGATGTCCGTAAAGGCGATGGATTTGGAGCGCTGCTGGGCAACAGGATGATGGGTTTTAGTCGGAATCGAGGTCGGTATCGAGTGAAGATGGTGTCGAATGGGTATGTTGGGAGAGCGAGGAGGAGAGAGAGTGGTGGTTTTGAAAACCCTAGAATTTATAAACGGCTGGATTCGTGCTTGGTTGTGTCGCCTGCGAAGGGTATTAAGGTTCGTGGGGTTGTGCAGTTTCTGGGTGGTGCTTTTATTGGAGCTGTTCCTGAGGTTACTTACAGGTTTGTGGTTGAATTGATGCTGAGAATTTTTTGTCTGGAAGTTTTGTGAAGCTGTGATTTTGATGTTTGTGTTGTTTTGGGTTCTTTGATTGTGTAGCTACATGTTTGAGTTGCTTGCGAAAGAGGGATTTTTGATTGTGTCTGTGCCGTATAATGTGACATTTGATCACCTTCAAGCTGCTAAGGAAGTTTATGATAAGTTTAATGCGTGTTTGGATGCGCTTCTGGTTTCTGGATTGCCTGATTTTGGACTGACGGCGGAGGAGATCGCTCAGCTTCCGGTCTTTTCCGTTGGTCACAGGTTCGTTGCTTTTATTTTAATTTTCTTATCTATAAAGAAGTTGAGCATGTGTAAAGTTTGATGCAAATACATCTACTTGTAAAGTGGATTCTTGTATGGGATCTGACATTAGTTTCCGTATGATCGCCTCTTTCAGCAATGGAGCTCTTCTCCAAGTACTCGTGGGAAGCTTGTTCTCTGAAAAATTGCCCAAGGTTTTGTAACGCTTCACTGTCCTTTTGTGTTTGTCTGAGTTGAAACATTGCTAATTCCAGTGAAATGAATAATGTAATGGTTATTTCTGCGTTGTTTAAATTCGAATCAGTTTTTGGGGAATGACAGAAGCTTCTTTTTTTTTCTCATGTTGAAGGCTAATGCTATAATTGCATACAACAACCGACCAGCTGCGGAGGCAGTGCCATACTTTGAGCAGGTAGGTCGGCATTGTAGCTCCCTTTTAATGTCATCAGCTTCCCATTTACTCGCTTCATTTATGACATTCTTGAATATGATCCGACAATAACTTCATATGCGCCAAAGTTCTCGACCATATATGTGTTTTTTTTTTACAATAGGTTGTTGAGGAAGTTTATTTTTCAAACAATTCATAAATCGTAAATCGTAAATCGTGTGCGGTAACTGCTCTATCTGCAGGTAGGTCCTTTAGTTCGCCAGATGATGCCGCTTGTGGAAGCATCTCCTTTGTATTCATTGGCTAGAAGTGCATCAGGTACACTGCTCGCTCGCTCGCTCACTCACTCACACTACTTTGCATCCCTATCTCGCCCATATCGCTCTCAGAATATTAGCTAAGCAATAACTACTAATATTATTTTCAATGTATTGTGATGATTGTATCGACACACGTTTAACCATTTGATATTCGATGGTCGTGGCCGCTGCTACTGCATTGATTTCCAGAAATATGGTGCAGTGGTTGACTTTCTGTATTTATATATAAAAATATGTAGATGATGCATGGAAGGTGATCCTGCAAACCACTGGACAACTGATAGAAAATGTCGACGAAGAGGTACTGGTGTCCTTAACCAAATTCACAGATCAATTGCCCTCTGTACTAAATCAGGTACGCTATGAAATGTTATCAGTCGGGTCCTTACAGATCATTTCTTCGTATCATGTTTTGAACTTCCAGTTCTTCATTTCTTATTCCATTTTTTGAGGAAATGGCTTCTTCTTTTTTCAGGTCACAGAAGGCGTATCAGAATTCAGACCAACACCGTCCGAAAATTGTGAATGTTTTAACAGATCCTACAAAGTCCCACACACTCTACTGGTACCTCTAGAAACCAAAACTTCATGTTACTCGTCAATCACTTTTGATATCTTTGCTCATAGGTTAAATTCGATGCTGATGCAATTGACGAGACAAATCTTCTAGAACGAACTTTAAAGCCCCGCGTCGAGTCCATTGGTGGTACTCTCGAAAAGGTCACTTTGAGTGGTAACCATATAACCCCTTGCATACAGGTAATCCCAATCTCATTTTCCTCGCAATATCTATTTGATTTAACACTCCCAAGTCACTATTCTAACCATTAACTGTTTTTGGAATGCCCAGGAGCCAAAATGGCAAGTGGGCGCAGTTTACACTCCAGCGGACGCCATTGCTCAAGGACTCAAGACCCTGTCGTTGAACGACATTCGAGCCCTCTCCAGGACCATTAGTGACTGGTTCTGCCGCTACCAAGCTTAATCCCAAATCGACGAGTCTTGCACAAAATTCATGTAAGAAACATATTTCGACGCATTTCTAGATGCAGTTTGTATAGATCATGGATCATATTTAATCCATCACAGGCTTATATTTTTTCTGTGCAGAAAGAATCTGTTCGGATTCACATTCGGTGCAATCAAATCAAAATACAACTGGGAAAGTGAAGCCTTGTATTTGGAACTTGTGATGACACAGTGAAACGACATCATTCAGCTACTGAAACGACATGTATAGGACTTGTGTTCTTTTCCCCATTCAGCACTCAACTGAGATTTGTACCTTGTCCAATCCCAATGGCATTTCCGTAATTTAAAGCAACTTGAAGCCTCAAATCCGAAAAGCTTCCTCGTCTATACCTTTCCCGTGGTGTCGTCTTCATCGTCGCTTTTCTATGCATTTCCAGTAAATCTCGCGCTTCTGCGTCCCGAGCATGGCGTGAATGCCAGATGAGACGCGAGAAAGCTTGTTGAAGTAGCGTAAAAAGTTTAGGGCTTGGACGCCAACCCTCGAATCGAGCGACGTGGCGTGATTTGGTTGGATTAAAGTTGATTTCTGTACTGATTTGGAGAAATGCGGAGTTCTAGTTTCGCAACCTGTGATTGCGTAAGTGCCTTTCTTTACGTTTTTGGTGTCTCTTTTGATCATATGAAGTTTGTGTTGATGTTGTTTTTGATGCTTATGGTTGACTGCAGAGCTCTTTGGATGATCTGCTGTGATTTGAAATTTACCAGTTTAATTTTTGAGGAGTTTAGGTTGAATTTTGTGGTTTTATATGTTGATTTTTGATGTGGGTGATGAGGAAGTTTTGATTGTGGTAAATGGGGATTGGTTTTCTCAGGAATTGTTTAGGAGGAGATTTTCGAGGATATGAGAAGTGGTAGTGTGGAGGTGATTGGCAACAAGGGTTGTTCAAGGTTGTTTGTTGGTGTTCCTCGGTTAAGGAATTCTTCGCGGGAGTTGGTTGATCCGCCAATGTCTCCTTCTGCTTCATCTGTGGAGCATGTGGTTCACATTGATGGTCCATTTTTGGGACTTGTGATTTGTGTTACGGGGTTATCGAAAGGTATGGAAACATCATTTCTCATCTGGTGATTTACCCAGTATTGAAGAGATGAGGATGTTTTATGTCTATCATGATATTATCATGTGTCTTGGTTTACAGAAGCGAGGAAGCAAGTCAAGGATGCGACGGAAAGATTGGGTGGTCAGTACAGCCCGAATTTGCATCCGCAGTGTACCCATTTGGTGGTTCAGATATCCTTTCTTTTGCTTAACTGTCTTATAGGCTTGTGTTTTTGTGGCTTGTTTGTTATATCATGCTTAAGCCGTGGCTCGCTTTGGTGGGCTTACATACAATCAAATGTTATGTTTGAGCTTGACTATGAACACTGTAGCGGTGGTCGTAAGTTGGAGCACGCAATGAAGTATGGCTCGAAAAATGGTCTTTCTATTGTCACAATCGGATGGTTTGTGGACAGTGTCAGGAAGAATGGTGAGAGCTACTCTCATTTTTGTTGCTATAAGCATACTATTATGATGTTAAGATTTAGTTAAAGAAATCGTTTAAAATTGTTGTTTCTTCCATTGCAGTAAGATTGAGCGAATCACTTTATTGTGTGACGTTTGCTGAAGAAAATGCTCAATCAAATGGATTCAATAGACTTATAGAGCCTCAAAGTACCTGTCTCCCTGTTGGTCTACGGGAAAATGCTGAGCAGTCTTGTGTAGTCGGTGAGCAACGTCGTTGGTTCTCCCGGGCTGAGGATAAACGGAATCCAGCGTCAACTCTATGCAATCATTCTCTTTATGTTGATGAAAACATATCACCCGAAATGCGTGCAAAGGTAAAACACCAGATTTTGCTTCAACGTCTTCGTTTCCAAAAAAGCTAGAAAATTAACATGTCTTACAAATTGATCTCTTTAAGATGTTTTTCGTAGGTTCTAGAGGCAGCTTATGGAGAAGGTGCTACCATTTTGAATAAGTGGTTCATCGGCTGCCATGCAAGTTACGTAGTTTGTGAAGGATCCTCCTGCCACAAATATCTTGGTCATTCTAGTAATATCGTCACAGTAAGTGCAAATGACATCCTATAAATTGCGACTCTGGTAGCAATAAGCAGCTTATGCTACACGGTAGATTTTCTACTTCGCGTGTATGGATATAAGTATGTTGAAATTTTATGTGGTATACACTATCGAGTGTCTGATTGTGATATTTTGAGATTGTGAGTTAGCATCTCAATAAGTATTTCTGAGCGACTACCATTGTTTGTGAAATAACATGAAATGTACTATTTTTCAGCCGCTGTGGATTCTTAAAACAGCCAAGGAAAGAAAAACGCAGAGACTTGTACATATCTCAGCTGACCTAGGTAGACAGATTGGAGCAATACTCGATAATGAAAAGAATGGATCTCTTGGGGAGGTGCAGTGGATATCTAAAATTTATCTTAAACTTCCTGCTTAGGAAAATGTATATCATCTATATGAGTCTCTAAATTCTAATACCATTTTGCAGAACTCAAACCAGAAGCTCGACCACCGCTGTCGATGCTCTAAAGGCTCATCGAGCCAGCAAGAGAGGCAGCAAGTTGTTGATCTCGCAAAAGCTGGGGTTCGAAGTCGTAGGGGGCGTCGAATGCAGGTTTTCTTTAATCAATATATCTTCCCTTTTGGGTAACTTTATATGTTGTCCAAATAGATAGTATAGCAAGTGAGGCATTCGTTTGTTAATGTTGTTACAGACTTGTCAAATTCCATTACGGCCGGTGACTCCGAGTACTCTTCTGGATTCAATATGCTGGTCGATATCTGATCCACCTTTGCACGCTGCCATCTACACTGATTCTCTTAGCAGTGAAGATGCTACCGAACACCAAGCAAATTTATTTCTTGATGCTAAATTAAATTCAAAGGATCCAGAGGCTTCATTCGTCAACTTCTCTCGACCACTCAAAGAAAGGTACCAACTCTGAGTTAAATTTTTTAGAAGCCAACTACATAATCTGTCCGTGATGGTTGCTGCTTACCATTTACAGGACACTGTCTTTGTGACTGTTTTTGCAGTGAAAAATCCGAGATGGTTTTCAAAAACCCCTTCCTTACCGTTTTGTTCCCCATAGATCGATTTTCTGAGATGGGACCTTCTTCTAGGACTTTCTTCAGCAATACGGGCTTCACTTGCTTACAGGTCTTGGATCATATATACTCTTTCTATCAGGTATCCTCAGTAATTTTGAAGTATCTTTTGATCAATTCTAATTTCGCATCATATTTATTATTTATACTCATTGATTCTGAAATGCTGACATCATCTTCCTGAATTTCCTAGGAGCCCATGTCATCCGATGAAGTAGAGACTGCAATATACACAGACTCCAGACACGCTGACCGGCTGAGGACAATGTACAGTAGCAACCACGACGCACCCACCGAGCAAGGCTATTTAGTATTCAACCGCATAGACTTCTTGGGAAGCCGGGTAAGTTTTGAAATGCTGAAGCGTGTGAGCGGAGACAGTAACACTAACGTTTACGAGCTGTTGATACGAGCATGAGCTATGCTCCCCACAGAACAGGTTCCCTTGGCTTTTAGGACACTGCCCTTCAGCCTACCCTGCTTACAGTACTTTGTCCTTGATCATATAAAAGCTAATAAAGTTTCTCTTTTCCATTTCCTCTCTTTTGAAAGTGACAAATCAGAAATGAAACAACCTGAAATGATTTCTTTTGGGTAGAGGTGACAAGAATATGTAATCCTCAAAAAACAAGGTAAGAACAAATGTGTCGGAAAATGGCTTACTCTAAAACCTGACTTGGCTACTGATACACTGTCTGGATTCATCCATGTACACTACTACATATACAATAAATGGTGTGTACTGACTATGTCCATTTTTAAGCTGTGCTGTTGTCAAGAAAGCTTAGTATATCACAACGCGGAGCAGCCCTGGCTGTGTCTCAGAGAAATCAATGCCTTCGTCGAGCAGGAACTGTTGCACGGCAACTGGCAGCCTGACCGGAGTGCGGGAACCTCTGGTGTGGTGGCCTGTGCCGACGCATATGAAGACTTGTATGCGGTGATCTCCACTTCTAGCTGCGTTTCTTAATATGCCCAGTTCGTGTTTCAGCTTGTGAATGGCTTCACTCACATGCAGGCCGTGGAGGTCTATCATCATCCTCTCCTGCCCTCCTCCTCTTCCATTCAGCTGCATTTCAGGACTCATCGGGTTCCTACAAATATCACGTCGCGGTCAAGATCTCTCTCATTTCAGAGAAGCTACCGATAACGAGGATTAAATATCACGACATGGTCAAAATGTCTCTCATTTCAGAGAAGCTACCGATGACGAGGATTGTGAAAATATGGCCAGTTATAAATTGTGGGATGAAAAAATGTCACAAGACATAAGAATGTGAAAGGGTATTGGTGAGGGAAAAAAAAAAACCTCTGACGGTAGATGGATTCTTGCGCTTTTCCATGAGCTGCCTTCATCCGCATGTTGTACAATTGTCCTTTGACGCTCAGCTCCTTTGCCAAAGCCTTGTTTCCAATTAGGTATGCTTGTCGCGCCTTTCCAAGAGTATAAGAAAACAACAACTGATTATCAGAGATCGCATAAAATTTATGAAATGAAAAAATGAGAAGTTTCTTCCGTGGTCGGCTACAGAAACATTGCAAAACTCAGTAAGACGTGTTCTTACAAATAAACTCATTATGCAAAGAACGGTGTGATAATCTCTGGTCTTGATATTTTCTATCAACTAACAGATCAGCGTTGCGGCGAGCAAATCACTTTACACAGGTGCAAAATGTTAACATATCAAGGCAAGCTCAGCTCAGCTCATCAACAACACAATTACCTGCTCAAAATATACATTACGCACTCGTGCATGATCTCTAGCTTCTTCTCGCATTTCCGAGTACATATTACCTGTCAGGGAATTGGTTAAAGCATATAAAGAAGCATACACAATTTATCAACGATTGGAAACAATTAATGCAACGCAAAATGCTGGCATGAATATTACCCACGGCTTCACCGGTTTCAAGCCAGACAGGGGCCGCACGAGCTGGTCCATGATTTTTCACGACATGTATATTGTTGTAGGAGTTGGCTAACAAATGAGTTCTACTTGATCCAACGCTAGAACCAGCAGAACTACTTTTCTCATGCTTCCATGTCCCAGAATTTTGTGATGCTAATTTCTTAACAGCGGAAGCAAAGTCAACAGCACCGCCAGCTGGGATGGAGGGGCTGGATTTGAAGAAAAGCAGATTTTCCTTGTCGGAGGAGTGATGACCATTTACAGTTAGTTGAATATCATCGCCATATTTTTGCACGTTGCTATGGTCAACATGCCCAGAGAGGGCTGGAAAATCCGAAGGACTGAGATTTGGAGCTGGTACTGTCTTGGCGTTCAAATTCTGATTGAATCCAGCATCGACTTGAAGCTACAATAAAAAAAAAAAAATGAGCCGTGTAAACAAGATAATCAGATGCTTAATCATTTGTCCCGCAGCACATTTTAGAGTATCAAATATGCTGTCTAAAAACCATGTTTCGACATGCAATGACAAAAATACAATTAGAAGCAGCCAACTTCAGCACACACTGTCACAGAGGAATACAGCGCATAAATGTTTATAATTACATCATTCGGTAAACTAATACTAAAAGTTTAACTTGTTTATCACAGCAATTAATTTCAAAACCAAACTTCGCAATCGACACTGAGCCGTGTAGTGCGATTACATGATAGGACGTCTTATGAAAATATCTCTGATTCATGGCTGAACAAGAAACTCATAATGGTTGTTCATACATAAATCAGTTACATAGCAAATTTTATCAGGAAAAAAAAACTGTTAACAAAGGAAAATTGTATGAACCGTCAAGAATAGTCGCTGTCAAAAATGAGGAATTAACAATCATAAATGTATAGCGTAGAAGATACCTCAAGCTGGGTAAGCATCTCAATGGTCAGATTCAAATCACATTGATGTGCGTAGTAAAGCTCAGCAAGGCTCTCAGCAGCAAAACCAGGGAATTGGGTGGCCAGAAATTCTAGAGGATTTATTCGATCATCTGCTAGGGTAGGTTTGCCCAGTAAATTGTTAACAAACCCGTTTGTAGAATTTCCAATATAACTACTCATTTGGTTTACACTTGTCATTTGTGCGCCCCAAGAATCATCTTCATATGATGGCACGGCGTACCTCGATTTGCTCGAAAAGCTGCTCCCATTTGAATTTGGAGATGATAAGTTTTGGCGGTGACTCATTGGATACTGGTTGCCCGCTGAAGGAACAAACTTCGATGTTTCATAACCACCGTCGTTTAAGGATAGTCCACCTAACAAAAGGCTAGCCATTTCTCGAGACTCCTCGTCTTCCGTAAAATCAGGAGTGATATCATCGGGGAGCTGACAACTCCAATATTGTCTGGCCTCCTCATCGGAATTGTTTGATACAGATGATTCGGCCCTATCTAACACTGCTTTTCCTAACGCAGTATTATCAGCTGGCCTTGGACTAGTATCGACACTGCTGGTGTTCCCAGACAATGATCTTCGAGCAAACGGGACAAACTCTGCTGCATGGGGGTTTAAAGTTGCCTTCCCGGCTGTATTTGACATCGCGTCATTCATTCGGATGGTGTTCTTCTGAAAGCTCATTCTTAGTAGAATTAAACAGAAAAAAGACTTATGTGCCAAGAGGAAAAGAATAAGAAAAACTAGATAGCGGCCGTGGCAGGTGTTAACCAAATCCTGCAAAGATACAATCACCCCATTAATATTTCAGAAATTATCTCGCAACAAGCAAAGCCATAAAGGATAGCTACAATGTTGAAACTTATACGCAACATCCCATCCATAAATCACCGAATTCGCCGAATCCATACCAAAGTATTCCTGCATCTGACTCGCATTGAACCGATCTTATAATACAGTGGCCGAACTTCATACACAAACCTAATACTTTTCTTGTTACAAACCCAACACATTCCGCCCGTTTCAGAAACAACTGACTAGCATAGGAATACCCGGCTAACTTCAAGTCAACAAAATGCGTACACAAGCTTTGCAAAGACAGCAGTGCGCCGCGTACACCTGGTAAATTCACAACTACAGTCTACGGCGATTCAAGAACTAGAAAGGACAAAAGTCAATCACACGACAACACTTGCATATGCCGAAACCAGACAATCTAATCCCAGATGAACAAATTCACAACCTCAAGCATTCACAAATCCTTAACTAAGTGAAATAACAAGACAAGTGCAGACTCTGCTGATAAAACCAACAACTTGAAACAAGACCAAACCCTAAAACCACAATCTAACATTAAGGACATAAACAACAATTTGACCTACTTGGACAAAACAGATCCAACCCCCGGGTCAAACATCAAGGTCAATAAACGGATCTGAAACAACAAAATTGACAGTTTTAGTATACCTTTACGGAGCACGCGAGCAGAAATTGATTCAACCCGATCCATCGATGACTCTGAGATGAGAAAGAGAACGAGATGAACCAGAGACGGAACCAAAAAGGGGAAGATGGGGAAGCAGATGGGTAGAGAAAAGGAATGATCTTTATTGAAAATTCAAGTCAGGTATGAGGATTGAGCTTGCTGGGTCTGCAGCAATCCATCCATCTCAGATTCTCAAGCTTTCGTCTTTGTAGATAATCTTTCTTTCAGCTTCGTTCTTATTGAGGTTGTCGTTGTTGTTTATCGTATTTATTCTGGGAATTTCTCTCTCTCTCTCTCATCGATCTATCTGGGCTTCAAAACCCTTGTTCTGGTTTTTGATTGATTACACCACCACCACAGATTTATTAAATTAGATTTAACAATTGATTAACCCATTGAAATCCCCATTTGCTTCTTCTATTCAAATCTCATCATCACATCTTTTACCCCATTTGAATTTTATTTTTTAGAATTCTTTTTTGACTACGATTATGTCGCTTTAATATCGTTGTATTTGGCTTGATTGCTCTAATCTGAAATCTTCTTGAATGAGGAAATTTAAATACAAAGACAGAAAATGATGCGAATCACTTAATTGTATTTGATATAACTTAAGGGTTAAATTGACAAATTTTAAAGATAAGTCCTGAGGAAAAAGATTGCAGATTTCTATATTTAAAATGGGATTTGAAATGAGTTGGATTCATCTTTATGTTTCAACATGGCAAGCTTGAAGATTTTGATGACATAAAATCTCAAAAATGTATGAAAATGGAGCATATGAAACATCATGAAAGCTGAACTTTTCATGTCATTTTACTGAGAATGACACTAAAAATGGTACCTTTCTAAATGGGTCAGAATGACACCAAATTTTGAGTGTGAAACTCTTCAATCTCAGTTGCAAGGTAAGATGGATCAAATGAGGCAAAGCTAGGCATTTCTATTAGATATCCATGAACCAAATCAGTCCTCAAGAGTGTCTTTAACAATCATCTTACCAAAAGATCTCTTCAGCGGTAACCAAGCAATTAGATTTCACATACTCATTCACCATCGCATTCAGCAGATTGACGCGCAAAACTTCATCAAAACCACTTTTTTTGCACATACACATCGATCAAAGAGGTTCAAGGCACAAAATCTCTCACAGTAAATTCATCAAACACCTTCAGGGCATCAATGGCGTCACCTTTCATCTCATGATAATGAATCAATCCAAGCCTCGAACCAAACATCGACCACCCAGCAATGTAACAACCTCTCAAAATCCAGGCCAGCGCGGAAAAGCATCATCTGCGCTAGGGTTTGCTCCAACCGGGTGCTCGAACAAGACTCCATCTTCAGCAGTGTTGGATTCCATGGCCGCGTGCAAGGCGAGAACAAATCAACGTTTCGAAGTTCCGAACGGACACGTGCAGCGCACGTGACCTCTCGTTGGTCAACCTCTGAAGGTTCGGTACTACACGCTGCACGGATCATCACGCAGTACGAAAAATGTTGTACTGCAAATTATGTACTCTGAGAAGCCCTCAGTGTTCTGTTTATTTACATTTCTGCCACTCTCGTAAATTTGACTGCGTGCGGGGCAGTGGCAGAAGCGTAATTACAAACTAATCGGAGGGTGGTTTGAGAGAAGCCTGAACGCAACCTTCTTTTCGTGTTCGATTTCTGCGGATTCGATTTCAAAATCGACAGCTTCGGAAACCCTAGAGAGACGCAGAAGCAGAAGAAAGCGACGATCTCCACGATGATGCACATGACATTTTACTGGGGCAGGAAAGTCACAATCCTGTTCGATTCATGGCGGACGGATTCATGGACAAGCTACGCGATCTCTCTAACCGCCTGCTTCCTCGTCGCTGCCTTCTACCAATACCTCGAAGACCGCCGCATCAAATTGAAACTCCTGTCATCGTCCTCGCGCGTATCCGAAACCTTGACTCACCCGCTGCTGCGGAAGGTCCGGGTCGGCAGGGCCAAGTCGGGTCTGAGATTCGCCGGCGCGGTGATGTTTGGGGCCAATTCGGCAATTGGGTATCTGCTGATGCTTGCTGCGATGTCGTTTAATGGAGGCGTGTTTGTGGCGATTGTGGTTGGGCTTGCTGTTGGGTATTGGGGGTTTAGAAGTGGTGACGGGGATGAGGGAAGTCTGGTTGTTGATAATCCCTGCGCTTGCGCTTGATTGGTTGGTTCTTCTGTCGATTTGTGCTGCTGGGTCTTGCTTGATTGGTCAACTGATCGATCCATGGATGGATCAGTTGATCAAGCTGTGTATTACGTCATCAATATTACTGTATATCGTTGGTGCCTGAAATCGATGAATAAATCAATCAGCCAAGCGATTGTTTTAGGCTCTTTTAATCCATTTGGATTCTGGGTTTTCATTCCGACAATAAGTTTCTAATATTTGTCTCTTTCGAGGTTTCTGACGAAGGATAATGCATTCCGAAACGACACAGTTTTCATCGAAGTGGAGACAAAACGACGTCGTGCTACTTGGAGGCACGAGGTGTTGGAAGAAAGCACGCATGACGTCATCGAGCAAATCTAACGAAGAATAATGCATTTTCGAAACGACATGTTTTGATCGAAATGGAGACAACACGACGTAGTGCTACTCAGAGGCACGAGGTGTGGGTTATCAGAATTAATGGGCCGACAAAACGAGGCCCAATCAGCCCAACGTTGTCAATCTTCCTCACAACATCCTTCGATATCCTGCGAAGTTAGGGTTTTTAATACCGCCGTCCGCACCCTACTCGAGCGTGATCATCCAAGCATCTCTCGATCTCATTCTCTCACATTCTTCCTCGCGCACCAAACATGGCGACCCAGATGAGCAAGAAGCGAAAGGTTTGTACAGGGATTCGTTTTTAACGCACGAAGTATATTTTTATGTTTATTTTGATGTGTTGAATCGATATCTTATCAATTGAATGCTTCAGAAAGTAGTGTGTGGTTCTGATGGTGTTGTGATTGAATCGAAATGCTTACAGTTTGTAGCTGATGGAGTGTTCTACGCGGAACTGAATGAAGTGCTGACTAGAGAATTGGCAGAGGATGGATACTCTGGTGTGGAAGTTAGGGTTACGCCCATGAAGACTGAGATCATCATCAGGGCTACTCGTACCCAGAATGTGTTGGGTATATATCGATTACTCTGGTGTGGAAGTTATGATTTTGTATCTGTGTTCATGTTGTTTTTTAGAAGTTTTTTTTTGTTGCTTTATTTGATGTATATTTGTGAGTTTATCACTTTTTCGACGAATTAGTATAGTTTAGTCTGTATCAGATCTCTGTCGGATATATTTAAGAAAATGGCGAGGCGCCTTGGTTACAGCTTATGTTTGTATTTTTACAGGTGAGAAGGGAAGAAGGATCAGGGAATTGACCTCGATTGTGCAGAAGAGGTTCAAGTTCCCAGAGAACAGCGTGGAGCTGTATGCTGAGAAGGTTAACAACAGAGGCCTGTGCGCCATTGCCCAGGCTGAGTCCCTTCGCTACAAGCTTCTTGGTGGTCTTGCTGTTCGCAGGTATATAATATTCTTTGTCATCAAATCTTGCTTGTACTAAAGATTGTTGATTTAGTCGCTAGCTTAGCATTGTAATCCTTACATATAACCCTTTCAAGCTATAAGCTATTTTGGGTTAGTTATATCAATGCGTAAAATGATATGGAGGCTGTCAGGCTTCTTGCGCTCTTGATAAGCGCGTGGAGTTTGGAAAATTTTCCTACATTTTTTATTGTCGGGGTCTTGCACTTTTATTATAATTGATAGTTGTATTTTCTTATTTGGCTATATTCCCATTTTTTTCAAATCATGGGAAGAATGTTGAGCTCTGAAAAATTTCATTGCAAAGAGCTATGGATGATCTCTTAGTCAAGTGTTGATGGTTGAAGATATTGTCAGTTCGAATAAATCTTACGGTATGTATTAAATTTTTGCAGGGCTTGCTATGGTGTATTGCGTTTCGTCATGGAGAGTGGTGCCAAGGGGTGTGAGGTTAGTTAGAATACTGCATACACCACCGTTAGCTGCCTATTTGGCTGTAAATGTTTTCCTGTTGTTTGGAAATGTATGTTTATCATTTTGTATGGTCGTAGATACATACATGGCCTGCTAGAACCAGTTTACATTATAATTTTTCTTCGCCAGGTTATTGTTAGCGGAAAACTCCGTGCTGCTCGTGCCAAGGCAATGAAGTTCAAGGATGGCTATATGGTTTCTTCCGGCCAGCCTGTCAAAGAGTACATCGACGCAGCTGTTAGACACGTCCTCCTCAGACAGGTACACCACTGCCAACATTCGACAATACATCATTCTAGCCCTCACTGAGATAATTTCCTTTCCAATGTCGCAGGGTGTCCTTGGCATTAAGGTCAAAATCATGCTTCCATGGGATCCCAAGGGCAAGCAAGGTCCCGTCACCCCTCTTCCTGATCTGGTCACCATCCATCTCCCCAAGGAAGAGGAAGTTTATGTTCCACCGGTTGCAGCGCCGGAAGTGGTGGATGTCGAGCTAGTGGCTTAATTATCAGTTCACAATATATATGTGCCACAGTCAACATGGTTTGATATTTAGGCTTGGCATTTTTGTTAGATGAATTTGATCATGTCTCTGCATAACTTTTCTTTATGGATTTCATCTTTTACAATTTCAATTTCAAATGTCTTTTTCTTTATTCAAGTATATGTTCAATATCACTCATCATAACTCAACATAAAATAATTATAAATAAGAAATCGTCAAAATTTTAGTACATATTTTTTCGGAACAAATAATAACTTTTATCGCAAGTTAGAAAAAATTATCGTTGACTTTATATCCCTGACTTCAGTCTATTTTATCGCCACAATCCTGAGCGGTATGTATTCATGGTTTTTGTTAAATGATTATAGTCCTCTCCAAAGAGTCTTAAGAATATTGGACTCATAAAGTCAGTGACTAATTATCTAAACAGCTGAAATTTTAATTGATATGAACAGCAGAAATTTTGAATAATAATAAAAAAAAAAACTGCTTCATAAAGCCCAACAATCAGCAAACTTTACAGTAAAAGAGACTCTTAGAAACTTGCAATGATTTATTTCAAGGGAGCAAACAGCCTAAGCATGGTTCCAATATTATCTGTTCTTCGAATTTTTGGTGCATTAGAGCCTGTCCATTAACCAGGCCATCTCATTCTAATTTGCCACTTGATCTTTGAACATCCACCAATTGGTAGAGGTCACCTCTCCTTTGTTTCTCCAATGGAAGGTTTGTCCTGGAGTAAGTCGTTGAGCATATCCATCAGGAGATCCGCAAAAACACATTTGAACGGGAAACCCAATTGCAGGATTTAATTTTCGTTACCTTCTGAGCTCAATGTTCGAATAGTCTATCTCTGAGATTATTATGGCCTCATTCTCATCTGCTGTTGCCAGAATTTCTCCAAACTGTCAGACGAACGAGTTGCGATGAGCCTCCATGATATCCGATGTAGATTTAAAGTGGGTAGTTGAATTAGTATGAACAAACAACTCAAACACAACATTTACAAGACTTACAGGTCCTACTAGAGTAGAGTGACCCCAAGCCACATAACCAGCACCAGCGTCGCGAGCAGGAGAACAAGTCGCAACATACAACTGGTGGGCAGATATCAGATTTAGGCATCAGTCCAACTATAAACCTTTGTCCTTAATAACCATAAGCGCAGGTCATTAATGAAAAATGACATACCTGATTATCAGTGGCCCTGCATGCAAAAATGATGATATAAATATCAGTACTTTGAAGGCCGAAACGATATTGTAAATGTTAAATAACCATCAAGATTCAAAACTTCAGGGTGCAAGACGGGTAGATCTGAAAAGGAAAGGAAAAGAGCCAGAAAATATTCTGCGATGCAACTACTTCATACCTTGCCCTCTGCAGCAGCTCCCAATGCAACGGCCCAGTTGTCATGTTGAATGCCCCAGGGTAGCATATCAAGTGAGCACCTGACTCGTCAAGTAAAGGAGTTTTATCCCAATGTCTTAGGTACTAAGTAGTAACAAAACTGAAACAAGCGAGAAACTGAAGTACAAGAGTAAGCAAACCTCTTGCCGCATACAACATGGCCAGTTCTTGAAAACGGATGTCATAACAGATACCAATCCCAATGCGTCCCACATCTACATGAAATCATCAACATTCAATTTCATATCTTCATAAACCACAAAATGCATACGCTCGTTGGTCACTGCTCTAATAACATAGTATACTATATGGAATAAAATTCCGATTTACATATTAAAGAAGAGCCCTGACATCGGTAAACATTACTTACAGTGCAATTGAATTGGAAACATGGACGGCGAAAAAATATCGAAATGTTAACTTCAAGGACTTATTGTTACCTGTATCCACAACTGTAGGGGACTCCCCAGCTGTAAGAGTCATTGATTCCTTGAAGGTGATCTTCCCAGGAATATCAATGTCGAAAAGATGAATCTGCAAGTGCCAGAAGCCATAATAGAAAATAGAAATCAAGCTCAGCCCTAAAAGCTCGCAACTTACAATAGCAAGCACCATACTACGATCAAGCATATAATTATAAAAGCACGGGTTTTACTGAAAGACATTAGATGTAAAAGGTTAGACAACTGCACAAGGTTGTTATTATAAACGGCCATCAGGTACCTACCTTCCTGTGTTTAGCTTTTAACTTTCCATCGGCTCCAAAGACACAGCACGTATTGTACAACCGATCCCCGCATCTCTCAGGAATAGATCCACCGATAATCGTAATTTTCAGCAGACGTGAAACTTCAGACAGCATGGCCGTCGAAGGGGATGCCTCCCCCCCTGCATCGATATCTTCAGCATAAACCGGGAAGCTGTCATTCGAGTAAGGACTATTCCAAATCTCCTGAAATTTCATCATTCAAAATCTTAGTGCGTCAAAATCAGGCTTCAAAATTCAACAACAATTTGTTCGGACTTTCATTAACAAATGTATGTCTCGCACCAAAGTTGAACTACTACTGCAAGTCTAACAAACGCAAATACAATGAAGTAAAACACTTTTTTCTTACAGGCAACAACACGAGCTTAGCGCCCTGCGCAGCAGCCTCTTCTATTGCTTTGTGAGCATGCTCTATGTTCCTCAGCTTGTCCTCAGTCACAGACAATTGACATAATCCAATCTTGAACTACATACAAAGAAAAGCGAAACAAATCGTCAAAAATTCAGAGTTAACACAAACCATGAAATTCAGAAATCAAGATCCAAATCTTAAACCCTTTTACAACCAATGCATGATGCAAATTCTCACAATTAAATAAATATACATTAAATAAAATCAGGAGCAGTTCTTCACCTTGGTGATTGGAGGAGAGGGTAGAGCGACTGCTGGAGGAACCCTAGCTAGCCCAGGACTGAACGATGCCGCCATGGACGAATCTGCTGCCGCTCTGATCCTCCGAATCTGAGACTTCGCAGATCCACAACCAAACAAATCACCCCTATTTGCGAACTCAATTTCGCCAAGCGACTGCAAACTCAACTTCGCAGAACGCGATCGGACCGCCGATCGATGAAGCAGCGATCTCGTACAGAACGACAACGAGCGGAAACTGCTGCAAACAAGTCCACCAGCTTTCATCGCAATCCTTCCAAAGCCGCGCCGCGCCGCGCCTAGCCGAGCCGACTCGTTAACTCAACTCATTCCCGAGGGTGAAAGGCGAGAAAATGTCCTCAATTGGTAAATAGTTTATTCAAATGTCACTGAATTGATATTACTAATAGTTCATGCACTATTTGGTAAAAACTTTCTATTTGGGCTTCGGGCATGAATGGGCCGCTCTCAACCCGGCCCACTATGAAATGGCTTCGGCTCGATTCGAGAGTTTCTCGGATCCTCCAGAAGCTTGTGGAACTGCCCGAAGAAGATGCTGGAAGCCGGAGCTTCTAGAAGCTTCCCGTTTTCTCTAACCGTCACCATATAAGGACGCTCTGTCGCATCGCTATTGCCAAGAAAAATTCTCAGCAAAATCGAAGTCTCTGAATCTCAGACTCGCTCAATGGATTTCCGCATGATGGGACTTGACGCTCCGGTCATCGCCGCTCTGCACCACATCCTCGACCCGACCGACGACAACGCCAACGACAGCAAATCAGCAGTCAACGCACCAACCAGGAGCTACGTGCGAGACGCGAAAGCGATGGCGGCGACGCCAGCGGACGTGAAGGAATATCCGAACAGCTACGTGTTCATCATCGACATGCCGGGGCTGAAATCCGGGGACATCAAGGTGCAGGTTGAAGATGATAATGTCCTGATCATCAGTGGGGAGAGAAAGCGTGAAGTGGAGGAGAAGGAAGGGAAGGAAGGAGCCAAGTATGTGAGGATGGAGAGGCGGGTTGGGAAGTTTATGAGGAAGTTTGTTCTGCCGGAGAATGCTAATGTGGAGAAGATCTCAGCTGTTTGTCAGGATGGGGTGTTGACTGTGAGTGTGGAGAAGCTGCCTCCGCCGGAGCCGAAGAAGCCTAAGACCATTGAGGTTAAGATTGCTTGATGGTTCTGATAAATGGCTTCCTGCTGAAGTGAGCTTGAAGTAGTTGCATCTGGTAATAAAGGAAGTGTCCAGGCTTTGTGGTACTTTTCTTGCTTGATCTAGTGGTTTCTGGGTTTGAGTATTTTCTGGTTTGTAATGGATGGTTGTATGGCTTGCCACTGCAGTTTATGAATTTGAATCTTGTTCTGAATTTGAGTCCCAATTGTGCATTTCTGTGCATAAACAGAATGATCAAATCTGCTTCTTAGAACTTTTTAAGGCTATGGGAAACCTATATTTCTCCCCTGGGTGTTGTCCAGGTTCTGGCTTTGTTGATCCCACCATGGTTGAGGAGATGGGATTTTTAGATAGATATTCGTTAGTTCTTCTAGCTGGGAATAAAGTGCTTAAAAAGTTTGTGTCAGGGGCAATTTCTTGGGACTTCTTTCCTTTCCTTGGATATGATGCTTTACTGCTTCACTATACAAGGTCGATCAAATTGAGTAGCTTATGATAAGTGTCTATTGGCTGGTCAAACTAATCCATTGCAGTAAGACACAAACTGTTAGCATATTCTCTATGTCAGTTTATCCTTAGAAATCTGTTGAAATGCAGAGACCTGAGATGCAATTTATGTAATTCAGAGTCTGCAGAGTCAACTGATCAGTTTTCTCAGTGCAGATAGGCATGGAAGATGTGGACATGGTGTTACGTTTTCTGCCTGGAAATTGCTCAGAGTTGGGCAATTGGAAGAACCTCAGAGTATTAAAGATTTTGAAGAACATTATGATATGCAGTTTTATGTTCAATATGGGAGGATGGGAATGGAAGAATTGTTGTTCACTAACCTCAGTGCCCTTTATCTGTCCACTCCTGAAATCAACCAGGCCAGATTGAAGAACATAGCTGCAGAAAATAAAGATGTGTAGTGCAGCACATGGTATGGTTTATCCATTTGAAAGAACTTAAGAGAGGAGGATATGACAGATAGAGGGTGAGCACAGATAGCTTCAAGCATGGAAATGCAAGAAAACACCATCTGTGCTCACTCTCTTCTGTCACTTCACTTCCCCTTGGCTTTCAATATTACCTCTCTTCGTGCGCTGTCCATGGAAATCCCAAGACAGAAAGTTACTGTTCCATTGATACTTTGGATCAAGCAGAAGAGCTGTGTAATGGGAGTATTATGAAAGAGCTGGAGTGAATATCACAGGACCCTCTCTGGCCTCGTTTTATAGACTTCAACAAGGACCTCAGCAGCAAAAGAGAGAAACCAACATGGGTTCAGGAACCAAACCCCAACAAGATAAAATGCTTCATAAAGCTACCAAGCGTATGTGTTCAGCATTGGATCAAATAGAACATCTTATCTGATGCCCCATGTCTCTGCTTTCTTTGACTTGAAAAGCTAGCTAGCACACTGATGAGCCCCAACCACACGATATCACTAACCATGGATGTAACTGGGGATTTCTTCACGTCTCTTAGTTGATATGATGCTTTGAGAAAGTGTTCAACTAAAGGGTGGCTTGAGAATCTGTTAGATTCTTCAGGTCCATTCAGTTAATGCACAACTGATCCATAAGCTGATCATCCTCAACTTGAGCAAATTGGGTCTCAAGAGTTTGAGAATGTACATGGTGTGTACTACTATCTCAAAGGTGACCTAACTAGGTCTGAGCAGCCTGGCTATGGTGTTTAAGGAGAGATGTCAGGTTTCAGTGATGATACTGTCGAAGTTTAAGTGAAAAACCTTCATGGTTCTACCCAGTGAACTCTCTGATCCTGAAAGCAATCAAGATTCTGTAATAACACAGCAGCTTAGGATATATTTACAGTTAAGTAAGGGAGTGAAGGACATTCAAAGGTTAGAAAACATTGAAGGAGAAGATGAGAAGAAGGGAGAGAGAGAGGTGGGTATGACAGACAGAGAGTGAGCACAAATAGCTTCAAGTATGGTCATCAACAGGCATGAAAGCACCATCCGTGCTCGCTCTCTTCTGTCACTTCCCACCCTAACCAGCCTCCTTGCTCTCCCCCAAAACCCAGATCAGATTAAGAATCAGCTCAGAATCACTCCATGCATTTAAAGAGCTAGAGATTCTGGCTCTTCAAATTCAGACCAAGATAGGTCACTGTTCCATTGATGCTTGGAGCGACAGAAGAAGTAGAGATGTTTTCTCTTGTTTGTATGAGCATGATTGCAAGGCTTGCTGGGGCTTTTATAGACTTGAAAAAGGACTACCACCCCTCACAAATCACCATGGAGTGATTGGGTCAGTTGTCATTTCTGCATTCTCATGAACAGCTGGCTAATCAGCATTGAGCCTGAGATCATAAATATCACTTTGCAAGCTATGATGGCTGGCTTCCTTGGTCACTAAACTTTACCTTGTTGTTCAATGAGTACAATCATATGCTGGGGATGATCATCAGTGAACAACTTCTCTATGGTTTTAAGGCAATGCCACCTTTAAGGATGCAGTTCATTATTAGTCCTTCACACTAAAATGCCCTAAAACAACAGGTCATGAGAATCACTTGTTATGAGGATCAGTTCCACTACTCTAAATGATGACAACCAGAAATCAAGCAAGCAATTAGCCAGCTGCTGAAGATTGATGTCTGGACAAATGGAAGAAGACCAAAACACTCAACAAGTTGGCAGGACAGGAGACCTACCCCTTTACGGAAAGTGAGCTTTTTTTGGACATTGGAAGAAGAAGAAGGAGAAGAAGTTACAGAGATTGCTGAAGATAATGCATGCTAGCTTCCATGCACATGGGTTTGTAAAGTAGTGCTGCACCCACTGAGCATATCATGCCTCATCAATCATCATGGCACCACAACAAGAAGAAACCTACAAAAATCCATTCGCAAATTTCCATCAAGATGACTCATTTCCATGGCTGTGAGTATTACATTATCATCTACAGCTAGCTGCTAGTTTTTGGACCAGATCCACACACGTGGTTGCTCCCCTGAGCTCCACGTGGATTCTTAGGGTATGCATGCTTAGAATAGAATATCCTGCAATTTGTTTTCACTCTCTCTCTAGAGCCCTCAACCTGGGTACAGAGAATGAATAGATGCCCTAAATTACAGCCTTGTTTTGACCAGCTGAACAATCATTGGCCGGAGATGGTAAGCCAAACCCTGCACAGACTTATCTCCATTAAAACACAGTTATATACAAATACGATGTCGTTTATTTCTCAGGAGTAAATCCACAACAAGGCTCGTCACACCCCAATTGGGCCCAGAAATTGGATCCGGCCCAGTAAGAATTAAGGCAGGTCAGGCCCGTTGGCTGGCCCAGTTACTCAGAGGAAGCCGTCAACGCAGCCTTGACTAATATTATTTATTTATAAATTTTTATTTTGTTGAGAGAGAAGGGGAAGGGAGAGAGAGAGAGAGACGGAAGGAGATGTGGGAAGCGATCTGCTTGACGTTGGCGGCGACCGCCGGGAACAACATCGGGAAAGTGCTTCAAAAGAAAGGCACCGTCGTGCTCCCTCCTCTCTCTTTCAAGCTCAAGGTACGTCGATCTTCATGCGGAGGCGCTCATCAGATGCTATTTAATTCAATTATCGATGCCAAATAGTATCAATTTGTGTATTTTTAATCAGAGATTCAGCGAGGAATCGAAAACGTTTTTTGTTGTTGTTGGAATTTTAGGTTTGATGTTGTGAATTATGTGATGTATGATCCCTGATTTTGTGCACAGCAGGATTGTTGTGTAGAAGATGTATGTTGAATTTTGGGATGATGAGCATTGGGTTTGATTTGGCTTTATTATAATGGTGGAGTATATTGATCAAGAATTTTTTGAAATCTGACGATTTGTCCTATACTAGAACAATAAGGTGTATAGAAGATTCGAGATAGGGGTATGGGAGTTCGGTTTAGCTGGCCACTTTTATGGGAGGGTTTTGATTTTGAGGCTGAAAGTTAGGATTGAATGTCCAGTTAGGTGGAATCATTTTTTGTTGCGATTATATATTCTTTTATGATTGTACTGTAGATCGAAAATGGACGCGGCGTGTTTATTATAAGTGTTTTTTAATTTTAATGAGTTTTGTAGGTGATAAGAGCATATGCTTTCAATAAACTTTGGGCCGTTGGTTTTGTTATGGACATATTCGGAGCCCTGTTAATGCTAAGGGCATTATCGATAGCACCTGTAAGTGAACCACGCGAAAACGCATTCTTACTTTCAATCCGTGGGATGAATAATGCTATGTGCGTATACTAATTTTTTGGGTTCTGGTTTATCTGATGCCATCAGGTATCCGTCATTCAACCAGTTTCTGGATCTGGTCTTGCGATTCTCTCTGTGTTTTCTCATTTTTATCTCAAGGAGGTTATGAACATTGTTGACTGGCTTGGAATATTTTTGGCCGGGATTGGGACCATAGGTAATCGGCGATTATAAAAGCCGATTTTTATTTGCATTATGTCTAGTGGTTTGATTTGTGATCTTATGTTGTTATAACTTGTAAGCACTGTAATAAGTTGGTGTCTAACAGCTCGACCACTGAGTAATCCTGCCTCCTGCCTCCTTTCTATATGTTTGTAGGAGTTGGTGCTGGCGGGGAGGAGCAGGAGGCCGAATCTATATCCATCTTTCATTTACCGTGGATGGCATTTGCCGTTTCCATCTTGTTTGTAGGTATCTTATTATAAACACTGTTCATCGCTATTTTAAATTATTTTTTAACTCTTAGACTACCTGTGAATTTCTTTGCGCCTGTGGACTTTTTGATCCATGATTTTCACTCTATGTGTTATTTTTTTGGTTATGTAGGTTCTCCTTAATGGCTGGCTTCGTATATATAGAAGTCATCGCAGACAAAAGGAGATGGTAACTTGCAGTTTGTGGTGGAACTTGCAAGAGTCAATTTTTCAAACCAAATTAGCGAATCTAAAATTATATACTTTTTTGCTGTAGATGCAATCTGAAGTGGTTGAGGAGATAATTTATGGGCTTGAATCAGGCATCCTTTTTGGGTACGTCAATGTTTGAAACCATCATATTGTTCCTTCATGTTAAACATGTATACAAATATATGTAAATAAACACCTCTTCGGTGTTTTTGGTGTTCCATTGCTTAAACAGTTGTGAACTATGTTTTCTGCAGTATGGCTTCTGTGATATCGAAGATGGGATTTCTGTTCTTAAATCAGGGATTCTCCGCAATGTTACTTCCTGTGTGTATGGCAATCAGTATATCCTGCAGTGCCACTGGATTCGTGTACCAGGTTGGTTCCAACTTTACATGTTTAAAAATTTTGTACATAAGAACTTGGAGGCAACAAAAGAAGTAGATATCATAGAATGAAGAGATTCCACAGAATTTCTTATACGAGCTGCATTTTTTATAATAATCTGAAACAGACAAGGGGCTTGAAGCACGGGAGAGCAATCGTGGTCTCAACATGCGCAGCTGTTGCATCTATCGTGACAGGTGTTCTCGCCGGCATGTTTGCTTTGGGTGAGAAGCTGCCTTCAGCTCCAGCAGCACGGTTCTATCTTTTGCTCGGATGGTAAAACTTACATTTAACGCGCCTCCCAGTGACTGCATTTTGTTATACATGTTCCTCTCTCCAGTTTCTTTACAGATTCGTTTTTTCATAGGTTGTTCATCATTGCCGGAGTTGTTCTGCTGGTCAGTTCAACGAGGTTACTGCGGTTCCTCCCAAAATCTGCATTTCGGACAGATTCAGATAAAAGCTACTCCCTGAAGCGATCAAACTCTGCCCGTGCCAAGGACAGCAACCCCAGTGCTGTTATCCAAGCAGCCACTCTCCACAGCTTGTTAAATTCTCCTTCTAAAGAGAAAGCTTAACTTTTTACAAAATCAATGAAAAGTCAAAGCCAACAAGATTCTTCTATCTGATTTGGTTTCTAGTTAACTTTCTACATAGTTTACTTCTCGTTTGGGTTGGGCCGAGGTTCATAGCAGGCCCAAAAATTGGATTAGCCCGTTAAAGAACAGAAACAAGGCCTTTATTCAATTTTATGTGGAATACGAGAATACGATGCAAGATCAAGTAAATAAATTCTACCCGTAACAACTTCTCTCATCCTTCTATCTTCTAGAAAGTTCTAGAACATTAAATCATTTTTGACTTTATAAACACGTAACTTTCTGTAAACTTATAAGAAAAGTATATACACCTGGACTCATTTGCTTCATCAAACCCTTTTAGCTTATCATATAACCTGCCTGAAAATTTGAAGTCGCCAGAAATCGATGTCACCTGACCACAGTTGCTACGCCATGGCGGCCATTGAATCAGATAACTGATCAGTCTTCAGCTTCAGAATTGAACACGAAACTCGGGAATGTCGTCGTAATGTCCCTGCAGTAAGACATTAGAATGAGTAGCCATCGAATGGAAGAATTTAGAAATAAGTTTCTCCATATTTCTGATAAATTTCAATTTCATTTTTCAATTTTTTTTTAATAAATTTATCGCTTGGGAATTCATTTGCTTCCGCACTAAATGAAATTTGTTTGAAGTTGAACAGGAGGAGAGCGGTGGAGGATGAAGGTTTAAGGATCTTACTTTAAATAAGGAAGCGTCATGTTCCTGAGAAGAGTGGGATTTTGAAGAACGAATATCTTCCATTCTTCTTTACTGATTTTCCCATCCCTATCCGTATCTGCCACTGCAAATGTCTGGAACAATAACAACATTCGTCCTAAGTAAACGGTCTTAATAGATTCAGCATTTCCCTTAAATAGGTTCACATGTTTCATACATTGTCGATTATAGCCTCCAGGAGATCATCCGATAGGTCCATGTCAGATTCCATCAATATGGCGATGACCATCTGCTTCACCTGACAACAAAAATTGTAACTGTTCGCCCTCGTCACGATTTTCTCCCAAATGGCTTCGAACATTCTAGAACATACTTACTTCTTCTCGCTCGATGAATCCAGTTTGTCTCAGATCATACAATCTGAAAGCAACTGCACGAATCAAAACCAGTGAGAAACGAGCCGTAAAACTCGGATTTTGGATCAGTAATCCAGTTAGACTACTGAATTCGAACGAAAACACTTACATGTCATTTTATCTTCTAAAGGAGCATTGGGATGAAAAACACTAAGAGCATGGATGAATTCCTCGAACTCAATCACCCCATTTTTCTTCTCATCAAAAAGATCGAATACCTGAAGAAATAACAAGTCAATCTTTTCCCTTCGATTCGTTTACTCAAACGGAAAATGTTTCGATTCGCGTACTCTGTCCAAAAACAAATTCTCCCCATAGGGTCTTCTAAACAATGCTAGCTGAAGCTCCTCCTACAACAAGACAACAACCTTAACAACAACATATGGCGCATAAACCAGTAAGGCACGTACCTTGTGAATCAATCCATCATCAATGATGGAGCTACTCAGCTTCTTGAAGAGCTCATACAAAGCCTCAACCTCATTCACTGAAACTGGAAATTTCCCCAAATCCTCAAACCCCATTTTTTTTCTCTGACAATTGAAATTGGAGGAAACAACAACATGAGATGAAATCGATTACATGGGGATTCATCGGCCAGGCGAGCCAGGTCTTTGTATCTACACAGGTGCTTCCTCGGCCTGAGATGGACCTCAAAACATCCGGCCACGGCGAACACAAGGGCTTCGATTACCACCACAATGGGTATAAATGCTGAACACAATTGAGCCCAATCCATCCCTAGAAAACCCAAATCAAAATCCAACTCCAAAACCCATAAATCCACGCAGCATAAATTTAGCAGAAGTACGAGGAACAGAAAAACGGAGAAGACACGGATACCGAGGAATTCTTGCATTGGGTCATTCTGCAAAATTCATCATATCCCACCCGCTAGATAAACATTTAATGCTGCTTTGTTCTTGTCTCTTACAAATCAGAATCTCGCTCTCGTCTGTTCAGTCCCACACGCGTCGCTGTTCGGCCAGACCGATCGATCCGACCCGACCCGGTTCGATCCCTATCTTGATAGCCTGTCGTTGACCTCTCAGTAATAAAAATTGACTGACAAATTTAGATAATCTCTGCTCCCCTTTCAAATTTTGCGACATAAGATTTCATTCATGCCTATAAAAAACATATAGGACACGTCAAATCATACTATTTTTACACGATAACGTATGGATATATCAAAACAAAACTAGGCCAGGTGCTCTGGTTATATCAATCAAGATATGTTCTTAGTGGTTGAGATGACGTGTCAGATTCACCAATGAAAGCTTTCCATATGCAACCCTACACCTTTTTTTATATTTTGTTTTTTTTCAATTGTATTTTAATTTATCTTAACATTTGTTTCTAAGATGATATAACTCGCCATGCCACGTGTCAGATTATGTCTAACATACAACGTTGTTTACACATCATTCCTTCGTATCCCAAACCCCATTCAATTTTGATCTCATTAGAAATTTGATCATTTAACGAAATCGGATGCATGTTTAATTTTTATTCAAAGTTTTTTAAATATTAATTTATAATTCTATTATTCTAAATTAATATTTAGTAATATTACTAAATAAAGAGAATGAAAAATTATAGGAAAAATTTGTAACGTATTTTTTAATATTCGAACAATAAAAAATTAGGGCTTTAGTGAAAATAATTAAAGGAAAAAGAAATTAAATAAAAATTAGGGGGGAGGAGGAAGGTGGCCGAAGTGGGTTTTGCAGTCGTCGTGATGCGTTGCGATTCGAACTGCTATCAATCGATTTGGAGTTTAAATTTTTCTATAGATTGAGTTTTCGAATTGACAGTGACAAAGCGAAAATCATCAGGAGAGGTCGGAAAAATTGTAGAGAAATTGGACGCACAGAAGACCTAATCGGTGCTGGTTGCGGCTGCTGCTGCTGATCGATCTTGATGTGAAGCGGGGTGGTAAGACACAAGGAAGGTTGTGATTTGATTTTTTTTTTTATGTATCATCGTGATCGTAGCGTTGGCGGATTCGGTGGCGAGGGAAGTGGTGGGAAGTAGAGAGGTCGGATTGGGGTGATTTTGAGGAGATTCGAGTGGGTGAAATTGAATAGGAGTTGTGTGGTATGCTGTGAGGGGTTTAGTGTTGGTGGATCGAGAGTTGATGCGTTGAGGATTTGGGGTGGTGTGAAGAGATGAAAGGCGGTGAGTGCGAGGATGCGGATTTGGGTGAAGCTGGTCGGCCGCTGGAGTGGAAGTTTTCTCAGGCGTTTGGGGAGAGGACGGCTGGGGAACAAGTGCAGGAAGGTGTGAGTTAACTTTTTATACTGTTGATGGTTTGATCTGTTAGATTGGATTTTGGATGTTGTGGTGGACTGTTATTGTAAAGTTCAGTAGCATTGTCATCTTTGAATTGGTAGCTGAAAATGTGAATTGGAACTGATTGTCGTAATTGAATTGAATAGGTTATTTTCGGTGTTTCCAGTCATTGATCTTTACGAATGACCTTTGTTGTGTGTTTCTACTAAGAGTGCGATGGGAGTGTTCTCTTAGTAGCGCTCGAATTAGAGTAGATTTGAAGCTCTCTCTCAAGTTATTAATTCCGAAACTGTTTGGCCAATGACAGGAATATGTTTTTCTTGCAGTTTCTCATTACAGTTGTGTCAACATCAATTTATTAAAAGTAGTCTTTAGATATGGAGGTTATATAATAAAGACTTACTTGATCAATCTATACATCTTTTCCGCTCACCATGTGTATGCTTTAGTTATAGCATAACATGCTCGAAACAACTGATGTTGTTTTTAGGAATGAAGCTTATTTTTACTGTTTATTCAAACTTGTTCTTACTCTTTGATAAATTTCTATATCTAAATGGCAGTTGACATCATATCGGCCATTGAATTCGATAAGACTGGGGACCATCTTGCTACTGGAGATCGGGGAGGGCAGATAGTTTTGTTTGAAAGAACTGATACGCAGGAGGTAATTATTTGATTGAATCTGCAGGTATTTGTTTGTTTTGCCTCTTGCGTTTACAGTAACTTGGATAAATAATCCGGATTTCTATTACAGGCTCATGGAAATAGAAAAGATTTAGAGAGAATGGACCATCCAACTAGAAGTTACCCTGAGTTTCATTATAGGACAGAGTTTCAAAGCCACGAACCGGAGGTATCTTGTGTATTATCAAAACAGTTTGTGTTTTTTGGATAATTCATTTGCTTTCCCTCGTGGACCATAGATCTTGATCTACTTCTCACATCTTTTTTTTTTTTTTTTTTTATCTGTTCCTGAATAGTTTGATTATCTCAAGAGTTTTGAAATTGAAGAAAAAATCAATAAGATTAGATGGTGCCAAGGAACAAACAACGCCCAGTTTCTGCTCTCCACTAATGACAAAACCATAAAGTTCTGGAAGGTTTGTGCATTTCATGTGTTTTAATTACTATCGTAACAATGCCGCTTTCCACAGATGTTCATGATGTTTAATCTTATTAGGTTTGTACTTGCAATAGTTTGATCATTTAGGTCTCTTGAACAAGGTACCTTAGATTTGCTGATGAGCCAAGCAAACGGATTACTGACAAAGCAGTTGACCACTCTGTTATAAATATTATGTAATTTAAACTCTTTAAGGACTTACTGAACTGTTACCCATTTCTTAAAGGCGGCTGTACAATTTTAAAAGTCATAATCGGTGAAAAAATTAACTCAATTTGGATTTTTTTGTCTTCATAAGTTTCACTGTAGGCTAATTATATACCTATGAATTGGTGACCTGCTGTGCATGTATGCTCAAGTTTTATCTATATGTACTTGCATCTTTCAGGATGACCATTTTGTTTTTGCTTTTATGCTGAATAGGTCCAAGAGAAAACAGTTAAAAAAGTATGTGATTTGAACGTGGACCCTTCAAAATCCATGGGCAATGGCACTTTTATCAACTCCACGGCTTGTAGGTCTAATGGATCAAACTCTGATGAGTCATTCAATGACATCTCCTTCCAAGCTAATGGAGTTCGTTCCCTTCATATGCCCAAGGTAGTAGTACTTAATATTTGTTCTATATCTGCCTTCGGCTTAAAAATATGATCATTTTGGCATTATCTGGCTGCTTTAACCCTTGAGATAATTGATATCTAGATTATCAGTAATGTTACAAGCCCCTTGGCCAAATGTAGAAGAATATATGCCCACACCCATGACTATCACATCAATTCCATATCGAATAACAGGTCAACCTCTATTTTCGTAACTTGCATCTTCTTCATTTTTTTTTTCTTTCTATTTCCTCATTGCATTTTGGATCCTCTTGGATCATCCTGTTTCAAGCTTGTAAGCATTAAGTGGTGACGATTCCACAATTGGTGTTTTGTTTACTTATCTTACTTTTCGATGAGCACAGAGTGAGTTATAGAAAGGATCAATTGACGAATAATCGTTAACACATATTTGATCTTCTACTTGACATTTTTATTTGATGATATGGTGTTATACGAAGGGAATCTCTCAGACACTTCTGACCTTTGCAGTGATGGAGAGACATTCATATCAGCTGACGATTTGAGGATCAATCTTTGGAACTTGGAAATCAATAATCAAAGTTTTAACATTGTTGACCTGAAGCCTTCAAATATGGACGATTTAACTGGTAAAGTGGTACATTTGAAACACCAAAACGTCTTAGTTAGCCATTGGATTTTCTATTTCTGATAACTATTGTTATATTTCCAGTTTCTGCCACCTGTTTTCTAGTACGAGATAAATGTTAAGAATGTAATTGCTCTCCATAAAATGCAGAGGTGATCACTTCAGCGGAATTTCACCCTACACACTGCAACACGTTAGCATACAGTAGCTCAAAGGGTTTAATACGTCTGATTGACTTGCGACAATCAGCTTTATGTGATAGTCACAACAAACTGTAAGTTGATCTCTGCTTTCCACATGAACTTCATACACGTGGATTTGCACATCTTCTCACTAAATCTTGCAGGTTTGAGGCTCCAGAGGCACCTGGTTCGCTCTTCACAGAAATTATTGCTTCAATATCAGATATCAAATTCGCAAAAGATGGAAGACATATGCTCAGTCGTGATTACATGACTCTGAAGGTTTGCAACGCATTATCATCATTCTAGAATAACCAGCTGGCCTCTTGCATATCCTGACTTTGATTATCCATCATCTGTAAATTCAAGATTGAACAAGAATGATAAGCTCATTTCTCGTAGAATGGGGACCGTTGCATTTTCTTAACTGCTAAACAATATATGCTGCTCAGTGTAGTTCGGTCTTTTAAATAACCGATTCTTTACACCATTCTGTACGTTTCAGTTATGGGACATAAATATGGATTCGGGCCCTGTGGCGACCTTTCTAGTGCATGAACACTTAAGACCTAAGGTATGTTTTTTGATTATAGTTTTGTTTTATTTATTTTGGTCGTTCTGAGGTTAGACTCGCATCATTTACAGCAGTCTTATTTCCCATTTGTTAGCTATGTGATTTATATGAAAATGACTCCATCTTCGACAAATTTGAGTGCTGCTTGGCCGGGGATGGTCTGCGAGTTGCCACAGGTTCCTACAGGTATTATTAGCTATGTCCCCTTGTTAGTACAATCCTGTTCCTAAAAATTCTTTTCATAAGTTTGACACGTCTTCTCCAATTGCAGCAATCTGTTTCGCGTCTTCAGTTGTGTTGAGGGTAGCACAGAATCAACAACTTTAGAAGCCAGCAAAAATCCAATGAGGTAACTCTTAATCCCCATCCTATTGATACAAAGTTCTTAGTTGGTCTTATCTTTTTCTTATATACCACCGCCACTTGCTCTCAGGAATCACTCTGCAACTCCATCAAGGCCGTCTAGATCTTTGTGCAGTTTGTCCAATGTTGTCCGGCGAGGTACATCTTTGTTCTGCGATGATCATTTCCATTTCTACCCAAACAATTTTTTTGCGAGCATCAACATTTTTCTCTCCTAGAAATCGGTTTAGCCTCTTTTAAATTTTCCTCTTGACTTTATAGGAGCTGATAACTCTGGAGTTTCCTCAAACGGGAACGCACCGAACTTCACCTCAAAACTGCTCCACTTAGCTTGGCACCCAACTGAAAATATGCTTGCCTGCGCCGCTTCCAACAGTGTCTACATGTACTACGCATAGATAAGGACATCTCACGCTCCCCCAGCCACTGCCACAAACATCCATTCCTCGTACATTATTATTGACATGTTTTTTTTGGGTCTGGAAAGAGCCTTGTTTCATTTTCAGTCTGCCAATCCGTTTTTGTGACACTGCCAGGTAACCCTGCTGCGTCCGTTCCATGGAAAGGTTCTTTTGTACTCGTAGCTTGCTTTTTTACTTGCTGTCTTCTTCATTTTAAATTTGATATAATATTCTTTATTATTCAATTTGAATTTAATTTTTTCTTCATATTTTGGTGTTGCAGATAGTGTAATTTTTATTTAGTCAAGTGCGTATATGACGATTTTATTTTGTTGAACCTCGGCGAACATGTCGATGTAAAGGGTCGTATCAACTTGAGCTGGGCCGAAGCCCAATTACATTCGGCCCATTCACGTAAAGAGTCGTATCAACTTGAGCTGGGCTGAAGCCCAATAACACTCGGCCCATTAACTTAACTAGATCGTTCGCGAGATTGTTTGACTATAAAATCCAAACTCCATCAGACGGACGAGCGGCTATTGCGCGCTAAGGCGAATTTGAAAATTTAGAGAGATGCTCCTGCTTCAAGTAGATCGACCGATCCGCTCCTCTGCTTCGGATCGACGCAGTGCCGAACTCGTCCGGCAGATGATCGATCTGACTTTGATGATGCGATTGGTAGAAATTCTGGCCAATGCTTCATGTGAAACTGGCGAAATACGACAGGTTAGTCTTCTGTTCTCTCTATTTTGCTTCGTTCGGAAAATGTTTGTGTACGAGGTTTAACTAAGATGATCAACTCGTGATTTAAGGTCGTTGTTTTGTGTTTGCGGTTCCTAGGATTTCGGACTGATCAGACTAGTTTAATGAACAATATGTGCTGTCGTCTGGTTCTGAGTTAGTGCGGCCGATTTCTGTGATCTCATTCTCATCTGTGCAGTTTTTTTGATAACCTCGATTAGAGCCTTCACACGATTTGATGTGCGAATCTTTCTAGTTATTATAACACATGTTAATTTCTTCAGATGTTCTTGAACAACAATACTAGGCTGTTTTGTTCTCTTTACCTGTTTAATTGATATCGCATCTTACACGGTATTTTGGAAACCTAAGATTTATGAGTGTAAGCTGCTGAATACATCATTAGTATGTCATACAAATAAGACTGTTGCAACCGTTTTCGTTTTTGTTTTGTTTTGTTTTGTTTCAGTAGATTCTGATTTCTGACATCAATTGGCGTTAGTTTGAGTTGAGAATTATGATCAGAACGAGTGGTAGACTGACTTCTAGGTTTTAAAGGATAGACGGATGGTAAATGACTGCTTTGGAACTTGTATCGTCGCATAGCTGTGTTAATATAAATGGATCTATTTAGACTTGACTGACCTCTAGGTTTATAAATGGCTCTTTATGGAGTGACGGATAGTAAGATTTAAGGAAGGAGGCAATACTGGAGTGGCCATGTTACTGAATGGCTGCAGATCGGAAGCTCATGAGGATGCAGGATTAACACATGGTATGTTTAGAATCAACAAATTTCTTACCCATGATCGATTCTGATGTGAACTGTGATGTTGCATTTATATGTTTTGTGGAACAAGGTCAACTGACTTGCCATTTTTTGTTGCATAGAATACGGGTTCATGTTTTTGAATTTTCAGGCTCGTATAATATCAGCTGTGGCGAGGTCACCTGTCCGAATCATGGACTGTAATGTTTTCTTTTTCAAGAGTATGTCTTGCAGGAAACAGAACATCAATATATAAAGAGTCTTCGATCGGGACGGGTTGGTCTTCCAGGTGGTCCGACTTGATCCTCCCGCCACTACTGGACTAACTTTTCAACCATCTGGTCATTTGGAGGCCGAGAGCTATAAACAATCACAAATCAGATACCTCCCTCAGTTGGAAGAAAAACAATCCAACGCAGCTTCATCCATACAACAATTAAACACCATCTCCAAACGTCTCTAATTCTCAATCTTCTCTTACTATTAAGGTTCTTCATCCATACGGTGGACCCTCCAGTGGACCGGGCCGGACAACATATACGATCGGGCCTGGTTTCTGTAAAAATCCTTAGGGCCGATATTAAGGTTCTTCGTCCATACGCCTTAGGCTTCTGCAAACATCCTTACAGGAATGGTGAGAAAAGCATGCCAACAGACCGAGTCTAACCCTCGGTGGGCCGAGTCGTGAAAGCAGACGGAAAAAGTGGGGAGCCGCAGCCTCGGGGTTGAGGGGAGAAGGAAAGTTGGTTTCACAGTGTGGGAGGAGAAGAGACAGCACCATACCGCTAGTGGCAGCAACAATATGACACATGTATTGCGATGAGACGCCATTCAAGCATGAGCTTACTAATTTGGACGGCACACAACTAGATACAGTAGCAAATGGCTGAAGCAGTGGCAGATCTTAAGATGGAATTTGTTTTCCCAATTATTAGATCTAATCCTCTATATGTCTACTTGGTCTGCTTTATGGAAAGTAAAAGTACAGTAGTTCAAATATTTAGAAAAGAAAACAGCATTCTCGACTCAAATGACAATATCTTCTTGTTAAAAGTGAATTATTTGGATTTAATGAATTATTAAAAGTGAACCAGTTGCAGACAAACAAGTGCTTACTTAACTGCTTTTATGTTTTCCGAATTGGATACCCTTTACAAGATTTGATAAACATTTTTAAGTTGGGTGTCCCAGTGACATGCCATATACGATAAGATCCTAATATAAACCAAAAGTAAAACTACGATGATATATAGAGGATTAGATTTGTATATGCAGTTGACTGAAAACATACATTGAAACCTCAGCATATCATCAGAAGCAGTTTTACTAACCAGGCTGCAATCACTTCACCACATCAAATGTAGCACGGAGGTTTGATATCATCACAGGAACTTCACCCTTCTCATCATATTCATTATAGTCATCCTCCGACAAATCAACATTTTCATAAACAGTCCCACTTATCTGCCATGAGGACTCACATTATAAATACAGAATAGATATAGTATTATACAAAACTAACTCGGGAATGATATGACAATCCAACCAAGACCATGAAGTTGGCCAATGCCTTCTTTTATTTTGAAATAACAATGTCTGGATATTTGCAAGTTTGAAACACTCCTCAGAGTAACAATATGAAATATTTTCAGACAAATATGAAAGTGGAAGCCATATAATTACTCTGTATCATAACAAGCAGAATAAACTATCATTTTGCACTGATTAGCACAATGTATAAGCCGACAGAGGGAAATTTAAGACTAATACAACCATGTGTTTAAGAATATCCTTATCTTGTTTTATATTTTTCACCAATTCGGGATATGGAACAAGATGGAGAAGCACACCAAGTTTAAGTGTTATTTTGACAACATCTAGAAAATCAGCATATGTTGGTCTTTATGCGCTCTAAGAGTCATCATGTTTATTCACTATCACGAAGAGGGTTTGGAAAAATTTACTCGTGAATGCATATAGTCGGAAAGAAAGAGAATTTGAAAAATAATGCACCATTTATCAACTGGAAAACACAATTAAGTAGGTCTATAGTTGGAAAGAGTGCGGACTTACAGCTTCCGCTCTCCATCCACTACCAAACAGAAATCCTACAGGCTCAAATCCTCGGCACTCAAGCAACATCAGTGGGGCGTATTTCCCCGCCTCACTGAGGTCTTGTGTCAATGGTTTACCCCGACCAGGAATCATGTTAATCATTCCATCACGCCCACAAAACTTACACTGAAACAAGAAAGAATACATAAAGTATAGCAATGTATAATGTTAAGAATCCCTGTTGATCATATGTACTCAAACTAGCGAGTAACATCAATTCCAATATATCAATTTGCTACACTAATGATTTGTTAATAGTAACACACGTACACACAGAGGAAAGTTGCCAGGATGTACAATAATCATATACAAAAATCGAAGAAGGGTCCATATATTATTGACGCATTTGCTCGTTCGCCTATAAATATAGGTTACCCATCCACACATTAATAAATGTCACAAATTGCTCTTCTCGTTGTGCCATTAGATAAACAGTAAAGTTAGATGGCAGTTAGCACCTGATTGTGATATTAAAGACGAACAAGCAGATGCATTTGTCTATAATTTCACAACCTTTCATATGGACATATATAACATACAAAACAAACATGTCAAATACCTCCTAAAACTGTTCTAATATGTAAAACTCAATTTAAGGAAAGTTCCTAACCTTCTGAATCAAATGACAAGTGCCTTTGCCCTTGGGTTGCGGAACAGTCTCATTCAAGCTCACAACTGTTTCTTTCTGACTTGCCTCTCCACAGTTACCACATTTTACCTACATGCATCAGACGACACGATTGAAAATCAAAATCTTATTTACACAAGCCAACACCACAACTGCATACATGATTTGCAAAAATCATCCCAGACCAAATGTCTTCGTAAATCATTTCTAACAGTTTTAATAATTACAACAAGACAGATTCCCGCATGCTGTTGAAGTCAATCAATATACAGATAAAAGCACAGTAAGCAGACAGGTAATAATCCAACTCAACTCAACACAACTACCAATAAGGAATGCTAGCTAGCATCTTACACTCTGAATCTCAAAGCCTCAACTTATGTCCCATGAGTAGATCACTAATCCAAAACAACAACAACAACAAAACTATCTAAATAAGAATCAGTAATTCCTAACTGGATGCATAGTAAGCATGCACATCAGATCAGAGTAGTCAAGCACGGGAACAGCTCTTAATGAATCCTAACATCTCCTGCACATTAAAATATCAAGCCAGACTGACAACTGCCTGAATTACAAAATTTCTAGAAGCAATCATATCAGTAAACAAGTGAACAAAACAACAGCACACAATGGTTATAGCTTCTCCAATCTCAAAACCCTAACACTATGCACAACCAGTAGATTTCAGAGACCGAATACGCCATCGGCGTCAGAATCAGTAGAGCGCATGAAGTCACAAACAAGCAAACAGTCAACATACAAACACAACAACCGCATAAAACGAACTCTATCATCGTCGGAGTTCAAAGTCCATCAACGATTGAAATAACACAAATCAAAGCTAACAACAATTCGCGTTTTCAGTAGCATAATTACGATCGAGAGCACAAAACCTAGCAAGGTGCGCGAAACGACTGCGAATTCGGCAGTAGGAAAAAAAATAGGAGCGTCGAGCGCAAACCTTGAAATGATATGCGAAGTCAGGATCGTCAACGCCTCCTTGTGGTTGCAGGTTGGTGAGATTCTCCAGATCCGCACTGATCATCAGCAGGAAGTTCACCATCTTCGTGGCGCTCGCGCTTCGGCTTCAAGCTCTCCCTCTCTCTCTCTCTAGCTTCTTCTACTCCAATTTCTCAAAACGAAAATAATGATCCGAATTGCTCTGCCTTCAGGTATTTATACGCTAAAATTGGTTAATTTAACTTTTAGTTTATATATTGGGCCCTACGGTATTGATTTAAATGTAATACAACTGAATTGACCTTTAATCATTCGTAAAAAAGTCGGTACATCCCTATTCTTCTTCTCCCTAAACTAAATATAATCGTTCCTTAATATAAAAATGATAAAAAATCGAATCCGATTCTTAATATGAATTGCTTCCTACCTTAAATTGAAATTGTAAGAATATGATTCGCGTGCCTAAATAAATTGCTTCTCACCTGCTTATAAACCAAAAAGTCCCTTCAACAGAAATGCTGGATAAATTAATTGACCACCCTCGACAGAAATCCCTTCAACAAAAATGGTTAAAAATAGAAAGTAGATATGACATTTTATGAAGCACAACACAGTAATCATACAGTGTTTTCAAGTGAAGCACAATTTAAGAATACATGTGTACATCTACACACTAATGATCTTAAACATGGAACCCTGTCATCGAGAGAAGATCTCATTCCAGAGTAAAACTGGATAAACGAAAACGAAAACGAAAACTAAAACAGAAACTGAAGCACAACTGCACAACACAAGCTGAGCCTGACAAGCTGATTGGGCAACTTACAGAGTGTGATCCCTAGGGGGTGTCTTGGTGCGTCCGCTCTCGCTGTATGGACTGGAAAATACGAGCTGCAGATTCCGTGGCAGATCTTGCATTATGAGGGACGACTTTGATTACCTTTGGCAGGTCGGAAACAGCATGGGAAGGAGACGATGCACCGTATGTGGTGGCTGGATTTGTGGGGAAAAGAGAGAGTGGATTTCTTGTTTCCATGGAGGGAGTTGCTTCTTTTGCAGTTACCCCTCTTCTTGGTTGGGGTTTCTGCAGAGGGCTACTAGCTGTACTTCCTTGTAACCCAATTTCTTTTGGTTGGTGAATCTTTCGAGCTTGGGAAGCTGCTTCACTTGACTGCTTTTGAAGGTTGCGGGAGCTTTGATTTGGTAGCTGGTTAGGGTTGCTGGCCCCAGTAGTGGACTGGAGTGGTTGTTTGTGAATCCCGGGGCCTGTAAACTGATGTTGCATTTGTTCAACTGCGGAACTTGAGAGAGCAGGGTTGGCACTTGGCATGGAAAATGGGGGGAAGTAGCTTTGACCAGGCGGAACAGCAATCCCTTGTGGATGAGGAGTATAAGGGGGGAAGTAAGGAGTCGGAAAACCACCGTATGGAGGATTCATGAAACCTCCATGTGCAAACGGAACTGCAGGATCTGGAGGTACTCCCATTGGACCAAATTCTCCACTTGCTGGGCTCATGAAGCCAGGGCCTGGATAAGGCTTGTATATCAGTCCTTCAGAAGGGGACATTACAGGAACCAACCATTGATGCCCCGAGGGTTGAGGAAAACACCAAGGCGCAGCTCTAGGATCACTGGAGAAGGGTGCAGGTGGTACATTTCCAGAAAATGGACCATAATTTGGCATCTGAGTCCCATTTCTTCCATCTGTTTTCATAGCATTTTCAGCAGTGCATTCTGTATCCCGGTTTGGCTTCTCAGAATGAGTTTTCGGTTTCACACTGTGCACTGGTGGTTTTATGGCATACTCCAGTTGAGGAACTTTAATTGCAGGAGGTTCTTTCAAAGCTCTCCCAACATATGCATTATCGTCAACCATAAGCTGGGGCGACCCAGCTATAAACCTCTGAACCTGTTAGTTTGACCCAAATTAGACAACAGTGTAGCATGCAATATGTAGACATAGTACAAGCCACTTTATTTCATGGCAACTTTAATTAGCAACAGATTAGTCTACCTGTATCAATCTGTGCAGCTCAAAAACTTGCACAGAGAACACTCTTTGCTGGCTGCAAACAGGAGTACAAATGAACTGTTATCATATTGCACAGAATAATATGTTTAAGTGTATCGGTAAAATTTCATTGATGTGGCTAAACTCATATGCCCACAAAAATAAAATCAATTTGATCAAATTGAACTGAAAGCAATCCAAGAAGAAAAGGGAAAGAAGGATGCGCGAAGAGGCGAAATGTGTCTGGACTGGCAGCTTATGATGTTTCCAAATCGCAACATCTACTCTCTAGGTGCTTAGGTGACAACAAGGCTTGCTTAAACGCCAGTAAACATCAGCTATATCAAAATATGCTTCAAAGAAGAGTGATCCACATATATCAGATTTTTTTTACCCATTATGCTTGAATGAATTACCTTATAAGTTAGTTCATATGTGATAGGTGTACATACTGGTAATGAGGTTCTCGCTCCATTGAGAATTACTCTAAATATTAACTAATAAATGCATGTTGGTAACACATACTACATAACAATTCTACAGAAATAGATGCTTACTTGGCAATTGCTTTTCTTGCTTTCAAAAAATGCTTGTAGCCTATGATGCTTACAACGTCATCGGGAGTAATATCTAACCCCGACATAGAATCTACCATGGACGTTTCGGACATATCATCACATTTTTCAGCATTCTCTATTGATGTAGGATCAACTCTTTGCCGACCCTCGTATTCTTTGTCCATGACAGGCTGACGCAAATTATTGTGACCGACTCCACTGTTACAAATATTTCTCTGTCTAGAAACTTCTCCATGGCTCATGTCTCGACTAAACTCCTCAATATTACCATCATTGTGTGCCCCTTCATCCAATAATGTGGTCCCAAACTTTTGTTGCATGCAAGCATTACTGACATGCTGCCTATCACTGCCCTTAGATAAGAGATCACGAAATCCTCGAGGTGACGATCCACTTGCTGGCTTTGCATGCCTGTCAATCATTTCTCTAGATCGCACGCTTATATCATAATTAACCGAATCAGATCTAGTAGACAATCTCTCCTTCGGATTCACTTGGGCATGATTTCCTCGATCATCTTTATTGGGCATGGGAGAACTATTTTGTTCCAAATTTCCACGTGCCGACGACATATTCCTCGTAGGATGGCCTGAATATGTAGGGCCAGTGCCTGATTTAGCTGCTCCTGAATTGCCACGATTTGGAGCATGGACATAAGTATCAGATCGAAGATAAACAGGGACCATGTAATCATCTTCATTCCCCACATTCTGTCTCTGATCCATTTCTACTAGCGGAAACGAGTTCAAATTCATACCCCTGCTAGAAAGATTGTCAGGCCTCTCAGACTGAGTTGTTGGCATTGATGGAGGGATGTGAAGAGGAGGATATAGACTCTTTCCATAGTCACTTACCTACAAAGATGAAAACAACCGATAAGCAATCAACACACAATCTTTAAAACCATTTACAACTATCCAGCACTGCCAACAGATGCTAAAATATTCAAAACACCAGGAATTTCCATAAGCTAAGAAGACGCCGCAAACATATGAAACTTGTCAAATAATTCCAGAACATAACCCCAACCTGTTTGGAAGAAACAGGAGGCATCGAGTAGCTGGGTTTCATTCCAGGAGTGGAAGAAAACCTCCCTCCACTAAACCTTTGCGCCGGAGTACACAGCTGTTCGTAAAGAGCCATTTTGTTCCTTGGAGGCGCTCTTGGACCTCCTTTCTCCGCATCATTGACGCTCAGCCTGGGAAACATAGGCTCAGTGACCTTATCCGAATCCTTCCCTCTCTTCATCTCAACAAATATCTACCTATCTACAATTCAACAACCTCAGAAACTCATCTTCTTTGTCCACACCAACATCCAAACCTCGTGAAGCTTAACAAAATCATCTCCAGCAGACCTTATCAACCACAAAATCACAAAATTCATAACTTCAAACCAACATAACTCGTCAATTCAAAAGACAGCGAAATTCAATCAGTTAATCACACACAAACCTCAAACCCTAAGAAACGAAAGCCAGCTCCAAATCGGCGAAAAGGAGACACAGGTCGTCAAACAGCGGGTTGAACTTTGCTTACAGGAGATCGGAACACGGAGATTCGTGCGGAATCGGGAGGATCGAAATCGACGGAGGGAGCGACTTTAGGAAGACGAAGATAAGAGTGAAATCGGAACAGATTCGGACAAGGGAAAAATGCGGACTTCGCTTTTTCAGGAAATTTATTATTTTTTAGAAAAAAATTAAATATTCGGAAAGGGTAATGAAAAGGTTAGGGCCCGTTTGGGGAGTAGATAATAAGCAGCTTTTCAACGCTATTTAATTCTTGTATTTTTGACAGATACCGAACAAGGCGTGGATTAGTAGAGACGTCAAACTAAAACAAGGTTAGATATTTTTGTGCCCCCGATTTGACTCCATAAATATCTATTTTCAATATTTTATCTTATACTTACACTTTAAGCTTATGTTATTTGAATTGATTAAAGTAACGATGAACTGAAATAAATTTAATTTAAGATTTTATCGAAAAATAAATAATGGATTGCTGACGAATGAGTGACGACAAAAATTTGACAACTTGAAATGGGGAGAGGGATATTAATGGGATGTGAAAGTGATTCTTTATCGTTCCATGTGATGAATGTCCCATTCAATATTCAGCCAACGAGAATGTTCTCCTCATCCCCCTTTACATCTTTTTTCCAATAATTATGATCAATTTTAAATTGAAGATAAATTCTCTTAAATGACCAATGAAAATTAATTTGACCTCGCCTTTTGTATTTATATAAATTAATTTGAATTTATTTTTAATGAATAACAAATATCAACTTTATGATAGCTATTATTAGTCTCTCCTACACCCCCGCCACTCTCGATTCTAACAACCAAAATCTTGTAGCTACACGCATTGTCATGGCACGATACAATACCCAACAGAACCACCATACAAAAATCTCTCGCATGATTGAGTTTGCTCTTCTCTAATGAATTGTCTATATTTTATTTAAATTATATGAAATAAATAAGATAAATAGTGAAATGGGTAATTGAAGTTTGAGATTTGATTTGGATGTGAAAGTCTATAATTATAAATAATACTATCTTATTTACGTGATGCAACCAAACACAGCCTTAGGGGTTTAGGGTTTAGTGCTTCTTCGGAACCCGATCGCTTGTCGCCGGCGCTTCAATTTCGGACACTTTATGTGGCTTCGCGTTGTGGTTGAGAGCGAGGTTTGTTGCGATAGTCTGGTGTAAATGGATGTTGATAGAGCGGACGGGAGGACGGCCAACCAACTGAGGCCGCTGGCTTGTTCGCGGAATGTATTGAATCGAGCTCATGGCTCGTCTAGTTGGTCTCAAGGTAAGGCTTCGAACTGAGTAGTATTGTAACACTTTTTCGTCGCTGTGTAGTTTTTCATGAGTTGTTGTTGGTAGTGGAAATAGGAAGTTGGAGGTTAGATGAGTGATTGAGATGATTGTTGCCATTTTAGGGGATACGAAGGTGCTTGCTGCTGTATATGGACCGAAAGCAGGAACGAAAAAGAACGAGAACCCTGAGAAAGCTTGTATTGAAGTGATTTGGAGGACGAAATCTGGGCAGAATGGTGAGCTTTTTGTCTTTATAGGACATGAGAAGATTTATGGATAAGTTGCTTGCTTGGTTTTTGATGTGTTTGGAGTTTGATGCAGTTAAATTAACTTGCCAACTTTTTTTAATCGTAGATGATTTTTTACCTTGGGATATTGTCTGCTGAGATTGAGTTGATGTATGGAATATGTAGGAAAGGCGGAAAAGGAGTATGAGATGATACTTAAGAGGACGCTGCAAAGCATATGTGTTCTGACTGTGTATCCAAACACTACAACATCAGTTATAGTACAGGTGAGTTGTTGATGTAGTAATACGTATTGGCTTGTGTTTACAATCTTACTTACAACACCTACTAAATTGACTGGTTCTTACACCTAGGATGTAACATGTATAAATTTCTCTTTGGTAGGTTGTCCATGATGATGGTGCTGTATCCTTCGACTTTTATTCGGTGTTGCTCAGATCCTAGTAATTTTAACTGTCATCTTTCTAGTCTTAGATTAATTATTGTGACACAAGTCTGAGATCATTGGACGCCACTTGCTTCTTTTTCTGGCTTCCTTTTGACTATGTTTACAAGATTAAGATGATTTCATTTTCTTACTTTCATCACACTCTATGTTCTGTTATGTGAAACGAGGTTTTTATGTCCAATGGGAATAGATCGTTCCTTGACCATTCCGTAGCTCCTTCCTTGCGCCATAAATGCTGCCTGTGCTGCTCTTGTAGATGCCGGGATCCCACTCAAGCATCTTGCCGGTAAATATTTTACTAGCTTTCTTCGTTGAAGTGTTTTTACAACAGAAGCTGAATTTATTTTGTTGCAGTTGCAATTTGTTGCTGTTTAGCGGATGGAGGAGTCGTGGTATTGGACCCTACCAAGCTAGAAGAGCAGGTGATTCGAGTTTGATATTTAACTCATTAAAAGCCATCAGTTTTGTATATATTCGTATATCATTTTTTCATGTTACTGCAGAACATGAAGGCATTTGCTTATTTGGTCTTCCCAAGTGCAATCGTGTCTGTACTTCCTGATGACCCAACCCTCATAAACGGTGAACCTAAGGAACATGGAGTCATCACATCTGTCACACATGGTTCAATGGCAGGTGTATTTCATGTTTTATTCCCCCTTCTACACTTTTATCCAGTTTGAGCTGCCATGCCAATCATCTCCGGCGTATGCATTCCTGTTCAATATTGATTTTTTTTGTTGTTGTTGTAATTTGATGTATATTACCAGTTGATGATTATCTGCACTGTCTGGAACGTGGGCGAGCTGCAACTGTCAAATTGTCTGATTTTCTCAGGAGGAGTTTGCAATCACAAGTACTAATTAGTCAGCTGGAATCTGCATGAGTTTACAAACCGCAACTCTTGTGCCAATGAAGCCTCGGAATTCAAGTGCTGCCGTTACTTACCTGCCATATGCTTGCTTAATGTTTTTTAATAGCATGATGCAAGGGACATCTTTTCGCACCGAGGTCCATAATCAATGATATATGGCTCATTGATGGGACCAGGGGAGCAAGGGTCATGAAGACACCGTTCACCTTTCATTTGAGCATAGCCAACTGCTGAATTGGTCATACTTTCCAGTGGTTGTTTTTGTTTTAATTCATTCAAATGATAAGTTGCCTGTTCGGTGCTGTACTGATCTGTGCCCACATCTCTTGTAGGGCAATTACTTCCATTATTACTGAAATCTTTTAACAACCTGTTTGCATCAGACAGGTACATCCTTGCATAATGTTCTTACAATTTCATTAAAAAGATACTTGCGCTCATGTATTGTTTCCTTGCCTTATAGTGGCTCGGAAAAATTAATTGAAGTTCTCATACCCATAATTGAGTTGGTTACGTGAACAAGGAGTTGGCATTGAAATCAATTTCAGTGCAAGCTTTCTTTAAATAATTAATAACTAATAGCTGTACCAACAGAAGACAACCTAGTTAACTACTTACTAGGTAAAAGGAATCTTTTGCCAATATCCTCAAGGAGAAAAACAGAAAAAATAATCATACTATTGTTAGCAGTAATATGATCCAAAAAACAACCAATGTAAAATGTTTTTACAACTTGTAGCAGAAAAAAAATTGATGGCGAAATTGAAAAATTTTCCTTTTTTTTTATTATACATGACATCCATTCCACTAAGTTGGTGGAGACATTTAGCCTTGGACTACCAACCATCTAGGATATATTGAACATCAATCATATGCCTTTTGGCTTCCTAAGTTAGAAATATTCAACATCTTTCTATTTTTCTCCTACTATCCTGTCTGTAGCAAATGATGGAGGATCCTTTGGATGAGAAGACTGCAATCAGAGAGCCTCTGATTCCCATTACCGAAGAAGTTGCAGGAAATGACATGGTGGGATCATCATCAGCTCATAGTTTGCTTATGAAGCCCAACTCCTTAAGAGGGGGGTTCAGAACCATGCCCTTCATATTCGGTACTTCATGATTTTATAATACATAACGTTCATCACCATGCACATTACCATTTCTCATATGCAACATATGTATAAGAAAACCTTCAGAGTTTTGATCGTCTTACATTTACTTAAGAATGAGTCCTGACAGTTAAATTCTTAACTGTTAGCTAATGAGGCCTTCCTAGATGTGGCGACTTATGGAGTCATGCCCAACATGATTATTTATCTGGTGAAGAAGTATGGCATGGAAGCTGCTGATGCCACTCAAATCCTGTTTTTATGGTCTGCAACTATATATTCGTCACCCAGTCTCTGTGCACTGATAGCTGACTCTTATATAGGGAAATTTTGGATGATTGCAATTGGATGCATAATCAGTGTCCTGGTATGTTTTCAATGCTTCTAGTTGATTGTTTTTTCTTATTCTAGAAAATTGGCTCTGCTCCTCTCATGACTGCTATCTTGTCTTACAGTTCCGCTAACCACATTGTTTATTTTCCTATCAATGATCTTTGTTCGTCTTGATTTGCAGGGTATGGTCCTTCTATGGTTATCAGCCATGATCCCTCGAGCAACACCATGTCATGACAATGCTTGTGTGCCTCAAACTGTATCGCAGCTTAGTCTTCTATATGCTTCTCTGTTCCTTATATCTATTGGTTCTGGGGGCATTAGGTCATCTACTGCGGCTTTTGGTGCAGATCAGCTAACAACCATCCCTAGTTATGGTGTAAAAAACGCAAGACTTCTGGAGAAGTACTTTGGCTGGTTCTACTTTTTCTCGTCCGCGGCTACAATGGTAGCAATGACTCTTGTGGTTTATATCCAAGAAACATGGGGCTGGAGAATTGGGTTTGGGGTTGCTGCACTGCTCACTCTGCTGTCCGCAGTTACATTTCATTTGGGCTCAGCTCTTTATATCAAGTTGAAGGCGAAGACAGGATTGTTAAGTGGTTTGGCTCAAGTGCTTGTGGCTTGTTACAGAAAGCGGCATGTTAATTTATCGTCCCAGACTTCAGATTTGTTGTACCAGTACCATCACAAGAAGGGATCCCACTTGATAAAACCCAGTGACAATTTGAGGTACTGATTCATGTTTTTATCTTCTGAAAGAAAATGAGAAAATTTGACCGTAGAGCTTGAAATTGAAAACACCGAATTTTTGCCTACATATCTCTGATATTGCTACTCAATTCTTGTTACAGGATACTAAACAAAGCATGCGTGATTGAGAAACACGAGAGAGGCTTCACGGCAGCTGAAGAAGTGCTTAATGCATGGAATCTTTGCACTGTAGAACAAGTCGAAGAGCTGAAATCTCTCATCAGAGTGATACCAATGTGGTCTAGTGGAATCATATTGTGTATGACAATTACTCAAACTACTTTCATAACGCTCCAGGCGCTTTCCATGGACCGCCGGGTAACTCTGAACTTTGAGATACCTGCAGCATCATTCTATATGTTCTGTCTCGTCTCTGTTATACTATGGATTGCTCTTTATGATCGTGCTCTTATCCCTCTCGCGTCAAAGCTCATGGGAAAATCAGTTCGTCTCAGTACTAAACAAAGAATGGGAATGGGAAATGTCTTTTCCTTCCTTTCTATGGCAGTGGCTGGAATTGTAGAAAGGTACAGGAGAAATATGTTAACAACTGAAGCACATTTAATTGGGCCTCAATCTGCCTTGCCGATTTCAGCTTTGTGGCTAGCCCCTCAATATGTTCTGATGGGAATAGCAAATGCGCTCAGTGCAGTCGCACAGACTGAGTTTTATTACTCAGAGTTGCCCAAAAGCATGTCCACCATAGCATCCACTCTATTTGCAGTGGGTCTATCTGCTGGAAGCCTGTTGTCGAGTTTTTTGGTGAGTATTATCGACAAAGTTACTGAGAGTGGAGGGAGTTGGGTTTCCAACGACATCAACAATGGCCATTATGATTACTACTATTGGCTTCTTGCTGGTTTGAATGTCCTAAATTTCGGGTACTTTCTTGCATGTTGCCGTGCCTATGGTCCTGTTAAGCAACAAGTGGAGCTTCTCCCAGCAGAAGTTGACCGGAAATTTGATGAACAAGATCTGTAATGACATGGGTAAAAGAATGTGAGGAGGCTGGAAGATTCATTATCTACTCTCTTTTTCTTCTCATGTGAAATGTGGGTGAAGTTTGGCTCTTCTGACCAATCTGCACTTGGTAACATCCTTCATTGCCATGGTCCACTTCGATATGTTAATCGTCGATAGCTTCCATGCTAGAGGAATTCGCCTGCCTGCAGGTTTTGGCCCAGAATACCATTTGTTTTTCATATATTGTGCAGTAAATTCTTTGTCAAAATGCAAAGCCTTCTGAATTTCATCTTACATTATTATGTGTTTCTTGTTTGTTAGGCAAACCTGTGCATACCTTTTTGTAGTAACCGAGTTGTGTTACTCCAAGATAATTTATAAAGACTTATTCGTGTCATTTATTACTAAGGCTCTTTGTCCGGTTTTTTCTGTTTTGTGAAGTTAAATACTACCAGGTTTTTGTGTTTCAGATTATTCGCTGGATTGGTTGTTAAGTTTTACAGTGCTTATTAAGACTAATATTTCTGGGTTTCTTTCTGCTTTGATGTCAAGCGTCATCTACTTTTTAGCATATATATGGTTCTTCCAAGCAAGAGGTCACACTCCTTTCAACTTATAGCGAGCGCAGAATAGATGAATGAGAGACTATCTTGTTAGAGCATCAAAAAGGCAAGCTTTTCTGCAAAACCTTAATTCCAAACGATACAAACATATATGTTATTTGGTTGAAAATTCAGCATATGACTGCACTTGGTGCATGAGGCGAAAATGTCTAGAACCAAAGTGTCTTTACTAAGTTGTTGGCTGCTCTTTATAGCTGCTTCTTGTTCAAATGCTCTTAGACCCTTCTAAGATCAATATTACTAGTTGATTATGATTCTGATCAGACATTCATTTTCGGCACTTTTCCCAGGTTTTGGGTGTCTAGGAGTTCCATAAGGTGGTAGACCAATACACTTTCCAAATGATAATCTGGATATGCCAGCCAATGATTCCATTTTGCTGACATGCTTATTATAAATAGTAGTCTTGATCTCCCAGCTGTTGATATTTTTTCAGTAATGAAAAAATGGCCAGCTTTTATATGTCATACATCACAAAGCATAAAAAAATAGCAAAGGATTTTGATGGGTAAAGTTTAAAGGAACCTGTAGCTTGTCTGCTAATGTTTTATTCCCTTTGAAGTATTCATTCCTCATTTTAGCAGCTACCTGTTATATAAAGCTAATCTCTGATCCAAAAGTCTGTAATATTTTCAGAAACCTAGGCCTGATGGGAAGTGCGTCCTATCGGCTATTCAACATGTTTTTGTTCCCTGTGGCAATTTTCTGTTGTGGTCTTTTGGCTCCTGCAGTCTTTGGTATGGCGCCGGAGGACCCAATTCAATGCAGTGGCTCAGATTGTGTTCTAAGCAACTCCTATGGCTCCTGGCTGGACAGACAGGATTGTAAAGTCTCAAAGGTTGCCTACCCCACAACAGAACAAGAGCTGATCTCCCTAGTAGCAGAAGCCAGCAAGAACAGCCTGAAAGTAAAGGTTGTGAGCTCATTTGCACATACCATACCGAAATTGGCATGCCCAGATCAAACTCCAGCCTCTTTGCTGATAAGTACTTCAATGTACAACTCAGACATTGAAGTAGACGCGGATAATTTGATTGTAACAGCAGATGCAGGCGTAGGGCTCAGGCAGCTGATTGATAGAGTAGAGGAGGAGAATCTGAGCCTGGTGGCATCACCTTATTGGGAAGGTGTTAGTATTGGAGGGCTCATTAGTACTGGCTCACATGGAAGTTCATGGTGGGGCAAAGGCGGGTCTGTCCATGACCATGTTGTGGGTCTTAGCCTTGTGGTTCCAGCCAGCGCGTCAGAAGGGTATGCTAAGGTTTTGAGGTTACAAGATGGTGCTCCACTATTCAAAGCTGCCAAAGTTTCATTGGGTTTACTGGGTGTCATCTCCAAGGTCCACTCAACTCTTCACATTTTGATATATTCATTAACTTGACAGATTGGCGACAGATCGAGGCATATCTTTCATTTTTTACACATTCATCTTTTTAATTCAGTTTCTTGGCTCACAAGCATCAATGATGCTCAGATCTCAATTCTTGATCTTTTTCTTATTAAAATATATTTCACAACTTCTTGTTTTTTAACAGTCTGAAGGAATGTTATGCAGGTGAAACTGAGGCTGGAACCCGGATTCAAGAGATCCATTACGTTTAATTTCACAGAAGATTCGAGTTTCGAAAATGAATTTTCTGGTCATGCTAAGAGGCATGAGTTTGCAGACATTACTTGGTACCCATCAAGAAAAACAGCTGTATATAGATATGATGATAGAGTTCCTATGAATGCAGAAGGTGATGGAATTTATGACTTTCTTGGTTTTCAGTCCAACTCAGTTTTGATCTCCAAAGGAGTTCGACTTACTGGTAAGATCATTCCCTTGGATTGTTGGCTGTAGTTGAATATATAAATTGCCTATTTCTTGTAAGAAACTTGAGAAGAGCTTAGTTGATTTTTCTGAGCTGCAAAAATTTCCCCTTTTTTCCATTGTGAATGTCAATAATCAATACACTTTTTGAGTGTTTTTGGTATGAATTTGTACAGAGAAAGAGCTGGAGAAGGCGGAAAATATAGAGGGAAAATGTGGAGTGGCTACAGCAGAATTGGGATACAAGAAGCTCATAGCCAATGGCCTAAAGAACAACAAGCTGCTTTTTACTGGCTATCCTGTCGTGGGACGCCAAGGCAAGATGCAAACTTCTGGTTCATGTTTATACACGCCTAACTGGAGAAAAGACGTCAGTTGTGCCTGGGATCCAAGAATACAAGGGCTATTCTTTTACGAGAGTACAGCAATATTTCCTGCATTGAAATTTGCAGACTTTATCAGAGATGTGAAAAAACTGAGGGATCTGAACTCAGATAACTTCTGTGGACTGGACTTGTACAATGGGATATTAATTCGGTTTATCAAGGCATCTGACACTTACCTAGGCCAGTCTGAAGACTCTGTCGTGATTGACTTTAATTATTATCGCGCTGATGATGCAGTGACTCCTCGGCTCAACCAGGACGTATGGGAAGAGGTCGAGCAGTTGGCATTCTTCAAGTATGGAGCCAAGCCGCACTGGGCTAAAAACAGGAACTTGGCGTTCTTGAATGTGCAGCACAAGTACCCAAACTATAACAAATTTATTACGGCAAAGCAGCAGCTGGATCCCCACAACTTGTTTTCAAGTTGGTTTTCCGACAATTTACTGCTGGGGAAAGCACTGGATAAGGCAGATGGGTGCGCTCTTGAAGGCCAATGTGTCTGCGCAGAGGACAGACATTGTAGCCCCCAGAGTGGGTATCTCTGCAAACCAGGTCTTGTTTACACAGCATCAAGAGTATGCAGACGCTCTTAATCTTCCAAACCTGTAGATTTCATTTTGTTTCATATCAGTCGCACATCACAATTTATGCACAAACCTAGATGAATTTGCAGGATTACATACCAGCTAGCAACTGGAATAAGTGCGTCTGCAGTAAAACATCGAATTTTCATTCACAATCAAAACCCCAAAACCCTAATTGAACATTATCTTCTCAAAATCACCCAAAATAAATAATCCTATAAATAAATAAAATTATCAATACCCTTCAGAAGAACAACATCTCAAATTCTGAAACAGAAACTCGAATTTCAGAGCTGGACACTGGACAGAATCGCTAACTAGAGATTTCAGCAGCAGCAGCAGCCTCAGGAGGATCGATTAGCACCGCGTTTGTCTTGATACCATTTAATTAAAGTTACAGTCATCTATTTTATTTCAATTCCAAACGCGGCCTTAGGTGTCCAGGGATTGTGCTATCTGTGTTTCCAAACAGACCGAATTACAGAACCTACGCTCTATGCTTCGGCAGCGTTGCGAAGAGAAAAACCCTACCCGGTGCTCGGACCTCTCTCATCTTGATCAATGGCGGGATCGAGAATCGTCTCTCGATTATGTTCCAGGTTTGTATCGTCATCTCCGAAGCTCGGTTCCATTCGCGCAGCATCTTCTGCTTCGCCGTTGAAATTCGCAGCCAAGTCAAATGCTTCAGCTTCTGCTAACCGCAGTTTACCCTACTCCAGGTACGTGGTTGGAATTTCGCATCTTTGGTGTTGTTTGAGAGTTCTGAAACTGATAGGGAGCGCAAGCTGATTGCTTTGAGTTTTAACTTGTTGAAATTGATAGGAATGGGAAGCTGAGGTTGATTTGTTGTTGTTGGCATTGGTAGATTACCAGTGGAGTTGGGATGCTTAGGCTCCATGATGCCGCTGCACAGTGCGATTGCTTCAGCGCGCCTCACGTCTATGTTGTCGAGTGAATCTCAGAGCTGGGGACTGATTCCTCAAGGTGATACATTTATCATTTATCTTCCTTGTCTAGTTTTACAATGCTTAGTTGTTTAGTAGAAATAAAAATGGAAATGAGTGTTTTTTTTATATTATTTTTATATGTTTGGATGTTTTTTTTCGTGTTTATGGTTTAAACATGGTTCCTTATGAGATTGTAACCTTGTTGCGGACACCTCCAAATTATTGATAAAATCCTGATGTAGTTTATGATTTTTCGTGTGATTGTTGCTGGGGTGAAGAAGCTAGTGCACTAGTTTTTCATGTTCATCTGGTGTTTGTAGTTTGTGTTTCCTTTGAATTTGTGGCTCTGAACGATGCAGAATGAAACTGATTAGCTTCCTGCTTACTGTGTTGGATTGACTGTAGCATTCCCATGACATTTGGTAGATAAATGTTTACTCGGTTTCAATGTGTGGACGCATGATTATTATCATATTATCAATATATGTGACAAATGAACGAATAATGGTTCATGCCAGTGGATTCATTGTTATGCGCATTTTATATAATGTTCTCAAAAATTTTGTGCTTGTTGAATTTTGCAGGGAACTCGATGCCTTTATGACATTATTTTCTTTAACATTGAGTTGCTAGGAGGCAGTTCGTGCCTTTAGACGCAAGAATGGCACTGGAAGAGGATACATAATGTTGAATGTTCTTTTGTGCATTTTAATACAACTAGTGTTTTCAAGTTTCTCACTTCTAATAATTCACTTCATATTTGGATTTCAGTGGCTTTCGATTTGTTTTTAATTTTATAAATTTGTTGTCTTTTTAATGCCTCGTGTGCGATTCCTTTGTCATTGCAGGAATTAAGTTGGATATATAATTTGTTCAATAGGCTTTGCTATATGATTATACTGATGAATACGCATATTGCACTATGATCATGTTCCATTTGATTGATTCTCTGTGAATATACACTAGTCTAGTGGTGGTAATAGGTGCCCGTTTTGTAGAGTGTTCAATGTGGTGTCATTCATTTCTGGTGGGTACTTGTTAATTTCATATCCGATGCGTCCCACTCCTTTTGAAAAGATGTCTTTTCAGGGGCATGAATGCTCAGAATACACGGCTTATCAATAATCATTGGTGCAAATGCATAAGTTCCTGGCGACTGTAAGATTAGCTCTGTCGATTACATTTGGATTTGAGAAACTCAGATTATTTATTTTCTGGATCTTCATCAAATCTTGGGTGAGTCTTTTGCAGAGGCGTGAAGCATGTTTTCATTACCCAGTGTTTAGAAAATCCCTCCTTGACCAACAAATTGTGTTAGGAAAGCATGCAGCTATCTGACTTTCCATCAGTCACCACCACCAACTACCCTTTGACTGGTAGATGATGTCTGAAGAGAACCCTCCACAGTTGTCCATTACGGAATACATCTAAGATAATTGACTTTCACCCTTTGCTCCTGTTACACCTTTCCCACATTACCTGTTAATTTTTCTTTGATTAGCGTGCCGCGACTATATATTCCTGCTCTGAAATGACAATGCCAGTCCAAATGGGGATCAGACGGACCTGACTACTGCGGATGATGATCAAGGCATTGTAAGCAGTAAAGTTCAGAGTTATGGCCAAGTGTGCTAGATGCTGCTTGCACCAGTCTATGAGGGTAGTGAATCTGATACTCAACCTTTGCGGGATTGGGATGATCATATACTCACTTTGGCTTGAGAAGAAGTGGGATCAAGGTGTTCGAGAGCTGGTTTACACTACTGTCCTTCCTAAACTCTGGTAAGGTTCCCCATTCAATACTGTTTAAGAATAATCCCCTAATTTCTAGTTCTTCCTGCTTCTGTATGATGAACTTTGTTCGCAGTCCTGCAGTTTTACATTGTTAGAGAATGAAATTTCTTCATGATCAGTTCCTCAGTGTTTGACCCAGTTTGAATATTAACAGGTTTATTTACGCGTGTTTGGGAGTGGGAATTGTCGTCTGTCTGACAACTCTTTCTGGACACATGGTTGCCAACTGTATCAGCAATTCGGTGCTTTGTATCGTATCCTTTCACAAGAGCTGAACGTTGAGTATTTCATTGTTTGATCCATTGTTTTCATTTTGTTTCCTCGACCTGAAATCAGTACATGGTCTCCATTTTATCGCTGCTGCTCCTCCAAGGCCTGGTCATCTTCACAATATTCTACAAGATGGACTGGGCATCAGTAAGTCTATATCCGAATTTTCAGAAACAAAATTTACCTGAAAATTAATGAGTTACTTTTTTCTGCTATGCAGGAGATTGCCAATATTGTGGATGATCATCACATGAAACTCAGATCCTTTCTGATGTTCCATCTGAGAATGTGTCGCTTGATTGTCCTCATGGTCATGGTGGTACAGGTACTAATAACCACTAATCACCATTTACTCGAAATACTGCTGAAAATTTCAAAATCCTGAATATCAGTTAAAATTTACCTTTCATATCTTGCAGTTAAATGTTGTTGTTCTGGCCATGATTCTCTGGGCTATCGGGTTTGATTCCAGGGGACACAGCCACATCTCCGAAACGCCTGATTTCAGACACTCGTTTCTGGAAGTGTCGAACTCGACCATAAGATTGTACTTGTTGGACACTTACAGAAAATTACAGATAGACGAGGCTTGTGAAAATGTAGATCAGGTGGATTTAAATGGCAGCCAAAACTTCATATCTTGGTTGAAGGGTCTTCTTAGTTTGAATTTTGTTCACAGATCACCATCCCCAAATTAGCTAGCTCCCTTATACTTTATAATACTGAAAATTTCTGTATTTTATTTTTTTGAATTTTCTGGTCAACATCATTTTTTTAGATTGGCATAAAATTATTGAATGTTGATTATTCTATCAAAAATTTATATAGGGTAAATTTGTATAAATTTATTTTATCTTATTTTCATATATTAAAATGTAATTGGTTTAGGTGTTGCCTTTAAACTGGGCTTGTACTTGGGCCTATGTATAGCGGCCCAATAAGACCCAAATGGGTAAGGCCTCAAAGCCGACTCGAGTCTTCTATACAACAATGGCTCGCAAGCAGAGCACCTTGTACAGCTCGCGCTCAGCTGACCGTTGGAGCTCCAAAGTTGAAGCCTTTCGTTTCGTTTCGTTCCTCAGAGTCTCGGGAAGTCTCTTCGTCTTCATTTTGGCGATCGTCGGGCGGTTGGGATTGGAAGCTGCTCGCGACATGTTTGTTCATGTAATTTGAGTTTGTGTTAGGCAATTGAATTTTTACTTTTACTATTGAAACTTGGCTGTGCAAATATATACTGTGAATCTGTGATTCAACAGATATGATTTCACAGCTGGAGCTAGAGAAGCCTAATGGTAAAAGGAGAACCTGGAAGCAGGTGACTGGAGTCTTCTGGATTATACTTCTGAATCTTGGGGCTCATGTGGTTCATCATGTGTTCCTTCAGGACCTATCTTTCCACTAACCTGTGTTTCTTGTATATATTTGTTTAGTGCATTTGATTTTCTGTTTAAGCGACACTTCAGGTTTTTCATATAAGTGATATCTCAATGAAGACCTTGTATTGATTACCTCGTTCATTTGTTGAATAGGAAAGCTAGTAGAAGAGGAGGAAGGAAACTTTGGCATGTGATTTTCATTTATCCTTGCGGGTGTTGGAGCAAATGTCTACCTAGAAACATTGTTTCCATTGGAGCATCCGGGGCTGTCTTTGGATTATTTGCAATAAGTGTACTTGTGATTTGTGAAGGTAGTCTAAAAAAAAATTTCCTGCGCGAAATCCAACTCAGGTTCACTGCAGATGTCATGGGATTGGAGGAAAATTCTTGAAGTGCTTATTCTTGGTCAGTTTGTTATTGAGAAGGTCAGAATATCTACTTTATCACTACCTCAGAATGCAAAACTGTATCCCTGAGATAACGAACATTGCTCCTATCTTTTTAATTTATGATCTGTACAAGTTTTCTGGTTAAATTTTTTATACGCCGTCTCCCAAGTTCTTTCGGATGAACTGATCTATGTGTCAAAATAGTAGGTAAATATATGACTTCTAGAGTGTCATAGATTTAGCCTCGTTGGAGGGTCTACTGTAATATCTTTACAGCATGTACGGTTTGGCTTTAGTCATTGTCTATATTAATAAAGTACACGCAGCAATCCTTGTCGTCAAGGTTGCCACTGGGAATTCATGGTTCTTAACTGTCTCATTGTTTAGGCATAAAAGGTTTTCGCCAAGTGTGGCCACAGTCTGAAACACTTTACATTTACTTTTGAATACTGTCTCAGACTTCAATTATGTGATTAGGCGATGGAAGCTGGCTATGGTTTACAAAGCATCAACCACATTGCTCATCTCTCAGGTGCTCATGTTGGTGTTGTTCTGGTCTGGCTTCTGAGCCGAGTCCCCGCTCCCCCCTGAGACCAAGATTTATCAGGTTTACCAAGGAAGCTAAATCAAATTGAATCCATTAAACCCCGTCCGAAAATAACTCAAAACTTCTCTGATGTCTAAACCCTTCAGCCAGGCTTTACTGATTGATGGCGTTGCCCCCTGTTATGGTAAGCCAAGTTATTATATGAAATAGCCAATCAGGTTGTCTTTCTTCTCTGTAAAATACTTTTAGCCGCAGGTCGTCTGCCAATCTTCCGTAAAGAAAACTGACGCAATTGCCTTAACCTTATTTGTTGCAGTACAACAACTCCAAAATCAGATACGGGATCAGAAGAAAAGTCTGAGGTTTACACCAAACTGACCCTCGCACAGCTCCATTTTGATCCATATGATTAGTTCAAGCTACAACAATGTCAATAAAGAAGGGATGTGCACCTTCAACCACTTTTAAACCTCAGTAAATGGAGTAGTTGTAAGCTTGAGGCTGCTCATTGAAAATGTCCATGTTCCAGACTCCAACAATGCAGGTCCCAGTAATTCCGTAGCACGTTGATTACAATAACTAGTAGACAGATGATGCCTTACGGCATTCCCAGAAAGAAGAAATCAAACAAGTACCTATCTTAGCATGGGTCTGAATAATTGCACATTATTCGTGGGGCGTTGAGACTGAAGAGTTCATCTCAGAGGAAATCAGTATGACTTTATGACTACTTTTTCCTCATTTCATTCACTCCTTGAAACACCTGTTGGGAAATCTCCCAGTGCTCAGCTGCCAACCACCTTGGCCGGCCATATCATCATCTCTGCCGCCCTTCACCAAAGTGTTGAATTTTCAGCTATGAGAAGGGAAAGTTACAGCACAATGTTATCCTTGAAACAGTAAAGTACCTGCAGATCCTTGGAACATACTGTACATCGGGGACTGACCCTTTTGAGCTTTGTCAGTTAAAATGTCATTTTCACGGCAAGATATGAAGTAGAAGATCAAAGTTACATAGGTGAATCTGTCACCATCCCTGAGCCTGATACAGTTGAGGTATTTATACTTGCACTGAAGTCAAAACTTATGTGTTATTCTGTGTATCTACCAGTCATTAATATGGAGGCTCTAGGCATTAATTGGCCAAAAGCCTTATAAATAAGGGACACACCACTCAGCTACTTTCATTGCAAACTCACCATCATTTCTCAGTCCTTTTTTTCGTACATTGCTTCCAGATTTGAGCACTTGCTGCAATGAGTTTTCGACTACACACAGTCCTGACTGTTCTATGGGTGAGCTTTCTCAAATTGGCAGACATGGGTTTTGAAATTGTAGTGTCTAGCTTACAATTTGGCAAGTGTTGGTACTTATTTGTATGTGTTTTGCAGTTGGGACTTGCCGCGATCCAAGCAGCTACACCTTCTGAGCTGTACTGGAAGTCAGTGCTGCCCAACACTCCTATGCCGAAGGCCATTGAGGATATTCTAAGCCCAGGTTGGCTCAAGAACATGAATATCTTATTCCTGAAAAAACTGTTCAACTCTTGACTGACCATTTTACTCAATTTCTAGATGTGATGGAGGAGGAAAGCACTTCAGTTGGGGTTGGGAAAGGCGGCGTAGGAGTCAGAACTGGGAAGCCTGGGAAGGGGACTACAGTGGGTGTTGGCAAAGGAGGAGTTGGGGTCAGGACTGGGACTGGGGGCCGAACCAGAGTAGGTGTTGGCAAAGGAGGAATTAACGTCGGAACACCCGGAAAGAGAGGCAAGCCTCCGGTTGTGGTCCGTGTCAGACCAGGAGGAAACCCATTCAGTTACAACTATGCAGCCACACAAGACCAAATGAACGATGACAGACAAACAGCTGTTTTCTTCCTGGAGAAGGACCTGACCCCAAACACTGAAATGAACCTGCTTTTCACCAAGAGCACCAATGAAGCTACTTTCTTGCCTCGCCAAGTTTCTGACTCACTACCCTTCTCATCCTCCAAGCTGCCTGCAATTTTAAGCCAGTTTTCTGTAACTCCTGAATCTGAGGAAGCTGAGAAGATCAAACAAACACTCTCCGAATGCGAATCACCTGCTGTCAGAGGAGAGGAGAAATACTGTGCAACCTCATTGGAATCCATGATTGACTTCACCACCTCCAAACTGGGCAAGAGTGTGCAAGCAGCTTCAACAGAGGTGGATAAGGAAACTCAGCTTCAGAAATACACCATTGTTAATGGAGTCAAGAAGATATCAAGCAGTAAAAAAATGGTGGTCTGCCACAAGCAGAACTACCTCTATGCCGTCTTCTACTGCCACGCCACTTCAACCACCAGAGCTTATACAGTTCCTCTACTAGCTGTTGATGGAACTAAAGCCAGAGCCACAGCAGTATGCCACACTGATACCTCATCTTGGAACCCCAACCACCTCGCTTTTCGAGTCCTTAAAGTGGCGCCGGGTTCCGTTCCGGTCTGCCACTTCTTGCCGCAGGATCACATTGTCTGGACTCGAACCTAGTTCGAGATTCCTCACTTGTGCTCTGCTCCTCATCTCTGTGTTGCCCAAAAGCTCACTAGAGCTTCTCATACTTTCCTACATGTTTTTTCAGCCTACAAAACTATCCAGCGTTTGATGTATATTGTTATAGTCACACTTTTATTTAAATAAAATTTATCACATATCCGATAAATTTTATAGAAGCAAATAAGTAACTTACCGGAACGATTCAAATATTCAGTTCAAAAAATAAGCCCTTATAGATTAATTAAGCAACTCAAAAGAATAATATTGGTAAAAGTTGTCAAAATTTGACAAGTTCGGTTAATTTTTTGATGGACGATATTATAATTCATTTTCAGCGATTTAAGAGACATAATGTGACATTTCAAATATATAGTATGACACTTTAGGACTTTGTATACAGTCGAGAATCAATATATTATCGAAGACGAATCTTTTTAAAAGGACCGAAATTAGAAAGAGTAGTCGAGATGATTTGTATCAAACTTTAGGGGTCGATTTTTAATTTCCTAATTCTTTCATTCTTCGCCACTGATAAATTGAATGTTTGATTTTTGAGGTTTATTCCTGGAACAGTTAAACAAGAGTCTCTGCGCCACTCTCGTCAACCGATTCTGCTTTGTAGGTCGGTCGGTCGGTCGGTCGGTCTCTGGCGACTGATTTTCAGTTCAATATCCGGTGAGTTTCCGACTGAGAGCAATGGAATGATTGCGCGTTGGTTTGTTATGTGTTTTTATACAAAAGTGGATAAACGGGTGAAATTAGGGTTTGAATTTGTGGTGTCTGATTTTAGTGGTTGTTTGGTGACGATCGTGTTTGCATTGATGTTTGTGGATTTTTGGATGTTCAAAGTTTAGTTTTTGTGTTGAAAGGTCGATTTGTGGGTGAATTTGGATTGATGTGTTCTTTTGCAGTTATGGTGGAGGTGATGGTTGGATTTTTTGTGGGAGTTCATATAGGTTGATTTATATTCTTTTTGGAATTTGTTTCTTGGGGTAAAGTCATTTGTATTTTTGTGTGCTAGGCAGGATTGAAAGCTGGGATTTAAGGGCGGCTCGGGAGCTGGCGGGATAGGGTTGTGTCTGCTGAGAATTTGGAATTTGTTTCTTGGGGTGAAGTTATGTGTATTTTTGTGTGCTAAGCTGGATTGAAAGCTGGTTTTAAGGGCGGCTCTGGAGCTGGCGGATAGGGTTATGTCTGCTGAGAATTTGGAATTTGAGTGGGGAAAGAAGAGAGGAGTGGGTGGGAAGAAGAAAGAGGTGCAGTTCTATGGATCATTTAAGTATGATGGTGTAGAGTATGAGCTGTATGATTGCGTTTACATGTGGAAGGAGAATGAAGACGAGCCATTTGTTGGTAAAATCATTAAAATATGGGAAGACAAGTCCAAAAGGGTGAAGATTCTGTGGTTTTTCAAGCCTAGTGACATTTTGAATTGTCTTGAAATTGCACAAAAAAATGAGAATGAATTGTTTCTGGGGTCTGGAGAAGGCTTGGGGCTTGCGAATGTGAATCCTCTGGTAAGTTGTTTTGGAAAAATCTTTACTTATGTGTTGGGTTTTTGCTATGTTTCCTTTTCTTTTCTCATTCAACATAAGATAAATGGTTAATGCTATGGCTTTATGTAATTAAATGACAAGTTCTGAGGATATCATTTTGCAACTGTTTCTTCTGCATTGAGTATCTTGATATTTGATTTAATCAGTTTGGTAGATTGCAATATTGCTGACATGATTTACTTTTAGGAAGCAATTGCAGGGAAATGTAACGTTATATGCATTTCTAAAGATTGTAGAAATCCACAGCCTACCGAAGAGGAACTTCAAGGGGCGGATTATGTGTTTTATCGGATCTTTGATGTCGAACAGCTCATATTATCAGAGAAGATGCCCGATAAAATTGCTGGGGTTGACAGTATGTCACCTTTTAAGCTCTGATGATCCTTATTTCTCTTGAATTATTGTGATTACAATCAGAATATTAAACCTTGTCGTTTTTAATTTCAGTAAAATACATCTTCAACCGAAAAGTGGGTCAACAAGCTACCGGAATTGGTACAGATAATCGGTCACGTGATGATATTCACCTCAGTCAGACTGAAAATGGAGATAGAGTCAACTCCCCGAAACCTTCAGAAGATAAAAATAATGTGGCGCAAATATTAAATACAGTTAGGGATAGTCATTTGCAAGACAACGATGATTTGGACAATAGGCCTTTTAAGAAGCCTAGGTTTGATAGTTGTGGGAACCTCCTTAAAGAGAAGGTTAACGATTGTCAGAAATTAGTTGGAGACAAGAAGCCAAATATGACTCTGAATGTCAATAATGATCTAGTACACAAGGGTTCGAAAGTGAAGACACATGTTTCTGCTAGTGAAATCAAAGGAAAGTCAAACATTGCCAAAGAATCTAATGGGACGGACGCAGTCCTACCTATGGGAAGAAAACTTGATGAGGAAGTACGAAGAATTACCAGTGGAAAAATGCTCAAGGCCTCCGATCAGACCTTAAATAAGCAGAACAACCCTAGTAGCCATGTCATGGAAGTTACTCGAAGACCGGACGCTGTAAGTCTACATTGTATTTGTAATACTAATGCTTTGTTCTCTAGCAGTTGTATGTCATATGAGGCTGATATTAGTTACGTGCTTCTTTCACAGGATAGGTGCAGGTGGTTCAAAGAACTTGTAAGTTCATATACTTTGCTGCTCATTCTTCTTAGAGTTTTGGTGTGAACATTTGCAAATATATTATTTTCCCACTTTTTAAAAATTGGCGAACAACATCGAAGACCCAAAATTTGGGATGCTACAGTTTTTTCTTTTGGTTATGATATGCATTTGGTTATGATATGCATACTATATGTGGTTATCTATTAGTCATTGCGTAGAGTGGGTGGGATGTAGATTACTAATCCTCTATGTTCTGTTATGGAATTAATATATGTTTTACTGATTACCAGCCATGGGAAGAAAGAATGGAAAATGCTCACCGGCAAGGAGCATTAGTGCTACTTGAAAATTTAAACACCTCGTACACATCAGCCGATGTTGAGGTAATAAATTTACTTTCTTTCCTCTTGCTCTCTTGCTTTCCTTATATGAGAACATTTTCCCATATTATATATATTTTTCTCATTTTTTTTGGCTGTGATCTGTCACTTACACACTGATTGCATATGCCACCAGGATATTATCTGGCATGGGTTTAAGGAATCTTGTACAGCAAAGATTGTATATGGTGCCATGAATCTCAGCCCATTTTCGGGTATGGGAGAATTTTGGTTTTCATACGATTGATAATTGATCATAATGTTTGTTTACCACATGGTAGTGTGGTTTCATTAGTGATGCCGGAACCGTGGTAAGTGATTGCATTTTGCTGCAGGTCAGGCTTTTGTGGTCTTCAAAACAAAAGAAGTTGCAGAAAAGGTGGTTACAAAATTGGAGCAAGATTGCTTAATGCTTTCGAGTGGCAGGTACTGGCAGTTTTTTCCGTAATCTATTTATAAGTGATTTTCAAGGAATCTTGACTTTAGATCTTGTGATCCATGCTCCACTTTTTTTTTAATAAAACCAGCTTAATTTTATGGTAAATCATGCTGCTATATGACACATTAGCTCAGAGAAGGGAATTCAGTTACCAATCTTTATTCATTTGCTTAAATTTTATAATGTTATCCTGTGAGTTATGGCTTAGGTAGCCTACATCATGGTGTAGAGTTTTTTCATCGAAATGATTAGTTCTGCGGATCAGTATTGCCTCTCTTTCACATGTGGAGAGACTCTATTCTACCCTTACTGCATATGTGAGGATCATTCTTCAGATCTGTTGTCATGCTTTTTGCTGCCAGGCCACTGATTGCTAGCTTTGGAAATCCCTGCTTTCCTGGAAAAGAGACTCTGGTTGGCCATTTTGGAATTGATAAGTTACTAGTTCAAATTTCGAGGGAGAAGGTAGATCTTTCAACATCTTTTTTACATACGGCTTTGATTTTGCCCCTTTCTCCGGATCCTTTTCAATGATACACAACATGTATCAGATTTAATAATCGAACACACTGTTCTGATTTTGTAGAAAGAAGCTGTTTCTACTTCACATTGTTCTCAGCCCAACTCGATAGAATATGAATTCGCCATGGAGTGGTGCTTACTACAAGAGCGATCCAAATGGGGTTGGAGAAATTTGTACAAGGTTAACTTACAACACATTATTAGAACACGTTTCATGCACAGATGAGTTTGAAATGAACTTGTCTAAATCCTTCATCATCTCACTTCCAATATTCTGACTGATCCATTTTTAATGATTTCAGCAACAAGCAGAGGAGGTGAAAAAGCTGATGACGGAACTGAAGACAAAACTGAGTTGAAACCGATTCAGGTAAAATGTTCAAACGGCTGAAAACCTTAACCTGCACTGCAGTCGTATGAAATTGGTTCAAAATTTACTAGTTCATATTAATATTAACTCGTCATTGAAAAGCATACCAGATATTCTGAACATGGTCGTCTTGCTTATTCCAGATGTCTACGGAACTTGTTAGGTATAACGAAGATGGAATTGCGTTAGAGAATTGTATCTCCCCGATGACGAATGTGATTGCTTTCCGGCTGGTTCCAGGCATTTTTGGGTGTGTTAATAGTGGCCTGGAAATATGATGTCTGGTTTACCAGTCATTCAGAGTTTTTTCACTAGTTAACTGAAAATGTCTTTCACCTGAAGGCCTAATTTTTGAGCCATCTATTTTTGGTGACGTGGACGATCCAACGGTCCTAAATCAATGCTATGTTTTTATTAGGTCCACGGTCAAATAGGTCAACTAACCGGGCCTATATAAAGAGTACAGCAAGGCTCATTTTCCGTCGGCCCAATAACAATACCCATTTTTCTATGGGCCCAAATACAAGCCCATTAAGAAAGTCGTCATCTTCATCGAACGAAACCCTAAATCCATTCGTGCGCACATTATTGCCCAGGGCAGAGCAATCCAGTTGCTGTTAATTGTTCCAATTTCGCACCTGGGATTTTGAGCTTTGGCAGGGAATTGTTCAACTTTGATCTTTGTTGCAGAATTTGCGGTTCGATTGATACCTGCATCTGAAAAGGGGCTTTTTTGGAGGTGGCGGTTCGATGATGGACAAGGAGCGATCGCGGAAGCGGCAGAGGCTCGGGTGGGACGCGGAGACAAGGGTTGGGTTTTTTAATGTTGAGAATTTCGAATTGTTGTGGAAAGGGTTCATCTTTTTTAAAAAAATTTGGTTGATTTGTGGATTTTGTAGAATTTAAGGGCGCGACGTGCGGAGTCGACGGAGGAAGTCCGGAGTAAAAATGCGTCGCCACCGTGGAGGGCGGATGATCCTAATGGGCATTATGTGTTTAATCTGGGCGAGAATTTGACTCCTAGATGTGAGAATTTGGAGGCTTGTAGCTTTGTGATTCTTTGTGTTATAATGTTTGGTACTGAGTGTGGTTTGAATGTTTTTGGGTATGCTGCAGATAAAATACTTAGCAAAATGGGTGAAGGTTAGCGGCAAAGTGTGTTTGATGTCTACAGGATGTTGTGTTTTTGTGTTTGTGTTATGTCAGCATGTTGCTAGTGCTGTAGGCACATTTGGTCGGGTTTTGGAGTGTTGGGACCGGCAAGCACATGAGTATGTTGCAATCAAAATTGTGAGGAGTGTGCGTAAGTACCGTGATGCCGCCAAGGCTGAGGTTAATGTGCTTCAACTTCTTGAGAAGAATGATCGAGGGAACACGCAGTGCGTAGATCTTTTGTTTGTATTTTTGCTTAAAATGGGTTTATTGGTATTTGATGGCGGAGTTGATTTGCTTGCTTCTTTTCGTGGGCAGCTGTGTGCAGATGCGAGACTGGTTCGATTATCGTAATCACATATCTATTGTAAGTGCTCCAATGTGCCTCTCGCCGCAGTATAATCAGCTGTGTGCTTGTTCTTTGTAACTTTTACTTATTCAGCTATTGGTATCTGAAGGTTTAACTGCTATCTTCGGTAGTTTTTGACTTATCTCATTTCATCTTATATCTCAACCTTGTTAATCAAGAGCACCCTAATATCATTTACGGATATCGAAAACTGTTTTTTGAAACTCTCCTTTGGATGTATTGAATGGTGTTATCAGGTGTTTGAGAAGCTTGGACCAAGTTTATTTGATTTTCTAAAGAGAAATAAATACATGCCATTTCCTGTGGATCTGGTTCGAGAATTCGGACGTCAGCTTTTGGAATCTGTATCATGTGTGTGGATAGTCCTCAGCACCTTGAATTCTGAGCATTTGCTTTGTTGTATGTTTGTGATGGAAATTATGTGCGAATAGGTGCTTGGTTTCTAGTACCTCAAGATAATATTGTTCACTGAGGTGGTTGTTGCTTAATCACTCTCCTATTTAAATGCAGATATGCATGATATACAGCTAGTTCACACGGACCTGAAGCCTGAAAACATACTTCTAGAATCGCATGAGCAAGTGAAGGTTCCAAGTAGCCGGGTATGGATTTGATGTCATGGGGAAAAGAGAGCATCAGCTTTTCCTTTTATTCAGTCTTAAAAGTCGCATGATACTGAAAGATCTTATCTTGGTAATTTCACAGAGAGTGTCTTCTGATAGGTACTTGCCAAAGTCGAGCGCTATCAAGTTAATTGACTTTGGCAGTACTGTGTATGATAATAAAGTTCACAGCTCAATTGTGTCTACGAGACATTACAGGGCACCCGAAGTAATCTTAGGTAAATGCTTACGAAAATTTTCTTATTATAGAATAGATGATTTTAGTGGAACATAACTGACAGAATGTTGGGTTATTTTCGGTTTCTTTTTACATAGATGTGCCTTTGCTTGGCCTTGGACTGAAGTTCCGAGCTTAAACTCACTATTGTGAGCTTTTATCCCTTTTGTGGTTTCACATTAACTTGGTTTTGTGAATGTAGGTCTTGGATGGACATACCCTTGTGACTTATGGAGCATTGGCTGCATTCTTGTTGAACTTTGCACGGTTAGAACATCGTCAGACCTTAGTAACTTTATACCATCATTTAATGGTTCCAAAGTAATGTGTGTTCTTTCAGGGTGAGATGCTGTTTCAGACGCACGAGAATCTAGAACATCTTGCTATGATGGAGAAAGTGTTGGGACCTTTGCCTCAACACATGATCAAAAGGGCAAGGTAAGATAATCTCGTTAACTATTCACTATCTTCCGCCATTTTATTAAACTGCACAACAAAAATTTTAATCCACTTTTCATTGTATGACCTCGTGCAGCAAGAATGCTGATAACTTTTTCAAGAACTCTCGATTAAACTGGCCCGGAGGGGCTACTTCTAGGGAAAGCATCAGGGCTGTAAAGATGCTTGACCGCCTAAAGGTTCACATCACTTGACTGAGCAGTTGTAAATTCATGAGACCACTAATTATAATAACTTGACTCCATTTCAAACATCCTTGTATTACCTGCAGGATTTAATATCTTTCCATGTTGAATCATCATCAATAGCCTCATCTCTGATAGACTTGCTTCAAGGTCTGCTGAGATATGATCCATCGGAACGTTTAACAGCCCGACAAGCCCTTGACCATCCCTTCTTTGAATATCGCATATGATTGGAAGAGCAATGTCAGACACGAGAGATTATTAGACTGATATCATACGTTTACCAAATCCTTGTAAAGACAGATGTTGCTTAATGCCATGTGATCTCAAATATCAGCCACCTCGAACCATGTGGTCTCAAATATCAGCTTCAAGGAGGGCTTGCTTGACATAAGGCAGATAAGCTTCCAGGTATACTTTCTAGGCATGCTTAGTCAAGACTCATGCGTGTGGTCTTCAGTAAAGGTCCACATATAGTTAACAGTAGCGTGCCGCAACTGAACAAGGAGTTTACAGTCTTAATAAGCGTGTCGCCAACTTAGGAACCCTATTTTGTCATATGTTGTTAGAGCTATCCTTAATCTCATTTGATAGCTGCTTGCTTGGGCAGATTCTGGGAATGGACAAACCTGTTTCAAAAGGTACATGAAAGCCCCCAAAAGAACTGGAGAACAGACAAGGCAGGACCAATCATTTTGTAGCCTTTCTGATACCTTAAGTTTGCAAGATAAGAAAGCAAACAGACAAGGAGATGACCCATGTCCTGTGGCGATCCGTCCATGTCGGGCATAACCTCTATCGATTTGTTAGATGAGAAAGGGTGTCATTGAAATACTTCTCCTTCATGTTCACATAGTCCTTCACTAGCATTCCATTGAACCGCAAAGCCTCATCATCATCCATGTTGTCATTTATCAAGACAGGCGCAACTTGTGAGTCCATAGATGGTCCGTAGAAGTATGCAACCGATAGCCTGTGAGCACTCTCTGTCACAACAGCACGGTGCATCACACTGGGATATCGGCCATTGGACAAGATGTTCATTAGATCACCCAAGTTCACCACAAGCGATCCTTTAGTAACAGGTTCAACCTGGACCCACCCGATTCTGTCTCTGAATATCTGCAGTCCGCCTGGACAACGGCCCTGATGAAGGATTGTCAGTAGAAGAGTGTCAGTATGAGAAGCCAGACCTATGGAATGTAGTGGATCAGGGCAGGGAGGATAGTAGTTCAGCTGCAAGGCTGTGCTGGTTTTGTTTGGGTTTGACCACTGGAGGAAGTCCTTGGGCAAGAGTCCTAATGAATTGAGGATAAGTTGCGTTATGTGCTCGGACAAGGTCTTCATCTTGTTCTGGTATCTGTCCATGACGTCACTGCATTGGAAGGTTAGAAGATCAGAGTTAGATGAAGTTAACAGACAGATGAAACTAGAAATAAAGGTTTAGTTTTGAGTCCATTCCATGTTTACAGACATACCAAAACTCATGGTAGTCATGTGGCCAAAGCGCCTGAGCATCCTGTCTGAGAGATGAATCCATGATGGTGAACCCTTCATGCCACATGAACTTGTTAAAAAACCGAGCCATTCTAGCCATCCCATACCCAGTCCCTCCGTCAGGTGATCTCAGAGCCGTTGTTTTAATTCGAAATGGCAGATCAAAGAGTCTCATAGCATGATGCTCAACATCTTCCAAAAGGGGAAGAGAAACATCATGCCCAGTGAGTTGGAAAATGCCCCATTCCCTGCAAACATTGCCCAATGTTTCTACAACACGAGGACTTTTCAGGTCAATCACTGGAATGGGTTCACAGCAGGGTTTGAGATCATCCAGGTCAGGCCATCGGTGAGAATCCGGGAGGCTGTTCAAGGAACAAAAGTCGATAGGGACGATATGGTGGAGCTGGAGAGGGTTATCTCTGTAGGATTCACATAACGAGGTTTTCATATTCTCAATGGTCTGGACCCTGAGAAAGAAGCTGCATATTGTAATCCAGTGACCTTTATAAGGTCAGGGATTTCTTGGCATGGAGATTGCGTATTTTGAATTGTTAAGCACGCCATTTGTGTTCGTCTTGTCTACTAGTTCTGTGCCCAATATTTGGCTATTACTATGATATATTCTCCCATTGATTATGACATTTTCATTGAAATGCCACCCCGTTCCTGGTGGTGCACCGTCCGGCCAAAGTAGGCGACATTGTTTCTCTCTTTAATAATCATTCAAACTGTCTGCAGCAATCTCACCAACTCAACATGCCCATTATGTCGGATAAATTCCCATGTGAATAACACCCTTGAGACAATACATGAAATAGACTCTGGACTGCTTAAGAGGTACAGGACTACCAGAGCTGCTTCATTTATCTGGACTGCTGTCATCCAGCAATTGCAGTTATAAGAGATCAAGGGATTTGTTTTTGAGGTCCCTCTGACTTGCGAATCTGATCCATCTATCAATATCAGCAGCAGAGTCTCTTCAGAGGTACCAAGTAATCCCAATATTGTTTAAGAGGTACCGATGCCAAATCTTGAAACTTAACGGAACAGCCTTGTAAGAATTGATTTACCTTATATGAATGCATCCTTATCATGCTAGCAGAGGTTCCCCCTACCCACTTCGATTAAACAAATAACGTTATCCTCAATGAAGTATCATTGGATGGCTGATGAAAGAAGGATATGCCTAATTAAGCTAGGGGCCCTTGAGCTGATATGAATTCCAACTCAGAATGGCATATTTTCCAAGATTCATTTTTCTCATGACGCTGCACTTCGTCACATAAAAGGATGCCAGAGTTTAATAGGGCGGATGTGCTCTGGTATACATAAAAGGATGCCAGATTTGAAAAGAGTCGGATGGGCTGTGGTATACATTTAAGGATGCCAAAGTTGAAAAAAGAGAATGGACTCTGGTATCTGACAATAGTTCAGGTATCTGGTGCTAGTTCATCCAGCACCAATTTCAGGTTTCCCAACTTCTTCACTTTCATTTTGACGGGGTGCAACATCAGTTGATTTACCTCTACGCTTCATCAGTTCCCTAGGATTCCTGCAATCCTTCAAAATATCTGACATTACGGTAGCTCTCTTAATGATAGAGCTTCTCCTTGCATATGAAGCCTCCTTGTTTTCAATAAATGTGTCTGGCAACTTTGTGGAATGCGGTACAGATGCCATCTTTTCATTGAGTTCACGGACCATTTCATTCATTCCTTGCTTCTTCAGCTCCTCTCCTAACCTCAAGAAGGTCAGGTATTGTGGAACAATACCCCTTCTGAACATGTCCATAGTCTCCGCGAAAGCCTCGTCAAGCCTATGCATTTTGCATAGCAAATGAACCAGCATGGTACTCGTGGCCAGGTCTAGATCGAGTCCTCTAGCCCTCATCTCCTTGCTCAGTTGCAAACACAACTCAAGCCTCTCCTCGACACATAACATTTTTATCAATTGATGGTATGTAAGCCTATCAGGAGTGTGCCCAGATTGGATCATCTTAGTATACAAGTTCATCCCCTCTTCAATTTTCCTAAATTTTGCAAAATATCTGAAGAAATAATTGTATGTCGTGGCCGTTGGGATAAATCCCCTACTAATCATCATCTTTAGTATCTTACTAGCCCCAACAAGATCATTCCCCTTGCAGAAACCTTTCACAAGCGAGTTATAGGTTGAAAGAGTCGGCCCAGGTTCAGTCACTAAAAATCTCTCCAGCATTCCCATAGCCTCCTTAAACCTCCCGGCTTCGCCTAAAGCATCAACAACAGGGTTATACACAATAGCGTTAGGCTCAATCCCCTCTTTCCTCATATCTTTCACCAGCTCAATTGCTATCTCAACACGGCGCATTCTACAGTACCCTTCAACAAGCGTTCCATAAGTTACAACACTAGGTTTCACACCTTCCACCTTCATCTCAGCCCAGAGGCGCTCAGCATATTTCAGCTTTCTTGAGCGAAACCACCCATTCAGCAGTATGTTATACACTCGAATAGAAGGAACCCAAGTCGCCTCCAATGCCCTCCTCTTTTTAAAATACTCGGACGCTACTTTAACAAGCCCTTCTTTACAAAGTGCATCAAGCAAAACCTCAAACAGATAAGAACTTGAATCCGAGTTGCTCACATGTCCTACAGTACAAGCAAACTGATATGCCCTGATAGCCGATTTCGCTACACCTGCATCATCAATACAAATTAGAAACCACTTTAACAAGAATCAATCTCAAGCCAGTCTCAACTTACAAACTCAGAGCCTAGACATTTCACAAACATATAAACACGAGTCAAGCAATGATCAATATCAGAATACGTACCAGCTCGGCAATACCTCCGGATCATGATGGCAAATGTATCTCCTGAAACCACTTCTCGCTGCTGCTGATCATCTCCATCCAAACACTTGAGCACCAACATCCAAGCAGAGTCAAAGTCTCTAGCTTTACAAACAACATTCAGAACACTATTGAACAGTTTACTGGAAGGTCGAAATCCAGGCTGCTTTTCGGCCCATAAGAACAGCGCCAGGAGCGGCTTCGGAGACGAATCAAAACAATCAAACACAGCCTCCATCAACGAATTCACCGGTTTTATTCCATTTTTCTCCAACGCGGCCTCGAGCTCTGTATCAGACGTAATGCTAGGGTTCCTAAGCACCTCACAAATGGCTGTAAACTCACTCTCCGAAAATCCATTTTCTCCAGTTATTACAGGCATCAAGGAATTCATAACCTGCGTCTCCAAATTGATCTTCGGTTCAGATTTGGTACGGTTCACCGGAGTAGGCCAGTCGATGATCGGATTTCCAGGCTCCGATAGCCATGACTGCTCCGACAACAGCCTCACACGCTCAATCCGAAAACTAAAGTTTCCATTTCGTTCCAAACTCCGGAGCAGCACACGACCTTGTCCCCGCAGATTGATCCAAAATATCATCGGATGAAGATCAACAGACTCCGATGGCGGCCGGCAGCTGAGGAAGGAAGCGCGTGGACGAAGAAGAAGAATAAGCGAAAATCGAATTGGGCCGGCCCATATACTTTAACGGGCCTACCAATCCAATCAACCCAGGCCCATCAGTTTTGAGCTCCCACGTGGCACATACACTCTAATGGGCCTTAAAGTCTAATTGACCTCGACCCTAAATTTGACCTCGCGTGACGAAAGTCGCTCTTGGAAGCTATCCGTTGGCTTTGACAATACAAAAAAAGTCGAGCGAGACTTGAATAAATTGAATTTTGCCAATTCAATTTATTCAAATTTTACTACTCATTAAAATTTTAATTTTATTAGTGATGATTTTATAATTCAATACAACTCGATAAATACATCTAGGCCGATGAATAGGTCTGTTCCTAACCTTTTATGAGTTTCTAAACAAAATATATAGGTAGAACTCTTTATAACATAATATCACTTTATAAATATAATTTCAATATATTTTTCGCAAATACTGTCATAATTTAAATATGACAGTACATCTCGAGAAAGTGAATCCCTTGAAACTAATGGATCCCGGAACACCGACCCTACCTGACACCCCTCAGAACCGGGCCTGCGGACGATAGCATAGGTTTTAACGAGCTGACCTCTAACGGCAGGGAAGGGCGTTCGACAAAAACCGCACCAAGCCGAGTGGGGGCGAAGGAAGCCGCAAAGTGCGAAAGTCGCAATGAAGTTAGAGCGAACTAAGGGACATTGTAATGGCCCTCAAAGTCATTCATTTGTCTTTCAAAGTTGAGATGGTTCAACATTTTTGGACTAAAGAGTGAGGCTTCCAAGCTTCTGAGCTCCACCAGACCCTACCCAAGTCGGCCTGAGGGCCTTGGGTTTTGGAGTAGATGCCCTGAATAATGGCACACCATTGCTGACTACAGCACGAGCTTAAATGCATGGATAGATTTGAGATATCTCAGAAGGGCATGGGGTACCCTAAAAGCCAAATTGGCATCAAGATAAGACTCGGCTACTGTCTTCAAGTGATAAGTGCATGGTGGGCTCACTCAACTTATATTAAAATTTTAATATACACAACGTGCGAGTTCAATTTGATTGTTAAATTATAAGTCTCGCTCGTAATGTGTACTTTAGTTCAGTTTAGTTAGTTCAACCTAAAATGAATGCATGAGATTTGATTTTGATGTTGGGATAATGTGATTAATGTGAGAAAATAGTTGTGTGATCCCATTTTGTAAGCCAGAATTGAGAATGGAATACGTTTCGGATTGAAATGAATTAATCGTAATTAAAATCCTTGAGTGATATGTATAAAATCGATTATTCATAAGCCAAAATGCAAGTTAAATTGAACGAGATATTGATGTTCAAATAGTAGTCTCAAATAATGGAAATGTGAATCAATTAAAAATATAACACTCAACCTTGTGGATAAAATACAAGCAATGTGCAAGTATCTAAAATGCTTGGAAAGTGACTAGAATATCAGTTATATATAAATTCATTCTATCTATTTTGTAAGATAATAGTAATCAATGATGTATCTATCAGAGGTACAAATCATGAGCCGATTCGGACGGAACGGAGTTCACCGTCCGCTCGCCTTTTCATAATCCTCATACAAGATTCATAAGATTAAATCTCATCTCCAACTCAATTTAGAATTGGGCATGTTTTCTTTAACTGAACTTATTTACTGAAGCACTTCACTTAATTACTTAACTTAAACGAACGGTCACCCAACCATCATACCAACTTAATATTCTCCCTTATTTATTTGAAATCGTCATAACAGTTCCTTGTCAGCGTGGCAAGGCCCGAGTTAACCATCGTACTAGGTAGTAAGGAAAAAATGAAGCAGGAGAGGAAATTTAAGAGGATAGAGACTTGAACCATTTCATAGCACTTTTGAGACACAAAAGTTCACTCTTGAGACATACATGAAACAAAAGACAAGTAACCACCAAATCACTAGCTAGGACACAACATTTATTCAGAGGATTCTTCACACATTTTTGCAGCATGGCCGCCGGTGGCCGGTTCCTTCACTTCCGGGTCCAAACGACGTCATATTCAGGAAGAAAGTGGCATACCGGCACAGTTCCGGCCTTAACGCCGAGCACCCTTAAGGCCAAGTGGTCAGGGCTCCACCCTGATGTATCAAAATGGCACACTGCAGTGGCCTTAGCTTTAGTCCCATCAGCACCTGTTAAAGGAACCAGGTATGACCTTGTGGATTTCAGGTCATGGCATAAGAAAACAGCATAAGGGTAATTCTCCTTGTGGCAGACCACATTTTCGTCGCTGGCCAGCTTTTTGATCCCATTTAGGATTTTGAATTTCTGAACCTTAGTGTCTTTCTCAGCCTCTGTGGAAACTGCTTGGATGTTTTTTCCTAATGCCGCCACTGTGAAGTCAATCATGGACTCTAATGACGTCACACATTGCTTCTCTTCTCCTCTGCTGGCAGGCCTCGAGCACGCATCGATGGTTGTTTTCATCATAGCGGCTTCTTTTGATCCAGGCTTCACCGAAAACTTGTTGAAAATCATGGACAGCTTGTCCTGAGAAAATGGTATTGAGTCTGAAATGCGACGAGGGATGAAGGCTGATGCATCATTTTCTTGCCTGTTGATTTCTAGGCTCATTTCTTTTCCAGGGTACAAATCCTTCTCCAAGAAGTACAAAGCTGTTGGTGGGTTAACCGCCGCGGCGGGTCTTTTGTTAATGCTGTAAGCACTGTTTCCATAGTTGTCATTTCCAGCTCTCATGGTATGACCTGCCTCATGTCCTTGGTTGTTGCTATAGCCGCTGTTGCCATAGCCATCATTTCCAGCTCTCATCACTTGTGCCTTGCCATGACCTAAAATCAGTAAATTATTTCTCTGGGTCGATCAAAATAGAGCAGAATTGAAGAACCCAAAAGGGGAAAAAAGGTTCTGATCAGGCGCCGGTACCTGGCCGTAGAGCCATTGTGATAGCTCTAGGCATTGGAGTGGTGGGGAGCATTGTGTTCCAGTACTGTTCAGAAGGTAGAGCAGCATGAATGGTGATCAATGAGAGCTGTGAAAAATCAGATGCAGAAAAGTTTTAGTATTTAGCACAGACTTGTGTAGCAAGAAACTAAATCGATTTGAAGAGACACTAACACATAAACAGGCTACAGAGGCCTGCAGCAGATGAAATGCCATTGATACAAGAAGCTCTCTATTCGAGTTTATGTATGACTGAGCTGGTGTGGGAATGAGTCTGTCAGTTCGGGCTATTTATAGAGGTATGGTTCTGAAGATGGTCCCAATCAGCCGCAGAAGTGGAAAAAGGCGCAACAAGTGGGCGAGGAAGTGGCCGAGAGATAGTGTCAGCAGAACAATGCAAGGCAAAGATAAGAAGAAAACTGGTACTTGAAAATTTTTAGAGCAACCATCTATGGAAAAGATTTATCTTGTATAACTTTCCTGCCAGAACTTTGAAAGTACATGTGAACAGAATTCGCAACTGTTGAAAAAAAAAAACATGAACTTGGTGTATGGAAGTATACAGAACTTGAATACTGCAGAACATGAAATTCAGTGTCCGGAGAAAAGCAGAATGATGTAGTGCCAGCGACATCCAGAGGGAGGTTAAATTAGTGAGCTCAACGAACTGGCTGTTGGTTGTAGTGGTGGGATTTCTCTTTCTTTTTAGCTGCCTCGAGTTTTTGCCTCCTGGCTGCAGCCTCAGCAGCGGCTGCTTTAGCAAAGGTATCTGTCTCTTTACTTGGTTTCTTTTTTTTCATGGATGCCAACTTTTTTAGCTGCTCTTTTAGATCAACAGTAGCTGTATCCTCTTCAGGCTTAGCTTCTTCTTGAGATGATTGGTTTTGGATTTCTTTTACCTCCTTAGATGATTTAGCCTTCTTTTTCTTCTTCTTTGAGTTCTTTGACTCGGCAGGGGCAGATCCATTCATTTCCTCCTCTCCAGTTGGCTGCGATTCTTTCTTCTCCAGCTCAGCACCTGTAAATAAAAATGCAATCAATGGTAATTTGCCTTTTTTCCGTGATTGTTCAACAATTCACCAGCTGCCGCAAGAGTACATCCATTTTTACCATGAATCTCTCAGCAAATGTAGATACAAAATTATTACACAAGTTACTGAAATATAAATTTTTGTATTGATATCATGTTAGCTTATCAGACTACATATTTGCATGGTGCAACGATTAAGCACAAGATTTGCCAAAGCATCATCCCAGGATATGATCCAAATATAACAAGGTACGTGCATGGTGATACTAAGACGCAAAACATTCAATAATCCAGCTACGGAAAAGAAACCTATGTTTAAAATACCTTGAAGCTCGCGATGGCCATTTTTGTCATTTATAGTTATGTTGAGATCAGCCAAAAGGGCATCAAGGTCTTCTAATTCCTTTTTCTTAATCTCTTTCTTGGAAAGCTGCTTCTCTTGCTCCTTGACTGCAATAGCAGGTGCAAAGGATATTACTGCGGGCTCAGGGTCTTCTTGGACCTCAGTTTCACTGTCGTGCTCTTCATCCAAATCATTGTACCCTTCCCCAAAAATGTCCTCATCAGACTCACTTTCCTGAAATTACAAACGGAAACAACTGTAGCATCCTCTGAAAGAACGTTATTAGTGCATTTCAGTATCTTCGTAGATAGAATGCAGCCTCGTCTCAAAATATTTACCAATCAGAGCTACTCAAATACAAAATCACAGCTCCTAGAGATGAAACTGTGGAGTATAGGATCAATTAAATGATGATATTTCAATTAAGCAAATGAAGAGTGGAGCAGCCAAATGGATATCTATCAGCTGAACCAAGTTTCTCAACACCTTAACTTAAAAAACAAATAGAATGAATCAAGAATGGAGTAGCCAAATGGATAACATCCATTTTGAGGTTTACATATAACCAGGGTTGGTTAAAAGGTCTATCCAATGGAAGATGAGGGATAACATTCAACATATCTTCCACTTTAACTTTTATTTACCTTTTATTAATTAGTAATATTTTATGGGGTTCACACTTTGATGTCACCGTTTCTCATCTGCTTAATAAGTTGATGTATAATGTTCGAACATAGATGACCAATCAAGTAAAAACTCTAACTACCCATTGTCAACTAGATATTAACTGTGACCACACTTATAATACAAGGCAGCTGCATAAAAGCTACAGTTAAGTATGATAATGATACCTAATGTAAGGAATACAGTTCAAAATAATTCACAAAAAGCGTCCAAGTAAATTCTCATAGTCGTCATCACTTCACCTATGCTCTTATACAGACTGCATGGATGTAGCTGAACATACTAAAATTGAAATTACTTTATAGAATTCTCTACTTCAAAAGTAAACGGTCCATAATGCTCCTCAAAATCACACACTTGTAATCAATACTTCAAGGCCAAAAGCAATGAATCGGAAAAACTTGATTTCAGACATCCGGCTTTATCCTAAGAATCGTTACACTGAATGAATGCATGTACATTTAAAAGCAACAAAGATATTGAAAAAAAGTTATCAAACATCCAAACCTCAACATGCATCAGACTCTCCGGTTTCTGCTCACTCAATCCCCAAACTGCCTGAGGCGGAGCAGTGGTCGCATAGTAATCGTCATCATCCTCATCATCCACATCCGCCCAAGACTTGGAATTTAAAGGCGCGGGAGCCCAAAACGTCTTCTGCTCCACCGCCGCCTTCTCAACCGCGCTCTTACTCTTCGCCTTCTTCTTCCTCAAATCATCAAGCGCCGCAAACACATTCACGTTCTTGATCATCCCCGACCCATCACTTTTTCCACGGTTCGACATCCTCCAAGTTCCCGACCGACACCAACTACCACCGTCAAAAACCGAATCTGCGGAAAGCAGCGACCTTCACACGGTGCCGTCGAGCTGCAGAAATCAACCAAAAACGCTCCAAGACTGCAACTTCAATACGATTAAACAATCAAATCAATCCTAACTGACAAAACTGGTAGAAATCAATAAAGTATGCAGCAAAAATGATACGGAAAAATCCGTGGATGAATTTTGATTCTTGAATGGCAAAAGAGAAGATCGCCGATCACAATCCACAAGTAACAAAAACGATTCTCGGGAAATTGAGTACCGAAAATCGCAGATTGACGATCGAAACCGATCAATCAATCGGATTAGGGTTTGGGGAGAATTTGGGGGACAAATGGATTTGGCGATAACGTAAATTCGGGGAAGAGAGAGAGCGAGAGATATGGTTATATGGAGTTGACCCGTGGGTTATCGGGTTTTCGGATTGGGTCATGACCCGCACAAGAGTTCGAAATTTCGTTTGGGCCCCTAAAGTTTTCAGAATTACTTTATCGTGCCATGGAAGCAGATAGTTTGATTTGAGTGACAGTGCAAATCCAGGTCAGGTAAAGACCGTGCAACTCTTGATCCAAATTCAATCTCAACCGCCCATTACAAAACTCTTTTTTGAAATCGGACGGTTGTTAAGTTCTCTATTGAAAATTTTGGCCCAGATTTTCGTACTTAGGGCATGAAACTGCGTGATCGCATCTGATCCGTTGATTTAATCATCGGACGGATGAAAATATGAAACGTGTCGCATTCTTACCATTTTTGCTCTTTTTCTTTTTTTGATTTGCTTTCACGTCCTATTTTCAGATCAGTGCTTTATTCAGTCGCTCCCTTTGAGACCAAAAAACGAAACCCTAATTTTCCCCGTCTGATGCGATTCGAAGGAACGTGAAATTGACTGCGGAATTGTGCAATTGCGGAGGGATTGGTTGCGGATTTGGGCGATTCAAGCTCGGATGGTTTCACTGGTGTGTGAAATTTGTTAGTTTAGACGAGTCGGCGCTTGAAAATCGAGGTATGCGTAGGATTTTTGTGAAAATTTCTGATCAGTTTGGTTTGAAAGGGTGTGATGATTTGTGATTAGATGGATTTATTTGGTTAAATTTGGTGTTGTTGTGGCGATACAGATCTGAATATGTGTGTGCATGTATGATGGAACTGGAGTATTTTGGGGTTAGAAAGAAGTTGTTTGAGTTGAGGAAAAGTTGATGGAAAACAAGTTAGGGAACTCAGATGGTGATGAAATTCCAAAGAAAAAACGAACATTGGATCTGAAGAGTATATATGGGTCTGAGAGTTTAGAGGAGGCGAATGAGAGCAGTGAGGTTGGGGAGAGGAAAAATCGGGCGGATGATAATAATATTGGTGTAGAGGGAAGGAGAAGGAAAAGGAAGAAGATAGGTAGTAAGAAGGCTGTGGGTGTAAATAGTGTGGAGAACTCTGGTAGAAACAGTGATAAGTGGCTGGATGATGTTTATGGTGATGGGATTAGCTTGGCATCTAATGATATGGTGAAAACACAGTTGGGGCCGAGTCAGAAGTCGGACAGCAGTAGAAGTAATGGCTCGGCTAAACAATCTGATAGCATTTCTCTTAGCTTGGAGGATAATGTTGCCAAGATACCGAAGAGAAAGCGTGATATTGTGCGGCGTAAACAGGCTGAGGACGATGAAACTCTGAAGGTGGCGGGTGGGAAGCTGGATACTGATTGTAGCCGAGATGTTGATCAGACAACCAGATTAGCCGGTGATCCATGTACTGGAGTAGATAAAAAAACTATGTTGGATTCGGAGGAAGAGTCTTTGGAAACTACATCAGAGAAAAAGTTGGAACGTCTGAAGGAGAATAGTACTAGAAGGTTCAAAAAAGCCATTTTAGTCCACAATGCCAAACTGGGAATTGTGGATTCTGTTGGAGGCAGATCTGATTCTACTTTAAAAAATAAGCAGAACAAGAGAAACGGGAAAAGGAAAAATGAGATCTGTTTATCTCTGGGCACAGGAAAAGAAAGTTATCCTACTGAAAAACTCGTTGATAAAAGTGTTGGATTGTTAGACGATGAGGAAGAGAATCTTGAACAGAATGCAGCAAGAATGCTCTCGTCCAGGTTTAACCCCGAACTTACTGGGTTTTCGGGTGATATCAAAGATTCCTCAAATGACTTGTCTGTGGAACAGTCTACGAGAGCAGGATTAATAATCCATGGTCAGAGTGCAATCGATGAGTCCGACTCAGCATTGGATGATAATGGGATAGTTTTGAGACCTAGGAAGGAGCTCAAGGTGAAGAGTCTGTCCAGGAAAAGGCGCCATTTCTATGAAGTCATGTCTGAGGATTTTGATCCTTGCTGGATCCTGAAGAAACGGATCAAGATCTTTTGGCCCTTAGACAAAAGTTGGTATATTGGCCTTGTAAAGGATTATGACCCCAAAAAGCAGCGACACCATGTAAAGTATGAAGACCGCGAAGAAGAATGGATCGACCTTAGGAGTGAAAGATTTAAACTTTTACTCTTCCCAAGTGAAATTCCTTGTAAGGCTGCGAAAACACGATCGACAGTGAGGGATTTTCCGTCTCAGGGGAAGCGAGTTGTTGTTGACACTGGAAAGTCTAGTGGCTTGGGGAATTTTAAGGACTCAGAACCCATTATCTCTTGGTTGTCCCGAACAAACAAAAAAATCAAGACAACTTCCTCTGGTCATATTAAAAACCCAAATTCTGGGTTGAAATCCCAGAAGGCAATCCAGCCAGGGTCTGAGGGTGCTAAATACCCAATGAAGGATGACAACAATCTATCTGCTGCGGCAACTTTTCCAGGTTATACGAGGAATGTTCCTGGGGTCAGGGGGCTTGCCAAAGATGAGTCTAAGAGTTTTAGAATTGTTAACTTTCCTGCTGTATATTACCGGAGACAGTTTCACAGCCGTGGGCAATTTGTTAATTCAGAAAATCAACACGTTTTTGGATATGCATCTGAGCGGGTTGCCTATTTTGATCGTTTAATTGAGAACTCGCTGAAGCGGGGGGAAATTGATGCATTTATGGGACAACTTGATAACGAGAATCATTTATGCGTTGCTGATATCAACGAGTTGCTTAGCCCACTTGCCATTACTGATTTAAGTGATTTTAAACTCGATATAAGTCTGCCCGGATTCTCGGTTATGGAGTTCTTACCTTTGGTTGACAACTGTTGGTTGCTGCATTCCTTCTATCTCCTTCACGGTGCCATTACTTGTTTGTGGCCTAAAGTTCAGTTGGAGATACTTTTTGTTGATAACAGTGCTGGATTCAAGTTATTTCTGTTTGAAAATTACTTGATTCAAGACGTAGCAATTATTTTTCGAATCTTATCTGTTTTTCGCCACTATCCTTATTCGGGCAAGTATGTTGATCTACAAATGCCGGTTACTTCAGTGAGAGTCAAATTTTCATCTCCCTATGATCCCGAAAAGCAAATTTCGTATTCGTTTTTTTGCTTTTCCCAATTAAGAGATTCAGAGTGGTCATACTTGGATTTTGAGCTTAAGAGACATTGCTTGTTTATGAAGCAACTTGACCTTCCTGAATGTACATATGACAATATTGACGTGCTGCAGTGTGAGCTGAATCAAATGTCCAGATCTTCGAAGAGGTGGCTTTCAATTGAGGTACACTTCTGCTTGATCTCTTACGGTTTGCACTTTTATGAGCTTTCCTTTTATATCCATGTTGAGTAGATAGTTTTCTGAATCGCAATGAATAATTAATTGCAAATACATTGTTTATTTGTAAAAAAATATTATCTTTCTTTTCGGGGTGGGGGTAGGTACAAACTGATTTACATTTGCACTTTTTTCCAGAATGAAGGTAAATGTAAAGAACATTCTTTGGTTGGTGTTTCGTCATCAAGCTTTCTTGACCGGCATCTTGAACAGCTAATTGGTCCAAGAGTGGTGCACATCAGCTCTATAGCCAGTGATTCTTTTCCCTCATCGGAGTGCACTGAAACCTCTGGCAGATGTATTGTCAACTGCTATTCTGAGCCTTGTAATGGAAGTTTTGAGATAGATTCCCACAATGGCTCGAAGGCTTTGGCAGATCTCAAAGTTTCTGTTCATAATGGTTCAGATCAAAAGGTAGGGATGGAATCCATTGATAATAACGGGAAAAATATGTCCAAGGATCATTTTAGAAAGGCTAGCAGCAACGGTAGTCAATTCGTTACCCCATCAAGTCTTCCAAGTCAAAAAGTTGTACAAATTATTGATCGATCGTGCCACCAGATTGATTTTAATCAATCAAGGTCCGAACTTCAATCACTGAAAATACCAGACTTGCAGGGTAAATCCAATTTAAGGAGGCAACCGCGTGGGAATCGTCATGGTGCTAATATCTCATCGTCCGGCCACACCAACGAAAATGGTGATGGGAAAGCACATGTAGTTGATTTAGCTGGGCAATTGAAACAGGGTGTAATTTCTAGAACCAACCCTACAGCGCCTAGGAGCATGGGACGTCGTACAAAAAATATTTCACCGTCTTTTGGGCATTTCACGCGTGCTTGGCATGATGGAAAGACTGAATTTGATAGAAATGGCTTCAAGAGCGGAACTAAGAAGCAACGAACGCAGGCTTCAAATTCCTTGCCTGATCTGGATGTTGATTGTAATTCCAAACAGAGAAATCCTCAGTTGCAAGAAAATTCCCATAAAAAGACGAAGAAGCCGCAGGAGAATAAGACTGTGGACAGCCCGAGAAGTCCACGGACAAACTGGGACTTATTGTCTTGTGCTGGAAATATCTTGATTATTCTTGAGGACAGAGGTTGGAGAGAATGTGAAGCTCAAGTTTTTCTTCAGCCTGCTGATCATAATGAGTGGGTCTTGTCAGTGAAGTTTGCTGGGATTGGGAAGTACGCTTACAAGGCAAATCAATTGTTACAGTCTGGAGCAACAAACCGCTTTACTCATGCTATGATGTGGAAGGGGGGAAAGGACTGGACATTTGAGTTCCCGGATCGGAGTCAGTGGGTACTTTTCAAAGAAATGCATAACGAGTGCTACAATAGGAACCTTCGTGCTGCATCAGTAAAAATTATTCCTATTCCTGGTGTTCGGCTGGTAGATGATTTTGATGATAATGTATCGGAAGCAGCACCTTTTTGTTTTCATCCCAACTATTATCTGCAAAACCAAACAGATGTTGAAATGGCACTGAATTCATCAAGAGTCTTATATGATATGGACAGTGAAGATGAGCAGTGGCTTACGAAAAATCAGAACTCTTCAGAGGATGATGGAAGTGAAGAACTCATTTTATCTGAAGAGTTCTTTGAGAAGATGATGGATTTGCTTGAAAAAGCTGCTCATGTTAGAAAACATGATCAGTTCACTCATCAGGAGATTGAGGAACTCTTTGCTGGGGTTGGTCCCACCAATGTAATTATGAAAATTCATGATTATTGGTCGCAGAAGAGGCTGAAAACAGGATTGCCCTTACTCCGACAACTTCAGGTACCTTATTCAACATACTTTCCAATACCTATTTATTGAATCGTTGCAGAGGAGTGAAATTTGTTTTCTTTTTGTTGTGGTGGTGGCTAGTGTTTTTATCTTTTAGGATGATGAATTTTACATATGCCTCATTTGTTTTCTTTTAGTTAATGGGTACCGACTGAGACATCTGACTTTTGTTGACTTCTTGCTTGCTGGGGAAAAAAAATCCATTGTGGCATTAGGTTCAAAGTGTTTTTATTTCAAAGCAAGTCGGTGGATCCACATACAGAAAGTAGACTGCAAAATTCCCAAAGATTATTAAGAATCATGTATATTTTGGTATGGAGTTATTCATTCAAATATTAATCTGGAATAATTAACAACCTCTTGTATTCATTGACAATATCGATCTCTGATTATATGGTGAACATCTGAAAAATAAATTCCCCTTTCGGCTGAGTATGTAGGGAGTCAAGTTAGAATACTCATAGATGATGGGGAGTTGGGAGAAGTTGGGGATGGTTCTGATGAGATTACAAAACACGTAACTTAATTTTTTTTGAAATGCAAAACAATGGCAGTGAGGAAGTATTTTATTGAAATGTTTTGTATGTGAAGGAATTGCATCTTTTTAGATATTTATGAGTCTGTACATGGAGTTCAAATAGATCTTGTTCGATTTCTCTCAAAGTGTTGGCATTTAAATTCGAAGCTCATTCATGTCCCAAATACCATCAATCTATCTTCTGTATATCTTCAGTTGAGAAATATACTTAAACAAAGATCACAAATACATTTAAAGAGCTTTCACATCATCTGTGACTGACACCTGGCTAGAGGGGTCCATTAATGGCAGAACCAGCGGCTTATTCATTCTTTCATTTTTTTTCAGAGAGTTTTCCTTCATGTTTTATAAATTTAAAAACTTATAGAATTAATTCTGGTATTCTGATGCTTCATACAGCCTCCTTTGTGGGAGAGGTATCAGAAGCAATTGCAAGAATGGGAGCTAGCAGTGAGCAGATTTAGTAATCCCTTGTTGATTGGTGGCAACAAGCCAACCTTGCCGGAGAAGCCTCCTATGTTTGCTTTTTGTTTGAAGCCACGAGGACTGGAGGTTCCTAGCAGAGGTACTAAACAGAGAACGCATAAAAGGTATCATGGACCTGGGCACAGCAGTGCCGCTATGGGTGACCATGATAGTTATCATCCATATGGTATGGCCTTCGACTATCGCAATATAATTTTGTTGCAAGCACCCTGCTTTTGGTCTCACACCTGCTTGATGAATTTCTTACAGGTAGAAGATATAATAGGTATTACTATTTGGACGAGAAGGTTACATCTCCTGGGAGTAACGACTCTTCTGAATTTTCTCCAAGACTATTTTCACCAAGAGATGGAAGCATGGCATACTTTTCCTTGAACAATGGGTTTGATAGAAATCACCACCAGAAACCGTACCGAATCAAATCGAAAAAGATCGGGTCGCCGATGGTTCCTTTTCAATCTAAAGAATACAATCCACAAGCAACAGGCCTGAATATGGAACCTCTGCAAAGGAAGACAGGCTACCCCCATTGGCCATATCAGAAGATGATGTATCCCCCCCAACCACAGGCACATCCTACATTTCTCGCAGAACAGTTGGATGGTCCAGAACTGGAAGAGTTCAAATTGCGTGATGCCTCCGGTGCTGCCCATCATGCCCGTATTATGGCAAAACTGAAGAGACAAAAGGCTGAAAGGCTACACTATTGCGCCGATCTAGCAATGCAGAAAGCCATGATCGCGCTCAATATAGCAAAGGCCATAAAAGAATCACATGGTGAATCCTCCCGGTGACAACTTTGCTATTACCCTCCACATTTTGATGTAAATATTTAGACGTGCCTGCCTGCCTCCATGTCGGTGCCCAATCTGATGCACACATTGCTCGTTGAGGAAGATTTTGATTTCGCCATAAAACAGCAGTTTCTCCGAGTTGGTATTTTCAGGCCTCTTTGCCATGCACAGAAGAGATTTCCAGCCTCCCCTTCCCCTTTCCCTCTCAGAACTCTGAGTTCAGATTTCGGATTGAAACAAAAAAATTAGCAGCTCCTCCAAAATAAGATATACATGTTGATACTGCATCTCATTCTGGTTTATGTCCTTCCTTATCCTGGGTATGTCCATAGTGATGCCCTTCAGTTTCAGGTTGATATTAATTTTTTTACAAGCATATTCATCCCGTCTGGCACAGGTCACGCAGGACATCTTAATTAAGGGATATTAGTAACAAGGTAGAAGTCCATGCCTTATTATCATATTTTGTATAATCTAGTAAAAGTCTCCTGCAAAAACATTCAAAATAACAGGACTGAATATAAACAAAATCTATAAAAGAGATCCGAAGTGTTTTAAATGAAGCTTTGGGGCCTGATAGTTATCAATCAAACTTCAGGGACGAAATCGAAAATTTTCAAGGTTCAAAAATCGGGAGAAAGCAGATGAACCAGAAGTCCTTCCCGGTCCATTCCAAGACTTGGACCGACATGGTTACGAAACTTCATGATACATCTGTGCCACGTGTACGTCTGATATTCAAGCGGAGGGCATAAGCGGGGCACGAATCCAACAGCCAGAAACTCATCCAGAAAGCTGAGCTTGTTTCTCACTGTATTTATAAGACGCGTTTTTTCAGAAAAAACCCTCGATGTGAATTTTTTTACATCTACTCGCTCAAGCTTCATCTCCTCCTCTGAAACTGTCTCCAAACCCTAGACGCTCCATTCCTGCCGCGATCTATCTCGAAATGGTAAGCTGTTCAGTTTTTCTTCTGATTTATGCGTCGGCCGTGTGTTGAATTAGTGCTTCTTAATCTTTCGAATTTGAATCGGAGATGCTGATTTGAGTTTTGTTTGTACAGGCGTTGCCGAACCAGCAGACAGTCGATTACCCTAGCTTCAAGCTGGTGATTGTTGGCGATGGTGGAACCGGTTAGTGCACTCTTTTAGTTGATTTGATAGTTGGTGGTGGATGGAACCGTGGTATTGTAGATCTGTAGTTGCGTGGCTGGTATATGTGTTATTATGTTATTGTTTTGTTGTGTTCATTTGGAGTTATATTTGTGGGTTTTATTTTGTGCAGGGAAGACTACCTTCGTGAAGCGCCATCTTACTGGAGAGTTTGAGAAGAAATACGAGCGTGAGTGTTCCAATTTGATAGCTTCTTGTTTCTATTCGTGTTTCTTCTTGAATGCTACTTGATCACCAGTTATATTGCCATACTTGGTTTTACTGATTTGTTTTCATGTTGATGTTTGGAACTGCAGCCACCATTGGTGTGGAGGTTCATCCATTGGATTTCTTCACTAACTGTGGGAAGATCAGATTTTACTGCTGGGACACTGCTGGCCAGGAGAAGTTTGGTGGTCTCCGCGATGGTTACTAGTATGTCTTTTTTCTTTCATTATAATTTGTTTGCTTCTACGAATCTTAAGTCTATTCCAATACTTTTCGTTTCTTTTGCATACGATCCTTTAGGTCAGTATTCGTTTGTGATTTTCATTGAGCAAGTCTTTCTGTGTTCGATTTTGATTGATAGTTTAACCACTACAAACTTTCCTACAAGACATTGCTAGCTTGGCTAAAGTCGTACAAATTTTAGCAATCCCTAATGTCAATGTTTCATTTGCAGTATTCATGGACAGTGTGCCATTATCATGTTTGATGTTACTGCTCGATTGACATACAAAAATGTACCTACGTGGCATCGCGACCTGTGCAGGTTTGTATTGTTGATGTGCTATGTTGCTCACTCCATTTTTACAAGTGGATTTCATATGTTATTTTAAACTACGATATCTTTTCATAGGGTTTGTGAGAACATTCCCATTGTTTTGTGTGGGAACAAAGTCGACGTGAAGAACAGGCAGGTCAAAGCAAAGCAAGTTACTTTCCACAGGAAAAAGAACCTTCAGTATTATGAAATCTCTGCCAAGAGCAACTATAATTTTGAGAAGCCTTTTCTCTACCTTGCCAGGAAGCTTGCAGGGTAATTATCATATAATTGTAATATAAATATGCAATTTGTTGTCTTATTCAGTTCTAACTTAAATCATGCTTTCAGAGACCCCAACCTTCACTTTGTTGAATCACCTGCCCTTGCTCCCCCTGAAGTCCAAATTGACATGGCTCAACAGGCCTTGTAAGTTACCACTACATTTAACTTGATATTACTTTCTTCCCCCAGCATTTTGGTAATGTTAAATTGATTGTCTAAGTAGGGCTCTGAGTGACTTATTTTATTAACTTGTCAGGCATGAACAAGAGCTGGCTCAAGCTGCTGCTCAGCCCCTCCCTGACGATGATGATGACACGTTTGAGTAAATTTGGAGACAATGTCTCAAGTTGTGAGTCTCATGGTGTGTCTGGAGTTTGGGAGTCTCGTGGTGTTTAAGTTGTTTCATTTACAAAATTTATGGTCGATTGTATGCGACATTTTAGCCTACACGACATTTCTATGGGTTATTAATGGAATATCTCTTGCTTGTTATTTTTGTGCAACAATTCCCTGGCCACTTTTTTCTCACTTGTCATGTTGTTACTATGATCGATCCTATGAATCCAATTGTTCATGGCTTTGCTCATCTATTTTATCCAATAGTTACAGCAACATAAAAGAAATGAAGGTCATGCACTATCCACTGAATCATGCTTACACGGGACGATTTATATCAAGTTAAAACTCATCTTTGAGATAACAATCTCAATATGAGTGCCATTGTTTACAAAACATGTTAATTCAATACACCCTACTCCACACTTGCAGTAGCAGGAACTTATTGATACTCAGCAACCATGGAGCATCAGAAGTTGGGTATAAATGAATGTCCTTGGAGCTGTAATATGAATAGCCATATCTATCTTTCCTCTTCTATCACAGATGTGGAACTCATTCCCTTTCTTTATACTCTCGGCAAAGACCTGCATGATCACAAAAAATCATTTCGCCGCAGCACCTTGCATATCAACAATATCAAACTAAGCTAACTAACTAAGCGCTGAGGGATGCATAATTCCACACCATGTCAAGATGTTTATGTTCGATTGTAGTGAAAAGACTTGTACATCTATACTAGTAAATAGGAAGAAAGGGCACCATAATCAACAAGACGGGAGTCTCTTATATACTTCTATTTGAGATGCACTGAAAGCATTGTCCATCTGTCAAATAAGATTTTAAAAAAATCATGACTTTCAGGGAAACATAACATAATAAAAGATTTCAATTAAGTTGTGACATACCTTCGCTGCTAACATCTACCAATAGTCTTTACACGAACAGACTCCATCTTTGAAATGGTGAAACCGTTTGGCATCTCGCATAATGAGCTCTCTACCAACGAGCTTTGAGATGATCTTCAAGGCATTATGACAGTCTACACATACCCGTAGATTTTTTATTACTCGTATAGGCTGACGGGCAGCAGTGGTGAGGAAGCCATAAGCAGCTGCAAGTCTCTCGCTATGAGCAAGAAGAGCTTCCTCCTTGCCTTCGGGGTCTATATCATGGAGTACACCTCGAAGCTCAGGAATATACCCAGCTTCTTTCATTTGAGTTTTTAATCCTCTGAGTAAGGCATAAATACGGTCATTCTCAGGATGGGATGTATCTCCAGCTCGATACTCATGGACTCGGCTTCTAACCTCTAGAAGATTTTTACTGGCCAGTTTCTTCTTTTCTTTTTCTTTCTCAAGATCAGAGGCCTTCAAAGGAATGAGGCCTGCTTTTGATTGCTCGGACAAACGAGATGGGTCTAACTTCTCAACAAGTTCAGCACAACGATCACCTAGCTCCACATTACCCTGAATTCTACTAACATGCATCAAGGTCTCCCAAACATCTACAGATGGTTTCACAGGCATGTTCTCGATGAATTCTAATGCATTGTCCAAATACCCAGCATGCCCCAACATCTCCACCACACCAACATAGTGCTGCATGGAAGGTGTAATCCCATACTCTTTGCTCATAGATTGGAAATGCAACATTCCCTCGGCAACATCACCAACGATGCCGCATGCCGAGAAGACTCCAAGGAACATTTGACCATCAGGTTTTAATTCTGTATTCTTGAACTCAGTGAAGATATCAATGGCTTCCTCCCCAAGGTCGTTCTTGGTAAGTCCCCTTATCATAACATCCCAAGATGCCAGATCGGTGTTAGGAATATCATTGAATAGTGAATATGCTTCTTCAATGGAACCACATTTCAGATACATTTCCATCATCTTGTTATAAGTGCTCAGTGTCAATGGAGTCAGTAGTTTTACTAAAGCCTTATGCACAATTTTAGCTTCTTTATCAGCCTTGGCATCCCCACATGCCTCAATCAACATGATAGCTGTTGACATATCACGCTCCGGAATCAACCGTTGCTGATTCTTTTCCAAAAGTTCCAGAACCTCCAAAGCTTCTTTGAGCTTTCCATCTTTAGTGTATTGTTCAAGCTCTTCAATGGTACCTCTAATTTGCTGAGTCTCAAGAGCATCTGTCGAATTTCTGTCTGTATTTGAGTAGCCTGTAACCTGTGAAGTTGTGCTCGGATATGGCGCATTCAAGTTAGACTGCAACGGACCATGAGTAGCATTTCGGTTATAGATTAAATTCCCGTATGGATTTTGTTGATATCCTGCTACATTAGGCCCCTGATACTGATAATGGTTCGCTGTCTGTGATCCGACGATTCCATTATTCTGCGCAGCTGCATGCTGATATCCCCCCACACCCGGCGCATAATTGTTGTTATCTGCCGGTTGATACTGCCTAAAATTACTCTGTGCATGATTATTGTTATCTGCCGGTTGATACTGCCCAAAATTACTCTGTGCATGATTGTTGTTATCTGCCGGTTGATACTGCCCAAAATTACTCACAGAACTGTTAGTTTCGCTTGGCATCCGCTGCTGTCCATCTGCTTGATGATTTGTAACATTTGCACCATCCCGATGATACGCCCCTCCGTTTTCACTCCTCAACCCACCTAGATTGCGCGAAAACTGTCCCATAGAACCATTATGCAGGTTTCCACCGGCGCCTCCCCTATAATTCACATCTCGACTCTGATGGTAAAACCCATGCAGATTTTCTGGTTGGTTCCTAGAATTCTGCGGCAGTTCTTTAACATTACTCCACTTATATCCATCCCAATTCTGCTGGTAAACTCCAACCCCATGTCCATTAGAATTCCGACAACTTTGCCCCGCATTTCCATCAAAACTCTGACCCCCTCCTCCACCATACACATCACCGTTCTCCCCATATCTGTCAACTCCGTTCCTCGCCTCAAAATTCCCACCACCGGAAACATGCACATTTGATCTATCCCAATTACCTCCATAACCCACTTTCGAATTCTTCTCAAAACTATCTACACGAACTCCATAACTCACTGGATTCCTATTGGACTCATTTCTTGAACCCTGATTAAACTGAACTGAATTCAAACTCCTATCACTAACAACCCTACCTTGATTATTATACTCCGGACACGAATCATTCCTATCATTCCCAACTGGATTTTGGTAATACGGAAACGCTTCGGTCGCAGTGCTCAGGCTTTTACCTAAAGGTGCGAACTTTATCGAATCCGCAGAGTTGCTGCGATAACATACCTTAGACAACAGAGCTTTAATCGAGCTATCAGTGACTACTCTAGCCCTCCTGGTGATCATCAGCGCGCCGATTTTCGGTAGTGAGCTCGAAAAACCTCGACGGGATTTGGAGCAAGAATTTCTTAAACCCTAGAGAGAGAACGATAGCGAGAGGGTGATAGAGGAGTTGGACATGACGACGACTCAGATGGGCTCCGCTTTGATGGGCCTTTAGAGTATTAAAAGCCCAATATAAACGATGGGCTTTATCACATTCAAAAGCCTATTAAGAAATTCTAGGTAAGCCTTCTGCCTTTTGACCGGAAAGTTCATCATTCCCGAGGTAAGGTTAAGTTCATGCCGGTGATTATACATGGGATTTTTCCGATGATGTTTCTTGTGCGTGTTGCAGATCAGCAATTATGCGAGTGTCTGGTTTATTCTTCTTTTTGTGTCGATTGCTGTGACGGGAATCCTGGAGCGGGGTTGGGATCGAGGACTGGTGGAGAGTTTTGGGTGATCGGAGGAACATCAGCTCATCTTTTCGCCGTGTTTACTCAAAGTCCTTGCCGGCATCGACACTGTCACCTCCAAAGCTTCAGATGAAGATGGGGAGTCTACGTCTTTAAATGGACTGCTCATCCCTCCGACCACCGTCCTCATAGTGCTGAAATTTAAAGGGTTGATGGAGCCGCAGTTTGTTCTCATTCATCTTAAGCAAGGAAGTGCTGGAGGCAGGCGAGAAGAATAGTTAATGAAATTGGAGTCACTGTAAATAACTACCAGCTTTTAGTCAGCTTGATGAAAAGGATCTATAAGGATATCTCAGCATATTCATCCGAAGCACGAACAACCTTTGAAGCCCAATGGGCCACAGTACGAATCAAGGCCCATGATGATGACCCGTATATATTATATTAACAAAATCGACTAGTTTTTTTCGCGCTTCTATTCTCCAATCCGATTAGGGTTTCACGAGTAAGTTTCTTGATACTTTTTCTTTCCTGAACAATTTCTCCAGTTTTTTCTAAAGAAGATTCGGCCATGTTTTTTCTCCTATTTTCGCACTATTAGGTCTCCGGCGTCTCAATTTCACTTTTGTGTTGTGGTTGATGATTGTAATCTCGGTGTAGTCTTTTAGGAATATTTTGCTCTAGGGTTTGTTATAATTCGTTACACGAGCTTTCTACGAATTGAGTTGGTTTGTTTTGGAGTAGTCTCAATTTGAGAATACTTTCTAAGATTTGATCCTAGTGCGTGCTAATCTTAATGATTTATTCTTTACAGTCTCATCATAATGGCAAGTTCTAGATCAGGAGGTCGAAAACCTTACCCATCCCGTGTTGTTGATAAAATTGGTGTGGGATATGCGATTGGAGCTGTTGCTGGTACTGCCTTCGAATTCGTGAAGGGAATGTATGACTCTCACAGCGCTTTATTGGCGGCACCCGAGCTGGGCGCATGAATTTTACCCGATGGGGTGGGACAATAGTTGCGTGGGAAGGCGTAATCTGTACATTTGAGCACACAATGATTTATGTAAAACAGAAAGATGATCCATGGAATAGGATTGTTGCTTTCGGAGGTAGTGCAGGACTTCTAACGTTGCGTCAGGGACTTCCAGCTTATAAAATGGCCTTGTGTTATGGGGTAGGCCAAGCTATTCTTCAAGGTGGTTGTGCAATGATGCTCAATAAACAGGCGCGTCGCTATAAAGAACTTGAGCTGAAACTTAGAAAAGAATTTGAGATGGAACTTAGAAAGGCTGGCGAGAGAGACAATGTCTAATATATTTAGTTTCTTATGAGGTGATTAGTTAAGAGAATAATCTATTTTTTGATGCATCAGATATAACTGTGAAATTAACTAGACATGAACAATTGAAAATAATATTTCGTACATCATAAATTATTGAATGGTTTAAGGATGAAACACTTTTTCCCTTCCATAAATTTACAGAAAACATCACACAATGATGTTCACCGATCATCCATTAAACTCACATACTACCACAAAAACTAGGTCGCATATGATCCATCAGATCCAAAATCAGAAACTGCAAACCCTAACTACAGATTCAATCTACCAAATCAACTTCAAAAACAAACACATCAGAAGTACGAATTTTCGTAATCAAACCAAAGAGATCAGATAGTTGAGAAAACTTGCTTACAATGGAGGAATTTTACTAAGAAAGGAAACCTCAGCGATGTTGTGACTGACCACCTCATACAAGTTCTCCATGTTCGATAATTATACTCGTTCAATTTCTCCAACCCATTAACTGAACTTCCAAAGTCTGACATCAAGAACAAAAGATTAGAGCGTACCTTACTTGGTCCCTGACCAAAAACTTCTCCTCGCTATACTCCTCTAGCGATGTTGCTACGCTCCTTGGTGGTCCCCGACCGCCTAGCTCTGATACCAAATTGTTGAGAAAACTTGCTTGCAATGGAAGAATTTTGCTAAGAAAGAAAACTTCACAAGACTCACTCTTCTTCTAGTGGAGATCACTCACAATTGCTTGAGTACTTTCTCCTCAAACTTACACCCCTATTTATACTAATCTTACACCCAAATGAATGGCTAGGATCCTACGGCTACAAATACAGACTCTAGAAAATCCTAGGAAAAATATCTTTTCTCTAATGTTCCACATACTTCCATTACCTTCTCCTATCTTCTTCTCTTCTCATCCTTTCTAGAATTCTCTTATTATCGGATTGGGCTTGTTTGGGCTAGACATTAAACTTAATACAAATATGTATAGAGAAAGGCGAAACCTGGTTTCTCATGCTTTCTCAGGCTTGCCAGCGGTCAAATCAAAAATCACTAGTCTTCATTTGTAAAATTAAGCTTGTATTTGACATATACAGAGCGAAATCGCCATCTATGGCCGTTTCAATATTTTCGCCATCTATGGCCGTTTCAATATTTTCGCCATCTATGGACCACATATAGACATATCATTTTGTGAGATGAATCTGTGCGGCACAACCTTTCCAAAGTTTTGTGTGCGTTCATATCTCTTCATTTGTTGTTGTTTCTTCTCCTCCAAAATCAGATTGATTCTTCTTTCTCCCTAGTTGTTTCCTCATTTGCATCTCATCGTATTCCCGTCGGTTAATGTAGTTCCGAAGGAGATCAAAGACGTCTTCACCCTCGCGGATAATCTGCCTAAAAAGTCTGCGGGAAGCCATGCCGAAAAAATCTGAAGACTTGACAGAGCTCCGGGATGCTCGTCGGAGAAGATGAACAATGGCGCGCGTGATTTGATTTTATTGCTGCCTTTTAAATACTGTGACCGAGTGGAAGCCCAATGGGACAGAAAGAGGCCCATTTAGAGGGATGTTAAAGCTGTGTAAGCCTAATGATGTCTTTAATTACTGATGATATGATGCAGTAAAGAAGTTGTGCAGCAACTTATTATTATTATACTTTGTCCATGAAGAACTTTTTTTATTGTGTTGTATTTAACTATTTATATAGTCATCCCATGTTGAAGTGAAGCTTTCAAAAGGACACCATGATCAGAAAATGTAGGTCGATTTCGTGTCTATGTGGTGCAAAGAAATTCGATTGAGTATTTTCTTCAGCGAACGTCACACAATAAAGTGATTCGCTCAATCTTACTGCAATGGAAGAAACAACAATTTGAATCATGGCACACACATAAAACTGTGCAACTTCTTGATACTCACATAAAACTGTGCAAGTTCTTGCACCAGGAAGCCCTGAATCCAGCACATTCTTATTTAAGGCAAGGAAAATCACTAGTCTTCTCATCAGCCAAAGTATGATCAATACAAAGTTTCTACTCCTGTGGGTCAGTCTGAAATCCACATACAGACCTGTGGAATCCATCGTTCTGAAGTTACAACTCTTCTGCAGCTGCTGTTGCCTCCTGCCAACATTTTTTTCAGAGACTTGATCAAAACTGTGTGATTCATTTTGGCATCATTTTCGATGAACTGGGTGCGTGGAGTTCAGCCCGAGTAAAGTCACTGCGTCCTGAATTTGACATTTGTATCCGGGCAGAAGAGGTTCTATCTGTTGCACTTCCATGGCTATTGCCACTGTTAATTTCTGTTGCTGGAGCCGCGGCGGCTGCTGCTGAATCTGTAACATTTTTTTCGGGCGCCCTGCACCCATCCAACAAATCATGTTCGCACATGTTCAACAAATATTGACCTCTTGTAATGGGTTCCATCTTTGCGTAGATGCAAAAAAAAAAAAAAAACACGAAACCGTCAGTAAAAAAAATCATCGTTGGATATTTACAAAGTCAGTAACTGGTTAAACCTACCTATGTAACAATGGCGTACAATGGGAGTGTAGTGTAACTATAAAGCACCTGAATGAATACCCTAAAAAGAAAAGTAACAAGACATTATCTTAGGAACAATACTAAACAGATTTTTTTGTTTTTATAAAGATTGGAAAAAGTACCCAATGATTAGCCTGGGCACTATGAAGCCGATTCGCCCCATAATGCAAGAGTCCATGCCATAAGTGACCTACAATAAACAACGAAGAAGAAATTATCAAACTTCCATTTACGATAATAAGTGATGAAAGAAAAAGACAGGCTCGAGGGGTCGCTCGGGGTTGTACCAAGATCCAGAAGAAAAATGCTATCTCAAAAGCATTTTGGAAAAGGATGAAATGAATCATGTACAGGACTAAGCGAGGGCGGTGGAACCAAAAGTGATCATCAGATGTCCTGCATCATATTTTTTGTATTCCTAAGGTTTTGATGATAACAAACACTTAATTAATTAATCTACTTAGTGTGCAGGGAAGATCTTGACTTCAATAAGTTGCATAATGAGTCATGTATCGAGTTATTTGCTGCCATTTTTCCTGGAAAAGCTAATAAAAATTTAAAGCATTGGCTTTGATACCAATTGTTCGTTTTCTTGGCCTTGGCCTTAGCTCTGATACCAATTGTTCATAGCCTTTGCAATTTTCATTCGTTGTTCTTGTTTCTTTTCCTCCACAATAAGATTTATTTTTCTTTCCTACTCTAGTTCTTTGCGCATTCTCAATTTGACTCGTCGGAGAAGATGAAGAATGACGGGTGGCGAGATTTGATTTGATTGATGCGCTTTTAAGTACTGTGACCGAGGTACTTTTGTGTTGTCGTTGATGATTGTACTCTCTGTGAAGTCTTCCAATTTTCGGAATATTTTGCTATAGGGTTTGTTATAATTCATTACATGGACTTTCTACGAATTGAGTTGGTTTGTTTAGGCCAATCTATGGCCGTTTCAATATTTTCGCCATCTATACTCGGCTAAATCGGCATCTATGGACGACATATAGACATATCATTTTGTGAGATGAATCAGTGCGGCACAACTTTACCAAAGTTTTGCGTGCGTTCATATCTCTTCATTTGTTGTTGTTTCTTCTCCTCCAAAATCAGATTGATTCTTCTTTCTTCCTAGTTGTTTCCTCATTTGCATCTCATCGTATTCGCGTCGGTTAATGTAATTCCGAAGGAGATCAAAGACGTCTTCACCCTCGCGGATGATCTGCCTAAAAAGTCTGCGGGAAGCCATGCCGAAAAAATCTGAAGACTTGACAGAGCTCCGGGATGCTCGTCGGAGAAGATGAACAATGGCGCGCGTGATTTGATTTTATTGCTGCCTTTTAAATACTGTGACCGAGTGGAAGCCCAATGGGACAGAAAGAGGCCCATTTAGAGGGATGTTAAAGCTGTGTAAGCCTAATGATGTCTTTAATTACTGATGATATGATGCAGTAAAGAAGTTGTGCAGCAACTTATTATTATTATACTTTGTCCATGAAGAACTTTTTTTATTGTGTTGTATTTAACTATTTATATAGTCATCCCATGTTGAAGTGAAGCTTTCAAAAGGACACCATGATCAGAAAATGTAGGTCGATTTCGTGTCTATGTGGTGCAAAGAAATTCGATTGAGTATTTTCTTCAGCGAACGTCACACAATAAAGTGATTCGCTCAATCTTACTGCAATGGAAGAAACAACAATTTGAATCATGGCACACACATAAAACTGTGCAACTTCTTGATACTCACATAAAACTGTGCAAGTTCTTGCACCAGGAAGCCCTGAATCCAGCACATTCTTATTTAAGGCAAGGAAAATCACTAGTCTTCTCATCAGCCAAAGTATGATCAATACAAAGTTTCTACTCCTGTGGGTCAGTCTGAAATCCACATACAGACCTGTGGAATCCATCGTTCTGAAGTTACAACTCTTCTGCAGCTGCTGTTGCCTCCTGCCAACATTTTTTTCAGAGACTTGATCAAAACTGTGTGATTCATTTTGGCATCATTTTCGATGAACTGGGTGCGTGGAGTTCAGCCCGAGTAAAGTCACTGCGTCCTGAATTTGACATTTGTATCCGGGCAGAAGAGGTTCTATCTGTTGCACTTCCATGGCTAGAGCCACTGTTAATTTCTGTTGCTGGAGCCGCGGCGGCTGCTGCTGAATCTGTAACATTTTTTTCGGGCGCCCTGCACCCATCCAACAAGTCATGTTCGCACATGTTCAACAAATATTGACCTCTTGTAATGTGTTCCATCTTTGCGTAGATGCAAAAAAAAAAAAAAAAACACGAAACCGTCAGTAAAAAAAATCATCGTTGGATATTTACAAAGTCAGTAACTGGTTAAACCTACCTATGTAACAATGGCATACAATGGGAGTGTAGTGTAACTATAAAGCACCTGAATGAATACCCTAAAAAGAAAAGTAACAAGACATTATCTTAGGAACAATACTAAACAGATTTTTTTGTTTTTATAAAGATTGGAAAAAGTACCCAATGATTAGCCTGGGCACTATGAAGCCGATTCGCCCCATAATGCAAGAGTCCATGCCATAAGTGACCTACAATAAACAACGAAGAAGAAATTATCAAACTTCCATTTACGATAATAAGTGATGAAAGAAAAAGACAGGCTCGAGGGGTCGCTCGGGGTTGTACCAAGATCCAGAAGAAAAATGCTATCTCAAAAGCATTTTGGAAAAGGATGAAATGAATCATGTACAGGACTAAGCGAGGGCGGTGGAACCAAAAGTGATCATCAGATGTCCTGCATCATATTTTTTGTATTCCTAAGGTTTTGATGATAACAAACACTTAATTAATTAATCTACTTAGTGTGCAGGGAAGATCTTGACTTCAATAAGTTGCATAATGAGTCATGTATCGAGTTATTTGCTGCCATTTTTCCTGGAAAAGCTAATAAAAATTTAAAGCATTGGCTTTGATACCAATTGTTCGTTTTCTTGGCCTTGGCCTTAGCTCTGATACCAATTGTTCATAGCCTTTGCAATTTTCATTCGTTGTTCTTGTTTCTTTTCCTCCACAATAAGATTTATTTTTCTTTCCTACTCTAGTTCTTTGCGCATTCTCAATTTGACTCGTCGGAGAAGATGAAGAATGACGGGTGGCGAGATTTGATTTGATTGATGCGCTTTTAAGTACTGTGACCGAGGTACTTTTGTGTTGTCGTTGATGATTGTACTCTCTGTGAAGTCTTCCAATTTTCGGAATATTTTGCTATAGGATTTGTTATAATTCATCACATGGACTTTCTACGAATTGAGTTGGTTTGTTTAGGCCAATCTATGGCCGTTTCAATATTTTCGCCATCTATACTCGGCTAAATCGGCATCTATGGACGAAATATAGACATATCATTTTGTGAGATGAATCAGTGCGGCACAACCTTACCAAAGTTTTGCGTGCGTTCATATCTCTTCATTTGTTGTTGTTTCTTCTCCTCCAAAATCAGATTGATTCTTCTTTCTTCCTAGTTGTTTCCTCATTTGCATCTCATCGTATTCGCGTCGGTTAATGTAATTCCGAAGGAGATCAAAGACGTCTTCACCCTCGCGGATGATCTGCCTAAAAAGTCTGCGGGAAGCCATGCCGAAAAAATCTGAAGACTTGACAGAGCTCCAGGATGCTCGTCAGAGAAGATGAACAATGGCGCGCGATTTGATTTGATTGTTGTCTTTTAAATACTGTGACCGAGTTGAAGCCCAATGGGCCAGAAAGAGGTCCATTTAGAGGGATGTTAAAGCTGTGTAAGCCTAATGATGTCTTTAATTACTGATGATATGATGCAATAAAGAAGTTGTGCAGCAACTTATTATTATTATACTTTGTCCATGAAGAATTTCTTTTTATTGTATTGTATTTAACTATTTATATAGACATCCCATGTTGAAGTGAAGCTTTCAAAAGGACACCATGATCAGAAAATGTAGGTCGATTTCGTGTCTATGTGGTGCTGAGAAATTCGATTGAGCATTTTGTTCAGCGAACGTCACACAATAAAGTGATTCGCTCAATCTTACTGCAATGGAAGAAACAACAATTTGAATCATGGCACACACAAAAAACTGTGCAAGTTCTTGATACTCACATATTATTATACTCACAAAAAACTGTGCAAGTTCTTGCATCGGGAAGTGTTGAATCGACACATTCTTATTTAAGGCAAGGAGAATCACTAGTCTTCTCATCAGCCAAAACATGATCAATACAAAGTTTCTACTCCTGTGGGTCAGTCTGAAATCTACATACAGACCTGTGGAATCCATAGTTGTGAAGTTACAACTCTTCTGCAGCTGCTGTTGCCTCCTGCCAACATTTTTTTCAGAGACTTGATCAAAACTGTGTGATTCATTTTGGCGTCATTTTCGATGAACCGGGTGCGTGGAGTTCAGCCCGAGTAAAGTCACTGCGTCCTGAATTTGACATTTGTATCCGGGTATCTGTTGCAATTCCATGGCTAAAGCCACTGTTAATTTATGTTGCTGGAGCCGCGGCGGCTGCTGCTGAATTTGTGACATTTTTTCTGGCGCCCTGCGCCCATCCAACAAGTCCTGTTCGCACATGTTCAACAAATATTGACCTCTTGTAATGGGTTCTCATCTTTGCGTAGATGCAAAAAAAAAAAAAAAAAAAAAAACACGAAACCGTCAGTAAAAAAAAATCATTGGATATTTACAAAGTCAGTAACTGATTAAACCGAAAATGCTATCTCGAAAGCATTTTGGAAAAGGATGAAATGAATCATGTACATGACTAAGCGAGGGCGGTGGAACCAAAAGTGATCATCAGACCGCTGAACAACCAAATCTCCTTCCACAGCAATGTGTTTCTCACCAACCTCATGAGCCAACTGGGTAATTACATGCTCGAGTTTCGTGCCAACGCTCATTGTTTCCAAGTTTTAACCTATTCGTTTCAGCCTCGAGTCTGTCGGATCAAGCGATCAAATGGGGTTGTTGGGGGCGACTGAAAATGGCCGGAAGTTGATAAATGATCAGAGAGGCTGACGGAGCAACGAAACAGAGAAACCCAAGCGACCATTTGTAGACTTCTGCGCCAACTAAATGTACACGACATAAAGACCAGGGACTGTTTTGTAAAATTATTCAAAATAGGTCCCTGAAGTTTTGATTGTTTCTTTTGATCGTCCACATTTTATTTAATAGGACATTGGTAGATTCTATTTCCTTATTCCATTTTTAGTGTTGAAAACGAGTAGCTTTTTTTTCTATTGTTTTATTACATTCCAAATAATATCATCGCACTAAGAATGGATTTGGGAATTCTAAACAAAGAATTTGAGAAATTAAAATAAATTCATAACACAGAATTCACATTTCCCATCACTCTCTGGACATGACCAGTAATGATCTCCAAGTCAAGACTGCGACTCGAGTAGCCATTCCCCGGGTTTTGAGGCTCGAAAACCTCCTGTATTCAGCATTCAACTTGTTATTAGAAACCATATTACGTTGATGCTCGCAAATTTAAACAAATGTAAAAAGAATCATATGACGGTCAATAGGATTGAGGTTGACAGTGAGTTTAAGAATCATATGTTCCACAGCAGCAGCATCTTCGGAAACTTTATATGTTGCTTCAAGGGTGCGTATCGCTACAGCCGTGTCCATATTCACAGTTGAAAGATCCCCATGCGCCTCCTACAAATTGTCTCTCAAATATAAGTAAACTACATATTGAAGGAACATGCTCGTATGAACAAACTTTCAGAAGTCAGCTTGAGAACATTCTATAAGCTTCTTGGCCTTGCTCATCAATTGGTGGTACCAACTACATGACGTGGATCTTCCTTCTTCTGAGTACTTTTTTGACAGGTTTGTTCCCTGTTTATTTTGTTCTGTATGAGCAGAAGAACAAGTTAGTAGTGTATGAGCAGATAATGATGCGGCTAGATTTTGGTGCACAGATTTGACCTGAAACTCCACACGGCGGGAACAATCGCAGCGTGTTTCGGGATGGCGAACTTACTGGCCAGGCCATTCGGAGGATGGGCGTCGGACAAGGCAGGATTACACTTCGGAATGCGAGGAAGGCTTTGGATCCTCCAAACGCTCGGAGGAGGTTTCTGCATCTGGCTCGCCCGCGCCAACTCTCTCCCCATCGCCGTCCTCGCCATGATCCTCTTATCCGTCGGCGCACAGGCAGCCTGTGGCGCCACATTCGGAATCATTCCCTTCATTTCCCGTCGCTCGCTCGGAATCATCTCGGGGATGACCGGCGCAGGAGGCAACTTTGGGTCAGGCCTGACTCAGCTCATCTTCTTCTCCACCACCAAATACTCAACCTCCACCGGGTCATGATCTGCGCTTGCACGCTTCCGGTGACGCCGGTCTATGGGGCGGCATGTTCTGCCCACGTTCCAAGGACGTCGTGAAGAGTACAGAAGTCCATTACTACACCACCGAGGAGTGGACCAAGGAGGAGCAAAGCCAGGGTCTCCATCCAAAGTTTACAAAATGCGAATTTTATTACTGTATCATGAATTTACTAGCAGTACAAAACCATACTTCAGGCTTCATCTCCCAAAACCTGATCTGACTTTCTTAGTTTTATGGTTTATGCACCAGCTTGCAATTGAGACATTTATGAGAAGAAGATTCGTCTTGATCCAGCGGATGGATTTGAATCTCCGGAACACGAGGGGAAATATCTCAGACAATTATTGCAAATTCTTAACTATAAAATCTTATTCCAACAACCTCTGAAATGCTTATAAAGTTTTTCATAAGTCACCTTCAGCAAAGATGCCTGAATCTTATGCCACTTGTCATTCCCATCACATTCTCCACAAAGGTTTATGTGTCGCGATGACCTGCAGGGCTCAGAACTCGACCAAAGACTGTAGGGACTCTGGACCTTAAAATCGAGATACTACAGTAACCACTCTTCATTTCAGACCGGCTGTTGGGTGCGTTGAATTTGGTAAATGGGATTTGTTGTATCCCGTGTCTTAGGCTCATAGTTTTTGCTAGGATTAGAATTTTATGTTCACTACATAAACTCTTGTGGCCCTGCTATAATTTGTGCACCCTCCCATTTGAATAGAATTCATCTCTTTCTGTATGAGGACATGATAGAAGTGTGAAGTTCACTGTTGTGCAGGACAACGGTAGTGTTGAAAAATAGGTAGAGCTGCAAATTACTTTAGGTGAGAGTGAATCACAACACCAAGGTGGAGAAAATCAATAAGCTACTACAGAAGTTGATATGCCAGAATCAGATGGGCATCATCCTGAATCGTCAGATTGTTACTTCTAAGTAGATTTTGAAGAAGAATGATGGAATTGTGTCTGGAGAGAGTATTAAGCATAAAGCTCGAGATGTTGTAAGAGGGTTCACATAAAGAGAATATGTCGACTATAACGAGATTATTTCGCAAGTGATCGGACACACTTTCATCAGAGTATTACTTGCCATACTAGCACATTAGGATTTGTCGAATTCAATGTTTGATCATGTCGAATAAATGACTTCATATCAAATAATGAAGGAGATGTCACAAGAGTTATCAAAATATTTAGTTTTAATATAGTTTAACTATATAACAAGTCATTCATTCAAATCGTTTCAGTTCAGACAATTCGAATTCAATTGAAGAATTCCAAACATAGACATTAGTACGGAAAAGTACAACATTACAAGTTATGCAGACCAAGATCAACTGAACAAGGCTTTTTGCTTTTACCAAGCTTGAATTTTTATTATTGTCTCAGTAATAAATTTAATCACCACTTTTACAATTTAATCAAAGACCAAGCACCAATATGTAAATACACAAAAGTCCACCGACAGCTCCAGTTGTACAGACAAACCAGAGAGCGACAGCAACCGGTGGCTTACCGGTAAGCTCCACACTACACAGCCTGTAAACAGCTTTGAAAAGCCAGAAACATACATCGCAACTAAACCCAGATAATCAAATACTTGTGACAATTATTATCCAACAGCTGCCAACGTGGCCCGATGCGATTGGCTGGCATCAAGTCAAAGTCAAGACTTTATATAAAAAGGAAGCTGTTAAACGAAACAGTGATTTCTGAACTACTTAACATGTTGATTTTAACTCGATTGCCAGTCGGGTCGAGCCCGAGCCGCGGGTTGCTATAAAGTTCGGATCTTTATGGTTTCTGGGTGTGTTGTAAATAAGGTTTTAGGATTGATGTTTGCTGGTTTTACTAGGTTATGAAATTTGAAGAGGAGTAGATTAAGTGAAATTTTGAGATCCAGCTGAGCCAGCCGAGCCGAGGTGTGTCGAGGATTCTTCTGTCGGTAGCTGAGCTGGATCTGCGCTACCGGTTTGTCCGGTGAAAGAGGAGAGAGTCGGATTATTTAACTACGAAATGAGTCCAAAATCGATAAAAGGAGGAGAGAGGGTCGAGGAGGAGGAGAAGAAGAAGAACTCCATCGATTCTTAGAGTGTGGATTGATGCTGTCTAGCTCATGAACTGAGCAAGAACCTGTGCGTCTGATTCAGTCGTCAGATCTTGTGTGGAGCTGAGGAGCGAGCTGCAATGGAGGCTAGTTCTGGGTTGGTTGCTGGATCTCATAAGAAGAATCAGCTTGTCCGGATTCGTCAGGAATCTGATACTGGGGTTTGTTTCTGATGACACCCATTTCCCAGATTGACCTGTTGACAATGATTGTGTGTTTCAGTTTTGTGTTCTGATGTTTGGATCTTAGATTTTGTTTTTGGGTGTTTTAGTTTATGATTAGGGTTTTTTGGAACTTTGATGTTGGGTTCAGATTGTTTGTCTTGTGGACTTGGATTATATGATTTGCCATGAATGTGAATTTGAAGGTCTGATCTCGATTCCATGGCTGAGATCTGATGATGTGAATTTGAAGGTCTGATTGTGTGATTTGCCAAGAATGTGAATTTGAGGGTCTGATCTGAATTCCATGGCTGAGATTTGTGCTGAAAATAGTACCTGGAATTGTCGGCAAATGGTCTAATGAACTTTGATTGGATCTGATGAGTTTCGACATTGTTATAACTCTCAGTCACTTACCTAGGAATCGCTTATGATGAACTCTTGGTTAAGATGTCGACCATGTTCATCAATGGATGTGATCTTAATACATTTGTTGTTTCTGAAAATGTAGCCGAAGCCTCTGAAGCATTTGAATGGACAGACTTGTCAGATTTGTGGCGACACTGTTGGCGTCACGGAAGCAGGCGATGTTTTCGTTGCGTGCAACGAATGCGCCTTCCCTGTCTGTCGGCCTTGTTACGAGTATGAGAGGAAGGATGGGAATCAAGCCTGTCCTCAATGTAAAACTAGGTACAAGAGACACATAGGTATGCGTCGCGCTGACTAGCTTTTCTAGTTCTAGATGCTTTCCTGAGCCGCTTGAATAAGATGTTCATGTTTCAGGCAGTGCGAGAGTTGACGGGGATGATGATGAGGACGATGTGGATGATATAGAAAATGAGTTCAGATACGCCCAAGGATACGGCAAGGCCAGGCGACAATGGCAGGGAGATGATGTTGATCTCTCCTCATCCTCAAGATACGAGTCTCAACAGCCGATCCCTCTCCTCACACACGGGCATTCGGTATAATTATATTTTCTCTCTTCTTCTCGTTTCTTCCGCTTTTAGGACTTTACTTATCATCTGCGTGCAATTTTTGTTTCAGGTATCTAGCGAGATTCCCAGCCTGGCAGACAATCAATCTGTGAGAACTACATCAGGTCCTCTTGGTCCAGGCGATAAGCATGTTCAAAATTACATCGACCCAAGGCAGCCTGGTAAGCTCTAAAAACTCTACTACGCAGGTTTTGTGTCATTCTTAACGCGTCGGGTCTGTTCAAATATTTTTCTAACTTGAGATTTTGGCGACAGTTCCTGTAAGAATTGTGGACCCGTCGAAGGACTTGAACTCGTATGGACTGGGAAATGTCGACTGGAAGGAGAGGATCGAAGGATGGAAACTGAAGCAGGAGAAGAGTGTTATTCACATGTCTGGGAAGTTTCCGGAAGGGAAGACAGATATAGAAGGCACCGGATCGAATGGAGAAGAACTTCAAATGTGAGCGGCTAACTCTCTACATATCATTTTATGTGCATTCCTATAAAAACCGTCACTTTACAGATTGGCTAAATTGCAAATGCAGGGCTGATGATGCTCGCCAACCAATGAGTCGCATTGTGCCTATTCCCTCTTCTCATCTCACCCCTTACCGAATCGTCATTGTTCTTCGTCTCATCATTCTGGCGTTCTTTCTGCAATACCGAACAACTCACCCGGTGAAGGATGCCTACGCCTTATGGCTCACATCTGTTATTTGCGAGATTTGGTTCGCATTGTCATGGGTTCTGGATCAGTTTCCAAAATGGTATCCTATAAATCGCGAGACATACCTGGATAGACTCGCTCTAAGGTTTGCCAACCTCCTTGAAAAATATTTGTCTTTTTTTTTTGTCTAACGACTCCCGAGTGCTGAGATTTTTTTTTTTTTTTTACGTTGCAGATACGATAGGGAGGGGGAGCCATCGCAGCTAGCTCCAGTGGACGTCTTTGTCAGCACGGTGGATCCTCTAAAGGAGCCTCCCATTGTCACAGCAAATACTGTACTGTCTATTCTTGCCGTGGATTACCCTGTGGACAAAGTTTCTTGCTATGTTTCGGACGATGGGTCAGCAATGCTGACTTTTGAAGGTTTGTCGGAGACGGCAGAGTTTGCAAGAAGATGGGTACCCTTCTGCAAGAAGCACAGTATCGAGCCAAGAGCGCCTGAGTTTTACTTCGCTCAAAAGATTGATTATCTGAAAGACAAGGTGCAGCCATCGTTTGTAAAAGAGCGCAGAGCCATGAAGGTCAGTCATCGCTACGTTTTCTCATTGCCCATATTTCCGTTGTTATTTGGCAAACTGAAACCTTGTTGTCTGCAGCGAGAGTACGAGGAGTTCAAGATCCGTATCAATGCTCTTGTCGCAAAAGCTCAAAAGATACCCGAAGAAGGCTGGACCATGCAGGACGGCACTCCTTGGCCTGGAAACAACCCGCGAGATCATCCGGGGATGATTCAGGTATTTTCACCTTACAGGCTCTCCGTGGCCCCGGACAGAACCAGTGTTTTTTTTTTTTTTTTTCCACCTATTATACCCCAAACTTTCATCAGGTCGTTCAAGAATCGAACCTTAATCGCTGAAATGTTTGATGTCCCTTTTTGTCACTTGATGTGCGTGACCGTACTTGTTTCTGATGTGCTTTACTGATAAACAGGTCTTTTTGGGCCACAGCGGGGGTTTGGACAGTGATGGTAATGTGCTACCCAGGCTAGTGTATGTCTCTCGTGAGAAGCGGCCGGGCTTCCAACACCACAAGAAGGCGGGAGCCATGAACGCATTGGTTAGTAAAATCCACGACGCGCCCTTGTCCATTTTTCATCGCTATAATGATCATATGTACCTGTCTGACTCGTAACCACGACGACGCCTTTCAGATTCGTGTCTCTGCCGTCCTGACAAACGGAGCATACTTATTGAACGTGGATTGTGATCACTACTTCAACAACAGCAAGGCTCTGAAAGAGGCTATGTGCTTCATGATGGATCCAGCCTACGGAAAGCGGACTTGCTACGTGCAGTTCCCGCAGAGATTCGACGGTATTGATTACCACGATCGATATGCCAATCGCAATATCGTCTTCTTTGATGTAAGTTCACTCAGCTAATGCACCTTCCTTAAACCCAAAAAAAAAACATCCTTTTTTGACCCGGGTTCTTTGCAGATTAACTTGAAAGGGCTGGATGGTATCCAAGGTCCGGTTTATGTTGGAACAGGGTGCTGTTTCAACAGACAGGCTCTTTACGGGTATGATCCGGTGTTGTCAGAAGCTGACTTGGAGCCGAATTTTATCGTGAAGAGTTGCTGCGGCGGGCGGAAGAAGAGCAAGAACGGCAATAAGAAGTATCTGGATAGTAAGAACAGGGCGCTGAAAAGGACTGAATCATCTGTTCCAATCTTCAACATGGAAGATGAAGATGGAATTGACGGTATGTTTTTTCTTTTCCATTTCGTGCGTGCCTCGTAATAATGTCGTGGGATGCATGATCCAATGTTGCGAATACGACCACTGTCATGCAGGATACGATGAGGAGAAGTCACTTCTTATGTCGCAGAAAAGCCTAGAGAAACGATTCGGCCAGTCGCCTGTTTTTGTGGCAGCCACATTCATGGAGATGGGAGGAATCCCACCAACCACCAATTCCGCAACTCTTCTCAAAGAAGCCATTCATGTCATTAGCTGCGGGTACGAGGATAAAACTGAATGGGGCAAAGAGGTCAGTAGTTTCGATCCCCGCCTGAACAAAACCATTGATGAGTTTTTGTTGATGACGTATTTCTTGCGACAGATTGGGTGGATCTACGGGTCTGTTACGGAGGATATTCTGACAGGTTTCAAGATGCACGCTCGAGGTTGGATTTCAGTCTACTGTATGCCGCCTCGGCCAGCTTTCAAAGGTTCAGCTCCTATCAATCTTTCAGATCGGTTGAACCAAGTTCTCCGGTGGGCGCTCGGGTCTATTGAGATTTTGTTGAGCAGGCATTGCCCGATTTGGTACGGATACACCGGGAGGTTGAGGCCGTTGGAACGGTTGGCTTACATCAACACCATTGTCTACCCGCTGACATCACTCCCTCTGATTGCTTATTGCACGCTCCCCGCCTTCTGCCTTTTGACCGGAAAGTTCATCATTCCCGAGGTAAGTTTGAGTTCATGTTGGCGATGATGTTTGTGAATTGTGATGATACATGGGATTTTTTCCGATGATGTTTCTTGTCCGTTTTTCAGATTAGCAATTATGCGAGTGTCTGGTTTATTCTTCTTTTCGTGTCGATTGCTGTGACGGGAATCCTGGAGCTGAGGTGGAGCGGGGTTGGGATCGAGGACTGGTGGAGGAACGAGCAGTTCTGGGTGATCGGAGGAACATCAGCTCATCTTTTCGCCGTGTTCCAAGGTTTACTCAAAGTCCTCGCCGGCATCGACACCAACTTCACTGTCACCTCCAAAGCTAATGACGAGGATGGGGACTTTGCAGAGCTCTACGTCTTTAAATGGACTGCTCTGCTCATCCCTCCGACCACCGTCCTCATCGTGAACTTAGTGGGCATCGTCGCCGGCGTCTCGTACGCCATCAACAGCGGATATCAGTCATGGGGTCCATTGTTTGGGAAGCTCTTCTTCGGCTTATGGGTCATTGCTCATCTCTACCCCTTCCTCAAGGGTTTGTTGGGTCGCCAGAATCGAACCCCCACCATCGTCATCGTCTGGTCCATTCTGCTGGCCTCCATTTTCTCCTTGCTCTGGGTCCGGATCGACCCCTTCACCTCCGACGCCACCAAAAAAGCCGCTCAGGGCCAGTGCGGCTTCAACTGCTAGTACCCCCTGCTTCTGTTGTATATAGCAAGAAGCTCGAATCGCACCCGGGGAGGCCGCCGGAGATGCCTCCGGTATTCTTCTGTTGTGAAATGTTACAACTTTCTTGTTTTTTGGAGACCCAAGTGATGTCTTACGTTGTACCTACCTGCAACTTATTTATATACATGGGAAGAGAATGTTGCGCAAAGGTCATGTTGAATTTCGCTAGCTCAACTGGAATACGAATACGGACAATGTTAGGCCAAAATCACACACCCATCTGCGAAGAATGATTTATTTCTTACCAAGAGACATTGCTAGAATCAAATTGAGCAAGACGCTAAGACCATGTCCTGGGATTTATATCAAAGCTAGCAAAACTGAAGAAACACGGGGAAAAATGACTCAAGGATTTGGCGTTGATTACCTCATTCTCAAGCATCATCCTCGTTCTCGACTAATATTCGCTTGCAAGCTTCGTAGCACATGAAGGAGATTCCGGCAGCAGGAACCAGTTTTATGCAGCTGGGGCCTAATCCGCGGTACAGGCCTTGAACGCCTTCCTGCTCGAGTATGCTTACGAGGGCATGCCACACGTTCTTGTACACTTGTCTTCCGCTAAGGGTTCCTACTTGCATATGCTTGCGAGCCACCTCGAGGGGGAATGTGGCAGTGCTCGAGATAGCTCCGGCTGCAGATCCGATTAAAAGGGTTTCTATGTTGCCGATTCTCTCTTGCTTGAAAATCTTGCGGTAGGCTTTGCGTAGCGTGTCGTAGGCGTAGTAGTTGGTGGCAGAATAAGGGATTATTCCGATAACACTTGGGATGAAACCTCTGTAGAGTTCTGCTGCTCCTCCTTCTCGAAGAATTTTAACGAATGCATCTGTCATACCGCTGTACACACCTCTCTGCAACGAGTATTCCTACCGTTTAGCATTATGATTCGTTAAAATAAAATCAAAGTGAGCGACATAAAAAATTTACCTGGATGGTCAGTCTGGTCTTCACTAACTCGAGAGGATACATGCATAAAGTCGAGCTAACGCCAGCACAAGCCCCTGCGATAAGTGAAGGCGGGATGCGGGTTTTCTGCTGTTCCTCAGGCTTGGACGACAAGTGCTTGTTGACTGCTTCGTACACAAATAGCTACATACACAATTCAGATAAATGATCACTGCAACTTCCGGTTCTCTTGATTTGATAATGAATTCATGCAAAACTACTTCGCAAACATCAAACAACTTTTCAAGAACCAACACACGCGCAAGTGTAAAAACAATAAGAAAACTAGCATGAGCGCTAACAGAAACGCTAAAAAACAAACGACGCCATTTAAAATAAAGGATGAAACCAACAAGCAGCTGCAGTGAGACCACTCTAACAGATGCATACGCTACAAAATCTATGAACATCGGGATAAACTACTAGTTGCCTTTTATTTACCAACATGAACATTTTCAAAAACTTAGACATCTTAATCGATAACGTCAAGTTAGCCAACTCAAACTTGTCGGGATAACTTTGATAAGACTAGCGCCAAATGCTTCAATCATAAGTACACAACATACCAATATGAGCAAAAACTTGAACCAAAACTATCACGCCAAATTTGCTGAATTTGAAACAAACCTCAATGGCCTTGCTGGGCGCAACTCGAATAACATTAATCAAATTCCCACTAAACAATCCTTTCCACCCATCAGTCCTCATGATCTCATTAAACACCTCAGTTGCGCTATGCCCGCTCGTTCCAACCATCAAATGCGTCCTTATGGTCTCCAAGGGAGCCACCGCGGTTCTCGAAACAGCGCCCGCAATAGCCCCACTTATAAGCCTCCTCACAGAATGATTAGCAATCTTCAATTTGAGCTTAAAACTCCCACCTTTCTTCTTCGCCCTCTTCACCGCATCATCCCCAATTCTCAATCCCTCCGCTGACGTCACGTACTTTTCATACAAATCCATATAGGGAAGCTTCAGCTTGCCATTCTCAGAATCCCTAGGGTTCGGAGAAACCCCAAATCCGACCCCAACCTGTCCCACGCTGGCGAACAGCCCACCTGGGTACACCGGGGCGTCCCATTGGTTAGCAGAATCGAAAGAGTTGTTGTTGCTTGACGGAAGAAGCTGGAGAAACCCTTTACCCATTTGGAAAGATTGGATTTTGAAGATAAAAATGTGAAGTATGGTTTGGGGATTGGAGTTAGGGTTCCCGGAGGATGTGAAATTGGGGGTTTTGAAAATGGCGAATTGGGGATTGAGAAAGATCCATTTGTTAGGTTTTGGGGTTTGTGGAGAAGGAATGGATGATTAGGGTTTGAGGATTTGAGAAACAGATCTGCAGCATCTATCTGTTCCTCACAATGGTAGCGCTTTCTGCTGGAGCTATGGTAGTTAATGTTTGGTAATACGGTGTCGTTTTCTACGGTTAGAATATGGATGACCAATTTTCGATCCTACGCACACAAAAAACTTGTCATTTCCTTGACGAGTTGGGCTTGGGAAGTTGGGCCTACAATAAAGCCCATTTAGTAGAGATTGGGCTCTGAGGCTGCCCGTGGACAAAACAGTTGGTAGTTAGTTTCCAGGTCAACGCGGTCAATATGAGATACATTGCTTGAAAGGAATTGATCTGAGCATCAATGGTGAAAGTAGATCAAAACTGATCCAATAAAAAATTACAGAATTGAAGCAAGAAGATGAGATTTATCCTCAGCATGATGACAGCACCAAGACAGGTTTTGTGGGGAGCAGCAGGGCTCTTATGGCATCAAATCAACCACTACAGCATTGGTGGACTATGATGATTGCATCATGTTTTAATAAGGTTGATGTTGTCAGAGAGAGCTTCTTCAATGTATTTAATGTAACACCTCTGTCTGGCATGGCCTCCTCATAAACAGCCCCCTGACTTAGAAGATGCAGCTATAGATCAATCTTCAAATCTATCAAAACTCCGGTGATGGGTTTTCTAGTTTTTCTTGGTGGAGAGTGTGTGACATGTTTTCATAGGGTGATCTGCAGAGAATATAAACATAGTATATGTGACAGAGTGGTTGTGTTTTGCACCATACCTCAACTTTTCATAGCTATTTCTAAGTACTATGAAGGTCTTCCTGTCCCGTATATTGTAGACAGTTTCCGTAGAAACTAGAATACAAAAACCAAAATATGAAGCTGTAGGTAACATAAAGAGTTGAAGAGAACTTGAAACAAAAACCAAACATCCAACCAATACATAAGGTTCGCGGATAAGTTTGAAAATGGCAGGAAAAACTAAATAGAAATGCAAAGGAACCCCTGTAAACATGAAGACATTACTTTCTTCAAGGCTGGAAAAGGGCTTCTCACTTCTTCTTGGCAGCGGCCTTGGTGATCTTGGCACCTGTTGGGTCCTTCTTCTCGACGCTCTTGATGACCCCAACAGCAACAGTCTGTCTCATGTCTCTCACAGCGAAACGACCAAGGGGCGGGTATTCAGCGAAAGTCTCCACAACCATGGGCTTGGTTGGCGCCATCTTTATCATACCAGCATCTCCATTCTTCAGGAATTTGGGCTCCTTCTCGAGTTCTTTACCGGATCGTCTGTCAATCTTGGTCAGGATCTCAGCAAACTTCACAGCAATGTGAGAGGTGTGGCAATCGAGCACTGGGGCATAACCATTACCGATCTGGCCAGGGTGGTTCATGATGATGACCTGGGCAGTAAAGTTGGCTGCTTCCTTCGCAGGGTCATCCTTCGAGTTAGATGCAACAAATCCACGCTTCAGATCCTTCACTGCCACATTCTTCACATTGAACCCCACATTGTCACCGGGGAGAGCCTCCAGGAGAGCTTCATGATGCATCTCCACAGACTTCACTTCAGTGGTCAGACCAGTTGGGCCGAAGGTCACAAGCATACCAGGCTTGATTATACCGGTCTCAACACGTCCCACAGGCACAGTTCCAATACCACCAATCTTGTAAACATCCTGAAGTGGCAAACGGAGAGGCTTGTCTGTTGGCCTCTTGGGCTCGCTGATCATGTCCAGAGCATCCAACAAAGTAGGTCCCTTGTACCAGTCAAGGTTTGTGGACCTCTCAATCATGTTGTCACCCTCGAACCCAGAGATTGGCACAAATGGGATTTTGTCTGGGTTGTATCCAACCTTCTTCAAATATGAAGAAACCTCCTTCACAATTTCTTCGTACCTAGCCTTCGAGTATTTGGGGGTAGTTGCATCCATCTGTTAAAATGAACAAAAAATGGCCATCACACGTCTAGATATCAGTCATAATTGAAGACCACATGACACCTGCAGAATCTTATAATTGAATACCTTGTTACAGCAGCAAATCATCTGTTTCACACCGAGAGTGAAAGCAAGAAGTGCATGCTCACGGGTCTGACCATCCTTGGAAATACCAGCCTCAAAACCACCAGTGGTAGAGTCGATGATAAGCACAGCACAGTCAGCCTGTGATGTTCCAGTAATCATGTTCTTAATGAAATCACGATGTCCTGGTGCATCAATGACCGTGCAGTAGTACTTGGTGGTCTCAAACTTCCACAAGGCAATGTCAATTGTGATACCACGTTCACGTTCAGCCTTCAACTTGTCAAGAACCCACGCATACTTGAAGGACCTCTTGTTCATCTCAGCAGCTTCCTTCTCGAATCTCTCAATCACACGCTTGTCAATACCACCCAACTTGTAGATGAGATGACCAGTGGTGGTCGACTTTCCAGAGTCGACATGTCCAATAACCACAATGCTGATATGAATCTTTTCCTTACCCATAGCGAATAGATATAACTGCCAGCCAAAAATTATTAGTACCAGAATTCTTCCAGACTTGATCTTACAGGTATAATATTTGAGCCTCTGAGCCAACGGCTTGATTCAACATACTCAATCATACATCAGCAGCATCAACAATCAAACATGTGAGGTGAATGATTCTACCAAATTTCAAAATCATTAACCCAAAAAGTAGAGACTGGTTCAAAGGAGCTAACACTCAGATCTGACAAGATACAACAAATATCTTGACCAATTCAATCTCAATCTTATAGAGCAAGTTGTATTCATTAAACAACATAGCTTAGAGCACAACAATCTCACACTTAGTAAACAAACCAGGATTGATCAATCATGTATACTCCGAAGAATCTAAACTCCAAGAACCACAAAAATACAATCAGATCAGCACATCAAGTACAAATTTTTAGATCAAACGAATGGACAAAAACCATGCCGTCAACAACATCATATAAATAGTAACGAAAGCCAGCTCGATTCGACAGCACCAACCACAGCATATACTACAGAAGCTGGAACATCACGAAAACAAGTACCAAAACCAACACGATTCCACACAGTAAGAACACAGAAGCAGCAACATCATCTAATCAAGTACCAAAACCAACACGATATAAAACACAGAAGCATGAATTGGTACCTAAAACAACCAGATCTGGAGAAGAGAGCTCTCAGTCGTCGAATCGAGCGATCAAGAGGCAGTAGAAAGAGAAGTGGAATAGGCTGAAAGCTAGCAATTTATAGCCAAAGGAAATAAATGAAGAGCTAGGTTATCTTCATCAGCTGTTGGATCAAATATCATCCGACGGCCAGTAATAGTCAACCATTAGACGTTGACCAGTACTCTTATTCCCTGTTTGGTTCATTGAAATTGAAAAAAGAGGGAAAAACCCTCAACTCCGTCATCTCCGTCGGATCCTGGTCGGCTTCTGAATTTGTACGGACCCCGACCAGGTCTCGAGTTGGGGTCGGAGGCTGATGAGTTGCAGCGGCGCCGGCGTTGGTTGAGTGTAAGTGGGTGTTGGGAGAGGAGGAGGAGGGTTAGGGTTTTGAGGTACGAGGAACACAAAGGTGTTGTTCTTGTTTAGGGTTTGATGATGTATGTTTCATTCAGATGTTGGGGAGACGCGCAGAGACCAATGGAGATAGGGGTTGTGGAAAGTGCCCGAAATGGATTTTGAACTGGAGAGAAAAAGTGCCGATTAGGGAAGAAATCAAAGAGTAGAAGGGCGTGTAGGTATAGTGAGCTGAGAAATGTAGGGTTGAATGAGGAAGGATATTGGGAGCGGGTTGCCGAGGGGAGTCTAGTGGCGAACATATTAGTCGAATTCTTGCTATGGATCACGTGAGATCAAAGAGCTGAAAATTTAGTAGGAATTGATGCATTTTGCGGTAAGCTCGTAAAGAACTTTGTGCAGTTCTTATTAAACAAGTACCTCGGCGATGAAAAGTGCATTGCGATGAAGAACAGATTGAGGAGGTGAAGACAAAGGCAATGGAGTTTGCGGACAGCCATCCTAGTTTGAATTCAGTGCTGAAACTACTTGCTTCAGGTTTTGACTTCGGTAACTGGAAGATGGGAAAGTTATATGCTATTTGAAATGTGCCAAATTGTACACTTAGTAGTCAAGTCCCTCGGACAGTTCATGAGTGGTTTTATTTGTTGCCTTCATTTTTAGTCGAGTCGCAGGGATGTGCTGTGTATAACGACACTAAAGGTTTCAATTGGGTATGGTTTCCTGAGAATAGTTGCTGGTGTTAGTTCAGGCGGGTAATGCAATGATATTTTTTCGGTAGCTCATAATGAACTTTGCGCAGTTCTTATCTAAGAAGTACCTTGGCTATTAAATGTCGGTTGGGGATGAAAAACTAATTCTTAGGGATGTTCTTTATCATCACAGCAATGAAGGAAATGGAGTCTGTGGAAACTCATCCTCAATGGTAAGGAAGTACAATTTGACCTGCGCAAAGAGTACACTTTATAACCAAGTCCCTCGACAATTTATGATTAGTTTTCTCAAGTAACTGGGCAATTTTGTTTCGGTGCCCTTCATTTTTAATTAAGAGTTGCAGCGAGGGGAGTGTTGTATCTGTTTCATCCTTCCTGAAAATTTGTAACTATAAAATGTATGAAGTTTTACAGGAATGTCAGGCCTGGGGATGTTAGTATGTTTTATGAGAATATAGTCTTAGTTTGATGTCCATTGTTCCGAAAATTTGAGGTCATAAATTATTAAGCTGAGTGGGTGTTGGAGCTGACGAAAACAGTTTAGAACACCATTGAAGTAGGAGAAGTTGATGAATACGTAGCCGGAGCTATTATTACCTAATTCCCCGATTCTGCATTTACTAATCATTAACAAAAAACAGTTCAGTTTGGCAGCAAAGGTACATTCCCTTGGAAATCTCTTCTTGTTCAGATGCAAAGGATGCCGTGGAGCCAATCTCTAGATAAGAGATGCTTCCATAAGCGGGGAAGTTTCTGCTGCAGAGTCTTTCCTAGGTCTGAATAGGCCAAGAAAAAAAGACCATGCCGATATAATGAAAGGATGTTTTAAAGAAAGAACCGAAACAAAAACAAACATCCATCACAAAATATCTCAAAATGGTTTGCAAATGACAAGGAAACTAAATAAAGTTCTTCAAATGACAACGATAACTAAATGGAAACATAAGGAAAATCCTGTTGCCGGGAAGACAGTACTTTCTTCACGACTGGAAGACGCAATAAGCAGTGCTTATTTCTTCTTGGCCGCGGCCTTGGTGATCTTGGCACCTGTTGGGTCCTTCTTCTCGACGCTCTTGATGACCCCAACAGCAACAGTCTGTCTCATGTCTCTCACAGCGAAACGACCAAGGGGCGGGTATTCGGCGAAAGTCTCCACAACCATGGGCTTGGTTGGCGCCATCTTAATCATACCAGCATCTCCATTCTTCAGGAATTTGGGCTCCTTCTCGAGTTCTTTACCGGATCGTCTGTCAATCTTGGTCAGGATCTCAGCAAACTTCACAGCAATGTGAGAGGTGTGGCAATCGAGCACTGGGGCATAACCATTACCGATCTGGCCAGGGTGGTTCATGATGATGACCTGGGCAGTAAAGTTGGCTGCTTCCTTCGCAGGGTCATCCTTCGAGTTAGATGCAACAAATCCACGCTTCAGATCCTTCACTGCCACATTCTTCACATTGAACCCCACATTGTCACCGGGGAGAGCCTCCAGGAGAGCTTCATGATGCATCTCCACAGACTTCACTTCAGTGGTCAGACCAGTTGGGCCGAAGGTCACAAGCATACCAGGCTTGATTATACCGGTCTCAACACGTCCCACAGGCACAGTTCCAATACCACCAATCTTGTAAACATCCTGAAGTGGCAGACGGAGAGGCTTGTCTGTTGGCCTCTTGGGCTCGCTGATCATGTCCAGAGCGTCCAACAAAGTAGGTCCCTTGTACCAGTCAAGGTTTGTGGACCTCTCAATCATGTTGTCACCCTCGAACCCAGAGATTGGCACAAATGGGATTTTGTCTGGGTTGTATCCAACCTTCTTCAAATATGAAGAAACCTCCTTCACAATTTCTTCATACCTAGCCTTCGAGTATTTGGGAGTAGTTGCATCCATCTGAGAAAAAGAACAAAAGTTAACCATCACAAGTCTAGATATCAGCCACAATTGATGACCACAGGAAACATGCAGAATCTTATAACCAGTACCTTGTTACAGCAGCAAATCATCTGTTTCACACCGAGAGTGAAAGCAAGAAGTGCGTGCTCACGGGTCTGACCATCCTTGGAAATACCAGCCTCAAAACCACCAGTGGTCGAGTCAATGATAAGCACAGCGCAGTCAGCCTGTGATGTTCCAGTAATCATGTTCTTAATGAAATCACGATGTCCTGGTGCATCAATGACTGTGCAGTAATACTTGGTGGTCTCAAACTTCCACAAGGCAATGTCAATTGTGATACCACGTTCGCGCTCAGCCTTCAACTTGTCAAGAACCCACGCATACTTGAAGGACCTCTTGTTCATCTCAGCAGCTTCCTTCTCAAATCTCTCAATCACACGCTTATCAATACCACCCAACTTGTAGATGAGATGACCAGTGGTGGTTGACTTTCCTGAGTCGACATGTCCAATAACCACAATGCTGATATGAATCTTTTCCTTACCCATGGTGAAATGCTAAGGATCTGCAATGAAATCATACAAATTAGATAAGAACACCTTCAAAATTCATTATCAGCTGACATGTAATACAATAAACAACAACGATACAAGTCTAAGAACATTTAAGGTCTTCTCAGGTCAACTCTACAACACCAACAATCTGCTAATCAAATCCACAAAAAAGTCAATTGTTATTCACGTAATACTAGCATGTCTTCGATTATCGTATTGAAAAACACCTAAAGACTGCATCGCAGATTAACAAGGCTACCAAATAAGATGACTTGACACAAATTTATATAGATTCACATGATTAGATCTGACATGATTATAGCTTTCTCAAGTTAAATCATATGCTAGTCGAGCCTGCTTCATCCAGCACAACAACCTCTATATGCATAAATCTGAATTCATCAAAACTATTATACTCAGCTGCATCGGACCATCATACCAAACATCTACTCTACGTACCAATCCGATGAAAACTATCAACCACATCATCAGCGATCGTGTCATCAAATACGAAATCCAACATACATCTACAACATAAACCACAATTTATCTACAAAAGCAGCAAATCTACCTCAGAAAACAAGATTCGGACGACAATCGTAGAAAGCTCTCACTCGCAGAATCGAGTGATGCAGAGGCAGCGGTGAGGAGAGCCAATTCAGAAACTATCTACTAATTTATAGCCAAATGAAGATTGGGCTGAGCTAGGGTTTCTTTATCATCCGTTGGATCAAATCCCATCCAACGGCCAGAAAGTGACAAAGTCGGGGGAGACGGTACCTTTAATTATTTTGCCGAACGAAAGTTAGGGTTTGCTAGGGTTTCTTCTTCAGCCGTTGGGATCAATTCCATCCGACGGCCAGAAAACGTTGACCTGTTGACTTTGTTTATAACTTTTAATGACAGTTTAGACTTGGTAAGTTAATTGTAGTTCGCAAAACCCTACTGATTAAATTAAGCTTGGATTTTTCATTTACTATAAATCGAGCAGGTTTCAGTAATTTTGGAAGTTGTTTTTAATTTAAATATTTTATTTAAAAAACTGAAATTAGACATTAATTATTACACGAATTGTCTTCAAATTATGAATAATTATTATCAAAACGATAAGCCTCCATTAAAGTGCAATACAAGTATCACGAACGCTAATGGAGTCTCTCGTGAAATGCACCACCGATATCCGGCACTAAAGTCAGGCCAAGTGTATACAACTTTCACGTTTCGAATTCGCTACACTTTATTTTGATTCACTCACATACGAAACATCATATTTTAATGGTAAACTTTATTTCAATACTTTTTCTTTATTTCTGTCGCTCTTCTTCTGATGCATATTGGGAAAATTTTATGATTGGGCGCAATAAACTGTACGGTGTGACAAACTCAACCTAATCAAAATATTATAGCTTTGAAAATATTTAATTGTGAATTCAAACATGTGACGTTACAATGCCATGCCATTGTAACAAAAAAATATATAAAAATTCTAAAATTGCTTGCCATTATGAGGTTGTTGTTGTTGTACGGTTGTAGTCCACTAATCAAGCAAGTAGTTGAAATCGGATTAAGAGTCTGCTAAAACCGGGTTAAATGTTTACGTTCGGTTCGAAGGAGTATTACCTCTTTACTTAAGAGTTTTATTTTATGAAATATTTTCTTGTATCCCGATCAGCGTTTGCCGAATATTTCTTAAATAAAGTGACAAAATAATAAAACTTTAATTCGGGTTGCTTGTTTAAGTTAATTGTTGTATGGTGAGCGGTTATGCAGTTTTACTTATTTATATGTTTAATTTTAATTAATAATATTATTAGGAATTGTTAAAGTAGAGAATAATGAAACTACAAAAATAGATGATGTCGTAATTATAATTAAATAAAAAAGAAAAATAATACCGTCAAATTTGACAAAGATGAAGAAGCAGTCCGGACGTGTTCCGACGGCTAAACCGGATTGGATAATCCGAATGACGTCCGTCCAACAAAGTTCGATAATCGCAGGCAAGCAGTTCTGACCGAATTCCTGAATCAATGTTTCATTTCATGGTTGTTGCCTTGCCTCTTCTCAGACCTTGTTCAATTTTCTCATGATGATTTTGCCCTAAATCGCCGCATCGTCATCCTCCAATCCCTAATCGAAGACGCGCATCGTACCGTACCCAATCTGTAAGTAGATAGGCTCAATTTCACCAATTGCTGAATGGAATAGTTGAATCTGGATGTTTATGTTTATGGGTTTTGTCCAATTTTTGATTATTTGTTTTTTGAGTGTTGCAGATTGATTCGTGTGTGGTGGTTGGTGAAGTTGGATCGGATCGGTTAGGGAGGTGCTAGAGGAAGAGGAGCTGATTCTGCCTTCAGCAGTTGTCAATTTACCTTTTGCCACTGGAGAAGTAGTTAGTTAAATTTCGGGTTTTCCAATTATTCTGGAGTATCAACCATGGATTTGGTGGCTAGTTGCAAGGTACTTTGCTATAATGTTTTAAACTAACATTAGTACTTTCTGAATCCTGGTGATATTATTTTGCGATCTGTTTATCTGGGTTGCCACTGGGAATGTTATGGTTGGCGTCAGCAACGTCACAAGAATTGCATTGTGTACCTGTAGGACAAATTGGGCTATTTTAGAGTGAAGGAGCTCAAGGACATTCTTACTCAATTAGGGCTGTCAAAACAAGGAAAGAAACAGGTATCGTCCCTTTGACACTGCATGGTAGACCTGGGGCATTGTGTGTTAGGTTTATCTTGTTGGCCTACGCTAATATAACTTCATTTTAGGATATGTGCCTATATTTCAAGCTTCTTCAGTTTACTGGATTTTCATTGCAGTTATCTGTATATTTGTTCTGGTAGGAATGATGAGTCCCTCGTAATTTCACATTCTCAATATACGATACAAACTAGCACTTCATTGTATTGTGTCCTAAAAAAATAATGCATCTTAATTTTCAGTTTCATTTGTTTCAAAGTAATGAATTTTGTTTTCTGTTGTAGGACCTTATCGATCGCATACTTGACACTCTTTCAGATGATCGAGGTACTTTTTTAGTCCTTACAAAGGATGAACATATAACTACTATGTATATATTTGTCTGTCCACTATGTGTTTTATTCTCGACAATTATTGTTCAAGATTTCTTGTAAACAGATTTAAAATCATATGTCCAAGTTAAGTTACTGTTTTGTGATCGTTTCGGTGAAAAACTTGTATATAATTTAGCATCATGAAACATTGTACTTCAATTATATGTAATCTGGTGTTACGGAGAGGTTCCATGCATGGGTATTGCTTCGTCGGAAGGGTAGTTTTATAAGTATGCATCCACTGTTGTTATGTTAATGTAAAAACAAGCACCTCAATGGAAAAGTATCGTTGTCTGTCTAAAAGATGCATGCTCTCTTTGATTTGTGCAGCCTCAAAGGTGTGGGCCAAGAAGCATACTCTTGGGAAGGAGGAACTGATAAAACTACTAGACACTACTTACAGGTCTGTGGCAAAACAGTTTTTTTTGTTTGGATTTGACTTTCAAGACGTATATAAACTTCATTGGTAATGTACTTAACTAGGGGGACAAAAGAGCTGTTTTTGGCTTGCTTCTTTCTTGTTTAAAAAATGATTAATTGATGTTTAATAGTTGGTTCCTTATTTTGTATATGTATGAAAGTTAAAGTTAGAAAATATATTATAAGGTAGTTTATAATCGGAGGCAGTGTTATATTAGAACTTTTTAAAGAATTACTGAGAAGAAGGCAATACAAGTGTCATGACTTATGAATTTCCATACCAGCTTTCTCTATTTTTTTTTAAGCATATTCTTATGTGGATTTCCCACAGTCACACAAGTTTAAGGAAAGATCCTTGAATGGACGATTATTGCTTCAACATCTTTAGGAATGTTATTTGAAGTTCGACGACCGAGTCTTTAGGGTTTATTCACTTGTTTAAGTTTCTCTCCATTTTATGAAAATAACCCGCTTCTTTGTGCGTAGAAAGATGCAGGCTACTGGGGCAACTGACTTAGCCTATAAGGATCATATCCTCTCAGAAAATAGCAGTTTGAGGGCAAAAGAGGAGATGGATGATCAGTATCAGTCCGAATCCAGGGTTCGATGTCTTTGTGGAAGCTCACTGTTAACAGGCTCAATGATTAAGGTTGTATATCGACGTTTTATTTCTTGACGTGTATGATTGTGTATCGCCTATAGTAATAGTTTAATCGTTATGTGCGATGACCTTGTATTTAACTGTCTTTATTGAACAATATATTTTAGAGATACAACTAGTACTAGCATTATGACAAAATTTAATATTCCACTTATTTGGCATACAATCATCATGGGATGTAGTGGCATGTCTATGCTAATTAGGCACATTTATGTATCTATAGACAGACTCGGGACTGAAGACATTATTTATTAATTTGGCAGTCTGATGGTAAAAGCCTTCTTATTGAGTTGGACCTTGTGCCACTAATTTCAGCTCAGATGTTAATTGGTTTACTCTCACAATTCTGAAAGGTGGAAAATTTGATGTTATCGCAATTCAGAGTGCTGAATGAGCTTGAGATGATAAAAAATGCTTTGGTTTCAGTTCTCGCCTTGATAGACAACACATGTTTAAGAAACACTTTGATATTTTGGTTGAATGGTTCATTTTGAAGCTTAGTTTGAATGGTACCCTGCTTTCCTATAAAGTCAATTCATTTATGTTATTTGCAAACACATTAATATGTTTTATGTCTGGTCTCATTAGTGCGAGGATCCAAAATGCAATGTATGGCAACATGTTGGCTGTGCAATAATACCAGACAAACCCACGGATGGAGACCCGCCATTCCCTGATCATTTCTATTGTGAATTCTGTCGACTGGCACGAGCTGACCCGTAAGTGACCCCAATTTTCCTGGTATCATTACCCCTCATTTTGCGCCGCTATCACCTGAGAGTATTTACCATTGGAATGCAAGAAAACAAATTTTTTTTGCCTCTATATCATGAATATAAGTAAATTATTGGTTTAAGTATGTAGATGATGTTCTTAAGTTCAGGTTAAGAGATTGAATTTTTTTTTTAATGTGCCAAATCTGATCTCTCATTCTTTCCTTTTACACAGTTTTTTGGTTACAGTGGCACATCCGCTGTGTCCGGTGAAACTAACTGCATCAATAATTCCTACTGATGGGTGAGTGCTTTACCATCACTTAATTGCTACTAGAAACTTCTCAATGTATTTCATTTCTGATCTACTATTATCATTATCTTCGTCCATCTAACTGTGAGTCTTGGCCTATGTTGGGTCATACAAATACAAGCTTTTTTGTATCATTTTTAATGTTGAGAGTTAAAACTTTCACAGATGCTCTTGGTGCATTCATCATATAAATATGGGGGTGTTGGTTCCATTTTGGGTTATAAAGTTATCTTTTGTAGATAGATTCACCAATTAATTTTGCACTGAGAGTTTGTTGGATCAATGGCAAGTTCCATGGCTATTAGTTTGAAGTTATTAAATTCATACTGATTTGAGTTTGTCAATCTCAGAAGTAATCCAGTTCAGAGTGCAGACAGGACATTTCAAATAACAAGGGCTGACAAGGACTTGTTATGTAAACAGGAGTATGATGTCCAGGTTAGGTGTTATCATACCAGGCATGATTTTAATTGTGGTATTGAATTCATTAGCTAACAAAGGTGTTTGGTGTGATTCATTAATCAGGCGTGGTGTATGCTGCTGAACGATAAGGTTTCATTTCGGATGCAGTGGCCTCAATATGCTGATTTACAAGTTAATGGTAAAGTTTTGACATTTTTACTTTTTGTAGTAAGTTGTTCCTACATATTTATACCAAAGTAGTTTGACCTATGTGCATTGTGCTGTTTTGTTTCAGGTGTGCCAGTTCGTGCTATTAATCGGCCTGGTTCGCAGCTGCTTGGTGCCAATGGTCGTGATGATGGTGTAATTGTGAGTTTTTCTGTTTTTGAGCATGATCTGTGCCTATTTACTGTTATTTTGTAAATATACGAGAAATATAATAATGCTAAATAGTAGTTAATGAAGCAAGTATAAATTTGTCTAAATGGGAAAGAGCTCTGCAAGTGAAAATGTTCCAACTTTATGTCAAGTCAGCTAAATGTAAAACATTCTCATCTTAATAGTTACTCCTGATAGGCCTGGCAAATGTTTGGGGAGTGGATACCTATTTCTAGTATCGTGTTTCAGTTTGCCATGACCATGAGTATCTAGCGCAAGCTTTTAATTTGTATGGATCATCTATTTTGAAGGATTGATGTACTTTGAGTACATGCCGCAGTATGCTTTGTCTTTCTAGAAAATGATATGACTGATCTCCTTATCATCCCTGTATCGTCTCGTATTGTAGATGAAAATTACTAGTGTTAGGTTATTGGGTCTGTTGTCTTAATTTCCTCCCCTCGGATATAGTTATTTCCATAATCTACCATGGTCTCTTATCTTCTGAATTTTCATATTTTTTTTTCCTTTTTTCCAAGAATTATTGGCTGCCGGAGATTTGAAAATTATTTTTTTATCGTCAGATAACAGGTTGTACCAAGGATGGGATCAATAGGATCTCATTATCCGGAACTGATTCCCGCATTTTTTGTCTGGGGGTTAGAATTGTAAAGAGGCGCAGTCTTCAACAGGTGACCTGATTAATTTTAGGAACACATACTTAAATATTTGTCTGGGTCTTTTTACGAGTAATGTTATGATTGACTAATAGCATCAAGATAATTTATCGGCACATTAATATTCTGACTTTTAATTTTACCAGTGGTTGCACTTGCACGTTAATGGTCAATTAATTCATCTTCTTTTCTTGTTAGATAGTTCATCTTGTGCAAGTTTCCCTTTGGTTATCTTCTAAGCTAGAATTGAAGTAATTGTTAAGCCATAGATTTTGATAATAATTTAAATATCGCATCCTGCTCAAAGGAGAGTTTACTATAAAATACATAGACATTAAGTTCTTATGTATACGTCACAATAATAATGTCACTGACCTATACGATGCGCAATGCCAGTGATTGATGCTCCAAGATTCGATTGCAAGCTGTATCATTCTAGCTAAGAAATACCAAATTTCAGATTTTTTGAAATTAATCATGTTACTAGATAGCTTTTAAATCCACTGGGCTTTTCTCCACGGATTTGTGGTATAAAGTGCCAATATGCTTGTAAGATGAGTTTAGAATTTCATATGTTGAAGGAAATTCTAGCTCTAACAATGACGGTCCTCTTGTCTTCCAGATTCTTCATTTGATTCCTAAAGAGACCCATGGGGAGCCTTTTGAAGATGCTCTTGCTCGTGTTCGCCGTTGTGTTGGGGGTGGAACTTCAACTGACAATGCTGATAGTGACAGTGATATTGAACTTGTTGCAGAGTCAATAGTTGTTAATCTGCGATGTCCTGTGAGTAAAACCATTTGTAGCTGTGAGGCATATGCATTTACACACATCTGTTTTCCATCCATTTGTGTAAAAGCCTTCTGTTAGGCTTCAGATTTACTCCTAGCCTTTTATTCATAGATCTTTAGTTAGTTTTTTTCTCTTTTCTTAAACAGATGAGTGGTTCAAGAATGAAGATTGCGGGAAGATTCAAACAATGTGTTCACATGGGATGTTTTGACCTTGAAATTTTTGTGGAGATGAATCAACGTTCAAAGAAGGCAAGCTCCTGATATTCCCTTTATCAGCATATTTGTTAAAAGATGTGTTGATGTCAGAATCGCACATAATCAATAATCATGGTTTTCATATGTTAAATACGTGCCATTCCAATCTGTTTATATTTAATTATGACATTTTAGTATTGTTCTTAAGCATTTATAGTGACTATTTTCTTTTTTTAGTATATGTGTTCATATTATTTTGGATAATAAATTTCTCCTGATTGCAGTGGCAGTGTCCCATTTGTCTCAAGAACTACTCGCTGGAAAATATCATCATCGACCCCTATTTCAATCGCATCACTTTCAAGGTATTGCCTCTTTTAAAAATCCTCACGATATGCCAGTTGTCACTTGTCAGATAACTACAATGAGTTTTGACTTTATCGGACAGATGATCTTTTGTGGAGAAGATGTAACTGAAATTGAAGTAAAGCCTGATGGTTCTTGGCGCGTGAAGACAAGTAGTGAAGCTGAGTCAAGGGACCTTGGTGATCTTGTATTGTGGCATTTTCCGGATGGTTCACTCTGTCCTTCTCTCGAGGACCTCAAACCTAAAATGGAACCTATGAAGCAGGTGAAACAGGAAGGTATATCAGAAAGTTCCACTAGCCTGAGACTGAAGAAGAATAGAAATGGAATTTGGGAAGTCAAAAAACCAGATGTTATTAACAACCTTTCGTCTAGATATAGATTGCCACAGAATGGTGAACCCAGGGGCATTCCCATGAGCAGCAGTGCCACTGGAAGTGGTAGGGATATGGATGACCTTAGTGTCAACCAGGATGGTATGGGGAATTTCGACATCTCCGCCAACAACAGAGTCGATTATGATTCATCCTCAATGCGTGTGGAACCAGCACCAACAACTCAGACTAATGCAGATGTTATTGTACTCTCTGATTCAGAAGACGATGATCCAATGATTCCTTCTGGACCTGCCTTTAGAAATAGGCTAACTGATACATCCGTGGTCAACTTTTCTGGCCATCCTTCAGCAATATTAGATTCATATCCCGTTGACTCCATGATGGGTACAGACGTGAACTCTTCCATGGGCCTCTTTAGTTCCAATGCTGATGAATTTGGGATGCCTATAGGATATTTGCCTACTGACCGTGCTATTTCAGGTTACCAGCCATTTGAATTGGATGGTGCTCCAAATGAATTGCTTGATTTGCACCAGACTTCATTGAACCACACTTCCTCAGTGGACGACTACAACATGAACCCAGCAACTACCACCACCTCAGCCTTTCTACTACCGGATTCTAACGGGGTTCGCACATCTACGGAATTAAATGATGGATTTAATTCATTAGCATTTGGGAGTGACGATCCCTCGCTTCAAATATTTCTTCCTACAAGGCCTTCGGGTGCCTCCATGCATTCTGATATGAGAGACCACCAAGATTTGGTAAATGGCATCCATACTGATGATTGGATTTCTCTCAGGCTAGGTGGTGGCGCAAGTTGCAGTCAGGTGACAACTGCAGGAACTCCATTGGTTTCAAGAAATAATTTTCCATCAAGCGAAAGTGCCACCGATTATTTGCCAGATAATGGTCCGTTTCTTCCACTAACCATGCCATACATGCAAAGTTACTTTTTTTTTTCTTTCCCAAGAGCATGCGTACTTTGGTAATTCTTTTTGATTCCCCAGAAGCGTGATAGGGTGGCTGTGTTCTTATTCTCTTCTAGTAGTCCCCTTTCTCTCAAATACAATTTTATCTCCTTACAATCTCAATTTTAACTTTATATTATCTGCAGGTCCTTTGCATCTCAGTATCAATGGCGGTAGAGCCAATACAACAAGCAAGCAGGGACCTGATAGTCCTTTCTCATTTCCTCGCCAGAGACGCTCTGTTAGGCCTCGTCTTTATCTATCTATTGATTCAGACTCAGAATAGAAGGCCTGGTTATCTGCACTGGTTTTAACATGTAAATGAGACTGAAGAGAAGAACTAGTTTGTGTGCTGCGAATTTTGAAAGTTCAACCCGGGCGGTGACAATCTCTCATCCCCATCGGTCAAAACGAGGGACGCACAGTTTTACCCTGTAAATCCCCTTATTCAACAGCGAGCTGTTTGAATCCTGTTTCGCTCATATCAATTCCCTGATACTCATTGTTGCCAGAAATTTCCAAGCACATATTTCCAGATTCCCATTCCTGGTAAAATCTACATTGCTTCTGTTGCAGTAACAGTTCAATTCAGCAGCAGGAGCAGCAGCAAGCATAAACAACAAGTGAGAAGTGGTCTCTAGTGAATGTAAACCATTTTTTGCCTTGTAATGTTATCAAGCTTGCACATTCACAATTCAGGTTTTGTTTTTCAACTGCATAGAATGAGATTCGGTGCAGCGCTTTAAATTACAGTAAATTGTAATGTATTAAAATATAGTCGATTATAATGCGATGTCGCTTTGTTTTGTGCTCATGAATTTATAATAAGAAGTGGTTAATTATTTTTGAAAAAACAATTCTAAAAAATCAACAATAGAAATTATATTAGGCGAGACCAGGCCTTGTTTGGAGATGCGGTTTGATTTTCAGAACGTGGTTAAGAATGGGAGATTTGGGGATAGGGTTCGGTGTGTAACCAAACAGCCCCTTAAATCTCGGAGGATAGGTTCGACTCATCATCATTGACTCAACTACGACGCGGCGAGAGACAAATCCAAGTGCTGACTATAAAAGTACGATGAAGAATCCCGACGTTCCACGGCTCCTTAACTCTCTCCGTTTTCGCCATTTCAATCTCTGGCCAGAATACCAACCAGGGTTGTCGCGGAGTGATTTGATTGAATTCAATTGCCGAGTGAAGCTTTCATCATCGTTGGAGTGAGAATGCAGCGATTGGTTGGGTTGAGGTCGTTGTCAGCTGCGTTGTTCGGGGTGGAGAGACAGCGAGCTGCGTACTCGACAACGTCGCTGCTCTTCGATGACACTCAAGTCCAGGTATGTGAAATTAAGGTTTGAAATCCATTTAGGGATTAGGGTTTCGGATTACTGGATGGCTGCTGAGATTGGATTTCGTGGCTATAGTTTAAGGAGAGTGTTGCCCAATTCGCCAGTGAGAAAATTTCTCCGCATGCCGCTGAGATCGACCGAACCAATTACTTCCCTAAGGTAGATCACAATCTGCTGTATTCAATTCATGTGGAAAATGGTGTTGAAATTTGATGGTGTTTGCAGGAAGTTAATTTGTGGAAGTTGATGGGGGATTTCAACCTTCATGGAATTACAGCGCCTGGTAAAGTTTCGATCTTTGTTGTGTAGACTCAAATTGGTTTGGATTGGCTTGAGTTTGATAGTGTTGAGTTTCTTCGTGTAGAGGAGTATGGAGGGCTTGGTCTCGGTTATTTGTATCACTGTTTGGCAATGGAAGAAATTAGCCGGGCTTCGGGTTCCGTTGGGTTGTCCTACGGTGCACATTCTAATTTATGCATCAACCAGTTGGTAAGTTACAGTTCCGAGATTTTTGTATCAAATGATCTGTGCTTGGTTTGTTGAATGGATGTGTCGCGATCGTTTTTTGGTTGTAGGTTAGGAATGGCAGTCCAGCGCAAAAAGAGAAGTACTTGCCTAAGGTTTGTTCCTCAACAGGTTGTCTGTTATGTAATTGTTTGAGCGATAATTTGAAAATTGTAATGATGTTTTTGGCTGACGAATTTGGAAAAAACTTCTGATGAAGCTTATCAGAGGGGATCATGTTGGAGCCTTAGCAATGAGTGAACCTAATGGTAAGATACAAAGTATTGGCATTTTTTATGCGTTATTTTATCACACGCATCACTTTATTCGCAAGAATGTTTTTTGCTCAGTGTGAGTCGGTTTGCTTGTTTCTGGTTTAGCTGGTTCTGATGTAGTTAGCATGAAGTGCAAAGCTGATCGCGTTGAAGGGGGGTACGTCATTAACGGTAACAAGATGTGGTGCACCAACGGTCCTGTGGCTCAGACATTGGTAATCTTATTCCACCGTCTCGACTCTTACTTCTGAAGTTAAACTCAAAGTGGAACTGTGTGGTTCGCTTTACCAGGTTGTTTATGCAAAAACTGACATTAAAGCCGGATCAAAAGGCATCACGGCATTTATCATCGAGAAGGGGATGCCTGGGTATTTTCTTTATTAAATCATTTATCCTTCTTTTGAGATGTGAAAGAAACAACGGATTTAGGAGTGTATGATTTCCCACTATATAAAATTGCGCGGACATAAAACCTGCATTCTAGTTTCGACACTGACTTTAGTTTTTCCATCTTTACAAGAGTCTGCTGCTATAAGCAAAGTTATTATCCATTTCAACACACTTCTGTCGCGCAAGGGCAAGTGCTTAATAGTATAATTCAACAGATCCTGCAGTATAAAAAAAACTCCTTACATAAATTGGATATACGATCATCTTGTGGAAGACTGATTTTGTTTTCGTGTGTGTTCGTGAGATCAATTGTCTCTTTTGATGAATGCAGATTCAGCACAGCTCAGAAATTAGATAAACTTGGAATGCGTGGAAGTGACACGTAAGCGAGCTTCTTTCATACGTGTTTTGAGAAAGATATATAAACAAGCCTTCTATTCAACTATTTGTGTTGGAAATAAATTTGCAGGTGTGAGCTTGTCTTCGAAAAATGCTTTGTTCCCGACCAAAATGTTCTTGGGCAAGAAGGGAAAGGTACCTCAACTCGTGTTCTTCTCATCCATTCTTATTTGCGTGTTCGAGAGATATTTCCGTGCCTACGATGAAATGCTGTTTTGTCATATGCCAGGAGTGTATGTGATGATGTCAGGGCTTGACTTGGAGAGGCTCGTCTTAGCAGCTGGCCCACTCGGCCTCATGCAGGCATGTCTGGATGAAGTACTTCCTTACATTCGACAGAGAGAGCAGTTTGGCCGTCCAATAGGAGAATTTCAGTTTATACAGGTTTGAAAGATACATGTCCTCCTCAGTGCACTTGTTGTTTGAGTTCGCGATGTAATCCATTTGTCTTGATTACAGGGTAAGGTTGCTGACATATATACAGCTCTGCAATCTTCAAGGTAACATTGCGATCATTTTTCAAATCACAACTAGAAAATGGCATATCTACTTTTAATGGGTATTTATTCATCAGGTCATATGTTTATTCTGTTGCTCGGGACTGTGACAACGGAAAAGTTGACCCTAAGGTGTGTCCGATAACTTGTTGTCTATTTCAAGCACAACCACACTAGCTTCAGTTTTTTTTTTTTTCCTTTGTAGTTCACGCATGAAGTTTCAGTCACCGGTGTAGATTGATTTTAGCATTAATGTCGGTTAAAGATAGGTTTCTAAGGGCATTATTACCTGCAGGATTGCGCAGGGGTTATACTGACAGCTGCGGAAAGAGCGACGCAAGTGGCACTTCAGGTTGGTTTAGGCTGATGCGGTTGTCTCATGCATTATACATTACAATTCACACACTAGGCCATGTCTTCATCTGCTGAATTTTTCAGGCAATTCAATGTCTGGGAGGTAACGGCTATGTGAACGAGTACACGACTGGGCGGCTTCTTCGAGACGCCAAGCTGTATGAAATCGGAGCAGGGACTAGCGAAATCCGGAGAATGATAATTGGCCGGCAACTCTTCAAAGAATGAAGTTGGAAGGGCCTGAGTACCCAATGCAGCAGCTGTTCTTGATTATGCAAGGATGGTGTACATTATTGGCAAGTATAACTATAGCTTGGCTGTCAAGTTACCCTAAATAAGAAGCACTTTTTTTCCCAATTTGTCTGTATTTTACCCATTGCTGTCATCGGTTACTTGCTTCTCAAGGTATCGTGTTGGGCCTGGTTAAGGCAAGGCATTCCCCATTGCTAATTGAATCTTCATCTTATGCAAGGGATAATGGCGAGTATTTATCTAAATTATTATCAACCAGGAAAACATGAAAAACTCTGGAAAGCTAATATCAGATCATGCAGGTGTTGTGGCAGCCTTGCAAGTGGGGCACCAGTTCTTCCCCCGTAGCCATTGATCTATGCAGATGACATGGTAGCTGTGCTCGCATTTCAAACTCCCCATCTCATCTCCATTCCGGTATTCCTCCTGCACACACAACAACATGGGATGGATCAAATCCAATGGTATGACAATTTTGAATCAAGAATCGGAACATTACCTGACAGATGCTGCATTTGGAATCGACTTCTTTGTGTTTTGTGGCTTTCCTGCGTTTGACCCCGTATGTAGCTATCTTCCTTGATTTTACCAATTCTTCTTCTGATAATCCGGTGCTTACGTACCCAATCTGCTCTTGCAGAGCTAACAAGTCCTGTCATGAGAATTTAACAAACAATTTTTCATTTTTACAGCGAACAAGCAAAAATGCAGGGCTGAGAAATGAACCTCGTACGACATGTTATCAATGTCAAGTCGCATGTTGCTGAATGGATCGTGGTAGATTTGGGGAACATTTGCTCCAGACCCAGAACATTGCTGCGAGAGTAAAACATAAGGTTAATCAGGGCGAGAGTAGATAGTCAAGTTAAAGCCGGTGAGTTCGAGGAGACAACCTTATTCAATGGTCTCTGCGATTCTGGACCTGCAGCAGACCCTGATGCTAACGAGGTGCTAGGAGCAGCCCAAGCAAAAGCAGCCTGAGATTGTCGCGCAGTGGTTGCTAAGAGTTCATTCAAATTTCCGCTTCCTTGACTTTTGGTTGGTCTTAAGACTTGTCCAGGTTCTTGCATAGGAACGCCGGTAACAGCCTCGGCTAACTTATCAGAAACTGGCCGTGGACGGCTCGAACCAGACCCACATTTTATACTTCGCAAACACCATTTGTGCGCCTTTTCAATTCGCCGGCACTCATGGCATGCAGTCACGGAAGACTTGGGAGAAGCCAAACCAAGTGCACTATCCGGACGAGGCAACCTCTTTAGAACTCTATTATACTTCCTGCCGGAGTTTGGAGTCGCCGGTAACGCCCCCGGAGCCTGCTGTGACTGATTTTCCGCTGTTCTTCCAACTTTGTCTCCCTCATTATACTTTGCTGGCGGCCTTGAATTCAATGCAGTGTCCGAGTCATCGGTCCCGGTGGCAACACCGCGCCTTCCGGCAGTAGCTTTCCTCTTTGAACCCCTCCTCCTCATCGCGCAGCTGCATAAACTTAGAAACAACCAAATACACACATCATTAAATCAAACAGCAGAAAGACAGTTTGACACACAATCCTCGAGACAACACCAAATGCCCGCCATGTCGGCAAAACACCAGCTACACTCCCAATCCAAGGAACTGAAGCAAGATTCAATACAACCTACAGATATTTTTACAACCCCAAATACCAGAAAACACTCCAACCAACAGAAATCAGATTTCAATCACTGAACCCTAAATCACAATCCCAACGCTATACACGAACCCAAAACCAAACTCAAACCCGGCGACGATCAACGCTCAAAAACCCCCACAATGCCGTAATCGAATTCTAGAACCCTAAAATCAACAACATCCAGAACGGTTGGGGTCAGAATTTCCGCGAATTTCACAACATAGGGTTTGTTGAATTGAGATCGCTGCATTGGCGTTGAAGTTCATCATCAAATCGAGTAAAGATTTCACCTTAAGCGCGCTGACAACGCCTGGCCGTGTTGTCGGATTGAGAGTGGAGAGTGACGAGGAAAGGAGAAACGATGTCTGATCGGATGTGAGGAGTTTCGGATTTATAGAGAGGAGAAGAATGGCCACCGTCACGTCATTATAATTTATTTTTAATATAAATTATGTTTGGATTTTTGTTTATATTTTTTATTTATAAAAAATTAAAAAATATATAACAATTTTATTATAACAAGCAATTTTTCGACGATAAATAAGAGAAAATGTTTCGAAAATCGGTTATATAACTGAATAAGTTTCAATATTTACATAAAGCACCTTTAGTTATGTAAAACTACGGAATTATTCGAAAATTTACAACTAAACCCCCTAACTATAACTCGTTAACCTTAACACCCCTTCATGTATTATTAGACTGCTTAATAAGTACGCCCTAAATTGATCCCTAAAACACGGTTTGAGAATGCTGACGCGGCGGTTTGAACAGAGACAAATTCCACGCGACAACCTGCGGATCAGTCAAAGCTCCTTTTCGTCAAGAACTTCTAGAACCTCCCAGCTCCCCATCGTCGTCTATAAATGGATAAACTAGGGCTTGGAGTTCATAGATAGGGAAAAGTCATGTGCTTGGTATTTGTGTGCGACGAGGACGAGAGGGTCATCGGCCGGCAGCCGGCGCCGGGAGCTTGTCCGTTCTGTGGAGGAACAATTCAAGCCTTGGATGTTAGGAAACAGTGGGAGTTTTGCTTCCTGCCGCTTTACTCCAACACGAAGCGCAAGTTTTACTGCACCATGTGCTCCAGAAAACTAGTTGTCAAGTAGTTGGGTTTTAGTCAGGAGATGTTTTTCTTCTCTCTGTCCATAGTTTTGATCTTCATGTTGTGTGAATTTCCTCTTCCTGTTGTAGATTTGGATGAATAAAAACATGGAAAGTTGACATCTTTGGGCATGGAGCTTCGGTGGTCAGATTTGATGAACAAAAAACATGTTTTTAAGATACTGATGAACTGCTGCATACATAGCAACGAATGTCATATTACATGGGTGCTGAAGAACAAGCTCATTGCTAAAGGGGAAAAAACAGCAACCAGGCAGGAGAAGGGAGATGATCATAGGTAGAAAGAATAGCTGCTCTACATGGTAGCTGAGACATTATGTGATTCTGGGTACGAGGACTGCTGTTGTCAGAGGATGTTTGCGCGCCGCCGCCGAGAGTGGTGCTTAGAACTTAATGTTACAAAACTTGATGAGCCGTCATGCTGAGGAGGCGGGTGATCCGGTGCTGACAGTGGAAGAAATGTATCCATTGCTAAGCTTGCCACTGAATTGTCGGCTGCTAATGCTTCGCATGCTGCCATACCGGGCAGGTTTTGGCTGGAAAAGAGCATAAAGCATCTTTTCCAACGCCTGCACGGAGTACTTGGCGTACTTGTTGGGATTAACTTCTTGTTCGACCAAAGGGCCATAGTTCTGCATGTAGCTTCTGTAAACTGGCACCATTGTTTGGACAATAGCTAGACAGGTCTTTTCTCTTAAATCACGGTCGAGTATAACCCAGTTGGATTGCTTTTTGTACATGTTGTCGAAAGCTTCGTTGAAGGCTTTCAGTCTCTTTTTTACAAGGTCTCGAGCTGTGGCTCGTCCGCCTGAGAAGAGAATCAAGCCTTCGCGACTTAATAAAGCTGGGAGCTTGGCCCAAGTCTCTTTCAGGAAGTTTGTACTGTAATAGTCCTTGTACTGTTCATGTTCTCTTAGCCAATTTTCGCCCAACAGCTCCCCGATTTTTGTCCCTCTTAGATGTTTGGCCAGATACCAATGGTTGTTCATCAGGAATATATATGATAGAGTGGGGTCATCATACGCTTTTGACCACGTCTCAAGATTTTGGTCAATCGCCTTGACAATGTTTACAACAGACTCAATTAGGAGCCGTTCTTTGAACGATTCTTTTACCCAGCTTCTGTGGATGACTAGAATCTGGGTCAGTAAAGGCCTGTAGAAGTCACCGATGAGGGTATTAGAATAGTCTGTCATAAAGCTGACCAATCGAGGAATACTACCATCGGGAGGCGGTGGAGCTTGGCGTTGTATCTCTACCTGAACCATAAGTTCCCAGAAGAGCTCTGCAGCCCCGTCAATAACCTTTTTTATGAGTTCTCTAGTCATGTTTTGAATATCCATACAAGCTTTTCCCCCAAACAGCCTATTGAAATCCAACCTCAGTTTATTCAACGACGAGAAAATGTCTAGCAGCTTCAACAGCTTGATAGGGTCTTTTTTACTTTCCGTAATGGTTTTTCCGAACTGAAGAAATGCAATCATCCCAGCCTGTGCGGCAATCTTTGCAAAGCAGTCCATCCATACCTCCAATCCAATCCTCTCGAAAACTTCATTGCAAAGAACATATTCTGCCTCGAACAAATGTTTCACTGCAAACTCCAAATGCTTCCCCCATAATGCTATGTAACCTTCGATGCTCTGCACATCAGGGAAATCAGCCAAAGACATTCCGAGGTAATCCAAATTCAGCGATCGCAGACTAGATCTAACATTCGACCCACGAACCTCAACATAAATCGATATGCACTTGTCAAGCCTGCCATTTTCAATGAGCCTCTCCAAAATCGCTTGCAGTTTCTGGATAACTTGCACCGGTAAAGGTGATGGTGCAATACAAGCTTGATTTTCTACAGATGAGTTGGAGGATGACATAGCAAGCGGCACACTGTGTTCTGCCAAGAGCCTCTGGAACTCGCTTTGCAATTTGTCTAAAGCCGCATCTAACAGCCCGTCGTCAAGGTGACTTCTCTCTCCATCGTTTTGCAACCGGCTCAGAGACTTCAAAGATGATTTCATAATCGAAAGATAACCCTCGTCCGCTACTGCATTATCCCCCAAATACTCGACTATATCCTCGAGCCATTGGATCGCAAACCCAATATTATCCTTCAAGAACTTCAATGCCTCCTCGAGCCTCTTCAACACGGATAAATACCCGCCAAGGTCAATTCGAGGATCACCCAAGAGCGACTTCTCAAGTCCATGAATAGCATCATACACTTTGAGAACCGACGCAGCGGGCGTCACTGCTCGATTTATATGTTCCCCAACTTCCATTAAAGCATCCCTGTTGGCACGAATTGGCCTCACGGCTGCTTCCAAGTGAGGCAGCCTCTGGCCGATCTCATTCAAACTAGGACCAGCTCTCTCGACAGCAAATCCCACTGCTCTCGATCTCTCCAAACTATTCTTCAACAGATTTCTAGCCGACTCCAACCTCTCATATGCGTCATCGCTTGATAAACCCCCCATCAATCCAAACCCCAAATTGAAACCCTAATTTACAAAATCAATCCAAAATCAAACCCAATCAGCCACCAGACTATGAAAATCAACCTGCAGTCACATCTCCAAATTCAAACATAACCTCAAACAACAAAACCCCCAACCCCGAAATCCAAGACCAAAACTCACCGTCACCCAGAAATCAAAGAACCATAAAGCTAACTTTTTGCGCAATCGAGAAGCTTAGACAACACAAATCAAGCAGCAAAAGCGCAGCGGCTCTCCGAATCAGGATCACAACCTTTCTTCTCTGAAGTTAAAAAGAAACCCTAAATTCTGAAACAGGTGAAGAAGTAAGAGAGGTCTGACGAACTAAGCACGAACCGCTTTGCCAGAAATGTAACACTTTTTGAGAAGCTGCTAGTGCTAGTGCTGTTTCATCTGGCTGTCATATCCTTTGTTTTTTTCTCTCTCTCTCCTACTCCGCCATTAGAGATACTCCAAGCCGCTTGGTCGCGAGACGGGAACATGTGTTCGGTACTGTGCTGATGGAAAGTGAGGATCTGAGAAAATGTTTTATTCTTTCCTCGGATTAAATAAATAGTTTAATTAGCATTCATTTCACTATTACTCATTCTTTAAATGGATAATTTTGATGACGTCCCATTTATGACCGGACCAGGCCATACTGAGAACTGATGATGTGTAATCATGCGCAAAGTCAAGATTAACAAAAAGAAAAGCCAGTGAAAAGGGTTTTGGCCCATGTATTACTAAGATATGTAATGTGATGAGAAGACCTGAAAAATAAAAACATTCAACATCCTGGAGACTCTTGCAAGGATTTCCTTTAGCTCCTACTTCGATGCCTATCCTTGACCTTGAGACCATTCCTACATGTGTCACAACAGGTTAGGGTATGGACATAAATTTAAGCCATAAAAAGATAACATGCATATAGATAGGCTGCGAGTGGCAGTACAAATCATTATGCAATAAGCTCTTAAAAATGTATGGAGTGAGGCTATGTCAAGATTTAAAATAAATTCAAGCTCTTAGAAGTTCTGTTCGACAAAAACAGTGCCTTGAATATAATAATTCCAACGAGGAAATTGATGCAATTTGAGAGGTTTACCCATTCGCGGCAGGAACATCTTCACGTGCACGATAGGCTGGTGGTGACCTGCTATAGTCACGACCTCGGGGAGAGATGCTACGACCGTGGGGAGATATACTACGACGGCGGGGAGATATGCTACGCCCACGGGGAGATATGCTACGTCCACGGGGAGAGATACTACGACGCTTTGGTGATCGGGCACGTGGGCTATAGCTCCTGCACCAGATACTTAAGTGATTCAAAATGAAGGTGGATATAATGACTTGAAGTATTAAAAAAATACATTGTCTATATATATATATGAATTAGGAAACAAATATCACAATACACCAAATTCTAACAGAAAAAGAAAAAGTAGGCGGGTAGAAATAAAAGAGGGTTTGAACTTTGAATTACGCCACCCGACTGAAATGACTTTAAAGACAAACATACCTCCGTCCATAGCTTGGGCTGCAGCCATACCTACCAACAGGACTGCGACTTCGGCTGCGCCGCCTACCAGAACCACCACGTGAATGACATTCGCGTGCAAAGTGTCCAGCCTCGCCACATTCATAGCACTTCAGATCAGAACCACCTGCTCGGCCACGGCCTCCTCCTCCTCCTCCATGGCCACCACCATCTCTGCCACGGCCACCTCCACCGTCTCGAGAGTTGTGAGAGAGCTCAACTCTCCAACCACTCTTACCTACAGAACACAAAACATAAAATAAACAAAATTCAATGTTACCACTCGGTTGAAACAAAAATCCAATCACTCCAGACTTCTTGGTATATAAAATCAAGTAACTTTAACTCCTTGAATGCAGCACTCATGAACAGTAGTTAAGGCTGGTGACGCATATTGCACATTATAACTTACATTAATAATATCACCAAAATATTTATCATATATGATATATGAAGTGGGAGAGAGAAAAGCCTACTAGTGTCACATTTAAACTTCAAAACAGTGTGTGGTTTTAGCAGCGTAGTTAATATTATCCTTCCATAGTAGTGTGAAATGGGGTGAACTTTCTAGTTTCTAAAGTTAAGAAATGAAAAAGAATGATGAGTTCAGCTAGCGTTATTCATTGATACCAAACTAGAAACACAATGCCTGATAGGTATTCTAAAAAAGAAATGGCTGACAACCTATTCCTTTTCTATATTACGACTACAACAAGCAACCAGTGCTTCAACTGAAGTAAGCCATAATGAGTAGTCACTACAGCTTCTTCCACTAACACGTTTAAGTTCAGAAGGTAGTGTTGCTCTAACTGTAGTATTGTTGTAAAGCAAAGCATGTCATCTTCAATACCAACACTATGAAGTAAGAACGGTTCAAATCATAACATCAATCTGCAGAACAGCCTTCTATTATTTATTAATTGGTTTCCAAACTTACTTCACCAAATTATTCAATACATGTAAGTACTACTCTCAATTACTTACCGTCCAGCTCACGAATTGCATCCTGTGCATCCCTACGTTCATCAAAGTCCACGAAGGCGTAGCCAGGAGGCCTTCTTGCAACCCATACACTGCAAAATAAATAAATAAAATCATTCGTCAAGCAAAAGGCAAACAACAGCCAACTGTGATTACGAAATTAATCCAAATTTTATATATAAAAAAACAGAAAAAGCGCAAACTAATCGCAACCTTCTTATAACCCCAAACACGCGAAACGCGTCTTCAAGCTCCCGCTCCGAAACTCGAGGATCCAAATTTCCAACATAAACACGCGACATTTTAGATCTGTCAACCGAAACATCAGCAGAGATAAAGCTTAAAATCATTTAAATCAAGTTGCAGCAGAAGACACGATCCATCCCATTGTTGAAAATCATACCTTCGTGATTCGAGCCGAGAAAAGCCTAGCTGCTGCTGCGGCTTCTTACGGTGGTGGGGGAGCGAGCCGATTCCGAGACCGGCGATTTCTTAGGGCTTTTCTAATTTAAGTTAGCAGAGCCTTTCACTGAAGTTCAGCAGCCATTACAGTATTATAATTCCACCCCTATACATTCGTAAATTACACATTGATCCTCCATGTTTAATATTCGACATTTCACTCCATATTATCGGAGTGGGTTGGTATCCGATAGGCCCATAATTAACCTGCTACCCACATTGGTTGGGCTTACTTGGCCCAAAGGCCCATACTTTTGGCCCATTTATTTTACTCAAAGGCATTTGAAAAAATCTAATTTAAAAATAGGAGAAAATCTAAATTTTTTTTCCGGTTTTCCTCAGTCAAGAAACCTCTCTTCCTCAGCTCAACTTTCCTCAAAATTAAAATACTTCCTATTTATGCATGAAATTGTAAATACTTTTCTTGAAGTGATGAGATGGTAAATAATTTTTTTTCGAATGCAGGATAATATTAAAATATTAAAAACAGGAGACAGGTTCGCTTAATTACAAATGAGAGACACGTCCGCAGGAGGCCCTCTCTCTCTCTCTCTCTTCCGTCTGAATCCCTTGCTAACTGGCGTGCCCCGGTCTATTGAATTTGCTCATCTCGTGATGAATCGGCTCAGCTATCCTCTCTATTCGCGAGTATTTGCTTGCTGATCGAGTCGGATCACTGGTAAGAGTTGAAAACTTTCTCAGATTTGTTCATCAGATTTCTTTTTCGTGCTTCATCGTACTCACTGGAGCTCCGATTTGACAGGTAATTTGTCTTTAATAACATCGAAGATGCATTTTTTGAAGAATCTGAATTGATGCGATCATTTTTCCTGATTTGAGTTGATAAGATAATTTTAGTGTAGATTGATTGTTAGGTAATGACTAATGATGATGTCAGCTGATGTTGAAATTCTGTGATTTACTAATGTTCTGGAAGTGTTTTGTAGAGAAGGATTGTGGTAGTGAGAAATCTGTGCTGCTGTAGATTAAGATGGGTACATATCTTAGTACACCGAAAACTGAAAAGTTATCAGAAGATGGGGAGAGTAGAAGCCTTAGGTATGGTTTATCTTCGATGCAAGGATGGCGGGCTGAAATGGAAGATGCAGTGAGTAATCTTGGAACCCATTGTTAGTTTCATCATTAGCTTTTCTTTTACTGTTAACTCAGAAAGGAAGTAGTTTATACCCTCTCTCTTTTTGTTGGCTATGTGGCTTATCATGTTGGTTTGCTTCCTAAGATTTTCTATTTAAGTTTCTTTATTTTTATCTGATCATGACTTCTTGGTGAACAGCATTCTGCAATTCTTGACCTGGATGGCTCAACATCATTCTTTGGAGTTTTTGATGGTCATGGAGGTAACATATCCTATATCACGGATGCTGTTATGTTATTATGTTGTTAAAGAATGAGAAAAGAGTAAAGACTTATCTTGTCGCATTTTGAAGGTTCTGGCATTATGTTGTAGTCTTCTTTAAGAGGGTTGAATATTTTAATAGGGTCGCCATCCATTATACTTGAGCTATGTGATGTGAATCTAATCACAGTAATCCAGAATCCTTACAATTTCGAGGGTGTTGCTGCCGAACATTTTTGTCTGGCCTGCCTCAGGTGAAGAGGCTGCCAAATAGTGAGACATTGTTGTGCTTTAACTTTTTCAGCTCATTCCAGGTAAAGTGGCTGCGAAATTTTGTGCAAAATATCTTCATCAACAGGTGCTAAAAACTGACTCCTACGCAGCTGGAGACTTGGGAACTTCCTTACAGAAGGCTTTTTTGAGGTCAATTACTTCATTTATTTGTTGTTTTTATTTTCATTATTGTATCTCGTACACAACCTTATGCCTTGCCTCGCAATCACCAAAACTTTATAGGCAGCATCGAGTATTGTTTTCAGCTTGCAGTTCATTAGACTTGTGTAGCACATGTTTTGTAAGATTTTGAGCACTGCTTGCGCAAGCCATAACATTCATAGAAAGTACCTGACTTTCTTTTTGTAAGCGGAATAGTCCATAGAATACCAAAAGCTATTTCCCTTGAGCGAATTTATTTAGGAACCCTTAGTATGATTTGTTTCTTATGTCACAAATAGCTCTCAACTCGCGGCCGAAAGTGTGTCTTTACAACATGATCGGGTCTTTATCAGAGTTGATTAAATTGTGCTGCATATGTTGAGTGGACAAGATGTTGGGAAATTTGACTCATTATTCAATTCTTAATATTTAATGCTACTTGCTAATCCAGAATGGATGAGATGATGTGTGGACAACGCGGATGGAGGGAGTTGGCTGTTCTAGGAGATAAGATAAATAAGGTTTCAGGATTAATTGAAGGGCTGATATGGTCTCCTAGAGGTGGTAATGGTACTGCCGCAGACGACGATTGGGCCACTGAGGATGTAATTCTTTCATTAAAGTAGCATATTTACTCGGCAAGGATTCAAGTTTAGTGATCAATTCTGATCGGAACTTAGGTCATAACTATGTAACTATGATATTGGACACTTGTTTAATGCAAGTCTATGAATGTTTGTAACAGGGGCCCCACTCTGACTTTTCCGGGCCATCTTGTGGATGCACAGCCTGTGTTGCTGTCATCAAGGAGAACAAACTGGTTGTTGCAAATGCTGGCGATTCACGCTGTGTCATCTCAAGAAATGGCCAGGTATTTCTAGGATCGCTGAGACGAAATGTTTTAGTTCGGTGTTGTGAATTTTTCAATGCATGCTTAAGTCATGGTTATCAACTAATCATTTCTTGCCGTGGTGGCAGGCACGTAATCTGTCCTTAGACCATAAACCTGAACTTGAAGTTGAAAAACGGCGAATTTTAAAAGCAGGCGGGTTTATCCACAATGGAAGAGTCAATGGAAGTCTAAACCTCGCAAGAGCTATTGGTATTCATAAGATTCCCACTGCTTTGCTGTTACTCATTTGAATTTGTAGTTCAGTTCGAGCGGTTGCAGAAAATTATTTGCGGCGATCCTCTCAAGACTTGTATTCTATTTGTTTGAAGGTGATATGGAGCTAAAACAGAATAAAGATTTACCTGCAGAAGAGCAGATTGTCACAGCCAATCCTGACATAACTGTTGTAAGCCTCTCTTCATCTCGCAAATTTCATTTCAGGATTATGAACTCAGCAAAGTTGTAGTTCCTAATACAACGCCGACCTTACATACTTGACAATAATTCACAGGTCGAGCTCCGTGATGAAGATGATTTTCTTGTCCTAGCATGTGATGGAATATGGTACGCATGTAACATTACTTTCTTGTTCCCCAAGAAGGTCCATCATATCAAACCACATCGGTAAAAACTATTTTTTTCTCCTACTTGTTTTCAGGGATTGCTTGACAAGCCAGCAGCTGGTAGATTTAGTGCAAGAACATTTGAAAACTGTGAGCCTCTATTCATCAAAATCATATTGTTTCTATATTGTGTGATCATTTTATATATGCGAATTGAGCTGAGGAGATCTACTTCTACGCGGCTTACAGGAAACTAAGCTCTCTGCCATATGCGAGAAAGTCTTCAACAAATGCTTAGCCCCATCCGTGGCCGATGGCGATGGATGCGACAACATGACCATGATCATTGTGCAATTCAGGAAACAAGCTGATCAGGTGGAACTTCACCAACATGAGACTCCATATTCCAACCATGAAACAGATTCTTAAACACAAAACACCCCAACAGGAATGAATTCCTTGCTATGTTGATTACGGCTTGATTTTGCTGCTGTGTACAGACTTGATTATAAATGTTTATGCAGGTGAATCTCTGCCACGCGTCAAACACCCACGTCGCAAATGGATATTTAATTATAATTATCGATTTAATTACATTCTAATGTCGTTATTGGGCCAGGCCCAGTGACTTGGCCCAGATATATTTTTTTTAACCTTTGATATGAGATTTATAATACACCACTATAATCACTAGATTTGCCCTTGGTGGGCGATCCAGATAGGTTAAATCTTTATAAACATACCTCGAAAATATAATTTCTGCTACATTAAAAATAGAGAAGATAATATCCCATTTTTGGTGGTAAAACTGTAATTACTAACGACAAAATCTAAAGATAATTATGAATAAATGAGATAAGGAAAGAAATTACTGAACTGATTTGATTTAAAATCGATAGCTCTGTAACAAGCAACCCTAAACTCTCTCTCTCTCTCAAAATATCTATAACCTAAATCTAGGGCGAATCATACCTGACGGACGCTCCCATGAACCAGAACCAGAAGCGCCTGCGCTCGCCGACGTCAACTCTCGCCATGCTAAGGAGAAGATTCTCGAGTGACGAGAAGGGCAAGGCATTGGAAGTTGAAAAGAGAGTGGAAGAGAGACCGGATTGCTTGCTGGTCAAGATATCTCATGCGGTGGGCATCGACAAGGATTTCAGACGCGTGACCAGCAACAGATTCTACGGCGTGAAGTTGTGGATACGCCCCGACGAGGAGTACTCGACGCAGCTGAATTGTCCTAACTATTGGAGGCACGAGCTCGACCCGGTGTGGGAGGAGGTAATGATGATTCCGATTGGGCAGCAGATGAGGGTTGAAGACACGACCTTGAGATTTGAGTTGGTGAGAGCTTTAAGGGTGTGCGATGCGGCCGATCCCGGACCGTCGAACTTGAGATGGGTGGTGGGGCGAGCGCAGCTGCCGTTGGATCGGCTGCTGGAGAGCAGGCATGAAAAATTAAGGCTATCGTTGATTCGAAAGGATGAAGAGTTTGGGTTGAGGCCTGAAGGGCATATTTATGTAGAATTGGCGCTGAAGATGGTTCCTGCAGCAGATGACAGGCGTTTTTTTTAGGGTTTTTTTACTTGAGGATTTGCTGCATTTAGCTGTTAATTATGCTGAGAGTTTCAATATGGGACTCCGGTTGCAACCGAGCCTTAGCAGCAAGTTCGGTTTTAAAGAAATTAGGTACTAATATGATATTTAGGTTCGTTCATTAAATAAGTCAAGCATGAATAATGTGCGTTGCTCGGCTTGTTTATTTGTTCGATTAAAGTTCGTTTATAAATTCGTTCATTTACTCATTTAAACTTGATTAAAGTTATATACATATTTTTATTTTATAATTATTTATTATTTTGGATTATTGTTATATGCCCAGCGCAGCCGACCAGTCTAATTAAGTTCTAAGTTGAAGAATGTCTACTTTTTTAATCATACAAACAATTCGTCTCATAATCATATACAAGCTTGAGCTCGGTCCGATGTCGTAGAAATTAAACACGTCAATTTCAAACATGTATTTTTTAAGCTCGTGACTATTCGCTCGAACTTGAATAAATAAAAAAATTAACAAACGGAACTTGATTGTGAAACTCCACTCGAACTCCGCTGGTTTGGAGCCCTACAATTTGTTAAAGGCCAAAAAGTATGCATTTGATTTACTGGCGCTTGGTTGGTGCCCTAGAAGATTCTTTATCGAAGAAGTGAAAATTTGGGCCTCCAGGCCCAAGAAGTGAATAATTGGGCCATAGAAGGATTTACTGAATAATTGGGCCCAAAAAGCTAAAAAATACAGTAGCAGAAGATTTAGTGAATGCAACCTATTGGGCCTCTCGGCCCACTAAAATTGAATAATTGGGCCTCCAGGCCCATTTATGATTAAAACTGCTACTGTACAATACGAATTTTTGTGACAACATCTTTACAGTATAGATTTTGCTGACTGACTTTTAGGATCGTAGAAAAATGTCTAGGAAGGGGAACAGCAGTACACATAGTCTTTTGCACGAGTTCTAGTGGCAGTTTCGCAGCCCTTGGAGCTGGTAGGATCCTCTCAAAGGACTTATGTTACTGACTAGCAATCTGAAACTATCATTCGACCCTTGTATCGGAAAATGGAACTAGGATCAAAAATAAAATACTCCAAGTTAAATTTTTATTCTTACAAAATATATTCATTCTTATAACTCAAAAAGAGACAGTCACAAATGAGAGTTTAGAGGTTTATATACTCTTAAAACGACCGTTGAAGGCTAGAGAGACGTTGATTTTGAAATGGTAAATAAAAATTGTCTTCCTGCACTAGCTGGCTGCTGCTGTCACCGGAGACCTCAAGCATGTCCAGTATATTCCCTTGGCTTCCCCAAAATAGCTAGGTGCCGGGTTGCATCATTCTGAACTAGGTGCAGGACTTCATTAACACTTTTGCATTGTCTTTCGCAGTCACCTTGCTGACTTGATTCACTTCTGCCGAGGTCCTAACAGGAACAGGCTCAGGTCTGGCACAAGACATTTTTGCAACCAGGATCAGCTGCACAACCAAAATGTAGCGCAGTTCAATAAAAAAAAACATAGTACGGCAGTTTCAGAAAACCAGAAGCTCTTAAATAATCATCACATGTAAGCCCTGAAAAATGATTCTTTGTCAGATGCCTCTTCTCCGGACAAGAGCCCCAAGCCACTACATCTATCTACAACTTTAAACTTTGTAACGCAATCTTACACTTATGCAAAGGATGTCTTTACACATAAATTCAACCAAACCATGAACATACGCTATATTTGAGCTTCTGAACAACAGAAGAAACAAGAGATATACCAAGATCAGCGGCTCCATATGGAACAGTTGTGTAACCTGAACTGCAGATGAAGCTCAGTAAAGATCAATCTATCCGGGAGGCGGTCAAAATAGAATTTCAAGAAATACCCGGATAAACTTAAACATCAGACAATCAAAAGCTTCAGTTCAAGTGAGTGCATAGATGACCACAAAAAGCTCAAGATATGGTGATGAGATCAAAAGCTTGGTTATTGCCATGGAGAGTGGGAGAGCATAAATGAAGACAGATAAATTAGGGGTTTTGCAGTGTTTCAGGGACCATCAGAGAAAAACCCTAAAAGCTACAATAGGACGAATTTTATATGCAAACAAGTACAAGGTCCCCAGTACTATGATATCAAGAGTGTAAACCCTAAAACATTTTGGAAACCAGAAAAAACAACCTATATTTCATGTGTGTCCTGCACTGACAAAATAAACATCGTATATGATCTTCCTGGATTTTGTTTCTCCAGCTTCTGAGGTTGGTCTACACCTACACAGAAGAGAGGATTTTGTGACAGAAGAGATGTGAGCACATAGAACAGGGAAAGGGCATAGATCTATGCATAATTCTCTCTGTGTGCTCACTCTCTTCTGTCAGCTGTCCTCTTCCAATCAAACTTTGACAGGCAAGAGATCATCTTCATCTTCATCACCTGTCAAGCAAAAGGAGAGTTACAGATCTGAGAATACTTTTTGATTATTGAACAATACCCATTTATGGAAACATGTCAAGAAACCAGAGGACTAAGCAGCAACACATCTAGATACCCAGAAAGCCAAGAGATTCAAAACAAACTCATCAAGCACCATCATTACCACAAAACTGCTGCTTCTGTTCTTTTTCACTGTTCAAGTTTGGAAGACATGCAATCTAAACTGCTGACCATATGTCTCAGTTTACATCAAATCAAACAGAGGTATGAAACAAACAGAACATAGATCACAAGACCTGAAATGTGATAACACTGAGATCTATACAGCATAGTAAATATACACTACGCAGCAGCAGCTGCAGACAAGGAAGGATGAGGAGGAGGGATACTGAATGATAGAGAATACTGAGAGGATGAAAAAGAAGAAGATATGCTTCTTTATAATATATTCACAATATTGTGGGACTGAGGGTTTCTTGGGCTCTGGTGTTGGGGGTTGATTGGTTGTGCATTTTTTATGATTGGTGGGGGAGGGAGGTGGGATTTGAGGCAGTTTCAGCCATTGGATTTTGTTGTGGATGGGTCCTGGCTGTTGGATGATGTTCTTGGTTGAGATTGCAATTTGTATCAAATCACAAACTAAGCTCAACTCAAAGTTGAGTACCATTTAACACATACAAAACCATTCCTTTTGATGATCCCTATACCTTGCCTTGGTCAAATATGGTATGCAAAATGCTGCTCCCAGAACCCAAACACTCCAATTCCAATGAGATAAACCCTACAGTACAATAAAGAACTTGAAAACCCAAGTTCCCATGATCTGTGAAAGAGGAAGTTCACTGCATATTTTGGGGTTCCTAAGCTCAGTTACATGGATGATATTGAATCCAGCATAAATGTTACATGTTTTTTTTATGGGAAATGCAGACCACGCTGTTAAAGAAAGCTCCCACCACCTCCTGCACAACCTCAACCTTTGCAGCACTAAACAATCTGTGCTCAGAGTCATGAGCTTTATATTTGCATTACACAAGATGTACATGGAGCTTTTGGAAAGCATCACATCTTTTCAGCTCACTAAATGGGGAAGAGACATCAGGCTGCAAAAGAGACATCTTCTCATGTATATTTTCCATAACATAAAAGTCTAAGCCAGGGCCAGGGGCCAGGGGCCAGGGACCAGGGCAAGCATAATGTACAAGCAGTTATAATGGCTGCAGGAGAACATAGAAAGTCCTCACCAAGTCTCACTCTGGCAAAGGCTATCCAACTGTCTCAAACAACGTCTGAGAGAAGTACTTGAGTTATAATTTTAACGGCTTAAGAAATACTGATATGAAACTGACCTGACCATATCACTTGATTGTCTTAACTAGGCAAAATGCAAAGGGTTAGGAATTTACTTTGGGCTAGTAGCGCAGCGACAGCAGATGCATGATGACCTCGCCTATCTTTGACCTCTTCACTATGTTGCTCCTTTGATGAAACAAATGTCATCTTCTCTTTAGATGTCCTAGATTCAGGAGATTTCTCACTCCATCATCACCCTTGGTGTCTGTAGCAAACCCTGGTTTTAGGTCCCAGTCTTGTTGGCTACAGAATTGTTGCCAATCTTTGAAGATAGACTATCAACATTATCAGCTAGCTTAGGGGAGTTCATGCCTACATCAGCTGGCACCCGATCTTTTGGAACATTATTCATGCCAGATGCATCATTCTTGAATGCAGAGCTGCTACAGTTTCCAAGAGAGACCTCATCTTTTTGGACGATTTCAGCGTCACGTATAAGTGCACTAGCAGAATATTCAGCTTTATGTTGCCCTACGACTCTAGGATTGCTGCTACCTTCAGGTTTGCTATAGAGTTTGGGAGCTTCAACTTTTGGTTTGCATGGTCTACCACGAGGCCTGCCATCAATCATGATTGTTTGGAAATGTTATTAAAAAAACAACTACGCAGATAAACATGTGCTTATATAGTCATATTTAAGCAGAAGGCGACATGCAGATTCTCAGGCCATCAGACGAGTAAAAATAAGATGAAGAGTACACTGACCTTTTTACAGAACCGTCGTTGTTTACTTGTTCAGAGGGTGAACTGATTATTTTTCTTGACCTCCTCTTTCGTAGCTTCGGTTCAGAACCACAGGTTTTAAACTTTAACTTAAGTCCTGTTGATGAACCAAATTTCAGTGCACCAGTGAATGACTTGCTGCTGTCTTGTGCTTGTGCAGCATTTTCTTTAGTTACCACCCTTGTGGGGCCTGGTGTTGACTTTGTGACATTGTTGTCTAATACAACATGTTCAGAGACCTTGAGTTCAGCACTCATACATGGCGCATTCCAACCTTCAACCCGGGAATCTTTGGATTTAACCACAACTACATTATCAGAATGATCAATATTTCTCAACTCATCAACTTTGGAATCACCTAATTGCATCCTGAGGTCTTTGGATTTCTCATCAAAAGTTCCAAGTGAGAGCTTTGATGGCCTGCCGCGGCGCCTGCAATGATAATTTGACGCATACATGTATCAGGGTGATAAAAAAATTTATTATTCCTTGCACAAAGTTACGCTAAGCAATATGAACAAGAATTAAACTAGTACTGGTTGTTGTTTAACCTTTTTGTCGAAGGGTCTGTAGCAGGTGAATTGGAACTCGCTCTTGCTTTCCTCTTTCTGGGCCTCATTCCTGTTACAGACGCTGAAAACTTATGATTCATCCCTTCAGTTTCCGGCCCTGCAGATGGACCTGATTTTACTTCCTCAGTCACATTGACATTGGAAAGTTTAGGTGTCATGGTTTCACTGACATCAGGCTCTTCATCGCTTCTAAAGGCGAATGGGTCATTGATATCAAGTCTGACTGCTGGTTTAGGAGCCATAGTATCTATAGCACCTGTACCCGTACTAGGGTCATGCTTTGCTTGTGTCCCCTCACTCTCAGGTAGTATCTCGATCTCGGCATTCAAATTGGGAACAGCCCCATATTTGGCAACAGAATACTTAGATTTGATGGGGTTTCCATCATCAGCCACAGAGTCAATCTGACTATCGTCAGCTTTGGTGTCACCTTCAGGCTTGCTTCCCTTGACTGCACAGTCAAAATTAGCAAGTGCAGCATAGTTTTTCGGAGGCCTACCACGACGCCTGCAATCAAAATTGGTACCAGGTCAGTATTACTCCTGATAATCATATAATTATCTCGTCTATCAATATCTTCTGCTTTTACATATCATAATGGGAACATTTGGAGGATCAAAACTCCATCATGCAATCAGAGTCATGGTGAAAATTTTGGACGAGTAATGTGGAATTACTTTTTAAGAGGGTTGTCCGTGTTCCCCAGTATGCCGACTGAACTGGAATCCATCTTCAATTGTTTGACTTCTTGCCTGATTATAATGAATCACCAAACAAGATGAAATGTTATCGAGATATATTAAGAACAAGGAAATATATTTGATCAAAGATTCCATACACATTGGATACGTCTCATGACAGACTTGTATTCTGTTTAGAGATTTCAGATGCTCTGGCATAAGTAAACGTGATGAGAAAAATGGCATGAAAGTTGCATATGTGGATGATAACACTCAGAACTATTGAGAGTACAACTAAAAACTAACGATATAGTTGACGCCCTTATAGTTGAACAGCCTAATCTTCCCCCACGTTTGTGTTTTAGCAACTTAAAGAAGAACATAGTCAAGAAAATTACTCCGCATATCCTTTTTCAAGAAGATGTCACTTCCCTGTGCTATAGTGGGCAACAAGATGTATTTTTAAAAAAAACTAAGGAGTTTCAACATGCTTACGAACAGAGACGTGCTTGGAGACAGTCTATTATGGCGAAGGGTGCTACTGTATTTGTTATTCGATGTTCTAAAAATGGAAAGACTGTTTGAGGTATTGTACGCAATAGGTTAGCAATCTTGTCCGATAATCACAAAAAAAATCTCATCCAAATGATCGTATAATTATCTAACGCTAAAGGATGAATAAACTGAACCAATCATTTCCACTACCAAATCCTATGACCAGAAGAATATAATCACTTGCATTTGTTTTATATACATATTTAAAATAAAAATATCTTGAGTATGTTTTGGAGAAGATACGCAAAAAACCTTAAATTAAAATGAACAAGAGGACACATACGCATCAGAAGCTTCACCAGCATTCGTATGACAAGTCGCCCCATCCTGTTGGAGAAATATATCAAGATTCAACAACAGAAGAGATAGAGCAGGTATATATAGAAACCAAGAGACGTGACTACACACCTTTTCTGACCCTACACCGCGCTTTACAAATTTCCATTTTTCCTTACGGAGTTTAAGATTCTCTCTCTCGTTATCAGTGTACAATATCTATACAACATGGAAAAGAAGGGTGGAGGTCCAAAACAAAAAAACAAGTTGATTCTAATTAGAAGGCGAAGCAGAAATGCCAAAGTAGGCTAAATGAACAGATACTTGCACATCATTAAAACGATAGGCGAGAGTTTATGTTCATGATTCAAGCAGAATGCCTCACCTTATGTCTCTTTCTAACAGGATCGAAAGATTCAACAATTCCATCATAGTACCTGAAATAACAAAAAAGAACGATTTAACATGACGGTTAATAACTTAAATCACAGATATGTGTGGGTGGGGTCTGAATGCAGTTTGCAGTCTTCCCTATCAAAAATAATCCCAACAAGCTGAATGAACTAATTGCATTTCAGATAATGAAGGATGAATGCATCTTAATCCAACTTTTAAGGTCTATAACTACAACCAGTATATTGACTGTTCAAAAGTAAAATGACAATTTCATAATTATTCACCAAAGTCGATATATTCAATACAAATAGCCTCGGACAAGGCAAAAAAGGGGGATTTTTTCCCACTAATCAAGAACTACAAGTTATACTTATCCATATTATGTTCCGTACAAATTGCGCAGTAAATTAGTTTAGGGTCACCAAAGTAATGTACGCACAGAAGCATTTATTTACTCACTCTTTATCTTGTGGCCACCAAACTTTGATTCTTGAACCAACAAGATCTTCCCCGTATTCTTTACCATCTTCTGGGAGTGTGAACATGTGCCTGGATCTCTTCTTAGAGGGACTTTCCGAGGAAACCCCGTCTTTAACCGCTGTTGCTGCAGACATGGACGCGTCCTGAAGCTAACCAAGAAAAATTCAAACTGTATCAGTGCACAAAATAGTTATGAACAACTTATTAGCAATGTCATAAACAATCAATAGTGTATCATTTCCAAGAGGCTAGATAAATTACCTTGCGAGGACGCCCTCGCTTTTTTGTCCTCAGGGTTCCATCAAGGATGCCCAACTGCGTACCTGACTGTTTCGGTGGGTTATCCTCTGTATCAACTTCAATCTCTAGTTCCTTCTTAACTTCACCTAATGAGACAAATTTCGAAGCATCACCCACATCAGTGGTATCTTTCCCCGAAGAGACGAGTCCGGATTCTGTATCATCAAGCATATCTGATGCCGTACTTTTTGTGTTTTGATGTGATGATGTAGCTTCTTGAGTTGAAATTGGTTTTTTTGATCCTCTAATCCTCTCAGAGAAACTCTTTCCAGGAGGACTGTCACTCAGAGATGGAGAACCGAGCGTGACCACATTGTTTTCCAAAGCTTTTGGTGACAATAGCTGATTGCTAGAATCGCAATTCTTTTCGGGAACATTGGGCTCCACAGAAGAGTCACTACGCATTTGCTTAATAATATTTACTTTCGACACAGGAAATGCAGAAGATTCTTTGTTTCCATCAGGCTGGGACAATTTACTTGAATCTGTCTGCATTACGTCCTTAACGATCTTAGGTTTCCGTCCCCTTTTCTTAGCAATCTTTTCAGATTTGGGTTCTGGATTGGATACGAAGACTGACTCAGCATTCATCGCCATGTCAGACTTCAAAGGACCCTGTCCAACAAGGACTTGGTCCACAATGGTCTCAGCAGGGTGCACTACAACATTAGAATCAAGTTCACGTGAGGTGTTTAACATCCCCTGAGTAGCATCTTCCGCAACCTCAACATTACCATTACTTGGTATAGGCAATGTCAAACAGGGGATTGCTTCCGACAAAGCCTCCTGATACATAAAACAAAAGACAACTTGATTAACATATATATATATATATATATATATATATGCGAGCAGTTTTCAAATGATTATAATAAAAGCCAACGGCTAAATTACCTCTTCTACTGCTTTCACGGCTAATTCACCTACATTCATCTGCAGTAACCCAATCGTAAATGAAACATATATTTCAATAAAAAACAGGATTAACAATCAAACATAAAACTGCTAATAACGACATTTGAAATATGGAAACAGACTATTCAGACCAACGAAACTCGGTCAGTACGCAAATTTATGACTAGATAGATTCAATACCAAAGGAACGCTGAGCGTATTTTCAGTACGCGGATTGTGCTCTGCTGCTATTTGACAGGCCAAAGTAACCACAAAATCATAATCAAGTAGATTAATTTTCAGAGACTTTATGGCCTCTACTATGCACGATTTCAGTTTGATGGAACAATTTTGCAACACTTTCTCCCCCAGTCTCTTTGCTACGGGCAAAGCATCCTGAAGCACGTGAGCTAACAGTAGTTAATATCAAGCCATGAAAAAGAACCCGACAAATGGATAGAGTTGTGGCAGTCAGTACTGGCCTTATTTTCTTTTTTCAAAACAGATAACAGAGTAAAAAGTAGATCAGTTGAAATCTCATCATATTCCTCAATAACGAGAGTCATTATATTCTCCATGGAAGCGAACACATTAGCGGTGTGAAAATCCCTGTGAAGGAAACAAATAAGACTCAAAAGGGAGTATATTTTAAATGAAAGGATCTATATTTTACTTAAACAAACAATGTCAATTCCATACGGAGCGACCACATTATTTACCATTAACTTGCTCAACGATTAATTATCACAGTATTTAACAAAAAACGAACCATATGCAAGAAAAATTCGCTCAACAATAAAAACAGGGAAAACATTATTTACCACCTCAACAAATTTATAAAAGAAGACACATTTTCCATACGGAGCGACCATATTAAATGCACTATAATTCTTGTACCTGATGCATCTATAGAAATTCTGAAACATCTCAACTACCAGGCCGTCACATTCTAGATCGAGTAAGACGGCACACGACCTCACTTTCGCCACAGTTTCAATAATTGATACTCGTTTACTGAATGATTTGCTAGAGTTATCTGATAAGCCTTCAAATGCAGAAATCGTAAGCCTAAAGACCTCCTGCAAACGACAATTGTCAGAAAGTGTCAGATCTAACTACCAAATCCAGTTGCCACAAATACAAAAGGTAAAACTCGGTAAATTCACTTATCACCTTCATTAGCTCATCACTATAAGGAACATCAGGTGCTGTTATCCTAGAGATCTCAGTCAGGCATGCCGTGACTCCAACTCTAACATCGATGTCCGGATGTTTTAAAAGCTCATTAGTAACCAAAGCCTTGAAGGATGGACACAGCGCATCCTGCATCTCTACAGGAGGTTGCTGCTCCACAAATGAAAGGCAGTGCTCAACCCGCTGCAAGATCAAACAAATGCAATGTCAAATAACTCAACATAGCAACGAATTTCTGAAATCAAGCAACAAATACCACATCATAACCTTCGACAAAAACAACAATAAATCAGACACCAATCAAAAACCCTTCTTTCCTATCCCAACCCAATTAACAATTCAAGAACACAAAATTAAGTAAAAGCCGCTCCCACGGCCATTTAGTGCATGCAAGAGATTCCCGATTGCATCTGATCAAAAAGTCTCAAACTTTTAATCGAATTGAATCGAACCCTAAAACAACGACACCACTTTCCAATTAAGAAAAAAAAATCAAATGGACCATCCAACTCACATCAAGAAGCGCCAAAAGGTCATCAACCGAACCCGGTGGCTTCCGAAGCCGATTCCCAGCTTCGAAAAGCACCCGCTTCAAGTCCATCTCCGGCCCCGGCATTGATCGCCGTCCACCGCTTCTTCCACTGAAAATCACTCTCCAATTACCTCAATTTCACGCTAATTAAACCCCCGATAAAACCCCAGAACCCCTGACAGTGGAGGTCGATGCGAGGCTCAGACGAGGACGATCTTCGAGACGATTTAGGGTTTAATTCAAGACAGAAAGCTAGATAGAGAAGGAGAGAGAAAATGAGTGCACAAAAATCTCAGTTACTGGAAAGAAAAAACAAAACAAAACGAAAATTAATGAATTTAATTTTTAAATACATTGGCACAGCTTGCCACGTCATCATCCACGTGTTTCAATATGATTAGTGTGAAACACGTAGCCCGGATCGTGACTCGGTCTTCACATCACCTGGTTCGCTTTTCCGCAGTTCAGTCCGAGTCGGACACCCAATTAACTCCACCGTGGCTTCCTCAGGCGAGCCGCAGCTTCGAAGAAAAGCTTCGCAATCGCAGTCCCAATCTTCCGTGTTATCGGATTTTTCTGTGTCGAAGAAATCGGGCGAAGCGGGCGCTCGTGTTCTGAGGTTTCGTTTCGGCAGCGGATTTGGTTTCTAGGGATTGCTGCGTCGTTGTTTGCTGTTGGCTTGTTGATGTATCTGTCGCTTGGATTCGAACAGGGCTCGCCGGCGCCGTCCTCTGCTGCGTCAGGAGTTGAGGTAGTGCTGATGAGTTCTTCACATCACTGTATGTGTTTGAAAATATGGTGAGGATTTGGATGGTCAGCATTTTAGTGAAATTATGAGCTTGTTTTTTGATTATGTTGTTGTTTTGGTCTGAATGTATGAGGACGTTTTGTTCTTTGATCCTGGAGCATTCATGTGGAAACAAAACTGGAGCATGTTAATTATGTAAGAAGGATATGATCTTAAGCGGACATTAGTGTGATGCATGTTAATGTGTTTAAGGACTTGAAGCTTAAAGATATTACCCTTTCGCGGGAATGGTAAATGTTATAATGGATCCCTAGCTTATCAGGCCGATAAGGGAAAAAGAATGCGGAAAGATACATGGTCTTATGGGAACTTAGCGGCATTCGATCTGTTTCCTCTTCTTCCATTCCCCTTTGTTGGGAAAGTCGTTGAAGTTTTAAGTTCTTATGTTATGTGATATATAAAGATAAGGGTAAAGCTCATTGCTTGAATTTGTCGCAATCAACATTACATATCAAGCAGTAGTTATGTTACAGTATGTAAAGTGATGGAGTGACAATTTCACAATTATATCTTCATGTGTGTGATGTTTTTTAAATTTTAGGAGTTAATTTCAGTATTATTTTTTTATGCAATCAAATCTTGTGCTTGAGGTAGAATATATATGTTTATGCCGTTATATCTGAAACATGTTAGAGCATTACAGCTCGAACCTTCACCTTTTTTTGCAGGTTACATATGGGTCCGTTATAAAGTTGATGCATGAGAAAACAAAGTTTAGGCTACATTCACATGACTTGCCTTATGGTTCCGGCAGTGCACAACAATCAGTTACAGGTTTCCCTGATGTAGACGATGCCAACAGCTACTGGGTAAAGTGCTTTATTTCCCGTGATCTTCTGCTGCATTTGCTTTGCTGTGTAGGCATGACGTAATACTACTTATAGATCCGGTAAGGTTTATGTTGTTGGTTATTATGTATGTTTCATTTGTTTTCAGAGCACATCGGCAAAACAAGGTGATTCGATCAAAAGCGGGACCTATTATACGCTTGCAATACATGAGGACTAGAAAATGGCTCCATAGTCATCTGCACGTGGCTTCTATCACAGGAAACCTGGAGGTCTGCAACAGCTATTTATTTTTCTCTCATCTGCCTAAAAGATTAGTAGTTTCTTCGATTTATTTCTTAGTACTTTATTCGTGTTTTGATAGTATCTTCAACCTCAACATGGGTCAATCTTTTTCGTATGCTGCAAAACGGAAGTAATACGGATTGACTGGCACTTGGATGTAGGTCAGTTGCTTTGGAGGAGAGACTGAATTGGATGCCGGGGGGTGAGTTTTAATCGACTGGGCAACACGGCGACGTTGTTACACGCCACATATGTCAAGGTCAACACGGGTATGATACGAGGCATTTTCATCAAATATTTTCATTTTTTTGCCGAGCATTGGCCTTGTGGATTTCTTGTTCTGGTAAAAAAATCTTTCCTGTTCTAAATTATTATTTACTTTACTGAACAAGATTCTTCTAGGCTTTTTCAGTCTCTCAAAATGAGCATGGAGTTTGTACATGTTGAAAATGACATTTTTATAAACAGCATGTTTTGCACTGCTTCCTTCATTTGCTGTGGATGGTTTTTGCAGGCGCTTCTGGTTGGCATGGAAACTGGAGAAGATGAGTTTGGAGAGCTCTACTGCGACGTCCTCCAGCCATTTTCGCCGCTGCCATCTCCCAAGATTAATAATGCTGAGCCAGAAACTTGTTCAAAGAATGCGGAGGAGAAGGAAGTTCTGGGAACTGTAAAGTTGGAAATATATTTGGGTTCGAGGCGGGTTTTGAAGAATAACTTTGTCTTCTCACTAGCTGAGTGTAACCAGTCTGAAAATCTTGGTGATGGTGGGGATGAGCTGAACTCAGTCCCGGTCGACTCAAACTCTGACCCGGAGGTTGATGGGAAAGCTTCAGGGACTCTGGAACATCATGGAACTGATATAAGCCTGGATGGGACATCAAGCTATAAAATGCAGGAGATCTGTACTGGTGCCGGGCCTTGTAAGGACGAGCCAAGCGAGGAAGGCGAGCTGAGTGAGCATGCTGATCAGGATTTCAACAGAGAGATGGTAACAGTGGCCGGCATAGAAGCGAGAATCAACTGCAACATGCCTCCGAACAATTCTCCTCTTAAGGTCTGTTCTTGTCTGGAAATATTCTCATCCTGCAGCTTCAGATTAATTTAACTTGTTCTCATGTTGTCTTTTCTGATCATGGCATGCAGAATGCAAGACATGTCGAAGCAGCCACATTTAATGTAGAAGCACTGATGCCTCAGCCGCCTACGACCACCTTAAACACTTTCCGATATAAACCTCAAGTCCAGCCACGGCGGCCAACGGTAACTAGGTACCCCTACCTGTCGACGTCAGTGTTTGATCTGGACATGAATTATTTGGAACACCGGCCATGGAGGCATCCGAGTGTGGATCTGTCCAATTATTTCAACTATGGACTTACTGAAGCTTCATGGAAGAGTTACTGTGATAATATTGTAAGCCCCGAAACTGACGATAGTACTGTAATCTCTTACCTTAAACTTCAAATCTCTCTCTCTCTGCAGAAAACTATGAGAAGGTATACTGGGAAACAAATCCAGGTGGAGAACGGGTATAGGGATCGTCCTCCTTCTGAGAAAGCCATACCCCAACGGCCACGAGAATCCACGGCCACAATCCAAGTATTAACCGTTTCTTCTCGAAAATATAAGTTGTAGTTGCTCCTGGCTTATCCGTCTTACTGTGGAAAATTTCACAGATTGTTGCACAAGATAAAGCATCTCTGATCGGGCTAAGGGAAGAGATCAAGTGTGGTGTTGCACCACCGGAGCTGGAACGGATGGAAGAAGGATCATGTAGTTCCAAACGAGCGAAAATCCTGGGCGAGACTAGCAGGGATTCAACCAGTAACATGTCTGCCAATGAATGGATGTGCAGAAATGTTGGTATGGATAGCTGGTTCCACCCCATCACAAACCAGGAGGTAATCTGGCCAACACAAACATGACCGATTTTTTGGTTGGCTGATTTGCACAATGCCTGAGTGTTTCCCATTTTATCAGACTGACAAAAAGGTCTCAAGGAAAGGCAGATCCAAGCTGGAGCGCTGGACAAGACATGACCGAGATAACGACGATGAAAACACTTCTTCCTCATCACTGTAAATCACCCCCTGGATTCTCAACTGCTGGAATCCTCATTACTGCAATAATCCGCAATGGCCCAGTAACTCGTTTTACAGTAAATTGGAGAGAAGCTTGCCAATGGCTGATGCAATGGACAAAGCATCCTAGGTTTTGATGATGCATATCTTTAGAGCTTCAAAAGAGAGGAAATATTCTACGACTTCTTCAAGATCATATTCTACCTAGAAAATCTGGAATCACTACCTGACATCAGCATCAAGTAACATACCTATTTCATCATGGAGCTGACTAGATCTTCCAAAGAGCCAACAGTGTTGGGAAGCTGATAAGCCTGAGGCTTGGCCGGACCAATTTGATACTCTCGCTTTATATTCGACAAAGGCATGCCTGTACCTGAGTTGTCAACTAGGCTATGCTGCGTAGTTGAGTAATCAGCATAGGATGGCTGTTCGAGCGAATTGAGCTCTGAAATTCCATGCCCATTTGGTATCATCGGGGAGTTTGATGAGTTGATCAGATCAGGCATGAGATTTGAGCTCATGCTGTCCCATGCTGGCTTTCTATCTTGGCCGATATCCATGGAGTGAGTCCCTTGAAATTGATAATCAGTGACGGAGAGAGGCAGGTCACTGATACAAGATCCTTCGTCGAGATGAGTACTGATAAGCTGGCCGTGAGAGTATGAAGCATATGAGCTTGACTGAACGGCAACTGGCCAGTTCGCATTACCTCGAGCCAGGTCTGAAAAATGAGATGAAAGGTCTGCACTTGTAGCAGAAGACTGATTCCTGAATCCTACCCTGCTATGAGCTTGCACAGGATGTCCTTGTAGCGTCAAAGGGTTGTTCAGGCCAGCAAAATGAAAACTGTTTAAGCCGCCGACGGTTGATTTTGCATCTGGCAGACCACTTGACACCGGGAAGAAAGTAAGATCATCGACCTTGGCAGGCAACTCTTTTACATGAACTACACTTCTGCTGTTGCTATCCTGCAGCTGGTCGAACTCAAACGGTACTGGCATTCCCTTAAGCACACGCCCATTGGGATTTCCAGGTAATAAAGGCGCGCTTTGGTCACTAACATGCCCAGCAAATCCTGAAAACTGGGAATGATTCACCTGAACAGTGGACGGAAGCCGTTGAATGCTCAAGTTTGCTGGAGAGTTCAACCTGGCGAAGATCCCATTAGGCTGGAAAGATCTGAAAGCGGCATTTTGATGCTGTGGAGGTCCAGACAATGGACTGAACCCTCCCATCCCGTTGAGGGAGCTAAACCTCATATAAGAGGCGGTATCCGTATTATTACCAAAGGCTGCAACCATGTTTGCTTGTTGGCTTTGCACGGAGCTGATCCGTCTAAGATAAAGTCTGTACTTCTGCAAACATAAACCATGATAACAAGTTTAAAACACTTGGATTTCAAGGACATGGAATTCGAGAAGATTGAAAGAGACAGACTTTACCTGGAGATGACTAGCTACATTTTCCCTGGTGAGCTTCTCAACATTCATCAGCTCCAGAATCCTCTTCGGCACAGCCTCTGGGGTTACACAGAAGAGAAAGTCAGGCAATGATTTTGAAAAGCTTGAAATTTTTGGAGCTGGAATCTGAAGACTTACTGTCTACACCCAAATGGTTAACAGCTGCTACAAATTTTCGATGCAACTCGATGGACCAGACAACACGAGGCTTCTTTTGAGCTGAAGGGTCATCGTTGTCTTGTCCGTTATCGTCTGGATCATCATCCTCATCTTCAACTTGATCCTTCCGCTTCTTGTTGGATTTCTGGTCACTGTTTCCATTCCCAGCTTCACTGCTGCCATTGTTAAAATTTTCAGAAGCTTTTTCATCTTTTGGATCAACTTTTTTTTTCCTGACCACGTGCTGCCAGATGATCTGTAGCTCTTCGATTCTAACAGGTTTCAGTAAATAATCACACGCCCCGTGGGTGATCCCCTTCATCACCAGCTTAGGATCACCATTTGCCGACAACACTGAAAATGAATAATTCAACTTATAAACCACAACCATCTTCAAAGCTCCAAACTTTACCAGTTTTACTGAGGGAGCCTCACCCTCAAGAGTGTAAGAATTTGGTTATCAGAGAATTTTAACAAGAGCTTAGCAAATCGACAGAGAAAAGCATGAATACTAACTGGCCTACGGATCAGTAGTTGATTGAAGAAATGTGAAATATTCTTGACTTACTTATGACAGGAAGGTCCATCTCGAGCCCGACAAGCTCCAGCAATTTGAAGCCATCCATGTCCGGCATGTGAACATCACTGATGACCAAATCAAACCTGTTCTTGTTTTCCCTCAGCAAGTTCAGTGCTGCAACAGCATGTGTTCTTGTGGTAACTACAGAACCCAAAAACAAGGCATCAGCAACCATATAAATACAAAACAAGTATCATAAAAATTGAAATCTTGAACAATTGGGGGAGCAAGCATTCAGCAGATGGTGGCCTAAAAAAGGGTAATAAATGAGCAAGGTTTCATTACAGTGCTGAGGAGAATACATGTCTGTCAATCTGATGTATAGAAAAACATGGTTTTTCTTTCAAAGATCATATATTTAGATCTGCAGATGAATGAGAGAATTGGATCGACCCCACAAGTCAAGCAAATCAGACAAGCCTAGTACATAGAGGCACCAAATTCAAAAGACAACCTAACTCCATCACTGCATAAATCTGTGATACCTGGAGATGAAATCTAAATAAAAAATGGAGAGATGCTTCACAGCCCATCATGAGAAACTCAGTAAAACCCTAAAATAGCACATAAAGATGACAGCTTGAAATCCAAATAAACATCAATTACACAGCAGAGATATTCTCAGGAGTTTGAACAACAGAAAAGGCCATCAATCTGCAAAACCCTCTTCTAAAAAACAAGTCTTTGAAAAGGACTTGAGGAAGTAGTCGAAGGAGAATCAAACCATGATATTTGCATCTCCTCAGGAGACGCTCGAGCAAAAGCAAGCAAGTGGGATCATCATCCACAGCCAGGACTCTCATCCCCACAGGAAACTGATCTGAGGATTCTTCAACTCTTTGCTCAATAGTCATCCTTGTTGTATCTGTGACCCTTGAATCAGGCTGATTGCTTTACCTCAGGCTATGTGGTTTGCTCTTCAGCAGCTTCTTCAAGCTACAGTGGAAAGATAGAGAACGAAAAAAGAGGAGATGATTGGCTGTGGAATATTGGAGAGAATGAAGAGATGGAGATAGAAAACAATGATACAACAGCAGCTGCCATTTTCATATTCAATATTAGTTTTTCCCATGTTAAAAAATATGAATAAGTATTACTACACTTTTTTCTGAGCCTGGTTAAGGTAAGACAAATTGAACAAGATGGAATCTTCACCAAAGATTGAAGCTTTTCTCCAACTTTTCATAATCAATCAGCAATCGAAACTAAGGAAAGACATGATTTTGAACCTAAAAGAGATGTCTTTTTTTCAATTTTGGCAAGGAAGCATGATTTTACAACTTTGTTACCAAAATCCCAGATTCAAAGTTGACATTTAATGCCCATTTATGCTTTAATAAGGAACATCATTGCCCAGAAAATAATGAAATATGAGCCAGTAACATCAAAAAGGAAACCCTAACCAGTCATCTAAGGCTACCAGAATGTTCTTTGCTTCAAACCCCAACCTTTGTCAGATTAGCCTTAAATCACCAAGACCCATTTCAGTTGTAGATCAAGATTTCAGATTCAAGGTTGAAACTCTATTATATGATATCAATGGCTATTGGAACGTGTTTGAAATGCTGGAAGTTAGAAAATAATTGGTGTGGAGAAGAGGGCGAGGGGACCCCATGTGCAGAGAGTGGGGGTGATGCCACGCGTGGCCAGCGTGCTTGGCTGCTTATACCGAAGTAGAAAATCCATACTACCAGTGACTGACCAGGTTAAGAGAGAGAGAGAGAGAGGTGAAAGATGAGTGTCTGTTGGCTTGCTTTTTCCCTTTTTCTGGGGCTGTTTCCTTTTTCAGCTTTGGCCCTTTTCATGTTCCCATCCTTGAAATCCCACAAGTGACAATCTTGTCACTAGTACCTTCAAACTCACCCTAATCTCATTACTAGTCATGTTCAATTTATGGGAAAGTTGAACCTTATCCCATCATCCTTCGTCTCACTAATCTCTTCTTAATCGTTATTTTATTTGAAATTTTTATTTGTAATTGTCTCATATTAAATTATAAGAATATATATATATATATATATTATGGGATGCGTTGAAATTGAGAAATGGATGATAAAGTATCAAATTCCTCCTCTAAACATGTATGCATGCCCACTACTCCAACAACTAACTAATCAATAATTGAGGCTAAACTAAAGACAAGTGGAAGTAGTTATACAGTTTTCAATAATGCAAGTGGTTTGGTCTACATATGTGAGATACTACATGCGCAAGGTTCCATTTACAACTGATCGGTAGATTGTTGGTTTCTGGACTTTTTATTATCGCTTCAACACTTTAGTCTTGTTTAGATCGAATTCTATTAAATTGAATATTTGTAGTTTGTTTGGAGGAAACAAAGTAATACATAAAGATTTAAACGAAAACATATCAAAATTGGTTATATTGATAAAAACGTTTTTTAAGGCTTGCTGAGTGTATGCGAATTTTCCGATTGAGACGAATCATAACTAGTTAGAAAAATAACTTGAAGAGCTATAGCTTTCTAGTTTAAACCAAAACGAACTTCCAAAGTTTGAAGTGACAAATAAGCAAGCAAATTCAGAATCATTGTGCAGAGTGAACAAAAGTCCGATCGAGGCCAAAACCATTGGTTCAAGTCACCAAACCGTCGGTTTAGCCAAAATCAGTAAAAAAACATAAGTTTTCGAGATTCTTATAAGATTGCCCCATTTTGAACTAAAACTGGCGATTCCAACAACAAAATCAGTGATTTGGATCAGTAAATCACCGGCTAATGTTTATTTCTAAATTCAACCAAATCGATTCCATTATAAATAGATACTCAAATTCCAGTCAGCATCTTAAATTTGGACAATATTAAACAAAATTATTGAAAAAAGGAAAGGCGCTCAAGGCTACAAGAAATTGAAGATTTGTTTAGTAGTGAAAGCTTTTTTTTTTAACTTTCCATTTGTTATTATTTAATTCTCTTTTTATACATGAGTTAGTGTTTTATAGCTATGATTTGTGAGTAATCGTCTTATTCTAGGATCTCACGAATTACTTATTGTAATTTTTATGCAATTAAATATAGTTTTTTCATTGAATTATATGTATTTGTTGTCATGTTCTACGTGAATTTGTCGTAAGGATAAATAAGTTAAAAATCAATATTATCGTAGTTGAAATAATTAACCGAATTATGTGAGATCAATATCTAATCATAGTAACTATGTTGGATGCGTCTCTTTATAGAAACTAACGTGATATAACTTTCGACTCGGTTTCGTAAAAATATTATTATTCCCTACGAGATCGAATATATGTTCTCGAACCGCCTCAATAATTTTAATAATCTTTTCATTCAGTTCAATTAATTTCAATCTTGAATAAAACTAGACACATGACCTCAGCTCTTGGGCCATTACAAGGGCTCCGAATTGAAGCCCAAAACAGGCCCATACTAATATTTTAAATCACACGATTTTCACTCACTCAATTTAATTATAATAAATATAATATCATTTTCAGTTATCTTTCAATAAAATTAACTGAATTTTTCATCTCTAATTTTCAGTTACAAATTATCGTAATTAATCTAGGCGCAACTATATTTGACCAGTTACTGCAAGACACGTAAATATTCATGAATATTTATTTTGAAAATAATATTTTAGAAATATTGCTAGTTACTAAATATGAAAAGTGGTCTCTGGGAAATAGATTTTTGTGTACGTCAAATTATTATTTGATAACTTTTTAGTGATATTAAATTTGACAGCGTCGTTTGAGTTATAAAAATTACTATAATTATTTATTTATTTCTGAAGATGGCTTAATATGTTACGTATAAATATATGAGTTTACATGATCAGATTTGCAGTGGTGTATATAGAAGATGATGTTGCTTTTACTGATAGGGTTTGGATTTTTAAGCAGCACTGTTGTTGCTCAAGATTATGGAGAGGCATTGACAAAGAGCATATTGTTTTACGAAGGTCAGCGGTCCGGTAAACTGCCGGCGAATCAACGAATGACTTGGCGACGCGACTCGGGTCTTAACGACGGATTTGATGTAAATGTGAGTTAGTCTGATATCGTCCAGGAGGGCGTGGTTTAGTGGCAAAAGAGATGTTAAAAATCTTCAGCGATTAGGATTCCATTCCTGATGGATATAATAGAAAAAAAATTAGTCTGATATTAACTGTTATATAAAAATTATGTGAGTTACTGATGAAAATTTAATGAAATTGATTCGTTTTGAAAATGTTTTTAGATGGATTTGGTGGGAGGATATTATGACGCAGGGGACAATGTGAAGTTCAACTTTCCGATGGCCTTCACGGTGACAATGCTGGCGTGGAGTGCGTTAGAATACGGAAAATATTTTGGGTCGGAGGCCGGGAATGCCCTTGACGCCATCAGATGGGGCACTGATTACTTGCTTAAGGCAACCAGTGTCCCCGGCGTGGTGGTGGCCCAAGTTGGCGACCCCTACGCGGACCATAATTGTTGGATGCGTCCGGAGGACATGGACACGCCTCGGACGGTTTATCTAGTAAATACAACGCACCCCGGCTCGGAGGTGTCCGGAGAAATTGCAGCTGCGCTGGCTGCGTCGTCTATTGTGTTTAGAAATGTGGATCCTAAATATTCCAAGAAGCTCCTTCGTAGAGCCGCATCGGTATGGTTTATGTGCACTTTTACATCAAAGTGCACCTTAAAATTCCTCCATATTGCACCCTTAAAATCTTTACACCTTAAAATTCCTCAAAGTGCACTTTTACTTCCTTTAAGGTTTTTAAGTTTGCGGACAAGTACAGAGGATCATATTCCGACAGCGTAGGACAAGGAGTTTGTCCATTTTACTGCGACTACAACGGCTACATGGTAACTTAATTTTTCGGTTTCGTTATAAAACTTGGTTACATCGGATCTGAATACATTTTATCAGGACGAGCTGATGTGGGCAGCGTCATGGTTGCATGCTGCAACCAAAAGGGCATCGTACTTGAATTATGTGAGCTTGAACACACAAGTATTGCCGGTATTTTCTACGAGGTTCGCATATGGTCGATTCTATGCAGCCAATGCTGGTGTAGAATTCGGATGGGATGCCAAGCAAGCCGGGATTAATGTTCTTATGTCCAAGGTACACTTTTCTCCTCATTTCATACAAATTTTTCTTAGGAAAAAAATGGTTCGCATCATCATTTTTTTTTTACAGTATTCGGACGAATTTTATACCAATGCGGATACATTTGTATGTAGCGTGTTACCGAATTCTCCTACGAAAACGGTAACTTACTCGGCAGGTAAATTATAAATTACCTCTCGCACGCCTGAATCATTTATGGCCGGAGGGAGGCATTGATGATTGATGATGGGGTAAAAAATGGATTCAGGTGGACTTATTTTCAAGCCCGGAGGAGGCAACATTCAGCATGTGACATGTTTGTCATTTCTTCTTCTTACCTATGCCCGACAATTGGCTAGAACCGGCCGACAAGTCAACTGCGGAGGGGTCGTCGGGACCCCGGAGGACCTCATCCGAGTCGCGCGGGGACAGGTATATGATGAAATTTTTTAATTTTTGACTATTGTCTCGCATTGAATTATAAGAAGTAATATATATATTTTTAATATTTGAGAAATAATGACGAATTGATTTTTTTTATGATAGGTGGACTATATATTGGGGAAGAATCCGATGAGGATGTCGTACATGGTGGGATATGGAAATAAATTCCCGGAACGCATTCACCACCGCGCCGCGAGTTTGCCGTCTGTGGCCGCTCATCCGAGTAAATTAGGATGTAAAGATGGAACACCATTTTTTCAATCAAATGATCCCAACTTGAATCAACTTACTGGAGCCGTTCTGGGCGGACCAGCAGACGATGATTCGTATCCTGACACGAGATACAATGCATCGCAATCTGAGCCAGCTACTTACTACAACGCACCATTGGTTGGCATTTTAGCGTACCTCAAACAAAACTAGAGCTCTCTTCTCTCGACATTGCTACTGATAGCTCCGGACGTTACTAGTGAAAATAAACGTTGCAGCGATCGTTTCTGATTTGAATGATAAACGACGACGTTTTAGTCCGACATTCCTCTGAATTACGCGCGTTGAGTTTGGGCCCAATAAAAGCCCATTGCAATGCGGCCCTAACCACTAATCTTGCCGCGTCATCATAATAATTCAAAATATCAAATTGATATTTAAGGCTTTACCAAATTCAATTTAAATAAAATATATGAATAATTGATATTGTAATAGTTACTAAAAAAAAACTGCTTGATTTTGTTTAAGGATGAATATGAAAACTCAATTATGTCGATTGATTTGTGTATACTACCTTTTTGGACTAAATTGGAAACCTAGAAAGTACAAGATGAGCCGACAATGCCCCGTTAGTTGACCTTTTGGCGTGCCACAAGGAAAATAACGTTGGAATATTTATTTGACGATTATGTGGCTCAAACGACATCGTTTAACCTCAATTGTTACAATATAATGGGGCAAATTCGTAAATAAGTAAATAACAAGACGGCCGCGCGCAGAATTGTCAACCAGAGCAGAGCTCGATCGATCCGTAGTCGAGCAACTCCTCAATCATCTGCTCAATGTGATCATCCGCGAGCTTGACGAGAAAATTCTCGCTGTTCGTATCCGGTGACAAGCTCTCGGACTTGGCCGCAGAGCTGGCATTGTTGGCAGCGGTGAAGGTCTGGAAAGTGGGTGGATTGGAAGGAGATTTGGCAGATTGCTTTGTCGTCGTCTTCGTCATTTGAAGCGACGCCATGTAGCATTTATGCAACTTGGCGGCCAGATTCGTAGAGAGGAGTTTTGAGGATGAGGATTGCGACGCGTTAGGGTTGTAGGGGAAGTTTGTTCCGGCTCTCGTCCCGAACATCAGCCACGCGGCTTCGTCGTACGCTCGCGCAGCGTCTTCTGCTGTCTCGAACGTCCCTAGCCAGATTCTGGTCTTCCTGCGGAATTTAGACACCGTGTTCAAAAATCCGAAGGAGAAAATGTTACTTTTTTTCTGGATAAAAATTGAAGCATGAAATTTGGGGTTGAGGTTTGTGGATTTACAGTAGTGGATGACGGATTTCGGAGACCCAGGAGCCCCAATGTCGTTGCCTGACGCCGCGGAAGCCCTGCTGCGGCCTGCCCATGTTGCTGAAATGAGGTAGAGTTGTGACCATCCAACTGTTTGTCAAAATGTCTGATTGAGAAATACACTGTCCGGGATTGAGATCTTGACGACCTGAACTTTCTGAAAATGGCTTAAGTAGAAAGACAAGGTCTGAAACTGAGATTTTGATGACCTGAAACTGGGTGTGAAAAATGAAAATCTCTGAACAGGGAATGTTATGTTTGGAGGATGAGAAAAGGGAGTGAGGAGGGTTATGTAGTTGGGTCTGTAGATTTTTTCAGTTCTTTAAATTTTAATTTTTGGGTCCTACAAAATGAGCTTCATTCTATGTATGAGCATAAAAAAATCTGAGTTATGGAATTTTTTTTAGGTTGTCTTAATCCACAAGTTGGCAAATGGGTATGTTTATGATCCCTAGCCGATTGAAGTTAGCCAAATTCAGTTCACATACTGCATTGTAGACCTATTTTTTATACCAATGGCTTTTGCGATTCGTTTGGAGGAACATTTTGGTCGTAGTCTTGTAGATTCTTTTGCATGTGAGTGGTCTTAGACATGAAGATCAGTATGTTTGGACTCAATCATCAAGTAACCTCGACCCGGTTTATGTTTTTAGCCAACATCAATGTATCAAAGTATCCCATATTTTATTCGCCTTCACATGTTATCAGCTCCCCATAATACATATCAATCTGGATTCATTTCCAAGTATGATAATTATATCAGAAATTACATTGATTATATGATTTTTACGATAGAGTTTGGTCGTGGAACGATTTGTGTAATTCTGATGAACTTCCAAGCTGATTTCGATCGACAGATGGTGGACCAAGATTGCGAGATTTAGAATGATGCTTGTCCTATTGTCCCAACTCCCAACATGTTCCAAGGAAAAGGGTACCTAAGGCGAGAAGGCATGTTTGTTTGAGTTTCTCGCCACGAAAAATGGTGGGCTACTCAACAGAGTGGGTAATGTTTCTTATCATTCTCCTTTAATCTATTTTCTCAATATTTTATGATATGTGGGGATTATTAGAGTGCACACAATTATAGCACAAAAGGTTATGCAATGTTTTTGGCTATGTTCTCTAAAGATGTTGACCATTGCAACATGGGTTGTAAGTTGAAAGAAAGTTTGTCATATATGTTACTTTAATTATTAGATTTTTTAGGTTTGCTAGATTCTTAGAATCATAGCATTGTGTCTCACAGCCAGCCAAATTTAGAAACACATTTATTTCCCTTGCAAACAAAAACCACTCATACGTATCAACTAGTTCATTGTTGTTCAGGTTTTATTTCATATATATTTGCCAGTTTAAAAAATAAAGTAGTCAGTTGATAAATCATATGATAGGTAAGATACTTAAGGATACCAATTTGATTATTAGAGCAATTCGATTATGTCTTGTATAGATAATTGTCACGAGGCCTTAAAGTTTTTACCAAAACATGCAACATTGCATACGATCCTTATCCTTTTTTTTACATGTAAGTTCTCATTCATTCATTTAAGCTGGTGTTGTTATTTCAAACTTTCGTTATATACCACACAATTCTAAAATCTGATCATGGTCGTATCACTACACAACTCCAACACACTTGAGATGTTTCTATTTTGTGTTTTGGTCCTTTATACAGTTGTTTGAGAAGGATCAAGGATGTAGCTATTTTGATTAAAAATATACGCATGTTACTACTCATGATGAAATGGTTTAGCATCAGACTTATTTATTTCAAGAAACTTTCTTTCATGTTCTTGAAGTTAAGATAGCATTTCATAATATATCTGATCTTTGTGCAGCCAAAATCACATGGATGAACCACCTGATTAGCCGCTAACTACCCTATTAGGACTGATAAAACAAATCCATCATATCAAGGTCTTTTGAATAAAGAGAATCTTGTCAAGAAATCATGAGTAGTGAATACAAATTGATCAGTACAAATAGAGCTGTAATTTAACGGATTTTGGGCAGCTGTTGATTTTGAATATTTTTTTCTAAGGTATGAACTTGAATTTCACTTCCTGCCAACAACCTCTTGTTTAGCAGGACATAAAATTTATTACCTCAAATTCCATGTTGCATTTTTTTTAATCCTCTCCTCTCTTTTTTTTTCTTGTCCTCATTGTGCATTTGAACATGTAACGAGCCAACTTTTTCAAACATTGGACAACTTAAGTCTATGGCTAGCTATACAGAGATGAACTAATGGCTCTGAGATGGTGTCTATTTGAAATAGGGGGCAAAATTTTTATATGTCTGACAAGAAATGGGCAGATAGTGTCTGTCGAGGTGAAGTGGAAGAGTTGATCTTGATGAGAGCAGCAGGAGGAGGACAGCGAGACTGATGGGCTGAAGGCATGCTTCCTCAAGTGGCACTTCCATGATGTGTAGTGTAGTCAGCTCTCCCCGACCCGCCAAGTTCAGCTGGTACGAGTGGAACAAGGGAGTGTAGAACGTCTGTTATCAATGGGCGATAACTGGGCTCTTGTTGCACACAGAGCACTGCTACTGCCGCAACCTAGAAGAGCGCCACACAATACTCAGGTAAGCACTCTGATGAGTTATAATTCGTGTAAAGATACTAGTTTTACTTACTTGGTACAGGTGCTTTAAATCCATTGTGTCTTTGATGACAGGATCGACAATGTTGGGGAGCTTGGTTCTGTCAGTGAGCTGTGGAATAGCCTGATATTTGACAAAGTTCTTATTTAAGTCAAGTGAAATTGAGCTAATTCGGTGGGAATTGGAATGAGTTTTGTGGGTCGTACCCAAGTGACGATTGACTGGGAAAGTCCCAATGACAGTTCCTCGACAGGTTTTCTTCCGAAAAGTAGTTCTAGTAGTATGACTCCATATGCATACACATCACTTTTTTCAGTTAGCTTACCTGTCAGCAACTTAAATTCAGGAAAACTCCAGCTTTTAACGAATTTCATTTTATAGGGCATTTATCAGTTCAAGTACCGTCTAGTAGATACTCCGGTGCAACGTATCCAGGTGTGCCAGTCAACTCGGTGCTATCAGTATTTTGGGTCTCATTCGCCGTTACTGCTATACCAAAACCTGTAAGCTGTATATATGTGCAAAATGACATCTTCAGTGTTCAAAATTTAACAGTCAAAAGCATTTGATTTCAGATATCTTGCTGCTTACTTTGGCGTTAAATTTGGAGTCCAGAAGAATATTCGACGATTTCAGATCTCTGTGAATCACTTGTGGGCTACAGTACTCATGCAAATACTCCAATCCTCTGGTCAGCATTGGTAATTGTCGGGATCAGATTGATTCAGCATAGAACATAAAACTGTCGTTTGAATAGAGAGCAAGATACCTGGCTGTATCGAGTGCTATCTTTATCCGCATGTGCCAGCTTAGCACGCACCCTCGAGAAGATCCTGCAGTTTCCCGAATGAAGACACTGAGTGCAAATACTCAGCAAGTATGTATTTCAAGTCTCTCCAAGGTGCACCTAGAGAAAGGTAGTTTTACCATGGAGCTGAGTGCTCAGTGATCGGTTTGGCATAAATTCGTAGAGGAGCAACTTTGAATCCCCATGAGCACAATATCCCCTGATTTCTATTATATTGGGATGCTGAACTCTACTCAACAAGTTCATCTCATTCTGCAACATGATGATCAAAGAGCAGACAAAATCACTCAGAGTTTCAGACCGGAGAAAAAGGCATGATTTTGTTTGAGGTTTTTCTTTAAGGTACCTGACACTGTCTTCCAGCAATTGCATCTCCAGCATTGAATCTTTTCACTGCAACAAAAGTATCATCTTCCAGACAGGCCTTATAAACACTGCCCAGATTGCCATGTCCTACGACAGCCTCGTCGCAAAAACCATTTGTTACACTCTCCAAGGTCTCATACTCGATGAAAAGAATTCTCCCCCTATTGCCAACCGGAGTGGAAGTTTTGGTCGGCAAGGGGTGTAAACTGAGACCCTTTTCCACATCTACGCAGGGGGGCTCAGACTGTTACTAAAGTTTTGATCAGCAATTGAAGGTGGTAAATGGGACTAAAGTGTTTGTTACCTGAGTGCTGATTACTGCAATGTGAACCTCTCCAGATCCATAGACAGATTGTTGACACTAAGAGAGTGACTAAAGCAGTTGCAACAACAGTGAGCCCTATCAAAATCTTCTTCTCCAAATGTGGGTCATGTTCAGCTTCAGCCCCTAAAGTCGCATCAACCCAATTCAGGTATAAAAAGGTCACATCTTTGGCAGAATGAGAGCTGGTTGGTTACCTGGAGATGGAGGGACAGCAACAGGAGGAGTGATGAGAGAAGAGCTTTCTGAAGATGATGATGATGATGGGGTTGGTGGTGGAGTTGAAACAAACCCATGAGCCCAAATGGACTGAAAACCCAGAAGCAGAAGAGCCAGAACAGCCAGCAGCTTCCTCATCCTCAATCCACAAGAAGCTAGCTCAGCAGTTGCTAGATCCAGAGAAGAGCCATAAAGACAACATTTTCATGTGTATAAATAGCTCGATTGTGAAAATGGGTGATGTTTAAAAACTCTCCAACTGGTCTTTTCCTCAGAAAAATTTGAACATTTAAAAAACCGTTTCTTTGTCCCCTGGTGGAGTCCCAAATTCAAAATCCCACAAAAGCCAGAACATGGTAAAGCTACTCATCAGATTTTGAAGTTATTTCAAAAATTGAACAAACTCGATCACTATCCTTTTCTTTTACTGGTTTCCAAATCTTGAAATCTCATCCTGAAAGTTTGAAAATCAGAACTTTGAATCTGGGCCGTCAATCTTGTCTCATTCTGTGGGGCGCTAAATCAGTGGTTCTAACAATGTCAGGAGTTTTAGAAGTCTGTACAGAATTAGGAAATCGCACGTGTTATAAATATAAAACCTCTGGTTTTGGGTCATTGCCAATTATTTTCATCTCTTGATCGATTTTTTGTTTCGAGGAAGCCATGAACGACATTCTCAGCATTGATGACGAGGTGAAGAAGTTAGTCGCGAACAAGCGCCTGGCGGCATTGTTCCTCTCAAACCTCCGAGACTCCGTCGACCCTCCGGCTTTACAGACCGACGACCGTCTGAGCTGGGGTTCCAGACGCCCTAGAAGTTTAAGGAATCCCGCCCGTCGACTCGATGTCGCAACTCCTGTTGATGCTCTGCTGCCGCATCCTGCAGAGGAGCCCCCTGCTCCAGCTCCTGAGCAGATTGAGCCCGTCGTGGCTTTGGAGGTTCGATCTCTGAAACTCTTCAGTTTTGTTGCTTAGGTTCGACGATTATGCCGCAGGTTGTCCGTACTTTTCTCTTGACATGTAATGCTTTTGTAGATGCAGAGTGAGCCATTTTTATTGCCGGAGATGATAGAGCAGTTTGACTCCGCCATGAATTTGGAGGTTGGATCACTGAAACTCTCCACTTTTCTTACTAAATTTTGTTGCTTAGGTTTCGACGATTATGTCGCAGGATGTCCGTACTTTTCTCTTGACATGTAATGCTTTTGTTGATGCAGAGTGAGCCAGTCATTGCCGGAGAGCCAGATTCACATTCGAGAACCGGCGGCAATCCCTTTTCATTAGAACGAAAGCCCATGCCGGCATTGGAAGACGCTCCAGGTCCCAGTAAAGCTACAAATCCAGAACATCCTCCCCAGTAGCTTCTGACCCTCCGCCATAATTTTAGATACATCCTCTTCCTTGTGCTGTCTATTACCTCTGTTGTTGTTCAACATTTAGAATGTCATCTGGACGATCCAGACGAGAATAAAATTATTTTATTTTAAAAAAAATGTTGTCCCGTTTAAATTTTTAATAAATAAATTAAATGACGATCATTCAAATATTTCAATTAAGTATGACATACAGTCCAAAAAGGGGAGACAAAATTTAAATAGAGCGAAGTTTCAAAAACATGTGATTATGAAATATAAAGAAATAAGAAAAGATGAAACCATAATTCTAAAAGCTGCTAAATTATTTCTCTAAACCCTGCAGTTGGCTGAATGATCGAAGTAACTTCTGAGAGAGAAAAGGCTGCGAGGATGGTGGCTGGGTTGAAGAACTTGCCGGTGGTGGTGGATGAGTCGGCTGGCCGGGTTGCGCCTGCGGGCGATGAAGCTAGTGGCACCAAAAGCTTGACTATACTTATTAAAGAAGGGCATTGCAAAATTTATCATGAAGAGTGGGGACTTATAATGCACACGGCCAGCAGGATGTTTGTGTTATCTGCTCATTTTGTTCCTTCAGATTGTCTACAAGCTACAACCACAGATATATCACATTTGTGGCATAAGCGCTTTGGGCATTTAAACGAAAATGATCTGCGTCTTTTGTCTAAGAAGCAGTTGGTTTATGGCATTCCTCCGCTTCAGAGCATGGATATTGTATGTAAGGTTTGTGCTAAAGGAAAGCAGCATCGGGAGTCGATTCCTAAAAAAGCTAAATGGAGAGCTTCAGAAAAACTTCAACTGATGTGTCACACCGAGCACATTCAATGGAAAAAGGTACATATTAACATTCACTGATGATTTTAGTAGAAAATTATGGACTTATTTTCTATCTGAGAAAAGTGAAGCATTTGAAGTTTTTAAAAGCTTCAAAATTCTAGTTGAGAATGAATCAGGGAACAAGATAAGCTGCCTTAGAAGTGACAGAGGAGGAGAGTTCAATTCTAAAGAATTCAATGCATATTGCAGTGCCAATGGAATTAAAAGGCAGTTGACAACAGCTTATACGCCGCAACAAAATGGGGTGGCTGAACGCAAGAATCAAACAATCATGAATGTTGTACGATGTCTACTTATTGAGAAGAGATTACCGAAAGAATTTTGGGGTGAAGCCGCTCGGTGGACTACGCATATTCTGAATAAAAGTCCTACTTCTGCTCTGAAAGATCAAACTCCACAAGGATGCTGGACAGGTATGAAACCAAATGTTGATTATTTTAAAATATTTGGGATATGTTCTTGTTCCATTTCAAAAGAGATCAAAGTTAGACAGCAGGAGCCGGACGTGTATCTTTCTTGGTGTTAGTGAAAGATCAAAAGCATATAAGTTATATGATCCGATCAGCAAGAGCATTGTCATAAGCCGGGATGTAAAGTTTGATGAAGATGGATATTGGAATTGGAGAAGGAATTCAGATGAAGAAAGAAGAGATATTTTAATCATAGACAGTGAAGATGATGATACAAATAACAGTACAGAAGGTTCACATAAGACAAGTTTTGACTATGAGAACCCTACTGGAGACAATGCAGAAGGTCCTGATGAAACAAAAACCGCTTCTGATCAGGAGAACTCTTCCAATTCAAGTATAGACGATGTGTCTAATCATGATGAAGAACCACAATCTGGAGCAAAGAGAGACCGAAGACCACCTAAGTATCTAGCCGACTTTGAAACTGGAGAAGGACTTTCTGGAGATGATGAAGAAGAAGAGTGTCTAGCATTACACATATTTCAAGAAGACCCATCATCCTATTCTGAAGCTGCTAAAGAGTTGAAATGGAGAAGGGCGATGGATGCAGAATTGGAAGCAATTAAAAAAAATAAGACATGGCAATTAGTGAGCTTGCCACATGGAATGAAAAAGATCGGAGTGAAGTGGGTCTACAAAACTAAAGTAAATGAGAAAGGAGAAGTTGAAAAATACAAAGCCAGACTAGTTGTAAAAGGCTACGCTCAAAGGTATGGTATAGACTATGATGAAGTATTTGCGCCCGTGGCTAGATGGGATACCATTCGCATGTTACTTGCACTAGCTGCTCAAAGAGGTTGGTGTATATATCAACTTGATGTTAAAAGTGCATTCTTACATGGTATATTGCATGAGACCGTTTTTGTTGAGCAGCCTGAGGGGTATGTACGCAAGGGAGAAGAAGATAAAGTCTATAAACTCAACAAGGCTTTATATGGACTCAAACAAGCGCCTAGATCTTGGTACACTAAAATTGAAGAATATTTTGTCAATGAAGGATTTGTTAAGTGCAGCCATGAAGCCACCTTATTCATCAAGCGTGAGGGAGATGGAAGATTCTTGATCGTTAGTCTATATGTTGACGATCTAATTTTCACAGGGAGCAACTCAGCTTTATGTGAAAAGTTCAAAGCTTCTATGAATCAAGAGTTTGACATGACCGATATGGGAAAAATGCGATACTTCTTAGGAGTCGAAGTGCAACAAACTGAGAAAGGTATTTTTATATGTCAAAGAAATTATGTTGTTGAGCTGCTAGCAAGATTTGGAATGAGCCAATGCAACACTGTTAACAATCCGATGGTAGTGGGAACAAAGCTTTCAAAAGAAGAAGGAGGTGAATTAGTTGATTCATCACTCTATAAGCAAATGATAGGGTGCTTAATGTATTTAACCACAACCAGACCAGATGTGATGTATGCAGTCTGCTTCTTAAGTAGATTTATGTCAGCTCCAAGCTGTAGAAAAACTCTACCGACTGCATAAGCCCTTAATAGCCAACAAGCTCTAGAACTTCTTGACCTGATTTCCTCAAGTCGCCGCTTTCAACAAACATATAATTGATAAACTCGAGACACTCATTTGAAAATCAAACATCTCCGAGAACTCTCTCACAATCCAATCCCCGATACACATTCTCAGGAATAGACACCAAATGGAATCATAAAACCCCAAACAACACTAAAAATCATAACTTTATCAGCCTGCCACAAATTCTACAAAGCCCCATTTCCACCTGCACCTTTCATCCCCAAAATTAAAAAATTGAACTCAACATAAATGAAGTGAATGACTAAAATTTAACGTCAAAAAAACATACCCTAAATATAATAAAAATAAAGTTCAACGCTCTCATTTTTGTTTGACACGAGTGGAGTGATGCTTCAACATGTTTTTTGATCAAATATAACTCGACTAAAGAATTGAAAATTATGTTACTTACGGTTCGTTTAGTTTTTATTACTCGAGTGTTTTACAAAAAATGATTTTTTTTGCTTTGGACATTATTGATTGCTATCATGACTTTGATCCATTATTTACTAGAACTCTCATAGAATTTGATGTTTTCACGAAACACTAGTTAATGTCAATAGTAATTTTAAGTGAAAAATCTAACCTAAATGTTTCTAAATCGTATTTTTCTAGTATTGTAATATAATTTATTTACAATTCATTTTTTATAGTTTCAGAATAAGCACCGAACTTATACCAATACTCAACATCTAAACATTTTTGATGCAATTGATATGCTTTTTCGTATTATGATTGGATTCGATGTTAATTTGAAAATAAAAAAAAACTATTTCTTTGCATTTTTTTGACTGTTTCAAAGAATTTAAATTTACTCCAAAGTGTATTTTCACGATCTTTTAGATATTCAATGTATCATGATTGGATAGTTGATCTTTAAATATTTTTTTATATTTGAGTAGTAATTATTATAGTGTTGCTATCAAAAATTATCTTTTAAAGTACGGTTTAATAGTCATATTAGCGTTTTTAAATTTAGCTTAGGAGTTTAGTAAACCATGCTCTTGGAGTGGTGTATAGATATTAAAATATATGATGAATATAATTTGTGAAATTTAATCGGATTAGTTCGTTCCACGGATAAAATTAGTTAATGGTTTACATTTCAATCAATATTGAATATCTTTATCCGGAGCGCGGACAGAGTTATCAACGTAGCCAAACACAAACCTTCTCCTTCCTTTCAACTGATCGACCGACTCTCTCTCTCTCGAAATCGCTTGCGATTCTTTCCTCTCATCGGCTTCGTTCCGCTCGTCGCCGATTTGATTCGAACCTGTCCCAACCCGGAACGATCCGAAATCGCTCTAATCAGACGCTCCATTTCCGATCTGAACCCAAATGGAGCCGGACGTGAGCATCGAAACAAGCTCCATGATCCGCGTCGCGGTCATCCCGATCGGCGCAGTCCCGCACTCATTACTCCGCGACTACGCCGCCATGCTTACCCTCCATTGCCAGATCGAGCTCGCTTCTATCAGTTCGTTCTACACCGAGCATCAGAAGAGCCCGTTCGCACACCAGCCGTGGGATGCTGGGTTGCTGCAGTTTAAGTTTTTGCTAGGTGGATCTCCGCCTAGTCCGTGGGAGGACTTTCAGTCACACCGGAAGATTCTCGCTGTGATTGGGATTTGTCACTGCCCTTCTTCGCCTGATCTTGATGAGGTCGCTGAACTTTTTGACTCGGCTTGTAGGGGTTACTCTTCTGCTTTGGTCACTCGCTGCTTTGCGTTTTGTCCTGGTGATTATCAGGTATGTCTGTCTTTTTATATATTTCCCTTAATAAATTGAGTGTTATTGTACTTTTGTGTGACTGACAGTTATGAGTGTTTGTCAATGTTGGTGGCAGCTGGAGGATGGGCAGAATAGAGAGGATAATTTGGTGTTGTTTCCCCCGGCGGATAAGCAAACGCAGGACCTGCATTTGCTGACAATGATGCAAGACATAGCTGCATCATTGCTAATGGAGTTTGAAAAATGGGTGCTAAAAGCAGAATCATCTGGAACAATTCTAAAAACCCCATTGGATTCTCAAGCCAGTCTCAGCTCAGAGGAGGTTCATGTTTAGGTGTCCTAAGGATTTGGGCTTATTGTTTCTTTCACAATTTATGGCCATGAGTCATGATGAAGGTCTTCTTTTATTTTCTTTTTTGAGATTTTCAAGGTATTTATTGGAGCGTCGTGTCTGCAGGTTATCAAAGCAAAAAAGAGGAGACTTGGCCGTGCCCAGAAAACTATAGGGGACTATTGCTTGCTGGCGGGATCACCTGTTGATGCCAATGCTCATTATTCAACTGCACTTGAGCTTGCTAGGTTAACAGGAGATTTTTTCTGGTATGCTGGGGCTCTGGAAGGCAGTGTTTGTGCTCTACTGGTATGCTGAGTTTATGGACTGATTATACCTTTTATAGTACAATGTAGCACTCTGAAAAGATAGCATATCGCACGAGATTTATAACAAGATAAAAATCAAACGATGAAATGTAGTTTTTCTTTTTAAGTTAGGTATGAGGCTATGATATGGCATGCGTACACTTTTCTGGATCTATAATCTTGATGGCTTTTCAGATTGATCGGATGGGCCAAATCGATCCTGTTTTAGAGGAGGAGGTTAAATACCGTTACAATAGCGTCATTATGCACTACAGAAAGTCATTTATACAAGACAATTCTCAGAGGTAATTAATTGAGATCGGAAATTCTCACGTATATGTTGCCTGTTGTTATTTAGTAACTGTTTGCACTTAATGACTTGCAGTCTCTTAAATATATAAATACTTCCTTGACAGCCAGTAAGAGAAAGGAGATTGTATTGGATAGGCAATAAGCCGACTATCCTTGTACTGTAGGAACTCTTGTGATAGTTTATATTGCTTAACTAGACAAACATCAGGCAACAAGATTGATAAGCTTCTGTAGGTGCTTTAAGGTATTAGTGTTGTCATTGAGATTCTAAATATGTGCCCAGCCTTGGTTAGTAATGGTTAGTCATCTTGGGTTTTAATTGCTATGGCTCAGCATACTCAGAAAGTTCTGCATATGTTAATCTGTACCTCCGCTTTTACAATAAAGTAATCCTGAGAACTTATGCCTTGTACTTAAAAAAGATTTTTTGATTATTATTACAATTAAATTTAGACAAGCGTTCTGTTCCGTCAACCCACTTCAACAAGTGAACTAATATATATCACTAGCTCGCAATACAGTACCAAAACCTCAAGTAAAACCAGTTTACGTCACATATGCAGACTCCAAGTTATCTATAGTAAAGTTATTACAATACATGCTTTCAACGCACTTGACAGCAGCAGTTGAGAGTTTACTGTTAAGAGTCAGAAAACTCGGAGCATAAAATTGTCTTCCCTTTTGAAGATTATTTATTATACACAGTGAAGACTTGCTTAATTTATGCCTGATTTGTGGTAATCTAGTATACATTCAGTTCATTTTCTAAATATAGAGAAAATACAAGTGAAGTATTCTACGTTTAGAATTGGTTGGCATTGAACTCCAGATCATCGCGTTGACACTTACTCCTATGTCACACCATACTATAGAGTGATCCGACTTCTTTAAATGACGCATTTCTCTCCTTTTTCTTTGGCCATGCCAAACGCCAAGTCATCATTGCTAACATGGTTTTTTTTTTTCCTGTTTTGGAAGAAAGATGTTGCTATTCCCTTTGTTTTACTATTTCAATTAATGAATTTTACCCTTTGTATTTGGATGCAGGGTTTCACCTTTAAGCTTTGAACTTGAGGCCACTCTAAAATTAGCAAGATTTTTATGCAGGTAAGTCCTTGTTTGAGTGAAAGTTTTCCTATGATTGTGCGACTTATAAACTACTGAAACTACTCTAAAATAATGGATCATATTTTATTTATAACTCCTCACTGCTATGAATTAAGTATTCTTTATTTATAACTCACACTGCTTACTTTCATGCATTTTATTCAGTAGTGTTCAGTATATTATATTATAAGATTAATTTTGTGCTGCTAAAAGCATTTGATTGCCCGGCTTAGATTTTATCCCGTTGTAATTTTATTAACAGGAGAGAATTGGCAAAGGAAGTTGTAGATTTGTTGGGTACCGCTGCTGATGGTGCGAAATCTCTGATTGATGCTAGTGACAGACTGATATTATATGTTGAAATAGCTCGTTTATATGGCACTCTTGGTTATCCACGAAAAGCTGCCTTTTTTTCGCGTCAAGTTGCACAACTTTATATGCAACAAGGGAACAGATTAGCAGCTATAAGTGCCATGCAAGTATTGGCAACTACGACAAAAACGTATCGTGTTCAAAGTAAAGCATCTATGTCCAAAAATTCTAATGTGAGTTCTCATCCATACAACAGAACTTATTGCTGCTAATTTGATGAGATTCTGTATCTGTTTTTTGGAGTTATACTTGGAGCATTTATGGTAAAGTGAAAATTGTTTTAGTTAATATGTGTGAGCAAGGAGTACCTTTTGCGCTTTGAATTTCACACCTCATGAATCTTAACCTACAAATGGAAAAGGAATCTAAAAAATGAATTGCTTCTTTTTGTTGTCTTCAATGTTATCACGTGTCATTATAATTAAGCTTCATGTTTCAAGTAGGTTGTCTTTTCTCCCTTGATGTTTTTTTTTTCATTTACAGGACGTTATACCAAGCCATATTGATAGTGGTAAAACGCACCACCAGTCTGTAGTCTCACTTTTCGAATCACAGTGGAGCACTATACAGATGGTTGTTCTTCGAGAGATCCTATTATCAGCTGTTCGGGCTGGAGATCCTTTGGCCGCCTGGAGTGCAGCAGCTAGACTGCTCCGATCTTATTACCCTTTAATCACTCCTGCAGGGCAAAATGGTCTTGCAAGTGCTCTTACAAATTCAGCGGAGAGGCTTCCTTCAGGAATACGCTGTGCTGATCCTGCATTGCCTTTCATTAGGTATACACATGTTCAATGATATATGATTTTATTTCACTCTCAAGTGAGCAAAAGAATGAGATCAGGAACACATCTGAAAACATTGAATGCTCGTGAATTTCAGTTGCGTGATATGTTTTTTATTTTCTCTTTCAGTTGTCCAGCTGTTTGGCTTTTGTTTATTGTTCGTGCACATTCAACATACATCAAGTGGTTGCTCCTGTGCTTTAGAAAGTTGTGTGCCAAATTACAAATTAAACATGTGTTTTGGCTTTTTCATTTTGATTAGTTGTTATTTTGACATGATTTCAGATTGCACTCTTTTCCTATTCACCCATTACAAGTTGATTTGATAAAGCGAAATCTGGGTAGAGACGATTGGTGGGCTGGTTCTGCTCCATCAGGACCTTTTATTTATACTCCTTTCAGCAAGGGAGATACAAATGATAATAGTAAGCAGGAAATGCTCTGGATTGTTGGAGAGCCAGTTCAAGTATTAGTGGAACTGGCAAATCCTTGTGGTTTTGACTTAATGGTGGATAGTATATATCTCTCTGTGCATACTGGAAACTTTGACGCAATTCCAATATGTGTGAAGCTTCCTCCCAATTCTTCAAAGGTTATCAGTTTATCAGGAATTCCAACTGCAGTGGGTTCAGTGAAAATTCCTGGATGCACCGTCCATTGTTTTGGTGTAATCACTGAACACTTATTCAGAGATGTTGACAGCCTTCTTCTTGGAGCAGCCCAAGGACTTGTGCTATCTGATCCCTTTCGTTGTTGTGGCTCCCCAAAGTTGAAAAATTTGGTTGTTCCAAACATATCAGTCATATCTCCGTTACCGTTACTGGTATCTAGTGTTGTTGGCGGAGATGGTGCTGTCATTTTGTACGAAGGTGAAATTCGGGATATATGGGTGAGTCTAGCCAATGCTGGTACAGTTCCGATTGAACAGGCGCATATTGCGTTATCAGGAAAAAACCAGGATGCTGTAATCTCAGTTTCTCATGAAACCTTAAAATCTGTGCTGCCTCTTAAGCCTGGTGCAGAAGTTACAATACCCGTGACAATCAAAGCCTGGCAGCTTGGCTTGACGGATCAAGTGACAGCTGGTACCAAAAGTGCCTCGGGGAGTATGGGGAGACAACCTAAAGACAACAGCAGCCCCATGTTGTTGATCTATTACACAGGTATTTGTAACTGTTTTTTCAAACTTAAAATACAGAATAATTTTAAGATGTCATTTACAAACTCTATTTCTGTGATTTGAAACTCACCATTGGGTCATTGAATTTAACTAGATGTATACTTTTAGGCCCACTTTCCAGCGAGCTGCACTCCGACAGCGAGAAGGTAGTGCCGTATGGTAGAAGATTGGTTGTGCCTCTGCACACTTGTGTTCTTCAAGGTCTGTCTTTTGTCAAGGCACGCCTTCTTTCAATGGATATTCCAGCAGATGTCACTGAGAATCTTCCTAAGTCGGTTTCCAATGGGGGGTTTACTAATGAAGTTTCCGGTCCTGAAAGGATAGACAGCTTAGTTAAGATTGATCCCAACAGAGGAAGTTGGGGGCTTCGTTTTCTTGAGCTTGAGCTTTCTAATCCCACTGATGTCGTGTTTGAGATTATTGTGTATTTGGAGCTAGAAAATACTTGCGGTGACGATAGTCTATCTAATCCGAAAACAAGAATTGATAGGGATCATTCTTCTAGGGTGTTGATCCCTCTTGAACACTTTAAGCTACCCGTTCTGGACAGTTCATTCTTTATGAAGGACAATGTTCAAGCGAATGGACAACCTAGTGGTCAAAGCCCAAGTTTGTCAGATAAAAGTACCAAGGCAGAATTAAGTGCATCTATAAAGAACTTAATTTCTAGAATAAAAGTCAGATGGCACTCCGGCCGTAATAGTTCAGGAGAACTAGATATTAAGGATGCAGTAAAGTCAGCACTTCAGGCCTCTGTTATGGATGTGTTGCTTCCAGATCCTTTGACGTTTGGCTTTAGGCTGTCGCGGAATGCCTCAAAGTATAAAGATTGTACCACTCATGAGCTTTCATCTCCATCTAAAGGTCCTGTGGTGGTACATGATATGACCCCTATGGAAGTCGTCGTTCGAAATAACACCAGAGAAACTATCAAGATGAGTTTAAGTGTCACATGCAGAGATGTTGCTGGAGAGAATTGCATCGAGGGCGACAAGGCTACCGTTTTATGGGATGGTAATATTTACAAATGATATTTTTTTATTCTTACAATACAAGCATATGAAAGCTGGGCTGACCATTTATTATTAGTTTCGCTAAATCTAGTAATCAAAGTTACTTGGATGTGTCATTTGCAGGTGTTTTGAATGGCATTATAATGGAGGTTCCTTCTCTTCAGGAGACCATACACCGGTTTTCTCTATATTTCCTTGTCCCTGGTGAGTACACGCTAGTTGCTGCTGCGCTGATTGAAGATGCCAATGAAATTCTCAGAGCCCGAGCCAAGACCACCTTACCGGATGAACCCATCTTTTGCCGTGGTCCACCATTTCGGGTCAGAGTAATGGGCACGACATAGCACTTTAAAACTTATGCCAGTATCTGGCCACACAAGCTGCTATTGTAGTAGTAGTTACTACAGCAGTAGTAGGCTGCTGGTCTAGCCTAGATTGGTCTAAATCCTTTTAGAGCTGTAAATCATCAGTTGCGTTCCATCTCCATTGACATTGTGAAAAACTAGCTATTGTCATTCGACTGAGAGCCTTTAGTATCCAAGTTTTGAGTGATGTTTTGGTGCAATTTTGATTCAAAACATGCTTACAAACAGGGTAGTAATCCATTATATAAGCTAATAGATGCGTAATGTCCTTCTGACAATGTCTACTTGTGAAACAACATTCTACTGTTTTGTAGGTGATTGGAATATTAAAGAAGACATGAAATGGTGAGCCTGTCCCTCCCGGCTTCCAAGTTTTTGTATTAGTAACACTGATCTTCTCCAGTCTGTCTTGCAGGGTTGATTCGGTTTGGACCAAGATTATAAAGCATCAGGGCACATCAGGGCTTGATGGATGATTATAAAGCAGCAGCTTGATCACTAGAGGTGAGCAGTGCTTTCTTTCACTTGTCTATTCTGTAATTTACTTGTTGATCCTTTTAAGCTTAACTGGATATCTATTTTTTTACACATGTTGTGCATCTTCTTGCTTGTTAAGATAATAATGTTAATTCATGTTATGCATACTCAATTTAAATTCCAGGAGCAATAACATGTTGTAAAATAAAGAATTCATCCTCTTGTTACTTATTTTGCTTGTCTCAGCATTCAAAGTTACCCTTATCAGGGAACAGCAAGAAGGGAGGATCCCATGCATACTTGAAGTCGATAGTCTGCTTGGAAAAGATGCGATTCCCACCAACAACCACGCATACATCTCCAACCTTCTTGAAAATGGAAGGCGGCACGGGTATGACTGATTGGAATCCCTGACATTTCAAGTACAAGTTTGATAAACCGCAGGTACACTCATTGGTGATCGTCACTTCCCATTCTGCCTTCCCCAACACAATGTTGCCTGTCCTCTGCGTGCCGATGGTCAAGTTGTTCAGATCACATGCACTTGATCCTGCCATTCCCCAAACATGGGTTAGAGGTAACAGAAGAAGAAAAGAAAAACAGTGTCATATTTTTTATCACTTGCCTTGCAGGAAGATACAGAAAAGAAGAGCTGTGAAACAAAGCTTCATATTTATAGCCATGAGGAAATTGCAAGTGAAGCTTCGACAACACTTGTGCTGAATATTGTGCCCAGTTCTGTCACTTTTTATACTGCTTTGATTGAAATTATTTTGGATACTAAAAACATTTTCTGTTGAATGATTTGCAGCTATTCAGGTGGATATATTTTAAATGCCAATTTGGAGTATCTGGGGATGTAAAATATTTGATTTCCCTTCTTTCTCAGATTAGGTTTAAAGTTTAGATTTTTATAGGTCATTTAGTTTGATCCTTAACGGGCTTTCGATTGGGCCGAAGCCCAATCCGAGTTTATAATTTGTAGCGGTCCAAATTATTCGACGAAAAGGATGATAACGAAACGGTGTCGCTTCAAGCTTGTAGATGAGCAGTCCCGTAAGCAGCCCTCCATTTTAAGGACAATGTGGCTTTTTGGCGTAGAACTGTAGAAGAGCCTTGGTCAACTTATGACAGAAAGTGGGCGTCTCTACTCGTGCTCCCTTTTGATCACAGAGCTTGGAAGATGATGAGTAGCCATGTGGGGGCTGGTTGTTGCTTAACTTGTCCACGTTGGAATTAAGGTTGTCCTCCCTAGACCTGTCAAAACACATCATCATCATCAGCTCATGGATGACATCACGGTAGTCTAGCCCAGTGTCCTGATCAAAAAGGGCAACCTCGTATTTGGGTGTCTGGACACATGACGCGCGAAATGAAGCTGTTCATGCAGCAAGCAAGCAATTCCCAGATCAAAACTAGCTTCAAAACCAAATTGATGATCTGTAAACCCTAAACAGCTAAACTCACCTCATCTCCATCTTTGATCCCCAAATCTCTCATCGACTTTTTCTCCACCAGAAGCTTCTGATCACCGTAGGAGATGCAGAACTTCCTCCAAACATGCTCCCTGCGAGTATATGTCGAAACATTGAGGTGGGTCCAAGTGAATTCTTCTATGTAAAAGTTCGTACCATGAAACCTTGCCAGGTCCCAGGTTGTGGGGCGGATGAATGGAGAAGTGGTCTTCAACCGCCGCCTTCAGCTCTCCGACTGTAGCTCCGTTTCTCACCTCAATCCCTGCATTCAAAAACACATATCAAGGGATCAAATAAATCATTGGGTGAAGATTGAAGAAGACTCACGGAAGGATGAGCTGTCGAGCTTGAGGACGGTGAGGTTGAGCGGCTCCTGATGCAGCTTGCTATAAGAAAAGCTCTTCCTGGAAACAGTTCCTTGAGCTACCGGAGAAGATGCTGCAGCAGCACATTGCTTCCGTGGACGACACCTGAGATGATCAAATGATGACATCATCGATCAACAAAATCTGCAGATCGGAGGACCACGCCGCGTCTGGTTAATGAATACCCAGATGGAGAAAATGGAGGAATAAAGGGGGAGAGATTCAAAACCTGGTTGCACACGCATTGCTTTTTTCTGCTTTTTCTTTGGTCCATCTGTGAAACCAAAGCATTCAAATCTGCCGAAACAACTTCACAGAAACTGAAATCGAAGTAACGTTTGAACATTTTATTGGAATGGGAATTATTTTACACGACATAAAACTGTAACAGGACAGAAGAGCTCAAACTGAAAATGCAGCCTTCCAAAAATAGGACCCGTGTCCGAGGTCCTGGGGGCGCAAGAAGACCACATATATCAGAATGAACCGACTGTCCTCGACAACAATGAGGGAAGATGACACACAAGTCTTATGGCAGACGACGGAAAATCTCATACGAGGAAAGTTGATGTCCAGACCAGCAGAAGAGAGAAATCCGCATAGCACAGTTTGAAGCTTCGGCAGAAATGTCCTACTTGTAGAAAATCTCCAGTAATAAAATCCTATAAGCCCGGGTTGTAGCTGTATTCTCAGGGATGCGCTACCATTATAAAGGGGCCTCCAATTCATGGAAGCCAAAGCTCTCGTAACAGATTCAAAGAATCTGCAAAAAGTTGAGAGGAAAAAAATGGCTGCGATCCCCGGAAAAAGAACTAGTCACCGGTTTTGGTCTGTCCCAAAAGTTTGAGTAGAATACTGGAGATTCCTGCTTTGCTCCTAATTATGCTTTGAGATTTCTTCCCTGGTGGTCCGAGCATTAACTGTAGTAGATAATTCAATAGAGGATATCACACCTCCAGAGCTGTTGGACAAGCTTGTCCACTTTGCCGCTGCTTATTGCGTTACAGTGCTGGATATTCAATCCGACAAGAGTGCGGCCTATTTTCATCAAGGAAGGAACGCTCTTGTTGGATATTGAAGAGCAGCCAGAGATTGAAAGAATTTGCAAATTTAGTTGCTTTGCCCCGGCCAATGTTGCAATGCCATAATCAGTGATGGCAGCAGCTGACAGATCCAAATCACACAAGAAAAGGCAATTGTTTGAGATTGCGGACAGGCTTGCATCAGTAATCTTGTTGCAGCCATCGAGGTTTAGGACTTCAAGAGTTGAGCCGCTCAACTTAATCATCGATGAGACAGCTTCATCTGTCAGATTCAAACAGCCGTTAAGGTCGACCTTTACGAGCCCTGCCTCACAACTCCCAAGAAACGCGAGGAAGCCAGCATCCGTAATTCCATTGAGATTTTGAAAGTTCAAATGTTGAAGTTGCGGACACAGCTTCCCAACGACAGCCAAGCAACCGTCACCAAATCCGGGGCAGTTCTGGATGGACAGTGAATGAAGGGGCTTGCCTAGGGGCATCAAATCTAATCCGAGACTTGCATCTTTGATTCCAAAGCATTTGACCACGGAAAGAGCTTTCAGATTACCACAGCTGCTGACAAGAGAACCAAATAAGCCAAATTCAGTGATTCTGTGGCACTCCTCGAGGTTTAAGCTTTCAACAGCTCCAGCAGCCTCGGCGAAGGAAACCAGACCGATATCAGATAACAGCGCACACTTGCGGAGGCACAACTGTTTCAAATTCGGGCAACCCTTTCCAATGGCGGCAAGACCTAAGTCAGTGACTCCTTGACACGACGCTATTGTAAGGGATTTGAGCATCTGCAATCCCTGACAGTTACCCATAACCCAATATCCTTTCTCATTCACGGTTTGAAGGCCGGAAAGAAGCAGATCTGTTACCATCTTGCCATAGTGCCCAATCACAGCAAGCGACAAGTCACTGATGTTCAGTGACTGAAGCTTGACCTTTGTAAGGGCTTGTGATTCGGATGAAAACATACTCGCAATACCTTGATCTCCGACAAGAGGGCAGTCCTTGATAGCAATTGACTTCAAATTGGAGCAGTAGCGGCCAACAACTTGTAAGCTTTCATTTCCTATATTTGCACAAGACTCGATGCTTAGAGCAGACAGATTTCGGCAGCTTTTTGCAATGGCTATCAAAGCCTTATCAGTAATTGTTGGGCAATGGGAGATATCGAGCTTCTCTAACAAGATACAACGATTGGCGATCTCAGAAAGGCCCTCATCCCCAACAGATGGCACGTCCCATAGAGAAAGCACCTTTAAGGAAGGGCAGCCACGGGCGATCGCTTTAAGACCAGAATCAGTAACCCTACAGATAGAATTGCTGCCACGGATCGAAAGCTTGCCTAGTCCTCCACGAGAACTTGATCCAACTGCAATGGCCGCAAGTCTGATATCCGTAGCCTGTTTACCCTCTAAGCATCTCGAAAGAAATCCCTCGCTCTCATCATCCTGACCCTCGGAAACCACTCTATCGCTGCATACCTCATCTCTACAAATACTGCTTAGAACTGTAAGCCACCGCTTGGATACACCGGCACAGGCGCTCTTCTCCTGACCTCCAAGCAACCTTCTAAAGATCTCAAAAAGACACTCATCGGGGAGAACTTCAATAGAAGCTCTCTCCGTCTCTTCTAACTTGTCTTCTCCATACACAAAAGGTGCTACAATGCGAGATCTCTTGCAAGGCCGGAAATATACGTCCTCTTGATGACCAAGGGACAAAAACTGGCTCGACGATCCCCAAGGGTAGAAGCCATCACTGCCTGGACACCCAAAACAAAAAGATTCATCAGCTCAATTGATCAACATGCTGGAGCTTCACAACTCACTGCAAGCAAGCATAGCTAATATGCATAACTTTTTAACCAAAAAAACATCAAACAATCATATCTATAAGCTAGCTACGCGGAAGATAATACACATATGTACATAGTTCAGTCACATGAGCCTCCAGGCTGATGATCATCTATGAAGAACAAACAACAAGCTCATAAACTAGGAAGATCTCAATATCCACAGAATCATAAGCTAAGCAGATTTCAATAACTACAACATCTCACCCACTCAGATCCATCCCCAAATTCAACAACCAATACCCACACACCAAACCCTAATCAGACCTATACAACACCACAGATCAGAAGAAGACATGAATCACAAAACCCACATCTCAAATCAACCAAAGATCAAAACTTTACCTTTGTAATTAAGGATTGTCGACATGGGTTCTTGTTAAAATCCACAGCCACCGACTCTGTTCGAACCCCAAACCCAAGAGAGGAAAAAACTGAGATATTGAACACAACTGAGAAAGGTGGCACCGAATGCATCCAACTGAGAGAGAGGGAGAGATAGAGAGCTGTGTAACCCCGGAAGAGGGCAAAAAGAGGATGGGGAAGAATGAAATGGGTTTGGTCTCAAGGTGAATGAATGCAGGCATATGTATATAAAAAAAAGTGACAGCAAATTGACATGAATAAACTCAGATAAATTGTTTAATTTGATTTTCCATGCACATAATAAAAATGTAATCTTTTTGAGGTGCTTTCCCTTTTGTGAGGTTGAATCTGGGTACCAAGTTCAGAGGATCTTGTTGATTTATGAGATTGTTTTTTCATTCTCATGCCATCTTGTCTGATTTTATTAAATAAAAAATGGTGTGGGAATGCAACATGTGGATAGCTCATGAATGCTGAGATTTGTCTTCAGAAAAATAAAAAAGGTGAGAGTTGCAGGTGTGGGTGTTGATTCAATGTATCCATCCACATACCTTGAATTCAATCCTTCACCTATTTCTTCTCCTTCTTCATCCTACTTTCTCACCTCCATACAGAAACTGACTTTCACGCGTCATTCAAAGCTATGCTGTGGTAAAACGACACGCCCCCTGAATTAATTAGTCACATTTGGTGGTAAGTATTCTGTTAAGGTCGTGGTCTTCTGAAAATGATTAGATATATTAGTTGTGTAATCCAATATATACTAGCATTTGATCCATTAATCAGCGGATATGAAACAAATTCTCAAGTACATATATTTAACAATCTCATCTAGGTGTAGATGAATGGTATCAAACCACTTTTTATGATCTTATGAAAACAAACATTGTCAATCTGTTTTTCTGAGGTCAATTGGTTGGTTTCTTTGCTTAAATATTTAGGGGGCTGTGATCATGGAAAGATCTCTAGTTGGCATCCATTTGGGTGCAGTTCATATAGACCCAGTTGGGGTTGATGTTGTGTTTGAAGGTTTTGAAGTTATCAATGGCCACTTGAAATATTATAGTGAAGAAGATTGGCGGGTGTAGTTGGGTGTTAGTGACTCTATTCCACGTACCAGTAAGACATTTTGAAGGATGATGGCCAGCTACAAGTTTCTTAATTCGAGACCGGATTGGATGGATGGATGGATGTTATTATTAATCCCAACACCTTGAAATCATAGCTTGGAATTTGCTTGACCCACTTGAGATTGATTCATATCTCTTTTTCCAAAGCAAACCCCATCACCTCCATTAATGTATTGATCAGAAATTGGGGGAGGAAGGAAGACATGTTGAAAGTTGTTAAACAAGGCTGCACCGTTGAATAAGATTGCTTAAATTTACATCAACATGAATCAGCCAACAAGCGTACCAAGAAGAGTAGACCACTTGGGTTATTCATTATTTGGGTCATCAACATTATGGCTTCCTTGTAGTTTAGCTTATTGTTCTTTGAACCCAGAAGATGAGTGCATCATTCATTGGATGAGCAAGTTGATGCATTTCTTTTTTTCATCTTGCTAAATTTCAATGGAGGCTTGCGAAAGATGACCCTAGAGGTAGCCCAGAGGGTAAACCCTCATGTGGCCAAAATAAAAACAGGAATTCATTTCACAAGTATTGTTTCATAAATATATTCATTCGGATTCTGAATGCCTGTAATGTGTTTCCAGATCGAACATAACTAATAATATCGCGTCAAATGCTGTAAAAGCATTGGCGAATCGTTATAATAGAAGATGGGATCAGGACTGGTAATTTTTTACCAAGGCTCTTAGTCATACAAACCATCCTGCTCCCAAACTTCAACAAGAAAATCGACCATTTCCTGTAACAGAGATCAGGAGGCATTATGAGGCGCAGATAAACTGTTGCTGAATACTTGCAGGAAGAAGAATGGGTAAATATCAGACAATCATATTGCTGAATACTTACAGGAAGGGGAATGGGCTGAGGAAACGGCTTACTGGTCCCAAGTAGGCTCTCATACGTAGCATTCCAACTGTGACAAACAAAAAACTGTTCAGGATATGAAACCACCACAGGGGAAATACGCAGAGGATAGTACATAGATAGCTATCACTCATCAGCAATACAAAGAAACTAGGAAAACTTGCAGTCATTGAATTAAGCGACAAACACAATACAAAACACTCAAATGATATACCTGAGTCTGGACTCAGGAACATGTGTTTCTTTTGGGGTCTTTTTAGTCCCAATCCACTGCTGTCTTATCTGGTTCCAAAGCAGCAGGCCTGCATCAACAATATTTCTGAACTTTTCAAAGATTGCCTAGTATATACTCGGAAAGTCTAATTTACACAAATTTTAAAACTCCCCAGTATATACCTTACAAATTTAAACAACTCTAACCCCCATTAGTACAGAGCCCAGTCACAGCTACTTAAAACCAAATGCATTTTCTTAGGGATATAAATTCAATGTCAAAAGCAAACATAACACTCTCATAATGTTGTTTGGATAACAGCACTAAATGCGAGATCTATCTTCTCTCCAGCCAAAAATATGTACGAAGAAAAAAACAAAGACTTGCCATGATTTATAAATTCAGGAGGCTGGCTTGCAGTGCTACTGCTACTATGAGGATCAAGTGTTTGGGTTGAAGTGCTGATGGAAGATGCACTAATTTGGGAAGGAATCACATTTGAGTCCATGTTACCAGTGCTGCTGCTCCAGAGACCTTCTGTTTTATTAAGGCTTTTTACAGTTCGTCCTTGAATTCTCAGACCTTGAGATGGTTCATCCACAGTTGTAATTAGTGGAGTTTTATTACAGCATCCAAAACAACCTCTGCTCTGTTGAAATCAGGTTTCAAGATTAGTAACTTCATTAAAGGCTACTCTAATTATTTCAGGTATAGCCTAACGGCTAATGACAATGGAAGCAACACAGATACCAACAGAAATATTCTGCCGTATACTTAAAATGTACTCCAACTAGATTAATTCAAATAACATATTGCAAGGCTCAAATATTCCCCACACAACGGATGACACCTCCATCTCCATAAACATCAAGGCCATTTCCAAGATCAAATAAACCATGGAAAAAGAACACTAAATGTAGCCTAAAAAAACTCACAAGCGCACACTCATTAGAGAGTAACACATCGAATAACATCTTAACTAGCGCAAAATAAGAAACCTTGCCTCGTAAACATCACAAAACAACACAGCTTCCATAAAAAAAAATTCCTAAACAAGAATTCCCTTTCTCCACAACATCTGCAGTGAACCAGACAGAAAACAGCTAAAAACAACTTGAAATGGACAGAATCAAAAACTCAAACACCCACCCCATGCACCCAAGTAGATAGCCAATCGAAGTAACAACGTATGCACAGAGTTGCATCACACTCCTAACCTCCACCAATATCTCCACCTCCTGCAACAACCCCCAATTCCAAAATCAACCAACAAGACAATCATAATTAAGCATAAGAAAACCCAAACGGACGGATTTCAGCTCAAAATCCACTGAAAGCAACAAACTAGGGTTACCAAAAAGCGGGTACCTGTAGTGTGCATAAATAGTATCGATCCAAATCGGCTTTGTAAAGCTCCTCCTATGAAGAGACGGATTAGGGGTATGGGCAGCTGGTGAGCTCGACGCGGTCAGTGGCGACGATCCATTGAGGCGAGAGGAAGAAGTGCAGCCACGGGAAAATAATTTGGAGACGATGAATGGTTTGGATATTGAATTCAGAAAGTTGCATGAAAATGAAATTATTTGTTAGGCCGGACAAAAGAGACTATTTAATTAAATTATGTAATCAATTTGCAATATCTTACAAATCTCATCATTCCTTTCAATAAACTTTCACCTCTCTTCTAATGATTATTAAAGTGATGTGTGGGCCCCAAAGGCAGTAGGACTTATCTGGGCCTTACTTATGGGCCGTGTGTTGGGCCCAAATATTGGAAACAGCTGCAGAGTTCCCTAAACAATATTTTAATATAAAAAAAATTAACAAAAAGGCTTTGTGGTTCTTCTCTCGTCTCCTTCTCTCTCTCTTCCCCATCTCTGCAATCCTCATCCTCAAACCCTCATCACCCTACTCCCCAGCTCGATCCGTCAACTGTAAGTAATTCACGTTTTCCCTTTTTTTTCAGGCTGTGATTGGTTCTTTGTTTGTTTCGTTCAATGTTGTCGTCAAGATCCCTAATTTACATCTACCCGTCCGACGTCTGTTCTTTTTTAATATTTTTGCAATCTGCGGTTTTGATTTTTTCAATCATAGAAAGATGTGGTGCATAGAATTGAGTAGGCGCTTGTGTTCTGAGAGTTGCATGTGATGGGTGCTGTCCGGGTTGGGTTGAATTTCGGGTTCGATGCGATTTAGGGTAATGGAAAAATATGTTATGAAATTGAGCTGTTTGGAGGGTTTATTTTTGGGTCTTAGGTTTTGGAGTTAGTTTCTGTAGTGTGTTGTTTAAATGGCTTTGAGGATTTTAAAGATGTAAGAATCTTGTGGGTAGTAATTAGATGATCATAAAAGTCAAAGTCCTGTATTTCGGTGTACTTGAGATAGGTTTGGGTTCTGTCATGTGTTGGAAAAAATCAAACTTTTTGGTTTATTTGCAGCTGATTAGTGCCAGATGCTGATTTATCATGTTTTTGTAGGCAACCATGAGCGACAAAGGAGAAAAGACATGCCCTCTTTGTGCTGAGGAAATGGATTTGACTGACCAACAGTTGAAGCCGTGCAAGTGTGGTTATGATGTTAGTTTAGTAGTGAACTCTTTGATTTCTATTGAAATAAAGAGATTTGACTTACGAGGTGCTTGGTTTGATTTGAGCCCCTCACAATATGCAGATATGTGTTTGGTGTTGGCATCACATTATGGACATGGCTGAGAAGGATGGGACTGAGGGGCGGTGCCCGGCTTGCCGTGTGCCTTATGACAAGGAGAAGATTGTAGGGATGGCAGCTAATTGCGGGAGGTTGGAACTTGTAATCTTAGCTTGATGTACAGTCTCATTTTCTTCTTATAACATAAACTTGAACTTTAAAGTTTGACAATTGCAGGGTGGTTGCTGAAATAAGTACTGAAAGAAAATTAAAGTCTCAAAAGACTAAAGGTAAACCTTCTGAAGGAAGAAAACAACTGAGCAGCGTTCGTGTAGTTCAACGGAACCTTGTTTATGTTGTTGGCTTACCTCTTAATCTAGGGGATGAAGATGTGCGTGCCTCAATCCTTTTTTTTTCGTCCTCAATTTTCTATCTATGCACGGTGGAACATATTGCCGTACTGTTCATGTGTGGTTGTGCCCAGGTCACCTATGCCACTCTATAAGTGACCTTTTGATATTGTCTTTTTACAGCTACTCCAACACAAAGAATACTTTGGTCGATATGGGAAGGTTCTTAAGGTTTCCATGTCTAGGACAACGACTGGTGCTATTCAACAGTTTCCTAACAATACTTGTAGTGTGTAAGTTGAAGTAGCTTAGCTGTACCAACATCATTATCATTTTTAGAGTTTACAATTTTCTGTTATTAAACTGATGTCTACTCATCCAATTCAAGAAACATATTACTAAAAATATGCTCAATAAGTTAATTTTATGTTTCCGTGATTTCTCCATTGGAGTACCTTGAATTCAGAAGTCCAATGTATCAGTTATGATTTTAGGTTCTCATCCTAGACATTGTTATGCTCAGATATATTACCTATTCAAAGGAAGAGGAGGCAGCTCGCTGCATTCAAGCTGTTCATGGATTTACCTTAGAGGGTAGATCTTTAAGGTGTGTGATAGCCTATTTCAGCCTTTATCCTTGTTTTATGGATGGGGATTATTTAAATTGAACCTGATAATCAGTGTTGTCTTTGCAGGGCATGCTTTGGGACCACAAAGTACTGTCATGCATGGTTAAGAAATATGGTATGGGCATTACGATAATGGATTCATTAAAATTCAAAATATATAAATATTCGGTTTATTATAGTGTTATTTTTTTTGCAGCCTTGCAGCAATCCTGATTGTCTATATTTACATGAAATTGGTTCTCAAGTAGATAGTTTTACAAAAGACGAAATTGTTCCAGCGTACACCAGGTAAATCAAGTCTCTTATTGTGGATATTTGATTTATTTGAAATGTGGAGTATTCTATTATTATTTCTTGACAAGACTTCACGAGCTAACTGGTCGAAATTGACGCGCAATCATTGGCTTCCTATCATTACTTCAATGTACAAGAGCTTTGCCTATTATGTGCATTTTATTATTAATTGCTCAAGCATAGTATACACTGTTGCTTCTCATATTCAGTTGCTTAGGGCTGGAGGATTTAATCAGTCTGAACCGTATCATTTTTCAGATGTGTAATTCCTCGCCGAGTGTAATGTGTCATACTGTTTGTTATGTCATTGTTGTCGGTTGCATAACTTCAAGATGACATCACTATGGTTAAGCATCCTTATTCATTGTGGCGCTGGCTTTGCTTTGATAAAGTATTGATGCCTTGGATTTGTAATTAATTATTTGTGGGGGGGGTAGGGTTCAGGAAATTACTGGAGCTACAACCAATTTACAGTGCCGTTCAGGAAATGTGTTGCCTCCACCCTTAGATGAGAATTCTAGTAACTGCGCAGCCCCGCCAGGAAAACCTGTTATGAATAATGCTTCAAATGTAAGCTATTTATTGCATCTCACTATCTGTTAAATTACATTCGCATCAGAGTAGTGTTTTCTAATGGATGATGGCTTCTCTCATCTGTGCTTCTTGTTAATTTGAATGGATGACCTTGAAGAAAAAAGTTCAATGTCACTGATATATTTTATGTTAGCATGTTGAAGTTGGTGGAAACTTTTATTTATTAAATGCAGTATATTTCACTGCACCTGTGTTCTTACATGTCAATGTAACGACAGAGCCAGTCGATTGCTCCTTATTGCAATTTTTCTGAAACAGAAATAATTGCTCAATTTTTCCTTGATTTCTATCACATATCTAATTATCGTTTTTATGTTATCAGTTGTATCCTTCTTTGCCTAGCTCAGCCAATCCTCTTAAAGGTTCACCACCCAATAGTAGTTCTGGTAGACCTGCTGCTCTTCCTTCTGGCGCTTCTTGGTATGCTTTATTTCAAATTTATGCACTGCGAGTCGGTTAGACACGATGCTTATAATATCTCTTTCTGACTCTCAGGGGGATGCGGGGCTCATCATCTCAGCCATCTTTGGCAAGTACATTAATGCTTGATTTTCCTGGTAAGCAGAAGGCACATGCAACTGGTGTTCCTGTGGCATTTTCATCCGTTGTTGCAAGCACAGTGCCTAAAAGTGCATTGCATGATGATTTAAGGAAGAAGCTAACATTCACTGGAGAAAATCAATGTTTGCAAGCCAAAGAGAAACTAGATTCATCAACAAAGAAACATGATGGATCAGATTTTGTTGTTTCTTCCCTAGATCAAAATAATACCAATGATGGAAGCTTTCCAGAACTTCAACAACCAGCAACTAAGGATCAGGGCGAGTTTACGACTGGTTTGTCAACTCATAAAATGGAGGATGTTACTTTAAATAAATCATATAGCCCGGTCCCTGAAAAGTCGGCATGGGATGACGACGACGACGATAACCTATACTGCAGTAACAATCATATAAGTAATGGATACCTTCCCATTTCTGATGTTCATCACTCTGCTGATTGCGTCTCTAATGTATTGCCCGATGATCTGGAAAAACCACTGTCTTCTGGTGAGCCCCTCAGAGAGTTTTCAACTTTGGAAGGACGCAAACAATTGACTTCATCTGAAAGCATTGCCACAGAAGAGCATTGTGATATGACATCAATTATGACCTCACAAGTTACATCAACAACATATTCCGATGGGGATGAAGATGTCAGGGCATTTAATATTCAAAGACTGAAGGATTCACAAGTTGTCCCTCGTCCATCTCATCTATTAAATTATGCAAGAGAACCACCTATACATATGGAAGATGGGCCGGGATCCATAAATATGAATGGTATCTCCTCGAGCGCTGGCATAAGTGGTTATGAGGGTTTCCAGTTGCATGCTTCCGGTGCTCCAGTAATGTCCAACCAGCACAATATGAATTTGGCTAGTGAAAATGGTTATTTGTTTCCCAATGCAGAGGTGAATCAGATGAAAAGATTTGAAAGTCAAGTAGATAATGGCCTGTTTAGTGCTAAAGATTTGAGAGAGAACGTCATAATATCTGACATTTTGTCTATGGACTTAGAATCCGATGGTTCGCTTGGGGCACACAACTTGGCTAGACTGTTTAGTGATGTAGACAAGCAGCATGGCTCTCAAATGCTGTCCACTTCTTGGAATGCTCAGAGTAATAATAATCAGTCCAGATTTTCGTTTGCCAGACAGGAGGAATCTAGCTATCAAACGTATGCAGAATCATCGAATCCCAACTTCAGGCAGCCTTCTTTCGGGCACAGTATTATAGAGAGTAGAAATCAGTATCTAGACAAAGTTGGAAATAATAGTATCACTGGTCTTAATGACTTTGAGGAATACAACATAGCCAGCCGCAATCAAGCTGCTTTTTCATCAAGGCTCTCTGGTAAGTCATTTATTTCCCATCAGTTTATCTTTGCAGTTCAATTTGTTTTAAGTCTATATTTTTCCTCTGAACTTAGTTTTGGATTCTATATCTATTGTGTAATGACCTCTTAATGTCACAGCTTGATCGTAGGTTTATTCTCAAAATATGTTAGCTATGAAGTCGTTATTTTCATTGAATCCCTAATAAAAGTTTGATACTGGCATTTTTTTATTGAATTGTTTGGTCACACTTAACTTGGGTCTTCATTGTTTAAACTCGTAGTACCACATGCTTAAAAAGATTCATTTGTGTCTTCAGCTTCGAGGGCCTCTCCAGTTTCAGCTCCACCTGGTTTCTCCATACCCAATAGAACAAATCTGCAACAACCACCACCGCCTCCGGGTTTTACTTCCTTTGAAAGAGTCGATAAGACATTCAACGCGCAGCCTGGTTAGTTATTATGGTTATTTTAACTTCACTGCAATGTGAGTTTATGCTTTTGTTTGTTAACTGTAATTTTTTTTTTTTTTTTTTGCTTTACAGGGCACTCATTCAACCATTCTTTGTTCAGAAGTTCATCCGAAGCACCGCCATCTGGAAATATGTATAGCAATGGCGACATTGAGTTTATGGATCCTGCTATTTTAGCTGTTGGTAAGGGCCGACTTCCTGTCAGTGGTAATAGATACGACCTTGATATGAGATCTAATTTACATTTGGAACACGGTGCATTTGAGAATGAGGCACGTCTAAATCTGTTGATGCAAAGATGTATTACTCCACAAAGGAGCCCTCAGAACGGCTTTTCATTTCAGCCTGACAATTATGGCGTTTATCAACAACAACAACAACAAGGAAACAACTATTCCCCATATGCCCAGATTTCTCAACAGCAGCAGCAGCAGCAGCAGCCTAGAAACGGGCTTGTATACAATGAGCAGCATCAGGATGGGCGGAGAGATTTGGATTATGAACATTCAAATAATATGACCGTGGCTGATCTAATAATAATGAATGACAGACTTGGATTGAACAAGCGATATAATAGTTTTGAAGATGCATCTTTCCATATGCCTACCTCAGCAGACTTATACAACAGATCATTCGGTATGTGATTCTCATAGGGAGGATTTCAAATAGCCTGGCTGGGACTGCTCGAGTGGCGTCAATCCTAATGTTATAAAAGGTTCGGTGTATGCCTAGAATCAAGCGGCACTAGCAATCCACTACTGTCTTTCCTAATCCATGCTTATAGAATGAGAAGTATTAAACTAGTGTTTTGTGCGTGCAGATGAAGTTGTTCGTGCATATGGGAGCAGAGCAGAGCAGAGCCGAGCCTATGATCTAATATTTACGACGTGCACGATTGAAGGATGATAAAAATGTGTGAAGCTTGGTCGTGCGCTTGTGGGGAGGGAGGGAGGGAGTTGTTTATACTGAAAACATTTTTTTGTTTGTTAAGTTTGTGCATTGGATTAGCAAATAGTGAATTGAGTCATCCTGAGTTTATTGTTGGTATACAGAACTTGTGCATTGGCCAGGGCGAGAGTTTGACTTTCTCAGTCGCTGACTCTCCCGCCCGCTAATGTTGAAATTGTCACGTGACTCGCGCGTGATCCGGATTAGGTTCAAATTTCAAAAAACTTGACGATAAAAAGACATAGACTGCCAGAGCACTGAAAACGCCTTTTTCTTCTGAAATCGGATTAGTACACGAAGAAAGATTGAGGTCGACGATGACCAAGGAGTCCGCGGAAGTGAAGGGCACGCCGTCGCACGGTGGAAGATACGTCCGCTACAACATTCTAGGAGACCTTTTTGAGGTCTCGTCAAAGTACGTTCCTCCCATTCAGCCCGTCGGTCGTGGAGCTTACGGCATAGTTTGGTAATCATCGCTAGCATATCTCCATTTCCTACAACCTGGATCTGTTCTGTGCTGTATAGGATCCGTTCTGATTGAATCAGTGCCTGGTTTTGATTAAGTGAAAGACTGATACTTCTACCTTTGGTTGGTCTCTTGATTTGTTTGTTAGATGAGTTTCTGAGTACTCTAGGGTTACGTGAGTTGGATATACTGGTTTCTGATGAGATGTTGTTACAGTTCACTGACCTTGAGCAGTTTCTTAAACTCGAGTGAAACCACTGCTTGACAGGGTTGTGGATTAATTAATACATTGTTGGTTTTTGTTGGTGTATGAGATGGGGCAGAGGATTGCTGGTTTACGTGGTTATACCCTGATGCTAAGGTCTTATTGTATGTCTGACTGGCTGGCTTTGATGTACTGAACAGCTGTGCTAAGAATTCTGAAACTGGCGAAGAAGTTGCGATTAAAAGAATTGGGAATGCCTTTGACAACAGAATTGATGCAAAGAGGACATTGCGTGAAATTAAGCTTCTTCGTCATATGGATCACGACAATGTATTGACTCGACTTTGCTTAGAATTCTTAAGCTTAAGTTATCTGATAATTGGTTCTCGTCAGGGCATTGAAAGCTTCATTAAAAATAGCCTTGATATTTTATTATATGAAAGCTTCACTAGCACGAAATTTGGGTTGTTTCAGGTTATCAAAATCAAGGACATTATCAGACCTCCGGAGAAAGGAAATTTCAATGATGTCTACATTGTGTATGATCTAATGGATACAGATCTGCATCAAATTATACATTCTAATCAACCACTGACTGATGATCATTGCCAAGTAAGAAATGTCTTGTAGCCATTGCCCGTGTACACTGGACTTGTTTCATTGACCTTTGTTGGCAGGGATGATCATTATTCTCGGATTAATCAATGCTGAGGGTTGCTTAATTGTATAGCTTTGGCAAAAGCCATATGTTGTCTGGGCTCTGTGCAAAATCTGAGTTTTAATAGCTCTATTTTATATGTGCAATGGCAACTGATTATTTTCATTTTCTATTTATAACCCACAACTATGGTGAGGTGGATTGGTGCTATGCAGTTTTGTGTGTCAAGTCATACACAGCTAGAATATTTGTGGTTGTTCGACTGATTGCAAACTTATAGACTATTAAGTTCATTATACATGATTTCTTCTTGTCCAGTTATATTCTTTGGTTTTGATGGCAATCTGACTTCAGTTATACTGAACTTTGCAGTATTTTCTGTATCAACTGTTACGGGGACTCAAGTACGTTCATTCAGCAAATGTTCTACATAGAGATTTAAAGCCTAGTAACTTGCTTCTTAATGCTAACTGTGACCTTAAGATATGCGACTTTGGGCTTGCGAGAACCACTTCAGAGACAGATTTCATGACAGAATATGTTGTGACCAGATGGTATCGAGCCCCCGAATTACTACTGAACTGTTCTGAATATACTGGAGCAATTGACATTTGGTCCGTTGGTTGCATATTTGTTGAGATCATGTTGAGGGAACCACTCTTTCCTGGTAAAGATTATGTCCAGCAGTTGGGATTAATAACTGAGGTATAGTCCGTTCGTATGAACATCTTAAATAGGATTTTGTAGCGGTTGATCAGGGTTGTCTAATTTCTTATGCAATGTTTCCTTTTTTTAGCTCTTAGGCTCACCTGAAGATGCAGATCTTGGATTCCTGAGAAGTGACAATGCTCGTAAATATATAAAAAAACTCAATCACTGCCCTAAGCAGCTATTTTCAAAGAAATTCCCCAATATGCCACCTTTAGCAGCTGATCTTGCTGAGAAAATGCTAGTGTTTGATCCTTGTAAGCGCATAACAGGTAAGAAATCTTATGCAACTCCTAAACTGTGCTGCCCTGCAATAGCTTATAATTCCTAACCCCTTGCATTATTTCTTTACAGTTGAGCAGGCATTAAATCATCCCTATCTGATCAGTCTCCATGAAATTAACGAGGAGCCTACATGCCCTTCTCCCTTCAACTTTGATTTTGAACAATCTACATTGAGCGAAGCAGATATCAAAGATCTCGTATGGGGAGAAACTCTGGCCTATAACCCGGAATAGCTGGCATTAAAATATATACCTTGTTATTCTTTTAAACCATTTTTTGCTGTGTTTGTTCTATGGTTTGAGCTTGGATAAAATAGGCTTGTATGTAAACATAAATAATGGGAGTGTTTGGTTTGTTGTATTATAATGTGGATTCTGTATCCACCAAAATTGTAAAATTTGAAAGACTAGAGATGACTGTGGTCACGTGCAGAGGCATTGGCGGCAATCTCTTACAAATAAATACCAAGCAGCACGATTTCGTAGTCTGAAAACTCCCACCAAGTGAAGATGCAGAGGCCGACATGGCGATCCGCATCCGACGAAGGCGCACACAAGATTGACATGCCTCCTGCGCCGCCTCCGTCGAGAGGTAGATCTTCCAGGCAGGTTGATTCGAAGATCGAGAAGTTCGCTGCGATTGTCAAGGAGAAACTCTTTTGGATCCAGTTCGCTGCTGCGACAATCTTACTGTGCTTGGTTTGGATTTTCTGGCTGTGGTATTCTGGTTCAGGTACGTTCTCGGTTGAAATTGATGATGGCAATAGTTTCAGTTTTCTGGAAAATGAAGGTCAAATGCCTGTGGAATTAGTTTGATACAGTTCTAGGGTTTTGAAGTTTCCGAGTCTCTTCTTTTATAATCGCTCTGAGGTTCATGATCAAATTGAAGTTGCCGCTTCAAATTGTGCAAACGGCTTCTGATATGCTTTTATATTTTGCTAGACATAGTTTTAAGGGTCGGAGGTTACAAATCTAGGTGTATCTGCATAGTAGGTCTCTGGAAAAAACACAATGAAGCAATTATCCGGAGATTTTCGATCAAAATCCAATCATTGCTTCATTTTCCTGGCAATTGGAGGTATATACCTGAAAATTTGGTAGATGCAACAGCTAGGGTTTTGAAGTCGGCAATATATTCATAACTATATATATTTCTATGGCAGATCTTGCGGGAAACTGATGAAGGAATTGTTATTGCAGTGATCCTAGATGATATTACTCGAGCTTTTATGGTAATGCTTGTTGAGATGCGAATTCCTAGCAGTGATAGCCATTCGGAACTCGCAATGGTTGACTTTGCCGCTCCTCTGGTATCCTCCGTGTACTCTGGTAACGTCAAATAGGGTTTATCTTGTCAGATAGGGTTTATCTTGTCGTGCGGTTGAAGAGTTTGATATTGATACACACACTTAGGCTGCTCATATTCAACAATTGATTCTCTGATAAATGCTAATGCTGTAATGTCTGGCTAACAAGATGAACAATAGAAGATAATTGACATGCTGACGATCTTTGCTCTGAAGTTTAATGAATGAAGTTCTTGAAAAAGTACTTCTGTTTCTGATCTTAGAAGTTCGTGTATCATGATTGTTGTATTCAGTGTTGGCCTTGGGCTAGTTTTGATTGAGCTAAGATTTTCAGAGATTATGATAATAAAGCATACTTGGTAAAAGAAGCCTCAAGAAGAGCATGAGGCTGACAATGGCCGAATAGGTGGTGGTTGACAAGGACAGCTCAATGATGTGAACAGATAAGATTTTAAGTAAGCAAAAGATTGAACTGGTTCACATGGCCATGGGCCTCGCACTCTCATCTCTTCATATACTTCCTGCATCTTGCTTTTAAGTTGAGTGGGTTTACTGCTAGCTTTCCTTATCTGGGCTCCACTTATTTGTTGTCATTTTTTGTTGTTTTTCTTCCATGGAAATGTCACTAAATAGACAGACGACTAGATAGGTGGTGGGGAAGGATGGATTGTTTGAGAGATGGATAGATACCAACTAAGCCAAGACACAAGTATTTTTGGCTCGACTTTGGAGTTATTGAATTGATGCATATCTTGCTCTACACATATGTTGTGATCTTTATGACAATAACAAACTTTGTTTGCAACGACTAACGAGGGACAGCATCATCATTGTTGAGTTTTATTTGGAAAAGACGTACGTCTGATAAGGTCTTCATCTCCTCCCAACCTCGTGGTCTTTAGTTTTTCATCTTCCTGAGGTAAAGTTTGGGATGTGTGAAATTTAGGTTCAGCCAAACTCAGCTAGTGCACTGATATAACCATCACAAGGCAATGAACATGTGTGTGTGTAAAAGTAAAGAGAGAGGTCGTTGGTTGTTGTTCCGTCTGGTTTGCAGCTTCCTGATGACTGAAAAGAGATATGGTTAAAGCTATTACTACAATTACATCATCTTAACCCTTGACATCAGGTACTGTGTTGCTTTTAGGGTTTGATAAACGTTTAGGTATGTTTAAATGGAAAGGGGCAGAAAGGGTATCATCGATGGTACCATCTGTGAGCCCCAAATGGCAATATTTTATTACCTACAAATATTAATTCTCGTCATGTTTGCTCCACTAGCTCACTTTTGTTCGTGTTGACAGGCTTAGCTTTTGATGACTTGTTCGTTAGAATCATTAGGATACCTGATAGCCTTAATGGAGAGTGTCTGTTACTGCTTCTTCTCATCACCCATTTCACAGTCTTTCACTTGAAATGTGGGCTGCTTTGGTCCGCATCCTCTTCTTCATCCATCTCTCTCTCCTTTGGTTTACTAGCCACCACCATATTAAGTATGGACATTTCCCTGATGTGTCACCGCATCAATGAGAAAAGGTCCAAAACTTATGAATTGATAGAACTTCGGGCCAATTGCTTGAAATAATTTAGGAGTCTCTTTGTATTTTTCTTGGTAAGTACTCTTCCACCAAGTTCATTATATTCCTGCTCATTCGATGAAATCTTGCATTGCTGTTTGTAGTACTACTTATGCTGATGTTTGATTTATGGACTTCAGTTGCAGTGTGTTGAACAGACACATCCATGGCCGGATTTCCAGATCACCTTCAGCCGCCGTTATCACCTTATGCCAGAGACACTCGTGGCTCTCTCGAGATATTCAACCCCAAAGCCTCATACTCCTCCCCTGCAACTCATCCCAGCATCCCTCGTCCGCACCCAACATGGAACTCTTGGGCCATACCAAGTCCCAGCACCTCCAAGTCCGAAGACATCACCACATCTTGGATGGCCCTCCCGCCAGAGGATGTGGCCGCCCAACGTGCTGCTGAGTGGGGACTGGTCCTCAAAACCGACACCGAGACTGGGAAGCCACAAGGAGTCGGTGTCAGAAATTCCGGAGGAGAGGAACCTAATAGCAACAAGCTTCATGAATCCACCAGGAGAGACTCGGGAAACTCTGTTCGAACCTCCGGCGACTCTTCCGACGAAGGCATGGGATTCGAAAGGAACAACCACTCCAGAATCTCTAATGATTTGAAGGATGCTCTCTCCACCTTTCAGCAGACTTTCGTGGTTTCCGACGCCACCAAACCCGACTTCCCGATCATGTACGCCAGCGCAGGTTTTTTCAAGATGACTGGATACAGCTCCAAAGAGGTCATCGGCCGAAACTGGTAAGTAAGCTATACTAAGTTTAGTTATAAACATTACAAGTTTACAACACTTTGACCCCTGTTTTGTGTGATGTTCTGTTTTGTTTATCACAGCCGGTTTCTGCAAGGGGCAGAGACAGACCCGGAGGACGTGGCAAAGATAAGGGAGGCGCTGCAAGAGGGTCGGACTCATTGCGGCCGGCTGTTGAATTACAAGAAGGATGGGACGCCCTTCTGGAATCTCCTCACCATTGCACCCATCAAGGACGAATCTGGAAAGGTCCTTAAGTTTATTGGGTCAGTCCCCTTTTTACTTTTGTCTCATCAATCTACCGCTACTATTCGTATTCAGTGTTTTTTAAAGAATTTGTGTTGTTGCATGGAATCAAATGTTGACTAGTAGGTGGACTTTGCAGGATGCAAGTTGAAGTCAGCAAACACACGGAAGGTTTCAAAGAAAAGATGGTGCGGCCCAATGGTCTTCCAGAGTCCTTGATCAGATATGATGGTATGGTCTGAAATAGCTGAGAATTTCAGTTAAGTATGGTTTGGTTACTGCACGTAAGTGAATTAACTGTGTATGTGTCTTCGCTGCAGCTAGACAGAAAGAAACTGCTACAAACTCAGTCACTGAAATTATACAAGCAGTGAAGAAGCAGCCTAGACGATCGACTGAATCCATGAATCGTCGAAAATCAGAGGGTGGGATAGAAGGGCGTATAAAGTTGGAGATTACAGTTCCAAACAGGCGCAATTCCCATACTGGTGTTAGACCTTCCATGCAACCTATAAATGAGGCTCCTGAAAAGAAGCATAGAAAATCCAGTGGTCTGTTCAAAAGGTGTGTGTGCTTTTCTTGATTGATACACAAAATATACTTCAAAGGCCGAGTGACAGTGGCAGCATTTTTTTTTAAACAGGACAACAAAAAAGAAGAATGAATCAAATTTCGATTTCTTCGATGATGCTGGAGCTGGTTACAATCACACATGGGATGAAAATGATGGACATGACAGTGAAGGCGATGACTCTGAATTTGAAAATAATAATTTTAGGTCCAATAGTGTTGATGATATAGTGAGGCACAAGGAAAAGCGCAAGGGTATGGATCTGGCTACCACATTGGAACGTATAGAGAAGAATTTTGTGATCACTGATCCAAGGTTACCTGACAACCCAATTGTAAGTACTTTGGCATGGCTGTACCTTACATTAATTTTGTTTGAGAACTGAGATGGAAATTCATGGTAACTTATCTCTCACCATTTTGAGTTTCAGATATTTGCATCTGACAGCTTCTTGGAACTGACAGAGTATAGTCGAGAAGAAATCTTAGGGAGGAACTGCAGGTAGATGTTTATATCTTCCACTTATAGTATGTTTGAAGGCTTGTGATAGCCAGATAGTTGAATACATGAGTTTATGCATAAATTTTTCCTTACAGAGTTCTTGTTTCAGATTTCTCCAGGGGCCAGAAACTGATCCGGAAACAGTGAGGAAAATAAGAGGGGCAATTGATAATCAAACTGAAGTCACTGTGCAGCTCATTAACTACACAAAGAGTGGTATGATTAGTTTCTGTACTCAACTTCATCGTGAGTGTCATTCACCATGACATTTTTTGATGAAATTTAGTTTAATGAGTGAACAAAATTAAGGCCAATTAAGTTGGGAAAGCGGTATTCTTACCCAACAATTGGTGCAGGGAAAAAGTTTTGGAATGTGTTCCATCTGCAGCCCATGCGTGATAATAAGGTATTGTTTTTATTAATTGAATTTATCAGAAGACTTGTGCGACACACGAAGTCTGAAGGAAAACTGCCTTCACAAAAAACTGATGTTATTGGCTACTTGAATCAGGGAGATGTACAATATTTTATTGGGGTGCAGTTAGATGGCAGTGAGCACATTGAGCCACTTCACAATGGCCTTCCAGACTCAACCGCAAGGGAGACTGAAAAGCTGGTACTAGCAGTTTTCTATGCTTCTTCTGTTATTTCTTCAATATATCAATGAGTTGTGAATGACCGGTTCAATCATGGCTTCCAGTATTTGTTTAGTTACATTAAATCCATGACTGGTTTTGCTGCATGCAAGTAAGGCTGTCAAATGTGAAAAGTGTTGCTTGATTATTGTTTTCTTTACTTGTAAAACTGATTTATCAACTCTTCAGGTGAAAGACACTGCAATAAATGTCAACGAAGCAGTGAAAGAACTTCCAGATGCTAATATGGTAATGGTCATATGAGGGCATACTAGTAATGCAAAATCTTCATGTTTCTTAAAGCAAATGCCATGAACTGCAGACGCCAGAAGACTTATGGATGAATCATTCAAAGGTGGTTCGCCAGAAGCCTCACCGTAGAGATAGTCCATCATGGAAAGCAATACAAAAGGTAAGTTTAGCATAGAAAATCATGGCATATATGTCTAATTTCCAAATCCTCGAAGCTGATATGTCCTAGGTTATGACTTATGATGATAAACATTAAAAGTTCATCTGCAATGTAGGTAATTGACAGTGGGGAACAGATCAGCTTAAAGCATTTTAGGCCTGTAAAACCTCTAGGCTCAGGAGACACTGGAAGGTTGCTTCTTGCTTAATAATATATTGTTTTATTAAAATAGATGGATCCTGCTCTTTTACTAATTTGTCTTGTGCCCGACTGATGTTGCAGCGTTCATTTGGTCGAATTATATGGTACTGGTCAATATTTTGCTTTGAAATCTATGGATAAAAATGTCATGCTCAATCGCAACAAGGTAATGATGTCAAAATTTTGCCGAATAAATTTTATGTCTTACATAGAACAAGATTTTACTCCTATCATGCATTTACTCTTCTCTTTGCAACCCTTTTGTTTATGCAGGTGCACAGAGCATTGGCAGAACGAGAAATACTCGATCTGTTGGATCACCCTTTTCTACCAGCTTTATATGCTTCATTTCAGGTTGCTCTTTCATAACCCTTTGATCACAAACTTAGATATGTTGGGTTTGATCGACTTTAATGACTTACATTGGTCTGTTCTTATTTATTCAGACCAAGACTCACATATGTCTGGTTACCGATTACTGCCCTGGTGGAGAGTTATTTGTGCTTTTAGACAAACAGCCCAAAAAGATTCTGAAGGAAGATGCAGTGAGGTGGAGTAGCTACTGCTTAATTTTTATTATGTTTTTCATTAGTTATCTACCCCAATGCCCCCACGACAAGTAAAGCTAGATGTTCATTTTTGATAATCGTGAATGTATTGGTTATTGCAGATTCTATGCTTCTGAAGTGGTCATTGCGTTGGAGTACCTTCACTGTCAAGGTAATGCTGCTGCATTGCTCGTCAGAAACTTGCTCATCAATATTGTATCAATGTGGGTCATGTAAACCAATTCAGCTCTTAATGGTTATTCAAATAAACATCACATGTTTTTATGTAGGTATAATTTACAGGGACTTGAAGCCTGAGAATGTTCTACTTCAGAGCAATGGCCATGTTACGTTGACAGATTTTGATTTGTCATGTTTGACATCCTGCAGACCACAGGCATGTATCTAACTGAATCCAGTTCTTTCCCAATTTATGAATCATTACTATCTGTGGCTGATTGATATCAGTCTCTTCATCCTTTGTTTACATGCACACAGCTTCTGATGCCACCCTCAAATGGAAAGAAACGACAACAACGAAAAGTTCAACGAACTCCAATCTTCATGGCTGAACCAATGAGAGCCTCAAATTCTTTTGTTGGAACTGAAGAGTACATAGCACCGGTAGCTAAGCTACCTATTATCATGTTACTAAAAGCCTCCTCTTGTTTCCGAAGTTGAGTTCTGAAATTTCACAACTTTACAGGAAATAATTACTGCTGTAGGCCATACAAGTGCGGTGGATTGGTGGGCTCTTGGTAATACTTGACAAAACTATTGTGACCTCATTTTGAAACTTATCATTTTGCTCACAGCCGGACCGTACTGTCCATTGTTTCTTTCAGGCATTCTTCTGTATGAAATGTTTTACGGGTACACTCCTTTTCGAGGCAAAACAAGGCAGAGGACGTTTACAAATATTCTTCAGAAGGATCTCAGGTTTCCACGAAATATCCCAGTAAGACATTTTCATAGCCTTCATCATAGTCACATCCTGCCTGCTAAATAGCTTGCTCATACTCAACGCTGGCACTTTTCAGGCAAGTGTTCACGCCAAGCAATTAATGTACGGTTTATTACAAAGGGATCCAAAGAACAGGTTGGGTTCTGTAGAGGGAGCAAACGAAATTAAAAAACATCCATTTTTTCGAGGCGTCAATTGGGCACTAATTCGCTGCAAGGTAAATTGTTTTGGAAATTGACATTGTATGGAGTTCATAACTTGCAGTTGAAGATATGTAGCACAGACTTACTTTTTTCTGTTTACTCAGAACCCTCCTGACCTTGAACCACCAACGCTCGCACAGCCGTCTGAAGAAGAAAAAGCTGCTGAAGTTGTGGATCCTCAAATACTGGATCCCCAGTCAAATATCTTTTAAGTTCCATTACATGTGCCAACTGCCAAACCAGTCCATTTGTTCAAGGTTCATGTTTTTCTTCCCTAGTGCAATTAAGTTAATCTGTGATCAAACATTAAGAAATGCATATGCTTGTTTACTGGATGGAAATAGTTTTTAGGTCCATATTATTCTTGTCTAATAGTAATAAATGAATTTCTCGTTTTAGTTATCGGATTCATGGGGAAGGTTTTATTTATAAGATCGCCATTATAAAGACACAACATTGGTACTGAAACGAAACACTTATGATCGATTATGTATCTAAATTCTCAGGTCAGAAGAGAGGAATGAAGATACCACTTAGTGTTCTGCAGCTAGCCAACAGCAGTATGGTGTGTTTTTTTTTAAGGCCAGGTAATCAGTGGCATTAATTATATTGATGAACAGATGATGATGATGATGCTGAGAGCTGCAGTCTGTTTGTGGTAGACTTTGTATATATTGTCGACCTTGACCAGAGAGACAATCCATTGAATGCTGATGATCATGTTTCCCAGTTTTTACTTGTTTATTATCCTGATGAACCCTAGCTAAACCAGACCTCCACCCAGCAATAAGACTAAGAGTAGTATAAATTGGGGTCATGAAATTGAATCCGCCATGCAAGGTGTGGTGCTAGCTCTATGATGATGATGATTTGAGCACATGAAAGGCCACTCATATATAATAATATGATATGATCTTTCCAAGTAGTGGCGCTCCCTGTGCTAACATTATCGTTGACCCACACGTACCATGCATATATACATTTTCATTGAGAGAGAATAGACTGACGAAGCCAACCAAGCCCCAAGGCTGTGTGTGTACCTTATTATTGGTTAGATTGACCCAACTGTAAAAAAAGTCTATGTTATGTACCCACATACATCGATCAGTCTGTATATGTACTTTGAGACATGTCGCATTTGTCATCATTATTAGGGTTATATATACCTCGAAGAAGAAGAAGGTCTTAAATTTGGTGTATTATTGATCATACAGAAGATTCTCATGGACCTACCTATATATATACTACATTACGGTGAGGCGTAACAAGTCATGTAAGTGCAGCATTAAAAGGTTAATTTTTGCTTGCTATAGTGCGTGATGAGTTAGGCCCAAAGCTGAGTAGATGCACATAAATATATAGTTAGGAGTGAGTCTATGCGAATGATATTGTCTGAGGGAGTAACCCTAAACCCTAATGGTGGTAATAGCATGTTATTATTATAACCATGCCATTAACATGGCCTGTATTATGATGATTGGAAAGTGCTCATAAATGCTCCTCACATGCATCTATTCTCATTAAACACTCTTCTACTACTAGTAGAGTAGTAGAGGTAGAGTAACTATGTAGCTAGTTGGTTTTGATTGATATGAAACTTGGGAGTGAGTGGAGTAGAGACTAGCTACAGAGAGATTAATATATTGAGAAAGAGAGAGAGAGAGGCTCATGTGGGGCTGTGTTCAATTGTCAGACCAACAAGTGGAAAGTGGGTGCATGCGAATCTATGTCCCGAATCAATCTCAAATGCGCACACAAACACTGTGCTACTTCCAAGACACCAGTAGTCGTCTGTCCTTAATAATATGCTTCAATGTTATTCAGGCATTCAGCTATGCTTCTAGCTAAGTTTGCTGCCATAACACAAGTCTCTTAATTACCTTAACAGGCTTTCAAAAAGCTGCTGCAACAAAATATGTACATGTGTTTACTAAGATCGGGGAAGAAAGTGAGTCCCGTCCTTGGAGGAGAATAATCAGCACATCCTAGAGTCAACTCCCTTATATTCCGATGACGTCACCATCCAGGTCATGCTCAATTCAACCTCCCGCAACACACGCCCTCTCGCTTCTTTTTAAGGACATACACACACCCTTCTCACTCACTCAATCCCACTTCTCTACCAGCTCCAGCAGAAGCATGTACTCCGGTGAGTTTCCGGCCAGCTCGACAATAATGTATACTGAACATCAGGAAAGTGGGATGCAGGAGCTTGTCAACTACGGGAGTTACAGCAGCAGCTCGTCACCGAGCAGCTATTCTGCTGCTCAAAGGAGCGTCAGCAGCCACTCGCTTCCGCCCATGAACAACAACATGGCGAGCAGCAACTACCCGCCTGGCATGCGCATGCTTGGCGGCACTCATCGGCTTGTGGACCTGATTGATTCTTGCAGCGTCAGGCGAGTGTTCAGCGCTGGAGATTTGCAGTTGCAGGTAGGTTATATATATGTCATAATAAGTGCCGCTTGTTAATTATTGAGAGGAGCATCAATCAGAATGTGTAGACACCGCAGATGCAGGAGAGGTCGTCGGAGAGTGGGTTGTGGAGCAAGCACGAGAGAAGTAGCTCGAGCATCATCGAAGGCATGCTGAGCAAAGCATGTCGGTATAGCCCAGAGGAGAAGAAGGAGAGGATCGAGAGGTACAAGAGCAAGAGAGGGCAGAGAAATTTCAGCAAGAAAATAAAGGTCAGCAAGTCAATTATGAAACAGAACTGTGTAGGTAGGTATGTAAAAATATTGACTGAAGTGGGATTATCAGTACGCATGTAGAAAGACATTAGCGGACAGTCGGCCGAGGATCAGAGGCCGGTTTGCGAGGAACAAGAACAATGAGGATGATGAAGAGGTTGCTGGAGGTGTTGATGAAGAAGAGTACAAGTGTGGCGCAGCGGTCCATGACTGGGGAGGCAGTAACAGAGATGAGTGGGAAGAGAATGAGGATGAGGAGGTGGATAACTGGGTGGATCTGTTTAATGCTGCTTGGTGTGCTTAGTATAGTTGCTTTGGCTCAGATTGGCTAGTAATTATTCATATCAAATCAAATCACATGAAACTGATAACCGCAACTATGGCTACTTAAAAGTCAAAACCATCCACAAGCTGCATTGCATTGCGATTCTCTGAATCTATCAGCTGCTAGCAGCTGCTGAGTTGACATTACATACATTCATCCCAAGTCTGAAGAAGAAGAAGCTATAGGAACCCACTGCTCCCTTCCACATGCAAATTGCAAAAAGCAAAACTAGTGCGCCATCAAGGTCAGATTGATGGAGTGTGCACTGTTTATCATCTCTGTCAACATCAAACTCACTATTTCATTGTTAGCTAATGAAATGAAACTCACTATTTCATTAGTTATAAGGGATGGATGGATGGATGGATGGGTCCAAAGATACCTTATATCCTCCTCCTAGCACGCTAGTTATTAGCCAAGCCGCTGTCTAACTCCTCATCAAAAATACCTTATATCCATCCAAATCATTGATGATTACATTTGGCACAAGCAATCAAAGTTATTCCACCTGCTACTACACTGGATCCAAAGCAATGAAACCAGGTAGGTAGAGAGAGCTACTACAACTTACACGCTATTGGGTTGGGGGTTTCCCTTTATTTTCCACGTCTTCCGTAAGGCTATCTTTCCTCATCAAACTTTTTGCATACAGAGATCCAAACACAACAGCCTGATCAAAATACCAAGAACTATAGCCAAGACTGTTCCATTCATAATTTTTAATGCTAAAATGGAAAGGAGGCTTACAGCTCCAGCGCACTGCTCCCAGGTAAGTGGATGAGCAAACCACACACATGACAATAAGATGCTCACAAGCTGAAGCAGGATATAGATCTCATCAGACTGCTTGCTAATGACGATAATTTTAACTGAGTTTTTTACCTGTCTGGTTGTCATTATGGTTGCAAAAGTGAGAGCCCCAAATGTTCTTATCGTATATGAAATGAAAAACTGACTAGCTGTCGCCACCTGCAGGGTCGCCATTTAATACGATGATTTTTACCAAACAATCCATTATCAATTTATTACGAAAAAGCATCACAGTCACCTTTAAGGGAGAACGGAAATCATGCAACTTACAGTGGAGAGCAACACGATATCAAAGAAACAATCCTCATGGCGAACGACAAAATCTATAGCTAGGAGAAGATTTCCTTGCAGTATTAGACCTGTGAAAGATTTCCAACACCAACAAGGAGTTCATCTGAGAAAGGGGAAAAAAAAAAAAACTTAACACAAACATGAAAAAGACTGTCCATGTCGCAGTGAACTACAAGTTTAGAAGACATAAAGATGCTATCAACAATTTTCAAAAGATTTACGAAATGTATTTACGGGGATCCAAAGGAAATGAGCAGAGATGCACACAACTGTTTGACATAACAAGGGCAATGTTTGACATCCTATTACTATGGCACAGTGGATGCATGAAACTAGTATCTGGGATAGCATTGAGCGAATTCTGGTAAGTTGAAGCACATTATCTTTTACAGTTAAATCTGAGTAGATGTGATCTGTATAAAGCAGGCTTACCAGTCAAGCTAAGTATACAAGAGCAGGTAGTGGTATAGAATATTTGGTTGTGTATATCCATGTCATATCCTTTGAATAGCTTGTCCTGGAACGTGCTTGTAAATCCGTCAAACCTGTTAGTGACGCCAACACAATCAGAGGGCAAACCATATTGAAAATGATAACTCATTTTTTCCAGGATAAAATAAAAATGAAATTGGTTGCATCTCGCACAAAGGGACATCTAAATGTGTCCAACTTTAAGTAGTACAGATTAGAGAAGAAGATAACTGCACATGTAAGGATAATAAATTGGATAATGTATGAAAACACGAATTCTGAATACCCAAGATAACCAATCATAAGAGAGACACCCCAAACGGTGTTTTCCCTTCCTTTATTGTATGGGCTGATTTCGTATCCTGACTGCAAGCAACAAAAAATAGTAATAAATAATATAATACATCCCTGTAATCTGGGCAGTATCTTGCATCAACAATATACAACAACTGTACTCAACATTGGATCAACTGCGACTCTTGGTCTGCATCCAAATACCTCCAGATTGTACATTAAGGATTGGAAGAGTTAACAAAGCTCAACTGATGCTCATACAGGGCATTACATACAAATAACAGAGCTCGTATTTGAAGTCTGAAAAAGCCTGGACAAAAACCTAATACAGTAGATTACAGCCATTCACAATTCATGCAGTAAATATATTAGACAACCAACCAACAAAAGTTTCAACTGTGATCATTATTGGTTTCTTGGATCATATGAGTATAAATGTGATTGTGATTACCGGGCATAATATAAATATCGAACATCCTACAGTCACCAGAAAAGCAAACAAATAGTCGCGTCCCATGTAAGTCTTCTGCATGATCAATGTGCCCCACACCTATACAGATGGTAGAAATAAAAACATTAAAAGGTCAATTGCTTGACTGAAAATTACAACTGAGATTTTTTTTTTTCGGAATGTATACTACCATTATAAATTTTCATGTATATGCACTTCACGTTTCTGTAATAATAATGCTAATGCAACATTACAACCTTACCATCACTGGTATCATTTTTGCACATTTAGCAAGAGTCTGGACTGGAAAACTGACATACTTTAATGCCTGAAAATAGAATGTATTTGGAATAAACAAACGAACTGGGGGTAACAGAAATCTCTTGCAAGAGTAAAAGTTAAACACCTTACCTCATACTGACATGTTGTTGTCAGTATGTTTGATACAGATATCAGGCAGTACTTGTATACAGGAGCAACTGGATCCAGAGCTTTTTTACTTGCCTAGATGGAACAGTTTTAAATGAAGGGCATAAATTGCAATGTATTAACATGTTTAGAAAACATAAAACAGTTGCTCAACATTTAGATTTACATAACTACTTGTATAAACAATGCGTATCAAAATTTATAAGCTTACAACTAAAGTTGAGGCCGAAGCAACAGATGTCGTAATGCGGTTGCAGAAGACAAGAAACAATGAAAATTTGAAATATTCTTTATTGCTCCCATATGGAACTCTCATCAGCTTTTCCTGCAACAGGTCAAATTTTATTAATATAAACATTGTTAAAGAATTGCGTAATCTAGAGCGCTTTTGGACCTCAAAGAACAATATAGGGAAGTGAAACCACAATGTAACAAAAAAGTATGCATGCATTGATGGCAGAAAAAAAGGTGACGAACTTCACATAGAGCAAGTAAGCTAGCATTTAGCATATAATCACTTTTGCTAATGCAATACAACCATTAATAATTTGATCGAAATACATTTGAATCGACACAAGCCATTGCTCCCACAGTCAAATAAACTGATCACTTTCCAGCTAAATCAACCTCCATTAGATCCTAATTCAGTTTCCCACATTATTCCACCTAAAGTTAATTAGTTATAAAGTTAATAACGTTATCCAGTGAAAAAAAAATTCACATAATCAATTTGAAAATAAAAACTTAATTTGCAACCTGTAAAACGCCATAGATGACGAGAGTCGTCATGATTCCAGTGACCGCGAAAATCCCCTTCCATGTCTTACCGTCTGTCCAAGTCGAAACTTGTAACTCGGCCATACCTTTGTCCTTCCAACCCTAGACCGGCGACATCCTAAAACGCACGGTTATCAAACGGAAACCGATTAGATAAAATAAATAAGCGGCATTGAAAAGTGAGCAACGGCGTGGCGTGGTGGGTCACCGGATCAGCGAGCGGGAAACGAGATGGCAGCACATGTGACACAGTTACCGGCGAGCCTTGGAAGGAGATCGGAGACGGCAGTAAATGCCGGAGCGGGGGAGAAGAGATCGAAATGGCGAGGCTGTGGTTCTACGATCTCATTCGCTGCTGCGTCCACGTCAGCGGCCTGGTTTTGCGCTTCACTTTTTCTCCTCTTTCTTTTTCTTACAGTTCAATTATTTATTAGAAAAATTACTGATAAGAACTTGACGCGAACCCGTCCAGATCGGGACCCGGATCCAAATCCGAATTTCTAACCGGTTCATATCCACTGAGCGCATAACTCTATTGGGCCCGGCTCTGAATGAGCCCAAAAGTCACTTTATCTAATAAATCGGATGAATTATTAAACAAATAAAAATACTGATTTTTGTGTTGTAGAACAGCTGGGCGGTGTAGCCCTGCAACAAATTCGTGTCTCTGGGCCCGGACGGTGATCAGCGGTTTCAGACCCACCAATCAGATGAATTAACCGGCTGCTACCTCAATCTGAGCCACACACGTGGCTCATCCTCAACCAATCGGAGGTCAGGCAATTGGCTTCCACTGCTTCTATTTATAGCAATGGATTGCAGAGTGTACAAAATGTGAAACAGAGGAGAGCAAACGAAGCTTGAAGATTGAGAGTTTAGAAATGGGTATTGCTAATATTGCATTTGGCAGTGTTGGAGAGGCCACTAGGCCTGATGCGCTCAGGGCCGGCCTGGCAGAGTTCATCTCCATGCTCATATTTGTTTTTGCCGGAGAAGGCTCCGGCATGGCCTTCAGTAAGCGCTACGCTGCCATTGCCAGCATCTTTGCCTTGTGTGCTTAGGTTTCTAATTGTTTGCTTTTACTGTTGTTGTGGTGATCAGACAAGCTGAGTGACGATGGCTCCACCACACCGGCTGGCCTTGTGGCTGCGGCGCTGGCTCACGCATTTGCGCTATTTGTGGCCGTCTCTGTGGGTGCGAACGTATCTGGAGGGCATGTCAACCCTGCCGTCACATTCGGTGCTTTTGTAGGTGGACACATCACGTTCATGAGAAGCGTCGTGTACTGGATTGCCCAGTTGCTCGGCTCCGTCGCTGCTTGCTTGCTGCTCAAGTTTGCCACCGGTGGACTTGTAAGAACAACAATACACTCGTTACCAGAAAGCTTGAGCAAGTAGTGTTTTTTTTGCTTATGATGTTTGACTGCAGACGACGTCAGCATTCTCACTGTCATCGGGAGTGGGAGTGTGGAACGCTGTAGTGTTGGAAATGGTGATGACGTTCGGGCTGGTGTACACTGTGTACGCCACAGCGGTGGACGCCAAGAAGGGGAACATTGGGATTCTTGCACCGATAGCGATCGGGTTCATAGTGGGAGCAAACATCCTTGCAGGCGGTGCATTTGACGGCGCATCTATGAACCCGGCCGTGTCATTCGGGCCAGCCGTGGTCAGCTGGAGCTGGTCCAACCACTGGGTCTACTGGCTCGGACCATTCGCAGGCGCTGGCATTGCTGCTGCTGTTTATGAACTCATCTTCGGTACTGCAGAGACCACCTACGAGCAACTTCCTATAACAGATTATTAGCTGTCACCATTTTTGCTATTTCTCGTGTGTCATTCATTATTTGAATTTATTAGTGTTTTGAGTGAAGATAGTTTAATTGGGTAGCTTCCACGTAAGTTTTCAGCAATGTCAAAGCAGGCCTTGATATAAGAAATGACTGAACAAAGTTGCCATTGGCAGAATCTGATCTTTGGTATACAACATTTTTTTCAGTGCCCGGTCTTCTCCTAATGTATTTACAAGCTACAGGCACAACATAGGACAAAGAATTGGTTATTGTGGGCTGACCTATAGAATGATGAGATGAGTCTGAGCTTCTGAAACTAGCATGTTAGGATCAGGTCTGGGAGATCCACACTGGTTGACTGGTACATTCAGAAATAATATGTTCCCCAGTTTGGCTTTACTTTAGGCACTTTTTTATCATGTCATCATGGAACTCGGATGCTCTTGTTAGTTCTCCGGCCATGCAGCATCCGTATATCATAAATTTATATGCGACAGCATCAGGCCTCACGCCGTTGCTCGCCATAGAGTGCCACAGCTTGATAGCTTCTTGTAGATTACCCTTTGTACAGTACTCGTGGATAATTGTTGAATAACTGATGCAATCTGGAAAAATACCCTTCTCCATCATTTTGGCAATTATCTCGGCAGCTTCCTCCACTCTGCTCAATTTACAAAAGCCCCGAATAATTATGTTATAAGTTATAGTATTTGCTAAGAACCGCTTCAACATTGCATTATGCAGTTCTACGGCTTTGTCCATGTCTCCTTCTTTTGTGAGCTGGTCAAGGAATGAACTATATGTGATTTCGTTTGGAAGGATGCTTTTAGTTAGCATTTCCTCGCATAAAAGTTCAGCTTTTGCCACATCGCCTGCTTTACACAAACCATTTATTAAGGCAGTGTATGTGATGACATTGGGCTTGTAACCATCATCAACCATTATGTCTAAGAGCCTGAAAGCTTTCTCCATATCACCGGCTCTGCTATAGGCGTCAATCATACTTGTGTAGATAACAATATCTGGTCTGAATCCCTTATCATGCATCTGCTTAAGGATGGCAAACATTTTTTTGGGATTTCCCTCTTTTACAGTTCCATATATAAGTACAGAGTAACACACCAGATCCATGTACAGTCCTCTATCTGCCATTTCACTACAAATCAGTAGTGCATCCTTGACTCTAGCTTCTTTGCAGTAACCATGCAGTAGGGCACTGAAACACATCTCATTCAACTTGTGATGCTTCTTGTGAAGATCGTCAACAAATTCTCGAGCCTCATTTACATTGCCAGTGTAGCAAAGACCATTAATTAAAGGTCTGTATGTATAATTATCTGGCACAAGACCTTTCTTGACCATCTCGTCGTACAATTCAAAAGCCTGCACAATCTTCCCTTGCTTACAGTGCCCTTCGATTAATACATTATAAGCCACCTCATTTGGCATGACCTGCATTGCAATCATTTCAACGAACAGCCTTCTTGCTTCATCTAAGGCATTGGTACGACAAAGGCCATAGATAAGGACTGTAAAGGTGTATGTATTTGGTCTGATACCCTGTCCAATCATCTCATGATATAGCGTGAATGCTTTATTCATATCTCCTTCACTGCAGTACCCACTGATCAGCGAAGTGTATGTTACGACTGTTGGCATGATACCCCTAGCAGTCATATCGCTGAAGACGTGTTCTGCTCCAATCAAATTTCCAACTTTACAGTGCCCGCTTATCAATGAATTGTAGGGATATGGGGTTGGACCTATTCCTGATTCCTCCATTTTTAGCAGCAAACTGTATGCAGCATCTGTTTTCTCCTGTTTGCAGAGGGAAGCAATCATAATTGAGTAAGTAATATCATTGGGAACCAAGCCACTTACTGGCATGCTTTCAAGAAGCGCCACCGCTTCATGGTATTTCTCATTATCCGATAAACAACTGATCACAGCATTATACACATATAAATTAGGCGATACCCCAAAATTCACCAATTTATTTATCAGTTTCACAGCTTCGTCGATCTTCAGGCTCTTCCTTAAGCCATCAACCAAAGATGACAAAGCAGCCTCACTTGGCTTCAAGTCCAATTCAACCATTTCATTCAGTAGTTCCAAACCAACATCGATTTGATTCACTCTGCAACAACCAAGTACGAGTGTGCAGTACGTAACATTATCAGCTTTCAATCCCTTTTCACTGAGCTGATTCTTAACCTCCATAGCCTCCCAAATCCGTAGATTTCTACAAAGTCCATGTACCAACACATTATAAGTTACGACATTCAAGACACATCCATTGAGCTCCATCCATCGAATCCTCTCCTTTGCCAAAGACAACTCTTTTAGTTCACACAATCCACGCACCAATGCTGTACACATATAAGCATCTGGATCTATGCCACATTCCACAAACTCATCAAACAATTCCAAAACCAAATCATACCGCCTAATTCTATTCAAACCATTCAGCAACGCACTCAAGGTTCTAACTTGAGGCAATAAGCCATGACCCTTCATAAGCCTCGCAATCAAAACACCATTCAACACCTCTCTACTTTGCACATAACCTTGAACCAAACAATCAAACCCTAAACCAGATGCCAAACTCAATTCACTTAGCGAGCTCAAAAATGACCCGAAAAGCTCCTTCGGATCCAACTTACGTTGCAGTAAAGTATGCACCAGTGACGAAGCAGGCCAGAAATGATTCGAACTGACCAAAAGCTGAATCAAAATGCAAAATGACTTCGCTGAGTGATCGAAGTTCTTGTGCAAGCCCAGAAAATTGAAGAATTTCAGAGCTAACCTGGAATCCTCTCGGCTCCGCAACAATACTTTCTCGACGTGGTGAGGCTTCAAGTTGAGAGAAACAAAATCGTTGTTGAACGAAACCTTCCAGCTCTCTCTTCCGAGTACTATGTTGTAAATCGTTTCCACAAATTCATCCTCTTCGTTGCTGTAGGTGTTCATGCTTCGAATCGTAACGGATTTGAAAAGTGAGCCGCGACCGACGACCTTCATATGGTTGCGAATCGAAGCGCTCACCATAGGAGTTCTGCGACAGGGCTCGGAGCTTCGTTCTGGGTCCGACTGTGACTGCGAGCTGCGTTGCGTCGTTCGTCATCAGTTCAGAACCACATTGAGACAATGTCGTTTATGCTTGAAGAAATTGGGCTTATCAGGAAACTTCAGCCCAATCACGGGCATGCGTTAGCAAACCTCAAGACGACGGCGTTTCTAAAATGCGATAGGCGAATCCATCGTCCAGAAACCCACAACAACTTTGGATTCGAAACCCTAAATTGACAGAGGGGATCGAGTTGACAATCGCTCTCAATTCTCTCTCTATTCGCCCTTTCATCGAAATCCGTTGCCCTATTCTCATCCCGGAAGAAGAAGGAGAGGATGTCAAGCGCGTTGGACATGTCGCTGGACGACATCATCAAAAGCAACAAGAAGTCTAGATCTGGTGCCGCAGCCGGCGCTGCGAGGGGTCGGGGTGGGGGTCGAGGCCGAGGCCGTGGTGGAGTATCGGGACTCGGCCCGGTTCGAAGGATTCAAAAGCGAGGTGTGAATCGTCCGGCGCCTTACCCTGCGACGAAGGTGAGCTAGGGTTTTGAGCTCTACGATCTGGGATTTGCGCGTTCAGAGTCCATAAAAATGTTAGTTCTGCTAGGAATTCGGTTCTCAAGTTCTGATGGAGTGTTCATCTCTCTTTCGTTTGGCTTTTTGATTATGAACGGAGCAGGCGGTTGGGTGGCAGCATATGTTTGTTGATCAGACTGTGGCCGCACAGGCGGGACGGGCTCCTTCTCTTGAGACTGGGACTAAACTTTATATATCAAACCTGGATTTCGGAGTTTCTAATGATGATATCAAGGTAATATCCTTTTGTCCATCTCTGCATATATTAGATACGTGTTTTAATTGTTATTTGTTCTTAGAATTGTGTTTCGGATCCTAAGAACTGTTTTTATTTGTAGTTGTAGACTGGTAGGGCCTGTAGTTTAGGGAGGTAGAGTATTGGACGATTCTGTAATTTTTGATTAGTGATGTTTTATAATGATGGCATCCCAGCAGCTTTGCAATCCTTTTAACACTCAGAACTATGGCCTGCTTGAGAGTTCATAATTTTTGGACTATGAATTCAGTCCTTAGGATTCCATTTCAAGAATTCGTTTCTATGAGTCAGAGGAATTGCCGTCATTTGGATTAGTAGATATGTAACTGTCCCATGATAGCAGATGTCAAATCCTGATTTCTTAAATTCTATATTCTGTAGCCTGCTTAGGTGTTTGCTTAAGTATTTTTATATGATTTTCCCTCATGTTTTGTTTCTGTACTTATTTTTAGCAATAGTTAGAGTTAACTTGTGTCGTGCATATTACACATGTCACACAACTTTTTTAGTTTTCTATAACAAATTTTCTCTTAATACTCTTGCAGGAACTGTTCTCTGAGGTTGGTGATCTGAAGAAATATAGTATTCACTATGACCGAAGTGGAAGATCTAAGGTGAGCACAAATACATGCTAGAAAAAAGTGTTTCACCACACCCTTTGATGAACTTGTGCTTAACTTAAGTCTTTTACAGGGGACAGCCGAAGTTGTCTACTCACGCCGGGCAGATGCTGTGGCTGCTGTGAAGAGGTACAACAATGTTCAGCTTGATGGGAAACCAATGAAGATAGAGATTGTGGGAGTAAATGTTGCTGGTCCTGCACCAGTTTTGTCTAATGTCCCTCGCGGGACTGCAAATGGGCCACCAAGAGGGTATACAATATTATCTTGTCTCATAAAGTATATACTTTTCTAGGTTTTAGTGTACACCAAATTTATACATTTCTAGGTTGGTAATTTTCTTAATATTAGGATTATGGTTATATTATTTTGAACTACTTAAATACTCTACCTAACTCAAATGACTGACATAACTGAAGCTGACTTGATCAAAAATAAATTTTTGATGAGTTATCAAATATTTTTAATTTTAATTCATAATTATAAATAGTAAGTCAATAAAATTTACTTGTTCATGTATTGAACTTTTTATGTGGGATGAAGAACTGAAGCTGTCAGTTTTTGTGAAACTATGAAAATTTGTCTTCATGATGTAGATTATTTACTGTTTCATCAGCACAGGTGTTAGATGGATAAGATTTGTTTCAAAAATAGTTATTTTTATAACTAATGTCAAATGGTAAATATAATTTGGTTGGCATACTCAATCAGAAAGAGAGCTCAGATGTTTCTTTATATGCTAATGAATAGCATAATGTATGACTCCAAACCGCTTATGAGGAGTTTGAAGGTGAACGAGAAGTTACCCATTTATCCTTTAAATGGTTCATTAGTTAGAGTATTTATTTATATGGTGTTATGATCTTCCAGAAAATAATAACGATGATATCTTTGTTCAAGCCAAGGAAGACAATATATGATTTTCAAAATCAAATTGATAGTAGGTAGTTAATTGAATGGTTCATATAAGAAAGTGCTGGAATAATAGTCTTGTGCTAAAATTAACTAATGTGTGCAATTAATTGAAGAAAGCCTCAATTCTTACATTTGGCTATAGCCCTCGAAGAATATCAAGCCAGCCTTGAAGCTTCATAGAGAGTTTAGATAGGAACCATTTATACCTGTGGCTAATGTGTCAGCAAAGATTCAATAATAAATATCATTCAAATAATAAATATCTGGACACAATCTCTGGAAATATTTGAAACAAATGGTACAGTTGGTTGTTGTGTCAGAAGCTCTTTTCTTATCCATGGACATATTTTGTAACTGCAGTGCTCTTGCTTTAGCAGACACATTTATTTATGTACATTTACTAATTAGTTGTTTATCTTCCTCAACAGAGGGCTTGTAAGGAGTGGCCCATTTGGTAGAATCCGGGGTGGTGGTAGTGTAAGCGGGAGAGGCCGTGGCCGTGGAGCTAGCGGCAGGGGCCGTGGTCGGGGTAGAGGGCGCAGTGAAAAATTATCTGCTGAAGATCTTGATGCTGATTTGGAGAAGTATCACCAGGAATCTATGCAAATCAACTGAAGATGTTTATTCATACAATCATATCCGTGGTTTCAGTATGTTCAGCACCTCATGCTTGCTGATGCATCCCTCACCTTGTTTTTCTAGTCTGCCATCTTTCGTATTCCCAAGCATAGATTGGCGTCTGTTAGTTTGTGGAGCTTTCTTTCCCTTCCATTATCAGTTCTTATTTTTACTCGCTATTATATCTGGGATAACGGATGTCAAAAGTTGGTCCTATTTGTCTTGAAGAGATGTTGTTCCAGGCTCACAACAATGGCGATCTCGAGAAGGATCAGTTTTTTATGGTTTGTTCAGGGCGGCCTGAAGCAAGCCGAAATTTGCGATGCTGTATCTGTTGGTTACTTTGTGCACTTTTCTATGTCAGCTGCATGTCCATTAACATGGATCAGTGTGGATTGCTGAGTGAGAATTCTGGATTTTCAGGGAGTGAAAGGATGTGGATTGTGCTATTATTGTACAGTGTTGATTGATTCTTGCTTGTCCGTGTTTGCTGGAAATTGCTTCTGGGAACTGAAGGGTGCAATTGTTTGGTGGATATTTTGGTACTCTCACTGCGCTTCCTGCTTATGGAGCTGGGCTTCAAACAACTTTTAAATATCTTCACTCTGTTGGATTAATTGCGTGGAAGGCAGGCGAGGTGCTGATTTTGAGAGACAATGGCAGCCAGTTCCTAATTGACCAGTGAGCTGGTAGCTCATATCCATTGTCTACATGGATAGCTTCCGATGATGTGAAAGGTTTAATTCTAAGTAACAAGACACAGGTAGAAGACAAACATATTGGATGTTAAGGATAGAAGATTGTCTGCACATGCATGGTAACTGTAGTCTCGGAACCAGTGGAATAAGTCTTTGCTGGAGGCTGTTAATTTCGATCTCATGAAGCCTAGGGCTTCGAGCTGCGCCTCTTGTCTCGGTTGGAAGGTGATGTCCGAGATATGATGTGGGCATAGCTATTGTGGTGACTAGCAGCAGCACGAGGTCGACTGTTGTGGATGATCCGAGTGCTTTTGCTTTTCGAGCACAAGGAGGAGAAGAAGGTACGGGTGTTGTGTTTCTGGTTGTTCTGACTGGTCAACAGCACACGTTCACTTGTGTTGCCTCCTCGGATAGATCTCCTGGACAGCTCCATAAGGTTGCGGACGCCCATCAATCTCCCAAGCGTGACACTCTTGTCGTGGAAAAACGATCCTGTAGACTTCTTTGTTGAAGCGAATGCTCTCAAATATTAACTGACCCAGTTATTAACAAGTGAAGTTTGGAGGCTGATGGTTTATATGCGAGGAAGACTGACCTCAGTCTCCAAATCAGAGGATGATGATGAAGAAGACGTGGCAGGGGAGGATGCAGTGATTAAAGCCATGCGGAACGAAATAGACCCAACTGCATTGTTCAGTGGCTGCAGTCCCAGAGGCCACCCTCCTTCCACCTGTGAGTAGTAAAATAACCATAACACCATAAAGAGAAAATTGAAGCTAGTATCAGGAGTGAAGCAGGCTTCGCTTACCTGCACCTGTTGAGCCATAGCAGGGAAGACGGAGATGGCTGGCTTATCTTGTAATGCTCAAAATGAGAGCCAGTGAGACTGTGATTGGTCTTTATCATTGGAGTCCAACCAAAATAAAAGATGAAGAAAGCAAAAGAGAATGAATGATTCTGTAAACAAACAAAAGCCAAGCAGCAACCGCAGCACACACCCTCCCTCCCTCACTCCACCTTTGGTGGAATCAACTCTCTTTAATGAACGCTTCGGCCAAAGAAACAAGAGAATCCAATAAAGGGGACAAGTGGAGTTGTCTTCCACTTTTTTCCATTGATCTGGGCCTTCTTCGCCTCAGTGGAGGAGTTCTCTATGCCTCTGTATCTGTCTTCTGTATTGCACTTTCGTCTTCTCATAATTCCTCTGTCACTCAAACAGGCCTGAGGAAGGTGGGCATGTGTATTTTTAGCAAAGTGGCTATTTCTGTCGTCAAGAAAATTACTTGCAGCTCCACCACAAACCTGCCTGAAGTAGCGGCCAGCCATTGCTGATCCTTGGTGTAAGGTTTAAAGTCACAGCAGGTGTTTCTTTTTCTTCCTAGTTTCATTCGCCTCTCCTTTTTGTCTCCCCCCAGCGCCGGCTGCTTGCTGCATCATCTTCTTCAATTCTCAGGTAACCACAATTTCAAGTCTCTTGTGTGCAATAGCTAAATGGAACTTTAACCGACTTCTGACGGGGTATTTTTATTTGCTGAGCTGCACAGGTGATTGAAGATGGCAGATGCAGAGGACATTCAGCCACTTGTCTGCGACAATGGCACTGGCATGGTTAAGGTCTGTTGCTCCACACCAAAACCATATTTGAACCCCTCTCCTCCTCCTCCTGGTTCTTTGAAAATGTAACCCAATGCTGCTTTATATCGCGTGCAGGCTGGATTTGCAGGAGATGATGCTCCCAGGGCTGTGTTCCCAAGCATTGTGGGACGCCCACGCCACACTGGTGTGATGGTCGGCATGGGCCAGAAAGATGCGTATGTTGGGGATGAGGCTCAATCGAAACGTGGTATTCTAACTCTCAAGTACCCTATCGAACATGGTATCGTCAACAATTGGGATGATATGGAGAAAATCTGGCATCACACTTTCTACAACGAGCTCCGTGTGGCTCCTGAAGAGCATCCTGTGCTACTCACTGAAGCCCCTCTAAACCCCAAGGCTAACAGAGAAAAAATGACTCAAATCATGTTCGAGACTTTCAATGCTCCTGCCATGTATGTTGCCATTCAAGCCGTCCTGTCCCTCTACGCCAGTGGTCGAACAACAGGTAACTAAGCAATCCGTTTATTCAAAAACTTTGTTAGAATTTTTTTGGGTGATAGTTACTGACCTTTACTCCATTGGATGCAATGAAGGTATTGTTCTGGACTCTGGAGATGGTGTCAGCCACACCGTTCCCATCTACGAAGGTTATGCCCTCCCACATGCCATTCTGCGTCTTGATCTAGCAGGCCGTGACCTCACTGACCATCTGATGAAGATCCTGACGGAGCGTGGCTACTCATTCACAACCACGGCAGAGCGGGAAATTGTAAGGGACGTGAAGGAAAAGCTGTCTTACATTGCTCTGGACTATGAGCAGGAGCTAGAAACTTCCAAGACGAGCTCCTCGGTGGAGAAGAGCTACGAGTTACCAGATGGGCAAGTGATCACGATCGGGGCTGAGCGTTTCAGATGCCCTGAAGTGCTTTTCCAGCCATCGATGATTGGGATGGAAGCTGCAGGGATTCATGAAACCACATACAACTCCATCATGAAGTGTGATGTGGATATCAGGAAGGACCTGTATGGAAACATTGTCCTCAGCGGGGGCACCACCATGTTTCCTGGCATTGCGGACAGGATGAGCAAGGAAATCACTGCTCTGGCCCCGAGTAGCATGAAAATTAAGGTTGTCGCTCCTCCTGAGAGAAAGTACAGTGTGTGGATCGGAGGTTCCATCCTAGCATCACTCAGCACCTTCCAACAGGTCAGTCAGTTTATTATTAACACGACACGACCAGGTGCATAGTATATATATATATATATATATATATATATATATATATATATATATATCAAGTGATGAGAATGGTTGATTCGATTGCTGCAGATGTGGATAGCTAAGGCCGAATATGACGAGGCAGGTCCGTCAATTGTCCACAGGAAATGCTTCTAAAGGAGACAAGCTGGGAGTTCACGTTGTTCTTTTTTAATCGCACATATCCGACAGAGGCTTGAACTGAAACTTATCGTCACAAACATTGACATATAAGGTGGGATTTTCTTTTCTTTTACCGATAAGCTACATGGACATTTTTTTCAAAATTTATTTATTTACATACAAAATTATTTATTAACGCTGATTAGGCTAAGAAGTCATATCTTACTTATTTATCTTTATTCAAGAGTTAGCCATTTTATTAATACGAATTCAAAAGCATGGATCCAGGCGATTACTATGAGGGCTAACAGCTAGATACATAACCAATAGCACCAAAATAGCAAAATCTTGGCTTTATAAGAAATAGTTTGTGTTTATTTAAAATCAATCTAAAAAATATGAAATTCGATGACATATAAAGAAAAATGTAAAAAGTACACCTAAAATATCATGGAAATCGTAAAACTTTGTACCAAACTCAATCTACACAAATTATGATGATGTATGAAAACGGACAATTTTTACATATGTTGCTTATGCACATTTTTGTACCACAAGGTTTCATATTTTGTCCACTTGAGCTCTGGTGCACTTCACTTTAGTAGCAACTGAGGAGCAAGCCAAATTAGTTAGAATGTAAGTTAAGTTCCAAAAAAAACCAATGAACAAGTCTCTCTACAGAAAATGCAATGTACTGTTTTTTTCAATGTATAAAAATAAAGAGAGCTAGGCACATTTGCCATATACGGGTCTCTGTGCAGTACAGGGAAGAGCATTAACAAAAGCAGATTGGATCGGATTGGCAACTAGAAGGGAGAAATTTCTAGATTTCCTGAAACAGTTAGCACAGCATAGATACATACCCAGAGGCCAGAGATGAGAGACTCAAACTGAATAATAAAATTATGAACCTCTTTTTTTAGTTTCTGAATCAGCATGGATGTCTGCTGTTGAAGGATGATCCAACTTCATGGTATTCACAGAAGATGTCCACAAAATTCCATTTAAATTTTGAATCGGGTCAGCAGAAGAAGGCAAAAAATGCAGCAAGCTTATTGAATCTCATATCATACCCATACCCCATAGTGCAATCATATATAACATTACCAACAGCAACCAGCTTCTTGTATTTCTGATCACTGCATCATTCGACCCCAACTGAGAACCAGGCCCCGATGACAGCCTAGAAGACGATTCAGGGATGTCTTCCAGTGCAGGTTCCTGGCCAGGCGGCGGCTCACTGGTCATGACTGAATCCTTGCCAAATATTTCCTTGGGCAACAACACATTGGACACCCCAAATATGGCCACCGGATTCTGATCGAACACCGTCCTGCTGACGATGGCTTGCGCGATCCCGGTATTGATTGCGACGGATCCGTTGATCTTGGAGATGTTGAGAGTGAATCTGCCTGCGCCAGAATGCTCCGTGGCCAATGTGGGCTGAACAGGGTTGACGATGGACTGCAGCGAGCCGAGTGGGTAGTAGGAGTGGAGAGCGTGGAATCTGAGGACCATGGCCTTCTGATCGGCTGGAAGGTTCTGGAAACTGGAGGATTGGGAGAGGGTGGCGAAGGCGGAGTCGGTGGGGATAAAGAGTGAGATCCCGGCGCCTTGCTCGTCCTGTTCGAACTCCTCGGCGACTCCAGATGCGGCCAGCATCGAGGCGGCTACGTAGAAGTCGTGAGCTTGGATGAGTGTATCGGTGATGTTGAGGCCGAGAGGTTTGCCGGTCTGGGCGGCGAGGCCGGCTGCAGTGGGGACGAGCGGGGAATCGAGGGAGACGATGGTGAGATTGTAAGGAATGGATTGGATTAGGGCAAGGATGGTGGCATTGGAAGGGGAGTAGGAGGAGGCAGGGGTTTGGGCATAGACGGCGCCGGTGGATGGATCGCGGGTGATGTTGACGGATCCGAAGTCGTTGAGGGCGCGGCCGGTGGTCTGGAAGAGAGTGGTGACTAGCTTGCCGGATGGGGAGATGGAGCGGATTTGGGGCCAGGAGAGGAGCTCGAGGAGGACGTGGTAGCGGAGGAGGTCGGAGAGGGAGGTGGGGTCGGATGGAAGAGTGGTGGAGCGGAGGAGAGAGTTGGGGAGGGCGAGGAGGGTGATGGAGGATCGGGAGGAGAGATCTGCGGGAATGGAGGTGGTGGAGAGGAGGGCGGAGAAGTCGGAGAGCTGCGGGTGGTGGGAGAGAAGGGCTGTGATGTCTATGGCGGAAATGGGGAGAATGAGAGAGGAGAAGATGGCGATGAGAATGGTGGAGGCCATTGTTGTGGAGCTTCTTCCTAGCCGGAAAGGAGGAAGGGTTCACATGAGACTAGAATAGTCTGTGTCCATCCACACGTAAGTGCAAGTACATAGTACTATGCGAACTCGATGCTTCTTTATATTATAAACGCAAACTCTTAAGTAAAGGTGCCATATGGCCCAGTTGTTAAGAAGGCCCAATTATTCAGGAGGCCCAGTTGTTCAGGACTGATAATATTCATTGTCTCTTCAGAAAAGTTGAAGTCAAGATAAAGGTGGGATGAAGTTTCATTAGCCAACCAACGCATTATTGTCTTTGAACAATTCCACGCGCATTTTTGCCTTTGAAAGGAATGCATCCGAAAGAGGGACGAAGAGACGGTAAAGTCAACTTAATGAGAAGCTACCAAGCACTCATTATTCAACTTCCTCCACCCAAGTCCAAATAAATACCTCTCTCGTCTCATTCATCAAACCATCATCATCATCATCTTTCTATCATCACAACTCGGATTTCCTCCGCTTCCTCTCAGCCCAGTGAACTCATTTGCTGATTCGGAAGAAACCAGGCATGGCGAAGTATCTGGAGCTGTTGGATGCCGGAGTCAGAATCGCAGCTAGATTTCACGCACACTGCCCCCACACCGCTAGGCTCTATTATCATCCTCCATCCGACGATCATCACCAATCCCACTTTCTTAAATCATCCTCGCACCAGGAACGCGCTCACAATCACATGGCAGCTGCTGGCTTGGAGGCTACTTGGGGCGATTTAATTTATATTGTTTTGTGAAACTAGATACCGATTTTTAGGTCACAATTCATTCATTCTATATTCAGCTGTTTGCTATTGCAACAAATTGTTGTTATAACATTGAGAATTTAATGAGACCAATCTTGCCAGTTTGATGTTATTTCTATGGTGTCTTGTAAGATTCCTGTTAATTTAACATTTCTAATATGTTGTTTAATTACACCTTAAGAGTTTGTTGACCGCCATCCAAACTTCATTGGCTGTCAAAACTTAAATGGCAGAATGAGGCATAACTTAAAGGAGAGAGTATTTGCACAACATACTTGACTAATTAGTAGCTGTAAACAGCTTGATTCGTAAGCCTTAGGTTGGTCAAATACTATGTTTAATGGATGTACCATTTTCTAAGAGAGGTATACTTTCTTTCACAAACATCCTACCTCCTGGAACTGAATTTACACTTCAAACTTGATTAATGTCTACATTAATATGACTGACTGAATAACCATATTATCTATATATATTGCAGACTTTACTGGACTCCTAGTTACCTCCAGGCTTCAGGTCCATCCTAGCTGAAATTGGCCAATACACAAGCTACCTGAATATTATGTTTGATTGTCACTTACCTGCACAAATTATTGTTATTTTCAATTAGAAGATCAGTACTCCTGGCATGTTAGAAATCTTTACAATAATACACAATATTCATCAGCTTAAAACTTTTAGTTAGTTATGTTGGATCTATATATTGCTTACATTACCTGGCATAAATGCTTCTATTGTGCTCACAAGTGTGATATGGTAAGGGAACAATATGGATTCCTTCTGGACTGAATCTAAGATTACCTTGTAAATATAAGGATCTGAACGTCCTCCGCCTCCTGAGCGTCCAATCTCTTCTTGCTTCAGCAATCTGCGGAGGTGTAAGTAGTCACACTTCAATATTTTGATAAAACTGCTATTGCACTCTTATTAATATTAATATGAGGTTCAACCTCTCAAAATAAACGTGAGCACTGTATCATGATGCGTTCATTCTGCTAATGATTCTCTTTAGTGCAAATTTACTAAATTGAGGTGTCATATAACCAGAAGAACAAAATTGCTTACATTCTGAGAGCCTTGCTGGTGTCTGGAGTGTCACCTAGAACTTGGCGAATCCTGACTTCAGAAGCACATCCTCCAGACTTCAGAAATCTTAAGATAGCTTCAGCACGGCGCCACAAATGACCAGAACTGACTTTCTTTTTTTTATTTGTTGCAATCTCCTCATGGCATAGTTCACTGCATACAGTCAAGCACGAAGTCTCTGACACAGCCTCATGAGCTGACTCTGATGAAGCTGTCAATGCCTTGGTCGCATTTGTTGAGTCATTATGTTTGATATTGCAGATAAAGTACCTCTTACTTCGGTTTCTTCGTGCAACCTGTGAACACACATTTCATATCAGCTCAATTACATAGAAGGAGAGACTTTATACATTGAAACTAGGAAAACAGAGATATGTAGTAAACTGGTAATGCTGAGAGACCATTCACAAGCATTCGGCAGCTGATCAGGTAGTCCAAAGAGAAAATACATGATCAGTTAAAACTTTCCATTTAAGCTACTTCGGAAACAACCGAATGAGTAATCACACTGAAAGCAAAAGAATCGTATTCATTCTCTACATGCAGATATATCCAGTGAAACTCCTCAGGTTCAATAAAATGTCATGTAGCTCAATGTATAATTCTACAATGAAATAAAAACTGGAATCAAATAAGATGTAGCATTCAGAAGGACAGAAAACACATGATTATTCAAAGCCTTTCATACCAGCAACAGCTTAACTTAGTAATCCATTTCAATCAACTACTCTCCATGAAACTCATGAGGGTAAAAAATATCAGATTGGAGACATGCAAGAAAATAGCATTGAGCAACAAATCGCTTGTTTTAAACAGAAAATGTTTTATCATGTAAAGTTTTTCGTGCTAGCTATTTCAAGACAGCTGATGAGTAATCAGAAGAGGGAGGAAATGAACGAAGCCATCCTGCATCCAACCACTCCAAGTGAGACTCATCAGGCTCAATCAAATACAATTCCCTTACAAAATAAGATAACGAAGCTACTGAGCCCGCAATATGTGTACCTTAAGCATCATCTCACGGTAACTAGTAATATCGGCTCTATTATTCCTAAGCCGTCGACGTTCGATCTCCTCGCCAGTGATCATAGACGCCGTCGACGAAGACGACTTCGAATGAGTGGAGAGAAGGCAATCTACAACAGCGCTTTGATCGCTCTTAGCTCCGATCATCTGCTTCTTCCCTTCCACGGCGCAAAATCTGAAACGAAATACCTAATTACTCGACTCGTCCATGAAATCAAATTAGGTGAAATTCGGAAAACAAATTCGCCGGAGAGCTTCGTTCATCTGATTTACTTACTGGTTTTGAGATGAGAGAAGGAGCAGAGCGGAAGCAGCGATGCATTCTGAAGCGCTGGGGAAGCGATCCATATTGACCAAAGCCTTTGGCGCCTTCAGCTGGAGATTTGAATTTGCTGCTTTCTCTTACTGCTAATTATCAATAAGGATAATGCATATGTGTGAAAGGAGAAAAGCCCTGCTGAGTATTCATCTTTCAATCGGTAGAACTGGCCAAGGACGATACATATGTAGTTTAATCCCGATATCAATAGTTCGATAATTTTTACGAACACAAGCACAATTGACTAATCATGGAACGAAACTAAAATCATTTTCGACAATCTAAGGCATGGTACTTCCAGCCTAGAGGAATCAATGTACTTCAAATAATGAAGTTCAACATCAAATTTTGTACATCCTACACCATGGTACAAAATCATCCCAACAATGCTGTCATCTAGAAGCTAACATGTTGGCCAACTTAGATAGCTGTTCGGTCCAGTGTTCCAACTTCACATTGTAATGACAGTTGTTTTGCCATTCTTTTCCGACAGTCAGAAGTGCCCCAAGCTGTATACAACAATCCATGAAAGCTGTGATCGCAGAGAAATTGCTTGTTAGTATTGTACAATAGTCAAAAACTCACTCGGGTAGTTTGTTTCTCATCCTAAAGAGCGTCTCTCAATAAGACTAGAAAAATGACATTGCATACCAGGAAAAGAGTAAATGAAGCAAAAAGCCCCTCCATAAGAAGGGTACCGTGACCTCCAAAATCTTCTTCATCAACTTTCAGAATCAGTGCATAGTAGCTATAAACGACTGCGGAAGATATGGCCAAAAACCTGCACATTACAATTAATCGGATACAATGATTTCCCTTGTGGTGCAATTTGCCTGTTCCAAACTAGTTGAAACCAAACAGGAAAAACAATTGAACCAATATCAGACGTGCACAAAAAGTTTGATCAATGTTATGCGTGGTACATACATCATTCCTGATTCAAGTAAAAAATATCTAAAGCGGGAGCTTGTACTAACAGGGAACTAATGCTTTTCGTTTATATTGAAGCAAATTGACCCAAGAGTCCTGAAATTGTATCACAGAACATATGCCTTGCAAGCTGAAAGTTATCGAACAAACAAGGACCATTATCTTATCACGCAGCAAGAATCAAGATGTCCATTGTTGAAAATATAGATAAAAAACTTACATGAGAATCCAAATGCCACCAACCAAAGGAATGACACCACATATTAGTCCGCAAAAAAGAGCTACAACTTGGCGAATCCAATGTAAGGTATCTCCCAACTGATCCTGCGAAGGAGCAAGGCAGACCAATTATGGTAACCATAGCTCTTACCTAAGAGCAGTAATTATACCACTCCTTGCTAAAAATACATGAAATCGGTAACTATATATACACACACCTGCACTTGACAATTTAACAATATCCAAAAGAAAACAGGGTGGACGGCCATGTACAAACCTTGTCCCAGGAAGCTTCAGAGTCGAATAACTGGGCGAATTTGAAGGGAGGGTGACCATTCTGATCCTGATGGACCAGTTTCGTCGATTTCCTCTCTTTCATTTGTTTGCTGAGAACAACGATCCACGTCGGAATGGAACGAGGTGGTTCTGAATTGCTGCAGCTTCGCTGTAGATCTGATCGATAGAGAGAGAGAGAGGAATTGAAAGATGAGCCCTAGAAAGATAGTTATTGGGCTTGGGCCCAATCTGACCCGGAGAAGCAAGTGCTCAATTGCGCTTTGGCTGCACCTCGGAGTTGACGACGAACAAAGAAAAGTACAAGCAGAAGAAGAATCCGACCAAGACAGAGTGTGAAACACGGTCTGGTCAGCCGCCAACGAATTCCACCTTTCTCTCTCTCTCTCTACACTCTATTTTAATACTACTGCTTTGTGTGTTGCTTCATCGTCACTTTCTTTATTATAGAAATCAAACCTATAACTCATTCCACCACCTTCTTCTTCCTTGTTGTCGTCCTCGTCTCTTTCGTGTCCATTTTTTTTTCTATAAACTTTTTCTTCTGGGTTCTCTATCGTACAACTGCTTCTTCCTTTGAATAGATCATCCTTCAACTTCGACCTTGTTGCTGCTGTGCTGTAATTGGCCGGTATGGGTAGTTCCGAGAAGAAGAATGAAGCTAGTAAAGGGTTCTTCGCCGCCATGTCTTCTGGATTCTCCATGTTTGGCAACGCTATGCACAGATCGGTCAACGGGTATCTATATATATGCACTTGTTTCTTTGCTTCCCATCCCTCCCTCAGAATTCCACCTTTTTCTAGTTTTCCTCAACTTCAGCGTCTGATCACTGCCAGGTCAGAAGATTTAGCTAATCAATTTATTCTTTATTGTATTCTTTAGGTTGCTTGGTTACGAGGGAGTGGAGGTCATAAATCCAGAAGGAGGCAAAGAGGATGCCGAAGAGGAAGCTGCAAAAGGTCGTTGGAAGCAGGAGGTATATGCCTTCCTCTTTTTTTTCTTTTTTTTTTTTTTAGTGTCCAAAACAAACATCTTCATATAGTTTAGTTCACAGTTTTCTCTACTGCTTTGTTTAGCTTATAGATTAGGCTTGAAGAACTTTTCTTATTCACGCTTTACTTTTGTTTAGTGGAGAAAGATGCCAATTGTCCTGAAAAAATGGTCACTGCTTAAATAATTTCTTTGCTTTTTGAGATTCATTGAGTTAGTTGTGCAATGTCTTTGTGGCTCGATATGCCTCCTATATTTTTTTTTTACTCGCATGTAATTAACTTCACTATTTTATTTGCCGCGACATAAGTTCATAGTAGAATTTATGGTAGCTTGTGTTTATTTCTTAGCAGTTTACAATCTAGTTTGCTTTAATTTCTTGGTATAAGAAATTTATTATATGCCTCTCTCAGTATTCTCCTTGAAAGTGGGTTTCTCATATTTTGTTTCAAATGGGCACCAATAATTGATTTGAGCAGCGACTTGTATAACTCATATAGTTACCTGAGATATTTGGTAATATTCAGCCTTTCCCTCTTCCAGGACCGAGACAGTCACTGGAAAATGATGCAAAAGTATATTGGCTCTGATGTCACGTCAATGGTGACACTACCTGTCATAATTTTTGAGCCGATGACAATGCTTCAGAAAATGGCCGAGGTGAGTCATTTACCGGTTCATATGCACGTATAAGAGAAAGGATTGTCCCTTTTATTTCTTGCCGTTGAAACTATTTTCATTTCTCAGTTGATGGAATATTCCTACCTGCTGGATCAAGCTGATGAATGTGAGGACCCTTACATGAGACTAGTGTATGCCAGTAAGTATATTTTTCCTTCTGTCTTGTTTTGAATATGATGTTCCTACCTGAAGCAGAATGAACGGTTCAGTTGAATTTGTTTGCAGCTTCATGGGCCATATCCGTGTACTATGCTTACCAACGCACATGGAAGCCATTTAATCCCATTCTGGGCGAGACTTATGAAATGACAAATCATGGCGGCATTACATTTCTCGCAGAGCAGGTCAGCTGCTAAGAACTGAAATTCAATGAAGTTCTACTTTTCGCATAAATTTACTAGAACAATTAAAAAAATACTCTACAGAAGTTAATAAATCTGCTTATTTGTCTCAGGTTAGTCATCATCCTCCGATGAGTGCGGGGCATGCTGAAAGTGAGCACTTTACCTATGATGTGACATCTAAGCTGAAGACAAAATTTCTGGGGAACTCTGTTGATGTTTACCCAGTCGGAAGGTGAGTCTTTCTGATCTGTTTCCTTACTTCTGCAGTTACTCGGACTATATTTACATCCTTCACCAATACTGGCATTTTCTTTTAGTAAGTGAAGATATAACATTTTATCTATGCAAATATGCAGAACGCGCGTGTCTTTGAAAAGAGATGGTGTGGTCTTAGATCTGGTTCCACCACCCACAAAAGTTAATAATCTGATTTTTGGGCGGACTTGGGTTGATTCGCCGGGGGAGATGATCATGACAAATTTGACTACTGGTGATAAAGCTGTCTTGTACTTTCAGCCATGTGGCTGGTTCGGGTATGCCATGCTTGCTTTTCTCGACACAAACTTTGATCAATCCGTAGTTATTTAACCCAGTCAAAAACTTAACTTATTTGGTTTTAGTATGTTTTATTGCAAAGTACAGTAAGAAACAAAACCGGCATCTCCTAGACATTTCATTCATGATTCCGAAACCTTAATTATGGTATGATCATTTCACATGTTGATATCAGTTACTTAGAGAGGGCCGTCATTGTTTTCAGGGCTGGCCGTTATGAAGTGGATGGATATGTGTATAATGCTGCAGAGGAGCCAAAAGTATTAATGACTGGGAAATGGAATGAGTCGATGAGTTGCCAACCGTGTGATCTGGAAGGGGAACCTCTTTCCGGCTCCGAATTGAAAGAGGTAATGACTCATTTGTTTTTGTTGTCTTTGATGTGTATTTATGTTTCTCTCACTCTCTTTCTTGAAATTGATCCCACCCCCTTGACACACTTGCATAAAGCGATTATTGTGGACTCACTTCACAGTGATATTAGTATGATAAATATGTCGGTATGAGAAGTCTTTGTGTGTGTATTTTAAAGTTTAAAGGTGCAAGGAACTACATGGGGATAGTTGAATTAAGTGCATCTCACAGTGGATATTTAAATTTTCATTTTGCTCTCTTGGTTATCATTCAGGTCTGGCGACTAGCTGATGCTCCCAAAAATGACAAATTTCAATACACACATTTTGCACATAAGATAAACAGTTTTGACACAGCTCCAAAGAAGTTGCTGGCTTCAGATTCTCGGTTGCGGCCTGATAGATATGCTCTTGAGATGGGTGATATGTCAAAAGCTGGAGCGGAAAAGAGCAGGTATTAACTATATTAATGTGCAAGCTGGTTTGTGATCTTATATGTTTAAGATTTTAATGTGCCTCTGTTGAGACTCATTTCACTCTAATATGTCTCTTTCACAGTTTGGAAGAGAGGCAGAGAAAAGAAAAGAAAGAAAGAGAGGCAAAGGGTCATCAATTTGCTCCAAGGTGGTTTGATTTAACGGAGGAAGTGTCACCTACACCGTGGGGCGATTTAGAGCTTTACCAATACAATGGCAAGTACTCTGAACATGTTGCCACATCGGACACTTGTGACCAAGAGACTGCCAAGGCAACTCCGTTTAATCCGTGGCAGTTTGGTAATGTGTCTGCTGAAAGTGAGGCAGATGGTTTTGTTGTGAAGAAGTGAAATTAGTATGATCTCCATTGTTCCACACTTTATCTATACATGTTGTCTCATGTTCATTAAAAATTGCTCTACTTTTGGCCAGTGCATCAAAATGGTGTGGGCAGAAGCAAAACACAATCAAATATTATTTATTACCAACATAAATCAAAATGCACCTGGCAGTTGATCAATCCCAAATCATGACAACTGCAATCACACCTATCCCAAAAGCAACAGCAAGAAATTTATACCAGGGGGTGTCAAAATGAGACTTTGTCTGTGGCTTGAACCCTTTGGCAATGAGATGACTGATGGCTACATAAATGAAAACTCCGCAAGCCACTCCCATGGAGATGGCATAAATCCAATCAGCTGCTTTCCCTTGGCTTGTGGCGTCAATTAGGATGCCTATCCCGATTCCGATAGGGCTTGATACAGCAAAGGCAAGAGAATAGGCCACAGTGGTCACAAATGGTCTCTTTGGTATCATCCTTAGCAGTGCTATTCCCATGGCTATTGCTGCAAATATTTTGTGTAGTGATATTGTCCATAAATTCCTCCATGCTTCTGCTTTTGTACCTGATCCTCGTACAAAACACAGGATTACTCAAAAATAAAATGATTGAGATCTGAAGGGAAGGGAAGGGAAGGTATACCTGAAACTCCAACCGCTATACCCTCGAAGACTGAATGAAAACACAAGGCTACGATGAGAAGAATGGTGTCCCCAACAGATGCGGTCTTAAGAAAAACTGGTGTGGAGTCCATCTCAAAATGGGCATGCTGCTGCTGGCTTTCTTTTTGACTAGGACCGGCCTCCTCAACTTCAACTCTAGAATTTGGTTCATTACCAACGTGACGTCGAGTGGCGTAAGAAATGACGCAGTCACCAAACATGGTGAGAAGATAACCGAATGAAGCCAGCATGAAAGCAAAAGGGTATGGGTTGGTGGTGAGATCTTGAAAGGTGGAATTGGAATCACTAAGGAAGTGCATCATGGATGTACCCAGGAAGACCCCACCGGCAAACTGAGTTCCTAGTAACAGAAAACTCTCATTCCACCTGTAAAAGTAAGGCGAGATACCACCAGCAAATGTGCTCACCAACAGAATTATGAGGCACCATATCTTAACAAGAACCAGGCCTTTCGACCGTAGATTTGGCGCCTCTGCCCCATCTCCCTGCCCACTGTCGGTGCTGCCTCCATGGCCTCTGCAAGTTTGGGATAAATTGAGAGCCAGGAGGAGAGCCACCGCCATCCATGTCTTGAAGAGAGTCATGTTTTTTTATGCAACTGCTCGAGGATGGAAGCAGAGATAAAATCTGAATTCTCAGAATCAGTTAAGTTAGTTATATATATATATATATATGTATGTGCTTTCCATTTCTCAAGAATCTGGCAGTACAGTGTTGACTTTACAACATTGTACTACACACAGCACAGACGATCTGGAAATGACAGGCGAATTTTAAACTAGAGTTTTCAGGTTTCAAAGATACAGCCGCTAAATAAGATGGTGGATGCCGATAACCAAATGGACAACTTTAAAACATTAATAATGTAGCAAGACGAGTAGATGTGATGGATGAAGACCCAGGAAAAAAAATGGAAGGTCAACTTCATTTTATAATTGTAATGATCACAAATATGATATTATCTCTCAACAACTTCTTTTTGCGTACAAAAGCAGAGCAAGCCTGAGTTTCCTAGAGAATCATTTTTACAGATGGACGACAGCTTTAAATATTTAAAGGCAACAAACAAACACTCCAGAGTAAATGAATTATGCATACATTTATATTAGAGGTTTGAGTCTTCATGTCCACAGAGCCAACAGACTCGGCACAATTTGTGTAAATGATTATATATATATATATATATATACATATACCAAACCCCCATGAGTGCTACAGAATTTGGTAACTATACATATCCATACTTTCTCTTAAACCATGTCTGCAGCACCTGCAACGCTACCGATGCCTTCTTGCCATCCTGAGCTCACCCTAAACTTGCAGATCGGACACGTGCCTTGCTGCCTCAGCCATGGGTCAATGCAATTCACATGAAACTGAAGAGATCACATAATCAGATCATTGATGCTATGATGGGCTGCAGTAAGTTCCATATTGACAAATGTACATTACCTGATGTAAGCATGGCAAGGTCCGAACGAGCTCTCCTTGGTTAACTTGCTCCAAGCATACAGTGCATGTTAGTTCATCACCTGCAGCCTTCATATTGCTGTCTGACATCTTAGCATCTTGTTTACCCTGTAAGACGAACATTCAATGCTGTTACAAGCCTTCATCTATAATTGGACTTTCAGAAACTTGTGAACTCGTCCACGTCGTAACCCATGTACAAAACTAAGATATATACCTCAATGGAGACTGAGGAAGAGCCTAGCTGTTGCAATAGCGCCTCACTGCACGATACATTCAACATGAGATTAAGATGTTTCAGAAGAAAATATGAATTTATTTCCATGTAATCATATTTTCTGGAACCTGCTAAACTTTCGGAAAAGAAAACTCACAAACTAAAAGCTGATTCACAAATCGTGAGAAAATAGAGTTGAGTTGCAAACTAAAATGCAATCGGGTATCTACATATAGACGCACTTTTTTTTCATTCTAAAAACGAATCAACCACTTATCCATCAAGACCACAGGGTCGAGTCCTATACAGCTTGACAGCATATACAAATACAAGCTAAATGAAAAACTCTTAAATCAGACACATCAACAATAAGAATAACCATATCAGTACACTCACACTCCTAACACTGGCCCTCTTAAAGCAAATTGTCAGGTACCTTTTTGTTCCAGGGACCGTATAGTTGTGAACTGGTAAAGCATTGATATCTTCTTCACTCATTGAAGGAGTTCCAGAAGCATTATCAGAATCCAAAGCTCTTAAAGTTTCATAATCTGCAGGAAAGATAAAACTATAAATCATAAAATTAACTTGCATACTCAACCAAATAAAACCACAATCATAATAAGTTCAGCTTCTGAACTCTGATCATTTACGTCCCTGTGGCAAACACAATTCATGCAAGGTCTGTGTGAGCCCAAGAGACTCTTTAACTTACCCAAGTCATCAAATTCACGGTCAAGAAGTGCAAGCTGAAGTCTTAGTCCTTGCAATCGACCTCTTGTAGTAAAAGCTATTGCTGGTGGCATCTGCAAACGCAATTCGGTGTGACCTAGTAACCCACTAGCCGCTGCAGCATGCGTTCTAGCCTGAGCTTGAAGTTGTTGACATGTCGCGTACATCCTTAGACTTGTGGCCATCAAAAAGACACCAACAACTAGCCACATCTACAAGAAAAGATAATATGAAAACATAAGAAATAATAGACAACACCTACAGAATAATCCCAAATTCGCCACTACAATGTGTATGTCCCATTAGAATTAGTCAAACATCAGCCAAAGACTCCACACCAGTTTCATATTATTTTGATGAAGAATGTAAAAACTGCACACGATTACACAACAGTGGCAAAGACGTCTAAGAAAACTAGAGCCACTGGTTGTAGGGAAACCTGAAGATTCATCCTTCTATATTAAATAGACAAATGCCATCAATCAACAAATTTCAGTTATCAAAGTGGAAACCCATCAAACAGTTCCCATTTTATGTATATTCTGTTTCCTATACACTGTAATTGATATACATATTCAATATCAAATTGAACATGTTGTAGCTAAGTCAGATAGATTAAAATTTATTAACAATTTTGAGAAACTATGTAACAAAATTAAAATAATCCGATATCACACACAGGACATATTGGTTAACTGGGTTTGACTGTTTACGTAAGGTATGCATCTTTCTTCTTCTCCTTTTTTTCTCCAAAAATAAATTTGCTTTCACAATAAAGAAACAAAAAACAAATTTTGTACACTCGGTCAGTAATATGATCGCAAGAATCTATCACAAATCCCCAGGTTAACGATTTTTATCAAAACTTCATACCAGAAAGTTTGGAGACATCTGGCGAGAATTCAGGACCGTGAACAGTAAAAGAACTGTAAACATAAAGATAACAGAAAATTAACAATGTAATGCATCATTTAAATTTTTTTAAAGAAGAGTTAAGATATTCCTTTTGAGAGAAACAGTACCCGTAATAAGAAATGCCAATGAGTTTGTGTTCACTGGCCGAGCAGCATGTATGCGCTGATAGGAACACAAGATAGTTATCAGGGTTTTATGTTGCAAACAAAATCAATATATAGATGCATGGGAATGCAACGGTAAACAGCTCTTCGCTAATATATCCATCAAGTCTATTGATGGTAGGGCAATTATAAAATATTACTGTACAAAAATTAAGAAAGTTGAAAGAACCTTACCACAGCAGGTCTTTCAGCCATATACCCAGGAAAGCCGCTTTCAATGTCTGATCGAGCACCACGAAATACAAAACTCATGTTTTTGTGAAAAGAGAACCTGTACTCCAATGACCCAGAAGCTGTGAAAAAGAAAGTATTAAAAAATGAATGCAATGTTGCCGGCATACTTAAATCCCACGAAATTCTAAAAAAAAAAAAAGAACCAACCACAGACAAGAACAGCAAAACTTTGCTACACAAAGACACTACTGATGGAAGAATGTAAAGATGAATCCAGAAATAGAGAAGGAAAAGAAAGAAGAAGAGAGAGATAGAGAGACAGACTTGCATGCAGCTTGGGGAAAGTCACTTCATTGACGGCAAAAAACTAAAGAAGACTGAACATTTTGCCCTAATTTCGCCTAACTCGATCGGTGTAGTGCCATCGCCCATAATAGGAATACCAAACAAGTCACTGGAATCAGTACTTAGAAACCCTGAAAGGGCTGAAATTAGCGAAACCTAATGGCTAGACAAGGATCCCCTGATGTGTCGAAAGTGAGATTTCACGGATCGATGAACAACAGAAAACCCTAAGAACCGAAATAGGCTTGGTATACCGAGAGAAGGAAATGCACTTACGTAAATGAAGGATGGATGGAGGCAGAGCAGGCGACGGATGATGAGGTGCCGGGAATGGGACGAGGAGTCGGATCCAGGTCGAGGAGAGCCGCGGTGAGATTCTGAGTAAAATCGTCTCTTGTTTTTTTTTATACATAATTTATTTGTTGGTTTATACTTTATTATTAAATATATAAATTTGACTTAATTTAACCCTTTCTCTCTTTCTCGCTTCCCCATTCCAATTCCCATCTCATTAACTCATCTCGCTTTACATATCTGCTGCTGATCAAGTACAGCGTCACCAGCACCATCTGTGAGTGTGATTATGAATCTTTCTCTCCGGCCCAGTTTGGCATGCCACCACTATTTGATAGCCTTGGAGCCGAATCAAGAGTTTTGGGGTACGGATCAAACCAGTGGGTGGTATCTCCATCAGAGCCGCAAACTCACTCTGGGTCGGAGGAAAATCATATTGCTGCGAATGTGTGTCCATCAGCATTTAGGTTTTACCAGTTGGTGCTACTCTATCCAGCAGCTCCAGTTGAATCTAGCATTTGGAGCTGCTGTGTCATAATACCCTGTGGTCTGTCAAATTCCTCAGGGATTGACAACAAACTCTACATGTGCAAATAGAAGTTGCACTCTCAGGAGAATTGAGGAAGATAATATTTTGAACTTTCTGGTCATGTTGCTGAGTTCAGGTATGGTATATTTTGATAATTATTTAGTGAGCAACCTCTCCTTGCCGATTCACTCAACAAACAACTTGACCAGCTTCAACAAAGAAGAAAAACATGGTTTTTTTCCTCTAGCTATTTCTTAAATGACCACATACATAATCTGATAGAATGAAAGTTGGACAGAAAATGCATAGCTTCTTACATGATGGCCGGCCGGAAGTGAAAATGCAAGATGGATCATCTAACTGTCATCACCAGCTTCATCTATTTCGACAATCTTCTGTCCAAATCCCTTAGGACCAGCTCTAGCTTTCATCTGTCTCTTCTTTCCCCCACCTTTCTTCTTCCTCTCAGCTTCTTCTTTCTGGAACTTTTCTCCCTCTCGCTTCTGCAGGAAATCGGTCACTGCAATGTATACAATCTGCAGGAGGGAGGATCCAGTCAGCACAATCAATCAACCATTAATTTGTTTGGAATTGATGAAGGTGGATTCAGAACCCCAATGGTGAGGATGGAGAGTCCGACGAAAGCAATGAAGAGGAGGGCTGATATGATGGTGGAAGTGGCAGTGTCTGGGCCAGTCTGCTGGGGAATTGCATCCGAAGCTGCTGCTGCAGATGGCCTTGGAGTAGTGTTCTTATTCTTGCGTAGCAGGACAGTACGAGGAGGAGGAATGGTATTGCCCCTTGTAAATCCAAAATGTTCGGTTGTGGTTTGAAGGCGGCGTGTAAAAGAAATGAATGGATACGCAGAGGAAGGAGCCTCCGGTAGCAGGGCGCATGATGCTAGTAGTTGTTTGGATTTGGGTCTAGGAGTAGAAATGGAAGAAGAGGCGACGAGAGGAGGAGCAAGTCGGAGAAATGAACCAGTGGCAGCCATTTCATCAGAATGAATTATATGATGAAGATGGGTGTCTTGCAAATCTCATCTCTTCTCCTGGAGAGAAAGAAGGAAGATTGAACATTTTAACATCTGGCTGGATGTGCAAATGTTAATGGATAAGATGATAAAGTATTCATTGTTACATTTTCCAGACATTTTGGCCCAAAACCCATCCTGAATCAAGATGGACGGACCAGACCACTGGTGAAATGAGACTGTCAGAAGAGGAACGAGCCTCTACCTTTTTGACAAGAGCCGCCCGTCGCAGGGAGTCTCCTTATCAAGTTTTGGGACTCCCGATGACATCAAAAGGGCTTGGCTCTCAAATACCATCCTGATGTCAACAAAAAGGTGCTTCCTTTGAAATCCACTTCTCATTTTCTTCCCTACTCATACTCTTCACTACAGTTTGGATCTCACCAAAACTTCTTTGACTGATTTTATTGAGAGAACAAAAAAAAAAAAAAAAATATTTTTTCTTCTAATTTATCTGCAGCCAGATGCTCAAGAAAAATTTATGAGGATTTGCTGGACTCCAAATCCCAAGGCAAATATGACCAGAATATTGATTATTCTTATGGCCAACACGGCAACAAGCCCCCAAGAAGAAAAAGAAGATTTTCTATGGTCTTGGTAATAGCTCTGTGCTTTTCTGCCAAGGACAACATTTCTTTGCCAGTTGAAAAGGGATTTGGGTCTGATGAAACATGGCTTTGTTTGCAGCACCAGAAGCAAGTAGGAGAAGATGATAGTTTAGTTGCACAAAAATTCTCCGCAGAAGCAAGCAGGTGTAGGACAGAAGCATTTGAAAGTGAGAAAAAAAAATGTCTAAGCCCGGGTTCGAACCGGGGACCTTTAGTGTGTGAGACTAACGTGATAACCAACTACACCACCCAGACAGCATGTGACGTTCTGTAAAATGCTGGATAAGTTGATAGAACAATTAAAACTAATAAAGCGGGGCGAGGAGAGGGGAGATCGGAAAAGAACAAGTCAGAGAAGAGAAGGATGAAGAAAGAAGAGAGCGTTAAGCTGATCAGCGCGGAGGGTTTCGAATTTGTCATCGACAAGAAGGCTGCAATGGTTTCCCAGACCATCCGTAACATGCTCACATCTCCAGGTTCCTTTCTCTCTCATTCTCTCCTTATTCCAATTTGTTCATTCTACCTACGTCGCGCATCATCGCATCGCCTCCAAACCAAAACCTCAATCCTCTAATCAAAATTCCGTAATTCACTGGAGTCTTGTGTTTAATTCAGTTTGATTAATTAGGTTTAATTTCGTTTCTTACATCCTTCTACGCCCTCTGAATTTCTATTGATTGAATCTGGTTGATGAATTGGTAATGGCGCCCATCAGGACGTGGTTTAGTAGCAAAAAGGATTCCTCTATGCTGTTCAACTCTTTTTCTTTGTTTCTTTTTTGTGTGGCAGGGAGCTTCTCCGAAACACAGCATGGACAAGTCACCTTCCCTGAAATTAGCACCACCATTCTTGAAAAGGTCTGCCAGTACTTCTACTGGTCTCTCCAGTTTGCCAGGTTTGACTCCCACTTCCACTTCCTCTTCCTCTTGTTATTTTTCCCTTGCCCTCTTCATTTCATCTCAACGCACTATCTTTTAGTATAATATGATTGCATCGTCATTTCTCATATCATATCATCTTATGAGACTGCATTTTCCATGTTGCCCTTTTATATATACCAATCCCAATCCCCTTTTATTCAGCCGTATGTTACGTTGATGTACCCTTCTCCTTCTCACACAGTTCACACATAAACAATTCTTTTTGTTAACCACTATCTCTAGTTATGTTTGGTTAGACCTCCCTTCGATCCTCTGTGCATGTGGCAATTTGCATCTCATGGATTATTGTACATTAGAAATTTAATATAAAAATTTTATCCTTTTCACATTTCCGAAACCTTAGTGCAGTCTCACACTCATATATAAGTTTCCTGTCATTTTACTCTCTGGAAGGCATAAATAGTGCATAAATCAGTTTTATTAGAATGTCACATCCTTAATCATTCAAATTGGAATCGTTTGCCTCTAACTAGGCATCATGAGTTGGTGCATCTTTATTTTGGATTATTTGCATGAACTTCAGGAACTGGTGTAGTTCTGATTGCTCAGTATGGATATTACATTCTGTTAATTGATGTCATACTGCCAAAAGTTTGCATGGAATCCATGAGCACTGTTTGTCAAGTAATGCTATTATTTAGTTTGCTCTTCTCAAGTTAACCATGGACTGATTTGGATACGGTCATCTCTTTCCAGCGGAAAGGAGACTGAGTTTCACATTGAACCTGAACTTACCCTGGAGCTGATGATGGCTGCCAATTATCTTCATACTTGAGATTTTGACCCATCATGCACCATCTTGGGTAATAAATATTTGGTTAATTTTGAGTTTTTTGTTTCAGCTTGTTCTCTAAACATATGTTAATGTCCTGCACAACCTAAAAGGATAAATTGTTTGTCCATCTTGGGAAACTGTTTGTTTCGCTTACAAAAAGGCTAAATTAAGAAAGAAGAAAATTTGGAGAGGCACACAAGTTGTTCTATAAGATGTATTCCATGTCAGTTTTGTTAACTTTAAGAGCTCCTAGCTGCTGTTTGCAGACAATGGCTGTTATGCGTGATTGTGACGTGTGCGTTACAAATCATCTAATATGTAAACATTTGGATGCAGTCTAGAAGACGTGGTTCTATTGCCCAGAAGGAGGGATTGCATTGTATAATGTTTTCATGCTCTAGACTATGATCGCGCCAAGCAAAGTGGAAGAGTTGTTCTTCATGATGCTAATTGCACATTTGACGATTTCTTATTTCCATTAGATGTAGTTGCTCACTTTATCGGTAGAATATTGTCGTATTTGAAATTGGCCTACCACCCGACTCCTGACCAGTGTATAAATAATGATGGTATGTGATCTTTGAGCATGAGGATTTCATCACTGGTAAAAAATGTCACACGCTAGGTTCAATAATGTCTGCAACTGGGTCCGAACTTTGATGGTCTCTTGTACTTGCAAGCAGTAGAGATCACAAAATGGAAAAGGAAGTAAATAGTTTACATGGCCAGAGGTTTGAATCCTAGCTGGGAATGCACAACATTTGAATGCCTTCTTCACATTTGTAAGCCCTTTCATCCTCCCCCTATCATTCTCCCCTTCTCTTACCAGTTTCATCTTCTACTCAACTCTTTGTCTATCCAAACTTGCATGTTTCATCAACCAGACCACCTCAACCTCAATGTGCTTCAATATCCACTTTTGAGTCGCACAATACTAGATCAACCATAATAATTCAAATTTAATCAGAATCAGACCCGAGCATTCAAAATGGTCACCGTCCATCCAGAATAGAGCTTTGGTCAAGCGTCTTGGTGCTGTCGGAGCTAAGAAAGCTCCATCCAGAATAGAGCTTTGGTCAAGCGTCTTGGTGCTGTCGGAGCTAAGAAAGCTCTTTCATGTGCAGCAAGAGCACAATAATACCATTGTTTGGTAGACCTAACACGCATCATTCTCATATGATTATCAGTACCTGCAGGTCAAAAGAACTTGCCAAGCAAAGATGCAGAACTTGCCAGAAGGCACTCTCCAGCAATAACATCAAACTAATGTTTGGACACACTAGCAATTTATGATGTTTTTACCTGGATTTATTTGTCTGGACATAAGAATTGGCATGAGTGGAAACTTAAATAGAAATACTTTTACCATTTTCGAGTCATTACAACCCTTGGATCCCCACATGTATATCCCATCCTGCACCAGTTCAGAAGCTTAAATGAAGATTACACAATCCACACTCCATAAACACCAATACAAATGAAAACTGATAAAGAAGAAATTTCATAGTAGCAGTCTATGCAAATTCTGGGAGGTTAAATGAATCAATACTTGTTAGTAGAGGGAATACATCGTTTACCTAACTTGAAAAAGAAGATTGAAACTGCCTTAGACCTCTCATCCAGGACCATCAATAATAGACTACTCTTTCAAGGCATAGCTTTTCAAAGTTCCGAAGGCATAAACTGCATAGTTAGCAATAAAACTTCCAAAAAAAAGAGTATGATGTTTACCTTACTAAGCCTTTGGTTACATTCACATCATATGGTTACCACACACAGCAAAATACCATACCTAAAATCTGAGTGCGAGCAGGACTTTCATTCCAATATTATTAAGATAGTTGCTCTCATTTCATTCGCTCACTTTCCATCCTCAACCGCACCTCATGGTTGGTTTGCTCTCCTTGAACTCTGAGCCAGATGTGTTAGAGGCATCCTGTCTACAAAGTATCATTGCTTTATGAAGAAAGGAAGCCTGCAAATGAAAGTCAGCACAGCTTGGTTTGGCTAAAAGGAAACCATCTACAAAGAAAACTAGAAAATGATCAAAAAACAAAAGGAGAAAAAAGGCTACGAGAGAATAAAAAATAGAAAGAGTTCATGCTTGAATATTTACCACCACGTTCATAGTCACTAGCAGAACCATTTTACCACCATATTTACACTTTTCCAGAACAAATTTTCCATGTGTTAGTGAATTCATACTGCTATTGAATAATTAACAATTCCAAGAAAGAGACCCTGAGCAATTTAGAAGGGAAATAGGACTCCGTTAATTTGTTACAGGCAGTAATGAACTGATGATGACAAAAAATCATAAGCTGCCCAAAGATGAGGTCAAAGGGTTAATGTTCATGCTTTAAACAAATATCTACTTACTTATTGAAATATTAGGACTAAGAAGGAAAATTTGTACTTCGTTCATAAATTCCAGGTGCGGCGCTAGCAGGCTAAGAAGGCTGTACAGCATCAGTAGTGAGGTAGTGAACTGAATCGAGTCCCTACTCATGTCTCATAAATGGGCATTGCTGACTTGACATGTTAGAGTATTTGGAAGTGCCACTACCTACATCTTGCTTCTGTTATATGATATGCTTTGTCAAATCTTGCTATCTCAATTTTTAATAATTCTATTTATCCAATTCTCTGTCTTACCCAATAATAACTAGAGTGTCCCAACAGAACAAAATCTAAAATCTCAGTCTTCGACTTAAAGTCCCTGAAGTAGCATGATGGGCACCTGATACCTGAATATCCTGATCTGCTGCAAGGGAAGGCATTAGTTGTGAAAGATTGATATAAATACCACAGAAAAATATAAGTTCGACTGACTTCAGAAAGGAAAAAAACATTGATTGAAATAACCCACTATTAACAAAAATTATGCAATTTTAATATGAAATTATCTTAACTAAACAAAATAAACTACGTTGATGAGTCCTGCTATGAAACTATGTCTTCACAGTGCAAAGCTTTGTACCTAAAGTGATATCAATTTCCTCAAGCCGTTAATTTTTCAATAAGAATACAGAAACTAGAAGCACACTAACTTTTAAATATCAGTCGCACTACTCTCGATATAAACAAATATCACTTAAACTTGGTGGGGTTTATATACCCGTTTTTCTGTTGCCAAACAACTTTGCGGCATAAACTTTCGGTTCAATTGTAAATGTCCGATACTTGTTTCAGAAAGGTATTCATGAAACACTGTGTTTTCCAGTAAAGCAATTAAATACTCTTAATGTTTTCACTTGAAAGATAAGGCAAAGCAATGACTTAAGTAATTGATATCCGCACTCTTCAAGGACGCTAATCATGCTGCTACAGTATCTTTCTGTGGGGCACTTAATTCACATGTGATTGATATAATTCGAGCAGGAGTATGAGTAAATATTGCAAAGAGAAAAGCTTCATTTTAATAAGAAAGAGAATCATTATTCCCTGCCTTAAGTGAACTTTGTGTTTACTTCAATCAATTTTACTCTATCAAAAAAAAAAGAAAAAAAAGAGAGAATCACTGTGAGCCTGACAAGTATTTTGCCAGCCCTCCCTCTAAACTTGATTATTAAATAAACCTTTACTCTATAAAAAAAAGAGTATTTTGCCAGCCTTGTAGAGCACTAAATTAATTTCCCATTAAAACTTTACCATCTGGAAGGTCGAGACTCAGGTACTTCACTTCCATCTTAGAAGGGTTGGAAGAAACGACAAATCATTTAAAATTAGAGATTCTGTTCATGACTGTATAAATACTTACATTACTGTTGAAGCCTAGGATAAATTTTAATGAAACTTTCAAACTTAGCCCCAAGTTATCACATAACTTGCCATTGCAATGTAACAATCTAATTCATCCTTTCTTGCCTTGATTCACTTTCGTTCTACCAACACTCGCTGACGAAATCGCCATATTGTCAATTTGATCAACGCATCCATTGATATTACAAGATAATGAAACAGAAACTAATATAATATGGTGTTAACTAACATATAGTAAAACTGGACCACATGAATATCTTGTATATTGCAAAAAGCAACTGTGGAGTTGGTATCTTACCAGTATCCATGTTTATCCAGCAGAACTATCTGCTGAACTTCCATCTCTTGGTTGTCTGCCACCCGCCAAATCAAAACGTTCAATTGAGGGCTTCAATGAACAAGTTTGACATAGGAAAAAAATTTATTAAAGAGCAAGAAAAATAAAATTCATCTATACTAACTGGCTAGTAAACTGAAAGGGTAAAGCATAATTTGACTAATAATATACTTGTGAGAAAATGGTGAACTTAGATGTGCCACAGCAAAAGAATGTTTCTTGCTCATTAGCCAGGGTGGGGATCTAGAGTAATCACAGTAACAATTATAAGGACCTATAACTTTTTTAGCTGGTTAATATTCTCAATCACAATTTGCAATGTCTTCACTGAGTGGCCAGGAAAACAAATTTCACATCAAACTGGAAAATTGGTGTGACTACTTCCAGTCCCCGTGTATCTAAGGATGCTGCAAAGAGCATGGTGGACTTTACAGTTTTTGAGGCACTGATAAAACATCATCAGTTAGCAAAGGTATATTTACAGTTGAATGTCATAATACCACCACAATGTGGCTATTCATTTTTAGATGCCAAGTAATGATAATAGTTCTTCATTAACCATATGTAATCAATTATTTGTTATTGTTTCATAATTGTTTTATCTTTCTTTAAGGCGGATGTGGAGAAGGACAAATTTACCATGTAAGATGTCCAATTTTATTTTTCTTCGTATATTTAAAACGTGAACTTTTGAATGTTCCCAAATAGCAAGTTGCGGACTAAAAATGAATTAAGGGAATAAAACAGGGGGAGTAATAGCTTTCACTGGATTTTATATCAACATTTATTATTATAATATTTAACCCATAATGTTTTATTGGTACTTTCTCATTATTATCGTGACTGGCTACTTTTGCCAACGGTCGTGATATTTGATTTTGAATACCTTTACAACATTGAAATAAAAGACGGTACAAACATTATAAAAAATGTCTTCAGACACCAGATATCTTATCTAAGATTCAGAGACAACTTAAAAGCAGCATAGAGTACATTTCTTATCAAAGGAGGCTCTCTAATCTTTAGGGGCTCCAAAATATACATTGATATTTATTTTAACACCACTCCTCACAAAAAATTATGCACACTTAAGTATGTTGACAGTCCGATGAGTATGACAACAACAGCAGGCAAAGATAGAAGACTCAATCAAGTCACTATATGCGTCTCTGGACTCTCTTCTCCCCTATTTTCTGAAGTTTACTAGAACAACTACCACACCATAGTTAAGTTGTACTTATTAAAAAAAAGATCTGCCTTTTAAACAATAAGAACCACTATTGGAAAAAGGAACCGTCTCATCCTATGTTTAGTATTATAACATTGGGGAAAAATACAAAAAAATACCAAATACAGTAACAGTGAAATCACCAAATGGGAATCTAGCTTTTTCTTGTATTGTTTATCTTCTTATTTAGAGTAGAAATACTAAACAAATACAGTGAAATCAATAAGATTGCACTTTCCTCTCCTCTTCTTATTTTTATCAGTAACATATGGGAATAGATGCGGTGTAAGGGAAATGTTACTAAACAATATAGTTTTACACACTGGCCACTTGATTATATCACAACCAAGACCAAGTAAAAGACAGTCCACTGCTGGTGTAGCTGCAACTCGGTGATTTCCTAATAATACAAATTACTAATCCTACAAGTGTCATTTAACATGAAAGTAGTTATTGGTGGAGTTAGTATCTGAGATAATCCATCTAAAATGTCCACAAGTGACAGGGGGGTTGAGCAGAACGTTTGCTGGTAGGCCCCAAGTTGGTAGTTAAAAGATCAAGGCCTCATCTTCCTACAGCTGAATTTTTATAACAGTACACCTAGTCATAGTAAATTGCTTTATCTTTTCCAGCTCAAGTGCCACTTGTTCCCGTAATTCCCGAAAGAGAAACGGCACTCCAAGCCAGTGATGAAAATATAAAATCAAGGGAAGTTTATTAATATTCTTTCATTAAGTTGCTAAGACTTAAAGTTCTAGGAGAGAAAGCATCACAAGTGTTTGGCAGTTCTGCCATATTTTCTTGCATTGTTGGATTTGCTAACAAACATTCATTTTTCGTACCTACAACCATCAGGCTTTTTATAAGCTAAACAATTAGCAAATTTCTTAAAGGCTCCAGAGTCCAGACATATTTCATGTTCCAGTTATTAACCTCAACGCACACCCAACAGAAGCCCCTACTTTGAAAATCCTACGGATTAAGCCGACCAGAAAGCTGATAAAAACATTAATTTAAAAGTACCAGCAGATATGTGATGAGGATATTTTAGATATCAACAAGACAAGGGAAGCACCATAAGAAAGCAACCACCAAAGTCATATCATCACTTTTTAACTACAGGAACAACTTAAGTTATCTCAACGGCATGTAAGAGCAAAAGCTTAAGCCAACAAACTTAACTGTCACAGAAAACTGACTCCCAAAAACCATCTCCATTAACATGGCAGCAACCTGAAATGACAACACTGTCATAAACCAGCCTGAAATCAGGGAAGAGCCACTTGGATGCTATATCATCTAAATTCCAAGGGCAGAATACCAATAAACATGTCCCAATCCAAGCCAGCAATTGATCAAGAGCCACTGAAAAGGATTTAATTGGTGCCCCCATGACCTTCAAATTCGATAGTCTTGACTTGACTGCTTCCTAGGCAGGGGATCAAAATCATTGGAAGTCCTATGAAGTTGTCAAAAAAGCTGAGTAAATCGGAGTAATCTAAATAGCTAACTAGTGAATGATAAAACTACAAAGGACCCACATTTTCTGCCTCTTTGAATTTTGTTGCTTTATCTTCACTACCATATCCATAGACATCCTCTGGTGCTCCCTTGTTTGTGAATGAAGATCTAGACCTTCCACAGTTTCACAGTCCACTTTACATATGCGGCACCAGACCATGGTAGCAACCTTTCTCTTTCTTGAATTATCAGATAGTTCAAGGTCACCCTGAAAATGCAAATCAAAACAAGGAGAGGAATCCTTAAAGAAACAAACATGTGACATTGTTCATAAGTAATTGGATTTCATTAAATACATTCAGGTGCTTTCATTACGTAGAGCAGATAATGCTAGTTGAGTCTTTAGATGGAACTATGTGACGGAAGGTAAGAAAATGTTATTAAAAGGTCCATAGAACTAACAGATACATAACAATTGAGGTCGTGAGAAGTCAGCATTTGATGAGAGAAGTCAACATTATTCAGATACAATGGGCCAATATCTTGGGCAATTTTAGAAGATAATGGAGAATTTCAAACACATAGACAATGTTTTGTTGAAAAGATTGTAATCATAACAAATGAGCATTCGTGTTTTTACTACATTACTGAAAGCATTAATATCGAGCAAATGGTGAGTGAAATGTATACCTTGTAAAATCGATTTTCAGTGAGCAAAAAGTTACTTCTATATCCCATCTCACTAAGTGGAGGAGGAATGCTACCATGCCCAGAGAACTCAGCAATACGTGCTTTCCCAGAGAAGCTTCTTAAAGAACCTAATTCACCACCCACTTATGAATATATGACCGGTGAAAATGAATCCACTTTAGCCAGAAAAAGATGATTACATAGAATTTCCATATGAGGCAGTTCACATAATCTTTCAAGTGTTAATAAGCAGCCACATGATCACCTATTTGATTGTTAATTACTTATGGACTCACCTTGGTGTACGTGGGGTTGCAGATTACAAGATGTGCTACTGATAAAGGAATACGGGTGTTAATTACTTACGGACTCACCTTGGTGTACGTGGGGTAGCAGATTAGAAGATGTGCTACTAATAAATGAAAGCTCAGCCGAGTCAGATGACAGATTCAATGGCTTCACAGGTGCTAACAGGTTGTGATCCCCGCCATCGGTTCCCATTCTGAAATCAATGCCGGAACCATACCTGATAGTATGTGAGGACATGTTGGGATGCTCTCTGTCAGGACTACCGTGATGCAAACCAAAATGACGACCATACATAGATGCCGCATTCCGAAAATCACGGTGTAAATGCAACCTTTTATCCTCAGGAAAAGCACCAGGTTGAAAATGTTCATCGTGATGCAACCCATACAGTGCTTTGTCTAGGGGTCGCGGAATCATGCTAAATCCAAAAGAATCTCTTTCATATGGCATCGAAGAGAAAAACTCTCCTTGTTTACGAAAATGTTCAGATTTCATATCCGGAGGCCTAGGAAATTGTGAAAGATCTTCTTGAATCATCCTCTGAGAGCCTTGTTCCAGCAGCATCTTATCTCGCAAGCCCCTAAACCTCTCATCACGCCAACCAGAAGCATGAAAAGAGTCAGGGCCAGCCTTCAGACTTGCTGGTGTCAAATTTGCTTCACTACCTGATCCAGAATGATGTAAATAAGGTTGTCTTCCATCAAAGGAGCCCCTTGAATAAGCAATTAGACCAGTGGGCATATTACTACGCCCCTCAAACACATATGAGGAAGGGTTTACCATCATCTGTACATCTGAATCAAGAGCAGTAGGATATGACGCCCCACCCTGGGAAACTAAGGGAGGCACATGATTAGAGGGTGCCGAATGAGTAACAAAGCGGGGAACCAAACTGTTTTCCGCCTCACTTTGGATGCCCGTAACCCTCCTGAATGGTATGCCAAGATTAGTACTAGGTGGTCGCACATCAGATGGCAGGCCTTCAACAGATGCCTTTATTTCATATTTATTACTTATAGGAGGTAATGATGTGGAAACGTTTAGTGATATCTCATCTGTCTTATTAGCAGGTTGAATGTTTTGAGAATCAATTCCTTTGCTCGTTACTTTATCTGCATCTTCTTCTTTAGGGTCACTCACTACTGAGCCGGATTTACCAACAGAAATACGTTCCGCTGAATCATTGACCTTCTCTTCTCTGACACCTTTCACATCAGATTGCGTTCCATTCTCTGATGCACCCACTGCAAGCAACACTTCACTAGGTTTATCTTCTACTAGCGTTGTCTTTCTACTTTCCAAGCAGCCCCTAGCTGCACTATTTTCAGCTGACATATAGTTGGGCTCAGATTGAGATCCAACCAATGGTTGCAAGAAACCACTCTGTTGTTCAGCTGCAGACTGGGGGTGGTTGTCCGATCTGATCCAAGTTCCTGATTGTTGGCGTAAGCCACAAAGTGCCAGCTCTTTCTGGTTAACAACTTCGTTAGTAACAGGATAGGTTTGTAGCTGGACGGTAGCCCTCCCAATTTGATTTAGAGATTGATGAGGTAGCTCACTGTGAGGAAAGGCTAGAGATTGCCGAGGCTGCGTAGTATCATGAGATTGCCGAGGCATTGGAGGCGGGACATTAGAGCGCAACTGCGGGTGCATAGGTGTACGTGTTGTTACAAGGACTTGCTGCTGGGGGTACCGTGCCAAATGGTGTCCAACAGCCTGCACTGGAGGATGATGGTGCAACATATGATCAGGTTGTTCATGAGCAACATTTTGTTGTTGCACAGTTGAAACATGCTGACTAGGGGAAGGTATGACCGACCCCTTTTGCTGGTTTACAGCCTGTAACTGGGTAGGGTTTGTTAGTTGTTGGAAAACTTGATTTTGTACTTGAACTGGACGTAGTTGTTGCTGCTGAGTGATGCCAGACTGTGATTGAAGTGGATAAGAATGATCCCCAGTCGTGTGACTGATTGGTGGATAATGATTTATATAGTTTGCCTGCGGAGGATATGCTTGAGCGTGTACTTGAGCATTTTGCTGAAGCTGTACTGAAGGCTGAGCTTGCAGATGGATGTGAGGCTGAGGCTGAGCCTGAGCCTGAGCCAGCGCCTGAGGATGACTTTGCTGATACTGAGACAACAACACTTGTTGAGGGTGAAGCTGCGAGTGTTGAGGAGCATGTGGGTGCAGCTGTGGTTGATTTGATAGAGAAGGCTGGGCCAGGGTATGACTCTGGAGATGGCTATGGGATTGAGGGCGTACCCTGGGATGTGTTTGTTGTTGGTGACCAGCGGAAATAGCTTGTGACTGAGGATAATGTTGAGCAAGAGGCACAAGTTGAGCAGGTGGTTGCGTATGAACTAGAGATGGGGGCTGCTGTTGAGAAAGTGTCTGGACTTGGGGTTGTGACAAGGGTGGAAGCAGAGGTTGAACTTGTGACTGAGGATGCAAAGGAGGATGTTGAACTAGTTGTTGTTGGTATTGTTGCTGGTAGTAGTGCTGGTAATGTTGTTGATAAGGGTCATATCCGGCATATTGTTGATAATGTTGTTGCTGATGCGACAAATCTGTAACTGGTACAGCCGCCTGGGAAGATGCTGTACCACCCTGCACAGTAGCCTGCATCTGATTTGTACTCGTGGGTGCTGCGGAGCTTAAAGCACCTTCAGCTGTTAGCGCTCGTGATTGAACACCCTGTTATACCAGCAAATATGTAGATGTGAACAAGACTTTCCTAACAATTAGGAGTCTAATATTGAGGAAAGAATGCAAGTTACACAACTAAACCAGTAAAATGTTAAAAAAAGGGTGCCGAGACTTACAGGGCAGCTTTGAGCATGTTCTTGTACTTGGCGGTGCACAATTTGGATAGCACATCTGTTGCAGACAACAGGAGAATTTCCAAATGCACAAGCAGAGCAATGTGACGGGCAATCTGATAGAGGACCTTGCCATGTGCACCCACTTCTATGGTAAAGACAATGAACTGCAATTTTCCCGATTGTTTCAGCCAGTGTTTTATTTGATTCAAGCAGAGGCTACATAAACAAAATTGGTAGATTTAGTACATCAAATGATTTAAAAAATGAAATAACAAAAGAAGGAAAGGCAAAGAAGATAAACAAACCTTGGAATCTTCTTGTGTCACTAAATAACCATCGTAGGGGCACGCCCTGGTTGTAGCAACAATATATGTCAAACAATGTTTGCAATATAGGTGGGTACACTGTGACTGAAGGGCTTCATTTGGGTAGACAAGCATGCGACATACAGGACAGAAGTATTCCCCAGCAAGATTTTGAATATCTAGTATGCATTCGTTATCAAAGCCCATAGCTAAAATTCAGCGATGCCCGCACATCAACAGTGATCACCTGCACAGTTGGAATAATAGTCCCTCATCTGATATGTAGAAGTAGATGGATACATAACAAGCACGGCAGTAGAGGCAGGTAGTACAAATAAAAATAATCAATACACATTAAGAAACTATTTGTTCATGATTTAAAAGTCTCTGATAAAAGAGTTCCAATCATCGAATATAACTGAAAGCAAAAACACGATCGAATCCATAGAAACGGAGAGATGAAGGGTGATTCCAAGAATTAACGGGCAGCGATCAAAACAATTCAATTCAAACGACTATAAGCTATAGACAAGGAGATATCACTTTGATGAATTCGAGCGAGCTGATATGAAAATTTAGGGTTTCGCTTAACCTAGAGTGGGGGAGATCTTTATACCTGTCGTGAGCAATAAAGTGCGATGTCGAGGACGGAGGAGAAACGGAGCGGTCGGGGAGGCGAGAAAGGCTGTGATTCCGTGCTTCTTTATACCAGATGAAAGGAGGGGAGAAAGCTTCAGCGGCTAAAGCTCGACGGCGCGGACTAGATCAGTTGTAATACTTGCGGAAGCTAGCAGGGTATTATTGTCATTTTCACTATTGTGAACCGCTATCTCTTCCTAAATTTAAACCGAACTAATCCCTGATCTTTAGTTTCATCATCTTCTCCTTCTTTTCTTCGGGGAGAAGACATTGCTGACGTCAAGACGAGCGATGTAAGATTGGCTCATAGGTTACTCCGAAATCCCCAGGCTGATGGTTGGAATGCTCTGATTTGTTTAGAAATCAGTTTTTTCCATCTTTGAAAGTTCAGTTTTTAGAAATGTCATATTTGTTTGAAAAGCCACTTTTGTCAAATATTTTTGATGAGAATGACATTTGCTAAAAGCGGCCCATCCATGAAAATTTTATAGAAGATGGCGGATGTGAGCAATTCGATTAACACGTACTGCCACTATTGGTATGAAATTGTTCTTCATCTCTTTTGGTGGACGTATTGGTTTTCGTTTAAGTGCGAGTGTGTTGCATGTCTTTATGTGGATTAATAAAGTTCGTCCATGTGTTAATTTTCAACTATCTGCGAGTTGGCGAGGTGTGTTCTTATCTCGATACTTGCGTTGAATATCGCTATTTGTATGAGCTCTATTCCATAAAAAAAATGCAGATTGCAAAAAATAAATCATGCAAGAATCAGAAGAAAAAAAATTAGATTTGCCCCACATGCAAATCTGAATTTCACCAATACTTCATTTTTGTAAATTCTTTCGCAAATGCTCTCTTTTTAATACAGGCCATGGGCAAAACCTGTATTACCATCACCAGCAGTTGTATCCTCAGCCCAAAGAATTTTGAAGCGTGTGGGCACTTGCATATAAGTCTAGTTTGTCCCATGAAGTTTATTTTGTAGCTTCAAATTTGAATTTACAACTTTAGTGGATAAAGAAGTTATTTTTAAACTTGCAAAGTTCTGGCAGAGTGTAATACATGTTGTTGTTCTAGAAAAATTTTTAGATTTGTCCTGTTCTAAATTATTATTTTCTCAAATACGTTACTTTTAAAAATCGTTTCTCAAATGCTCCTTTTCGTTTTGAATTCGGTCTTAGTAAGCCCGAATTCTCAAAAAAATTTGAGTTCGGTCTTAATAAGACCGAAATCATTAAAATTCTATGAATTCGGTCTCACAAAGACCGAGTTCATGTCAGAACCGAACGCAAATAATTCGAATGAGTTCGGTTTTTGTAAGACCGAATTCATAGTCTTTCAATGATTTCGGTCTTAAAAATCGAAATTAAATATTTTTTGAGAGTTCGGACTTACTAAGATCGAATTCAAAACGAAATGGGGCATTTGAGAAATAATTTTGAAAAGGGACGTACTTCAGAAAATTTTTATTTCGACTAAAAAATTTTGGTTGTTCTATGTGTAAATTTTATATGTTAAAGATTGGGAACATGTAAGAGTTTGCATTGGAGTAGTATATGTGGAGGACTGTAATGAGATTGAATATCATTCTAGTTTTGGATAATAAAGTGGAAGAGCAATGGTTGGTTAGGAAGGATTTGGAATAAGGAAGAGATATTTTTGGGAAGTGAGGATATTTTGAGCGAGTTTGTGGCTGTGTATGGAGGGTTGGTGGGTTACACTAAAAATAATGATTTTCTTTTCCCACCCTGATAAAGAGGATCGGGTAAACTCTGAAACGTTCCAGTAACCCCCAATTCACTTATTAGTGGGCACTGACACCCACTTCTTCTCCGTTTCGGTGCAGCAGAAGAGAAAAACCGATCCAGTTGGGTGCTTTCTTCACTTTGTGTTTTATTGCCTGCCTGCCTTGGTTTTTATGACATGCGATCCTGTCTGTGTTTTTTTTCTGTGTAACATGATGCTGGATCAAAAAGTATATGTATGATAACCTGGGTATGAATTGTTGTTTCATGTCCTAGCATGTCCACTGCCATGACGTCTGCCATCTACAACAACCTCAATACTTTTTGTGCTTCAAAAAAGTCTCTTCGTTTGCCTGGACGCTCTGCTGGATTGTTGTGGAACAAGGATAATTCACCTACCTTTACCCCTCCTGGTTCTCTGGGTTATGGTGTTACAGCCACACTAACCATCGAACCTCCAAGTTCACACAAACGGACAACCCATACACTTGATCCGGCTTCCCCTGATTTTCTCCCGCTCCCCTCCTTCGACCAATGTTTTCCTAAGAGCACAAAAGAATGCAAGTAAGAAGTCTCTCTCTTTGAATCCTTAGCTAGCTAGCTACATATTTCTGATGCCCTTTTTTTCAACTTTTGTAGGGAAGTTAAGCATCAAGAAACAGGCCACATTCTCAGAGTTCCTTTTCGCCGTGTTCATCTATCTGGGGATGAACCGCACTTTGATACTTACGATACCAGCGGTCCTCAGAACATTAGCCCCCGCGTTGGTACGTACATTCTCTTTCCATGCTATTTTTGTACCGATTAAAACAAATTCGGATTCCCTCGCTCAACTTCTTTCATATGTTCTGAACCAGGACTCCCTAATCTTCGAGGAGATTGGGTTGGCAGGAGGGAGAAGATGGGTTTGCCAAGATACACCCAGATGTTCTATGCCAAGCAAGGTATGATTACCGAAGAAATGCTGTATTGTGCCACCCGTGAGAATCTTGACCCAGAGTTTGTAAGATCAGAAGTGGCTCGCGGAAGAGCTATTATTCCTTCTAACAAGAACCACTTGGAATTGGAGCCTATGATTGTTGGTAGGAACTTCTTGGTCAAAGTAAATGCAAATATTGGAAACTCAGCTGTGGTGAGCTCCATCGAGGAAGAAGTTCACAAGCTTCAGTGGGCAACAATGTGGGGAGCTGATACCATTATGGATCTCTCCACAGGTCGCCACATTCATGAAACTCGTGAGTGGATCCTACGGAATTCCTCTGTGCCAGTAGGGACTGTGCCTATATATCAAGCTCTTGAAAAGGTGAATGGCATCGCAGAGGATCTTAACTGGGAAGTTTTCCGCCAGACTCTTATCGAACAAGCTGAGCAAGGCGTAGATTACTTCACAATCCATGCTGGGGTTCTCCTGCGCTACATTCCGTTGACGGCCAAACGCATGACTGGCATCGTGTCTCGCGGAGGATCTATTCATGCCAAGTGGTGCCTAGCCTATCACAAGGAGAACTTTGCTTACGAGCACTGGGATGACATACTTGATATATGTAATCAATATGACATAGCTTTGTCCATTGGCGATGGACTCAGACCGGGCTCTATACATGATGCCAATGACACCGCCCAATTTGCTGAGCTCTTAACTCAAGGAGAGCTGACTCGCAGAGCATGGCAAAAAGACGTCCAGGTAACTCAATTTGCTGCTTTATTGCAGAACCTTATTCTGCATACAACTCTAGTCTAGTGTCATTGTTCACAAAAGTAATACTTACAAGATACATCTCCTACAATTAAATTTGTTCCTTCAGGTTATGAATGAAGGGCCGGGCCACATTCCACTTCACAAGATTCCAGAGAACATGCAGAAACAATTGGAATGGTGCAGCGAAGCACCTTTCTATACCCTCGGTCCTTTGACTACTGATATTGCCCCTGGGTATGATCATATAACCTCCGCCATTGGTGCAGCTAATATTGGGGCCCTAGGCACTGCACTGCTTTGTTATGTTACACCAAAAGAGCACTTGGGTCTGCCAGATAGAGATGATGTCAAGGCTGGGGTTATAGCGTATAAAATAGCAGCTCATGCTGCTGATTTAGCCAAACAACACCCATATGCTCAAGCTTGGGATGATGCACTTAGCAAAGCAAGATTTGAGTTCAGATGGATGGACCAGTTTGCTTTGGCACTTGATCCCATGACTGCTATGTCATTTCATGATGAAACCTTGCCATCTGATGGTGCTAAAGTCGCCCATTTTTGCTCTATGTGTGGGCCCAAGTTCTGTTCCATGAAGATAACCGAGGATGTTCGCAAGTATGCTGAAGAGCATGGATATGGCAGTGCTGAAGAAGCTGTTCTAGAGGGAATGGAGGCAATGAGTGCTGCATTTCTAGCTGCCAAGAAAACTATCAGTGGGGAACAACATGGGGAAAGCGGCGGAGAAATATATCTGCCAGAAGGTTACATTAAATCTTCCGCACGGTGAAGGTCAGTGATCTTTCCTTTTAATAAATCAAATTTCTAATCTTTGTCAAGTTTTCTTGATAAGGAGTGTAAAAGATTGCATAACTGAGCTCTCTAAATCTCTAGTCTCTAGGTCTTAAGAATAAGATTTCTTCCCCAACAGAATTTAGCAACACATTTCAATTGTTGGCAGGACAATTGTCATAATCCCATGTCATGAAGCTAATCTGTTGTTTGAATCTTTTAGTTTCTGGAGCAGCCCTCACAGAATTCTAATTCATGCAGAGACAAAACTGGCATTGAGTGCCTGGTGGAGAAAGCCCTTGTAGCGGACAACAGCTTATCTAGAAGGGCTAGTCTCAAAAAGGTGTCATGAATGCTGTAGGTGAGTTACCAAGATATTGTCTACACTAGTGACAAAACTTGGCATCATCCTCGAGCTTCTTTTTATTTGGTCACAATGTCTATCTATATAATAAACTATGTTTGGACTCCAAATTTATACATTGTGTCATCCTTACTTGAATGAATTAACAACAAAAAATGCACCGGGGGTGTCTGCGTCTTCTGCTAGCAAGCAGGAAGGGCAGGCTGAGAAAGTCCCTTTGAACCTGAACAGGATCATTCCTGCGTAGGGAGTGTGCCTGTTTTGTTTGTCCTTCCACAGGTATAGAATGATGATTGATGATTTCGAAGACGCTACTGTCACGGCCGTTTGTTTTGGACTTCTAAAATGACACTAGGCTCATCACCATGTCGGTTGGCCTTGGCTGGTAAGAATGACACTAGGCTCATCACCATGCCGGTTGGCTTTGGCTGGTAAGACATGTAATCGTTCTTCGATAGGTTTGCTTGCTATAAACTAAAAATGCACAGCTACTCAAACAATTATCTAGTGACAGCTCGGTTGGCTTACTACTCTTTAGGAATCCCCTTTTCCAAGTAACAGTGGATTATTCAAGCGGAAGATCTCCTCTAGTTGGTAACCTCACAACAGATAGCAGTGGGTGATGGATTATTTTGATGCTGACAGAAGTACATTTTTAGTTACCTTAGAAAACAATCATATAATTGATACCAAAAAACCTCTCATCAGGTAATACAAATTGATTTCTCGTGTTTTCTGGACTTGAATCATTTCTGCTGAAATACTATTATACAGAAAACATATTAAGAAGAGTCGAGTCTTGGGTCAGGTACGACACAAATTATCTTGATGCATGGGATTAATGTAAACGGAATGCTGACCTGGCCATGTATAAGAACAGGATGTGCGCAGTTGCACTTTTTTTTTTTTTCCACTACCACCGTCCCACCACCTTAATATCACAACCACAAAAACACTACCACACCACAACAACAATCCACTACCACAAAAACACCAAATCAACAACACAACAACCACCACAACACCACCACCTTAACATCACAACCACATTGTCACCACCACCACAACATTACCGCCACTCCCGCAACAATTCATCCACACCAACAATACAAAAACATTACCACCACCACAACAATTCACCACTACAAAAAAACTACCACCACTATAACAACCCACCACCACCACAACACCATACCACCGCCTCACAACAATAAATGACTTTTATGAAATAAAATAATTATTTCTATTTATCATTGCATTACCTTTTCTCGAATTGTCAAGACTGGAATACATCATTAATAAAGTTCTGTTCTACTTTAAAACATGGAAAACTGAAGATACACAAAGCACGTTGCACTGATTCTGAAAGGCATGTCCCCAAAGTCCAGACACTGCATTTCGATGCTAGTCTTGTTTGTCACGGGATTGAGAAGAGTCGCCATCATCAGATTGTACATTTTTGTTTACGCTGGCTACGGCCTCAGCAAGAAACTTGGAATCAGGGGCATGTTTATCGGACGGCTCCTTCATAGCCATGAAAATGTAGAATGCTATAACGATGTTGACTGAAATCACAGCAAGAAATCCGCTTACAAGAGTTAGTGAATACGAGTCCATTTCGTGGGAACCTGCTGCGATACATTGAAGAAACAAGTTTAGTGAATTCTGTAAATTTAATGACAGAAACATATCCCTAAATAATAATAATGTCTCAATTGCGCTTCATTGAAAAAAAGCACGACACATAATGAATACAAGTTGAATCAAATGAAGAGCTCTCAAGTTTTCTAAAAGTACAGAAAATCAAACGACAGGTACTACATATTTTAGTTGTCAATAAAAAGAGACGCCTAGAGGGACGTGGCCCATCTAGTCCAGAAGAAGATCCCTTGACAAATGTATAGCAAATACCAATAGCGGAAATGTGTGTTGCACACTTTTGAATCTGTTAGTTTTCGAACTCCAAATAAATTTATAACCCAAGGCAAGAGTGTTAAGAGGTTTATTCAAATGGTAACTTACTTGGAAATAAATTGTTGTTAAAACCATACAGAATGACAAAAGGAGCTATCCACATAAACATTGACGCCACAATGAACTTTTGCATAACTCCAGCCATAACATCCTATTTCACCAGAATAAATTGTCAAGTCTCGGACGGTTTGTTCATAAACACATTGCTTGCAATAGATCAACACGCAAGAACAATCAACCAACATGCCTTCTGCAACAACAATATCAATATCAAGAACACAATACAGATGATACAGACAAAGACCCTAATATGCAATGATCGATGAAAACGAAAGACCCTAATACAGACAAAGGCCCTATAACAAAGTCATGTTGGACAGTGTCTGCTAGCCCTGTGCAAAAAAATAGAAGAACTTGGTGGCTAATGAAACACAATCAATCACTTCCTCTCTCAGTCTCAGATACAACTTGAAAAGCAATGAAAATTCACCTTTCACCAAATTAAAAAAGGGGAAACATTTAGATTGTTTCATGACTAGCCTTTGTTTAGATTGCTTATTAACCATCATAAGCAAGGTTCTCAAACTCAAAACTGAAACAACTAATCCCTGAAAAAGAATATCATCGTCAAAAAATTCAGATTTCATCGTCACAAAAAGCTCCAAAACTGCCCATTAAACTTGTGATTTCAATTATAGTTGCAAATTGCGCACAGAGCTTCAATTCAGATATGAACATCAAAACAAAGCGCAAATAGTAGCTACAGAAGACATGACATCAAACAGAAACTTTAGAATGTAAGGTGTCCCATACGAATAAGCATTAGGTAATCAGCAATGGCGAAGAATCTACTACTGTCTGTACCTCTTTATCAGCCGAAGCCCTAAATCGGAAATTAGTCGGTGAAAAGGATGCAGGGTACGACCAACAACCCTCAACCAACTGTATGCCCTATTATTTGACCCGAATCTCAATTGGACCGGTTGTTCGGGTCATTGTTTTTTTAATAACTGAAATCAAATTCTCGACTATTTAATTTAAATATTTAACTTAACTATTTAATTAAAAGCAGATGTTGATGGTGGCCGGAGTGGTGGTTGAATAGATGCAAAGACATGAACAGACATTCCTCAAGATTCAGCGATGCCGGAGTTGCCCGAGAAGTTAATGATATTATTTACGATAGTCTTGAAGGGAAGTATCGATTCATGATATTATTTATCGATTAATACGCAAAAACAAGCGGGGGACATAATTATGAACTGACTCTGAATAAGTTTGCCGATATATATACTAACAGGAACACATGCTCGAATCCCTCCTGAACTTTGAGCCGTAAGTTTATTATTTGTTACATATAATATCAGATTTACTCTTTATGCATTTATGAAATCTCAATCTGCCGCTGCTTTCTTTTTTTACAACTTCAACGGAATATCAAGAACAAATTGTTTGGTTAAGCCTAAAAGAATATACCTTCCTATGATGGACGGTTGGGGATGGGTGAAACAGATGCAACCTAAATGATATCCTTTGCACAATCTGAATAAAGCTGAGGAAGCATCTACAACTACGAGACCTTCACAAGCAGGCAGCAATAGACCAATAAAGTGGGATATTGAACATTGTTGGAGGTGACTTTGAACTTTATTATTTGAATGAGTATATGATCTATATACACGGTTTTTGCTGAATTTTTGTAAATTTTAAATTCTAAAGAAACCATCAACCACAGTCAGAAAATGTGTGAAATTGAATTTGATACAGATGTTAGCGGTTTCTAAATTATTTTTAGGTTTTTATTTTACATCTCACTTCATGTGGTGCGAACCAAACTTCAGATTTCTTTTTAATTTATTTCTACATAAAGACGAATTAATACACTGCTTGATGAACATAATTACAATATTTTAAATCTACATCACTATTATTTAGACTTATTTAAATAAAAAATATGTGTAGGACAAGAACATAAAAATTATCCAAAACTGTTCGATTTCCATAGGAGTATATACACGATTTTTGTTGAATTTTTTCAAAATTTAAACTCCAAACAAACCATCAACCACAGTTATAAAATGTGTAAAATTGAGTTTCGTATTGATTTTAGAGGTTATAAATTATTTTTAGGTCTTTATTTTACATCTCACTTCGTATTGCGCGTACCAAACTTAGGATTTTTTTAAATTTATTTCTACAGAAAGAAGAATTGTTGCACTGCCTAATCAGCTTAATTACCTTATTTTAAATCTGTACAAATATTATTTAGACTTTTTAAATAAAAAATGTGCATAGGACACGTAAATATAAATTATCCAAAACAATTCGATTTATGTAGAGGTATATACACAGTTTTGGCCGAATTTAGTCAAATTTTAAAATTCAAAAAAACCATTCAACACATTTTTGAAATGTGTAAAATTGAGTTTCGTATAGAGATTAGAGGTTTCTAAATTATTTTTAGATCTTTATTTTACATCTTACTTCATGTGGCGCGTACCGAACTTCGAATTTCTTTTTAATTTATTTCTACATAAAGAAAAATTAATACATTGTCTGAACAACATAATTACATTAATTTAAATCTACATAAATATTATTTAGATTATTTAACATAAAAATTGTGCGTAGGACACCTAAATAAAAAATATCCAAAAATGTTCGATTTCCATAGGGATATATATACGGTTTTTGCTGAATTTGTTCAAAAGTTAAGATCCAAACAAACCATCCAACACAGTCATGAAATGTGTGAAATTAAGTTTGGTACAAAATTTAGAGTTTTCTAAATTATTTTTGGGTCTTTATTTTACATCTCACTTCGTATGGCGCGTACCGAACTTCAGATTTCTTATAAATTTTTTTCAACTAAAAAAAGAATTAGTACACTCCCTAATCAGCATAATTACATTATTTTAAGTTATATAAATATTATTTAGACTATTTTTAATAAAAAATGTGTGTAGGACACGTAAATAAAATTTATCCAAAACTGTTCGATTTCTATAAGGGTGTATACACGGTTTTAGCTGAATTTGTTTAAAATTTAAAATCCAAACAAACCATCAAACATAATCATAAAATATTTGAAATTGAGTTTCATACAAAGTTTAAAGGTTTCTAAATAATTTTTAAATCTTTATTTTACGTCTCACTTCGTATGGCGCGTAACAAATTTCGGATTTCTTTTAACTTATTTTCTATATAAATAAGAATTATTACTCTGCCTGATCAGCATAATTACATTGTTTTAAATACTTATAAATATTATTAGACTTTTTTATATAAAAAACATGCGTAGGACACGTAAATTAAATATATACAAAACTTTTCCATTTCCAAAGGGGTATGTACATAGTTTTTACAGAATTTAGTCAAAATTTATAATCCAAACAAACTATCCAACAATGTCATAAAATGTGTGAAATTGACTTTCATATAGAGTTTAGAGGTTTCTAAAATATTTTTAGGTCTTTAATACAAATTTTTAATTTCTTTTTATTTATTTTCCAAAGAAACAAAAGTTATAGTACTGCATGATCAGCATAATTACATTATTTAAATCTATATAAATCTTATTTAGACTTTTTTGAATAAAAAATGTGAGACACGTAAATAAAAATTATCCAAAACTCTTTGATTTCCATATGGATATATCAGTTTTTGCTAAATTTAGTCGCAATTTAAATTCAAACAAACCATCAACCACAATCATAAAATGTGTGAAATTGAGTTTCGTACTGAATTCAGAGGTTTCTAAATTATTTTTAGGTCTTTATTTTACATCTCACTTCATGTGGCGCGTACCGAACTTCGGTTTCTTTTTATTTATTTTCTATAGAAATAAGACTTATTACAGTTCCTGATCAGCATAATTTTATTATTTTAAATCTGTATAAATACTATTTAGACTTTTTGAAATAAAAAATATTTGTAGGACACTTAAATAATAATTATCCAACATTGTTTTATTAAAGGGTACAGTTTTTGCAGAATTTGGTCAAAATTTAAAATTCAAACAAATCATCAAACACAGTTATAAAATGTGTGAAATTGAGTTTCATACAAAAGGTTTTAAAATAATTTTTAGATTTTATTAAGTTCGGATTTCTTTTAAACTATTTTCTACATAAAAAGAATTAGTACACTGCATGATCAGCATAATTATATTATTTTAAATATACATAAATATTATTTAGACTATTTTAAATAAAAAATGTGAGTAGGACACTAAATTAAAAATTATCCAAATTAATTCAATTTCTACAGAGGTATGTACATAGTTTTTGCTGAATTTGGTCAAAATTTAAAATCCAAACAAACCATCCAACACATACATAAAATGTGTCAAATTGAGTTTTGTACAGAGTTTAGAGGTATCTAAATTATTTTTTGGTCTTTATTTTACATCTAACTTTATATGGAGCGTATCGAACTTTGAATTTTTTTAAAAAATCTAAAGAAAGATTGAGTGCAGTCTTATGGGAGTCTATTCCTCAGGAAAGCTTGAATTATAGACCGAGTGTGAATAAGAGTTTTCTCATTTTAGTACTATATCTTTCCATTTAGCCATTTTGCTTTCCACCCTATCTTTAAACATAGTTTATATAGTTTTTATATTGATTGATTTTTCTTTCAATCACATAGTTTATATAGCCAGAACTTGATTGATTTTTCTTTCTTCATGTAGGTTTAAGTAATCGCTCCTTCCAACAAACAATTGCACGTGCCTGGCAGAAATCGTGGAACTGAAATGACATGGAAGAAAACTACCTCAGCATGGGATTCGCATCAACCAGAGCGTGGAGAAATTCAGCAGACTTGTCACCTCCTTTGCTTTTTATTAATCAGAACATGATGAACTTAAAACGAAACCAATGTTGGTCATATCTTTATCTGTGAAGTGTTCTTAATTTCTAAAATCTATAGCAATTCGAAGCTACTGTAAATGGGTTCCTTTTGCACTATGTCATGTAAAGTCATTTTTGCTATCAAAAATGTAGTGGTGGCCAAAATTTTAGTAATGAAGTGCCCTATGTTCATACTCACTTGTGCTGAAGTTTCTGATCCTTCCACAAAACATGATGTCCAGCTCCTCCTCCTCCTCCTCCCCAAGTATATGAAGTGGGTGTGATCAAGCTCTAGGATCTTCTCGTAATTCCAGTGACTTGTCGGAAAAAACGAAGTTTAATTTCTTGTATTATTTAAATAGAAAATTAAATAACACTAGCTAAAAAAATGGCATAACCACACCTGGTAGATGAACAACGACCTGGCCGCATCTAGTAGATGAACAATGGCCTGCTGCACCTAGTAGATGAGCAACGGGCTGACCACACCTAGTAGAGCCAAACCTAAGGCAGGTGGCTAGCCGAACTGAAACATTGCACACATATATATTAAATAAAAAAACACTTGCAGTATGTAGTTCAGAAAAAGCCAATATTACAAGACTGCAAAAACACAATTTTAAACATAAACTTTCCTGAAAAGTTCAATCATGGAAGTTTTTTCTGAGCCGAGAGAAGGTAGTGCTCTTGAGACGTTTGAACATCGGCTTCAATTGTTCTCACGCTTGCCTAAAAATATCAGTGTTCAAAATTAAAAATATAGGTCAATCACCGAAGGAATGTAATACTAGAGAGAAAATTATATACAAGGTAGAGATATGATAATTATATAAGCAATGTATGCAGTGGTACCGCTATTATAATTAAAATTCTATACATTTCAGATAAAGTGTAACCTCATAATATTATTCAACAAAGATGATTTGACAAAGGATGTAGAAAAAATCAGAATTTGAAATTGAATTGAATGTGATTCGTTCGATCTAAAGAATGTTATCGTGATTAGGTGCAAAGGTATGAGAACGAGTTCAACTTAGCAGAAGCATAGAATGCCCCGATGTTCTATAAAATAAAAATATGTGATTTCGAAAATGGAGTAAAATGAGAAACAGACATGCACATTCTACAAAAGTCATATATCACCTTTGTCCGCTGAGCCAAAAAAAAAGTTGTTAACTAGGTTTTTTCAGTTAAAAGCACGTGACTCTATCCGCACTGCGCATTGTATAATATGGCTCTATTCTCATTCAAGCGGTCGTACTCATCACAAAACCTTCAAATTAGTATACATTAGAGAATCATAATGAAGGCATCACAAAGCCATACGCATCTCTGCAATCAACAACAACAGATCAGCAATTCAAAAATAAACTCTAAATCATAATAGTAACAAAAGCGAGTAGATGATTATCTGATTACTCACATCATACTAACAACCTTAGAAAATAACGGCAAACCCTACGAAATACGTAGAGAAGAAGACATCATCAAAAAGTAATCAGATTTTCAACTGGGGAAACCACACAACATGCTCAAGACTGCAATTCAACATTTTTTTCATACTTGATATTCAAATCTGGAAAGTAGAGAAACACAGCAAAACCCTAGACCCAAGCGCAAGAAACGATTCAGTTAACAGTGCATGCAAATCTTGATGAAAAGAAAGAAAGGAAAATGGATGGAAAAAAGTTGAGAGATCGAGAGGATCAAATCTTGAAGAGTCGGCGAGGGAAATCTTTAATGAAGTTTTGGTCATGAAGATGATGATGTTTATTTATAAGCTAATATAGAATTAAGTAATTGGGAGGAATTTGTACGCCGGAAATACCCCTGAACCCATCAGCAGTCTGAAGCTTAAAAAACAGCCATACATCGGCCAACAACCAAAGGACAGTATAGGAATCTTCAACATCATTATTATGAGCATCATATTATGATAACAGCAAAGAAAAACACAGTATAGGTATATAGGCAGCTGCCAGGAATTGCAAACAATATATATTCTACTCAACCGCAAGACCAATTCTAAATCTTACCTCAGTGGCAGACTAGCAGGGTTAATAATATATTATAAACATGTTAAAATGTTGAAGATTGAAATCCAAAACATTACCTTAACACATATTTTCTGGATACATGCATGCTCATTCAATCATAGATATAAGGATAAGAAGATCAACATACAATGTAGAGGGGAAACCCTTCTACATTTCAAATAATATGAGTAGAAATCAGTGTAAAAAGAAAATTCAATGTAAAATTTGAAACTTACTCCATCAAAATAAACAATGCAAGCAGTAATGCTTAACGCCAGCTCTTGTTGCAGCAGTTGAACCTGTCAGAAATCAGTAAACACTTCAGCGCTGGTATTTACAACTTCCTAATTCATGAGGAAGAACAGGAGATACCTGTTTTACATGAACTTGTGAAATTGCAGACTGTCCAATGTGAATTATTCCATCTCTAAGTTCAACCAGGTATCCATGGATGAGGAGGCCTGCAGGCTATACGCAGGAATATGAATAACTTACAAAACAATTTGGAAAATAAGACATGCAATGTCATAGAAAGAAAATTAAAAAAGTGTGAAAGTCAAGAATATGAGTACACCTTTAGACAGAATTCGCCTTTGATATGTTAGAAAATCTAGAGAACAAAAAAAGACCGAAAAGGTTCAAAATCTCTTTTGTCGAGTCTACAGTTGATTCTTTTTTTTCTTGCTCTCTTGAGAGCATTCCAAATTCGGCTGTCGACGAGAATGTAGGATTTCATGTCGATCTTCATTTGAAGATCCTTAGCTGCCCCATGACTAAAGACTTGTCTCTACTCTGGATGTGCCAACTCGTTGAAGCTCGTGGCTGAAGACTTGTCCCTTCCAACTTCTCTAGTAAAGACTACAAAGAGTGTATGTAAAAAGAGACAGATTTTCGCCCAAAACACAGACAAAAGATACAGAGATGGACGACAAAATATACTGAAGGCCTACAAGTAAAAAGGACAAATCAAACACAAACACACACAATAAAGCACAAATACCAACACAAAGATACACACAAATATCAAAGACCAACACAACACACACAAACAAACACGAACACACAACATATAAAAACACTAAAGTCCCATAAATACCAAAATCACAAACACATGCAATGATAAATGCAAATGATAGAATATACAATATACACACACAACCATACTAAATACATTGATACACTGATACACACATACATACATATATACACACACAAGACGTACAAGCATGCAAAAAAAAAAACATGCATAAAAAGACACACAAAATACATAAAGGAGCACACGCGTACATAAAGGCACAAAATACACTAAACTCACTCGTGCACCATAGGACACAAATCAAAAATAAAATATACAAAGACACACACAAAACATATGCATATACACATAAAAAAGTACATAGCATACAAAGATACCCAAAACACACAGTTATATAAGCATCAACATAAAACACACACACAACATTGAAACACATAGACTCACGTAAATAAAAACAAACAAAAAGCATACACAAACACATACAAATCACACATGTGCATAGACACACACAAAACATGCAAAATGACAAAACATCATAAACACATACATACAAATATGTCCAACAATGTTAAGGTCTACATACATATACGATTAACTTCTCTATTACTTTCTTCTCAGAAATGCATGTTGCCACCAATGAACTAAATTAATCCAAATGTCAAACAATATTCCAATTGGATCGCACATCTATAGCAGACTGGATCACCAAGTATATGCTACAAAAAACTAAGGTCTTCAATCTAAGCATCAAATTTAGGAGTGGTTTACACCAGGCCAAGCATAAAAGACATTATCAAGATCATCTAATTAATGATTCAAAACTTAGTGCAGCCCTAATTTTTTTTTTTAATCAAAACAACAACAAGAACAAAAACAGGTACTCACAAATACATAATACAGGATGATCAAAACCTTAAGGAATTTGACCTCAACCCGATGCTCGGCACGCCACCTAAGTTCCCCCGATACTCTATGAATCATCAAACACTAAAATAACCAAACTTGATTATTTTCCACAACCGCAACACCCAAACCCAGCAGAGAGCGATTATGTTGTCAGATAAAGAAATTACCCATAATACATTTGGTAATACAAAAGTCAGAAACCAAAAGAAAAAAAACTCCGTTGGAAAAATAAACCATCATCATCTTCAAAAGCTCACAATACTGTAGAAGAACCCTTCTCAAATTCAGATAGTCGAACCATAAAGAATAGAAGTCCACAAATTTAAAAAACTCAATGAATGAGGAAAATTGGAACCCAAAAGCATGAGCCGTGTAACCTCGGATCTCAAGCGAAGAACTAAAAGAGAAAACTCCAAATAAAAAAGTAACTCACCAACATCAGTCATGAGCTCAAACACTTTCACCACGTAACCTCGGATCTCAAATTCAGAAAATTGAATCATACACACTAAAATTAGAAGACTCGGAGAATTAATAAGAACATGAGAACCTCTGAAGACAAACCCCGGATAAAATCATCATCTTGACATTTAAGCTGCATAATCTTTGATCCCAAATTGAATAACCAAACGACAAGAGACAACATAAGATTATAGAAGTCCTTCTACTGCAGAACCTCATCTCAAATGTAGATAACTGAATCATATGGAATTGAAGTTAGAAAATTCAGAAGACTCAAATGAAGATCATAAGAACTTAAAACAGAAACCCTGATACACACCACCGACCTTGTACATAAACTTGGTTCAAATATGATAGATAATATTCGCTCGAGGACACACTGCCTTAGCCTCACGATACACCGTGAAAGCATAAATAACAAAGTAATACAACATAAGAAAAAAGATCCACAGTAGAGACTCGATTAAATAGAAAAATAGCATTGCTTGAACCAAATGTGTAGTAACTGTGATCAATATGTGTGTGTGCATGTGCAAAATCTCATTTCCAGAAAATGCCTACTTTTTTCAATTCGTCATGTATCTAAGACTGTACCAGAGACAGACTGAACAATGTACCAGAAATAACTATATTAACTCAAACCCGTAATCAGCAACACCCTTACAGCATCATAAAAAGCAGCAAGTTGACATCAATAACAGGTTACTTGTTAGAATTAGAAGATCCTATATCCATCAAAAGAATCATATACATTGTTGATGAAAGTGAGGTCGAAAAGATACCACACAAGACCATAATAACTATACCTCCACAACCTCATTATCGGTGCCAAGTTTCTTAAATCGGTCGGCCCAAAGCTCATGTTTGTCTCCTTCTCAGACAAGAAACTCCTTGTTGAGTCCGACAATACTACTGCAATCAAAAATAACAAGAACCAGAAAACATGAAAATGTAATCACAAAAACATGATGTACAGCTCCTCCTCAAGTATATGAAGTGAGTGTGATGTTTGATCATCTTCTTCATAACTCTAGGATCTTCTCGTAATTCCAGTGACTTGGCGGAAAAAACGAAGTTAATTTCTTGTATTATTATTTTTACACAAGTACACATACACAGAAAATTGATTAACACTACATCAAAAAATGGAGTAACCACACCTAGAAGATGAACAACGGCCTGACTGCACCTAGTAGATGAACATTTGAAAGGAAAAGCATAGAATTTTTTTAAACCAGACTACTCCAGTCAGAAACTACACTAATGTATGGACAATGTATAGAAGAATAAACCATAAGTAATCAGATTTTCAACGTGTAAAACCACACAACATGCTTAAGACTGCAATGGAACATCTTATCATACCTCAATTTGAAATCTTAGGGTAGAGAGCACGAACTCTTTCATCTTAGAGTGGAAGTCGCAAAACTGGCTCTCGTGGTGAACCACTAACAGCTGATCCTGGACAGTTTGAAACAAAAGGTACTTGCTTCAGTGTCACTCACTCAGAGCTAAAACGTCCTTAACCTGTAGATACCAACAAGACTAGCACCTTTAAACAGTGACAACATAAAGAGTTTCTGATCCACGTCTTTTACAATAAAGATAATAAAGAATTAAAACTATGCAAGTCGCCTGAGTTCAATCAATTCACGGCTCATCACCTACTTGGAAGATCTGATGATAGTCGCATCCGCACATCACTCAACATTTATTCATTCATGCTGTAATGCATTGGTTTTGCATTTCCTGGTTTTCGAAGCTGGATAAGGAAAGAAATAAAAATGAGGCATCACAAACTATCAACGAGTAAATTTGAGGAAGCAGGACATTGTAGTTAGGTTAAGAGCACAAAAGAGATAAGTTGACAAAAACAGAAAAGAAATGGTTTGTTGGAACATGAACCCCATGTGGTCTTTTGATGATGACAACACTCGACTAACTCTTAAACTGAGTGTGAAGGTCCCTGTACCTGACGGAAGACAAGAACCTGTGTCGGACACAGAAGGACTTGCCCATTTATCTCTAGCAAAAAATGTCGGGTTTAATTTAGTGACTATTTATAACAACTTCTAGTTGTTAATTTTCCATCCCCAATTCGTATGCTATTTATATATATATAAATAAATCAGATATGGGACGAGATTTATACCTAGAAACTTGGAATTCATACGCACCGTTAGACCTCATTCTGGATGACCAACTTGGTATGACTTTACTGTAGAAACAAGTATATAGAGAGTAGCCTTTCCTTAGAGACAGCACCTTTGATTATTCAGCCAGCCCATTGTCAGGCAACTGGTAGCAAAATATAAAGCTGAATGGGGAACTGAAAATAACCTTACATATCAGTTCCTGGCTCAGTAAGTCAAAACTTAATCAAAACACAGCGAGACTGACCTCACTCAAAAATGGATCCCATTATAAAGAACAAAACAGAAAAAGAAAGTAAGAATAGAGAAAACCAGAAATGAACTACCATCTTCTTCATTCCTCTTCAATCTTCATCCTGGGAGGGTGTTTATAAGGACAAAACACAAAAAGAAAGTGAGAATAGAGAAAACCAGAAATAAACTCCCACCTTATTCATTCCTTCTTCAATCTTCATCCTGCAACAAACAAACAAAAGGCAAGAATTAGAATATTTATAAGGAACAAAACAGAAAAAGAAAGTATGAATAGAGAAAACCAGAAATAAGCTTCCATCTTCTTCATTCCTTCTTCAATCTTCATCCTGCGACAAACGAACAGAAGACAAGAATTAGGGTATTTTTAAGGAATAACACATAGACAATGGTGTCATGTATCTTCATAGCATTTCAGAATCAGCACCGTGTCAATGTAGAATGGATACAAATTATGTTTGTCGAAGAAAAGGCAAGCAACCCAAACAAATATCAGAACCTGCACCGAAAGGATTAAAACATCATTACCATTAACACCCTCTCCTAAGCCTGTTTGAACGATTTCAGTTACCTTTTTCTTTTGCTTCGCATCACTATCCCTCCTACCCGTTTAACCTCGCAGAGATCCGTTGGAATCAGGTGTATCTACTGCGTCTAGCCCTGAAACGCCGTGCCAAGGATACCAATGTCAATCATTTCATAAAATCATGCTATCACAAATCAAGTACATTCAAAAATATGACTTTAAACAAACAGTGATTAAGAATAGACTTCCTCGGAAGTTGCACTGGATGCATTTGCATTTGAAGGCCTTTTATATGAAAAAGAAGTTAAGGCCTAATACTGTAATCTTATCAGTCACCATTTCAAGACAGCACCAGCAGCAACCTGCCAAGTTTGGAAACTAGTTAAACATAATAAGTTTAAGAAAATCGAAATTCAGACATACATATTGCATATTATAGATGTGTAGTCAATGCACTAGCAAACTTGAAGTACAATTGATATGTTCTTAATGTTTATGAACCACTAACAAACCCAAATCATGCACTTCCACTCAGACAAACCAAGCTTCTGCCGCTAGAAAATTCAAATAAAAATTTCAAACGAAAGGGAACACTCACATCACAATACGATTGCAACCAAAGTTTATTTAGTAAAAAAAAAGTGAACAACCTAGCAAAACCCAATATTAGTATCAGAGCCATATAATGGCAACGAGGTTTAAGAAAGGAGAAAAAACAAGATAAAGATTCCTATTCAGCCGTATCACTCCCATTTCGATAACAAAAATTATAAATAGCCTAAATTATGGGACACACATGTTATATATCCATATGCATGCTCATTTAACTACAGACATTAAAATAAAAGATCATCATCATATGCAAACTCAGAACAAGTCATGGAGAAAAATGAAAAGTAATATTGAAGCAATTGTGGCTCCTCTGAACATAAAAAAGAGGGTAAAGCAAGAAGCAGATGACATAAAAATTAAGCTCGAGTCAGTATCGGTGTATAAAAAAACTCGAGTTGAATTGAGTAAGCAAGGCAGCTATATATATCAGAAATTTACAAGCTGTTAGCATTCTTACATTTTTTATTTTTTTATTTTTTATGGTTAAGCTGCTGAGAAATCATGATATCATCGCATAATGAAGATCAAGTTAACAAACTCATGGCCGCAGAGGTGACTTTCTCACTGACCTGTTTCATTTTAGTCAGGTGTAGACAAGCATGTGTATAATCAGAAAATAAGCTCGAAAAGGAGTGAAGCAAGAAACGGATGAAATAAAAATTAAGCTCGAGTCAGTATCGGTGCATAAAAAAACTCGAGTTGAATTGAGTAAGCAAGGCAGCTATACATATAACGCATCACTTGAAATTGAAAATTTCATGCCAAGTTCTAATCCTTTATAGACTGAGGAGATATGAACAGAAACTTGACATACCATAAATAAACTTACCTCAGCTCTCTTTTATGAATGTCGAGGACTTCTTCATGTCAAACAATGTAACTGTACAAAGGGTTACTATTCTCCACTGTTGACCTTTGCTGCTCCAGCTTGACATTTACTCTTTATGGCGCCAGAAAAAAAGAATTAGACAGACAAGGTAAGATATACAATAATATGTCATCAACATATAAAACCAGGTACACGTAAAGGGCCACAACATATGTCTCCGTAAGATACACCAGTGAAGAGAATCATCAAAATACCATATCAAACATACCAGCCAAGTGATCGATCGCAATCAGTGATAGTCATTCAGCTCATCAACAATTCTTCACATATTATCAACGCTGCAGAGAATTTACAAATCACAGTTGGGGTGCGATTCAATCTGTAATTTCCCATAAATAAATTTTGGTGCAAACTTATCAGTAACCCAAACCGTCTCGAGTTAAATGTAAACATTACCAGTCAATTATTAGAAACAAACATGCGAGAGATAAATCTCTTTTACTTGCAAGCTTGAGTAACTATGTGTATGTCAGACATCTCGATTAACCCAAATTGCTTTTCAAGATCATTCATTCAGTTTTCAGCTAAAGTGAAGGGCAAAGCATTCAATTTCACATCCTAAGAGTTTATTGACATATCAAAACCACAGATATATAAATACATTGAGAAAACTTACCCGAAATCCATTGTACCAAGGCATCAGGTGCCCGAAATCAGAATTGCAATACCGGTGGAAAGGAGACAATCAACTATAAAAAAACGTAGAATGCCCACACGTTAGTACCCTCATAATTCAATCATGCTCTGAAAGATGAAGTATCAGTTAAAATCCTGCAAAATTAAAGTGTATTTTTATCAATCAAACTTCCTTTATATCTCAACCAAAACACAGATGTGTGCTTATTTGAGCCACTGCATACCTCGGGGCTCGGATTACTTATATAAATCAGATAATCTTATTTTATAGTCATTGATTTGATAGTAGGGGCCATTCCTGTTCATTTTTAACATTCTATACATTGGGGAAAAGTTCAGATGAGGGTCCAAAAAACACAAGAAAACGAAATGGTCGCTTGTGAATCCTAATAATGACAATGATTCCATGAAATCCAAAGATTGGATTTGAATGGTGGCTGTGTGCCAAGAGAGGAATGTAGTTCAATATGTAGCGTGGGAACGGCTCATAGAGCTGAAATTTTCAAATTTGACAGGAGCATCTTAGTGCCCCGACGCCCTGTCAAATTGAAAATTAAAGGATGGGAAGGGCCTGCAGATATATGAAAATCCTTTCAATTTGACAGGAGCATCTAAGTGACCCGATGCCCTGTCAAATTGAAGAATGTAGAATGGGAAAGAGCCTGCAGAAGTATGAAAACCCTTTCGATTTGGCAGGAGCACTGGTGCCCCAATGCCCTGCCAGATGCAACCAATTCACATTCTCCCGACATCCATGTCCATATGCCCAAAAGAACATACTTTGACCCATTCAAATCCCACCACTGCACATTATTATATCACAAACTCAAATCATGTTCTTGATATTTATGTATCACTATCCCGAAAAGAAAACCCTTTCGGTTTGGCAAGATCATTTGTGCCCCAATACCCTGCAAAACCAGTTTGGCAGGGCATTGAGGCGCAGGAGCATCGGTATTGCCAAATGAAACCAGTTCATCATTCTCCTCACATTACTGACCATATACCCAAATAAACATATTTTTACTCTTTCAACCCCAAACACTAAACATTATTATCGCGAACACAAAAAAGTTTGAAAAGGAAAGCATTGGGGAAAAGTTCAGGTGAGGGAACAAAAAAATCAAGAAAATGAAATGGTCGCTTATGAATCCTAATAATGACAGTGATTCCATGAAATCCACAGATTGGATTTGCATGGTGGCTGTGTGCAATACATAGCGTGGGAACGGCTCATAGAACTGAAACTTTCAAATTTGACAGGAGCATCTTAGTGCCCCGACGCACTGTCAAATTGAAAATTACAGAATGGGAAGGGCCTGCAGAAACATGAAAACCCTTTCAATTTGACAGGAGCATCTTAGTGCCCCGATGCCCTGTCAAATTGAAGAATGTAGAACGGGAAAGGGCCTGCAGAAGTATGAAAACCCTTTCGATTTGGCAGGAGCACCGGTGCCCCAATGCCCTGCCAAATGCAACCAATTCACATTCTCCCGACATCCATGTCCATATGCCCAACAAAACATACTTTGACCCATTCAAATCCCACCACTGTACATTATTATATCACAAACCCAAATCAAGTTCTTGATGTTTATGTACCACTAACAAACCCAAATCATGTTCTTGATGTTTATGAACCACTAACAAACCCAAATCATGTTCTTGATGTTTATGAACCACTAACAAACCCGAATCATGTTTTTGATGTTTATGAACTGATAATTGTACTATGGCAAGAACTCAAGTAACAGCTCAATTATTAACTCGAATTTCTCCCTTAGTTCAATTCTTTACGATCGCAGAACTGAGCAGCAGCAAAAGGAACAAGAACAGACGATAACAAACAATAACCCTAGCAAACTCAGCTAACCAAGAAATAGAAGGAAACAAGAGAGGGTGAAGGGTTAAACCCCCCTTCGATAGTCCCTGGTCGGTAATGCCGAAGAATTCCGCGCTGGAATCTTCCCCCGCCGCAGAACCGTCACTCTCGGTATCAATGCCTCTCGCCTCCGGCGCCTCGCCTCGCATCGCACTGCGCCTCCTTCTGTGTTCGCCTTGATCTCGATCGTCTTCGTCTCCTCCGTCGCTCGCTCTCGTGTTTTCTCTCGCTCGCTCTCGTTCGATTCTGTGCCCTAACTCAGGACTGCCCAAGTCTTTATACTTTTCCTTCTTTGACGAAACGCTGCGTTTCGCCTGACGTAGCCACAAAATCCAACGGCTAACAGCTAGCTTGTTAACGGCGTAATTATTCGCATCTTTAGGAACTTTATTAGCCGTTGAATATTTTAGCAAACCGGGTTGGTTCATTTTATTTGGAAAGAAGAATCCATTCGAGACACGTGGAGCAGGAGTGTGGTCAGGCATTTGTGAAGCTGGAGATTTATGGGATGGAGCTAAAGGGGCAGTAGCTGGTTTATGTGGATTACTTGATTGATGGGGTGGCAGAGGACGGTGTCGTTTTGGTGCTGCTGATGAGGGGAGGGGAGGGGAGGGAAGAGAGGTATTGCCGGAGGTGTAGTATCTTTTAGAGCGATAAACACACTAAGTTTACAACAATCGTCACCTTAAGAAGAAGTTTCGTTACAAATGGGATAAGTTCAATATAAGATACTCTAACCCCCAAAACCTTTAATCTTAAAAGCCGTCATATCGACCGTACCTCCTTTAAACTACCAATGGATGTATGAAGCGTCAATCATGTTTACAAATAATGAAAGATTTTTAAATTTCACGCCTGTTATTATTTAAGTAAAATATATCTGAAAATATAAAATTCATAAACTATCAAAATATTAAAGGCTCTAAGAAACGCTTATTATTGTTCATTTCCTTTATTAGCGCGTCTCTCACACGTTCCCCCAAAAGTCTGGTCTTCAGGATCTGAAAAATATAAACTTGAAAAACATGAGTCCAAGGCTCGTGTAAGTAACATAGACCCAACTAGCTGAATCATGAGTGTCACACATATTTTAAGAAATCGAATAAGAACCACGACATTATATAGAGATGCGTATTAAAAATAATATTTGATCTTTTAAATCGAGAGAATTTGTAAGACGAGCTTACGAAAGATCTTATATCACGATGACACAAACACCGGGACATTTCAAACAAGCAGAACGGATACACAATTCAATAACGCATGCATGGGTCCCGGGACACTATTGTCGTATTTCGCCCTACGACTAGGCAACATGAATACCATATTTCGCCATATGATTAGCCAACAAGATTGCCGTATTTTACCTTATGGCTAGGCAACATGAGTATCATATTTCGCTCTATGGTTAGGCAACGAGAATCGTTATCAGATTGTGGGACTTGAGTTAAACATGAACGATACATGAAACACGAGCAGAGAAATGAGATGAGATATGACGAGTTTTACAGATGACCCGATACGAGAAGTTTTACTTACGGAGGCCGAATAATTTCGTAGGAAAATTACACTCATACCCCGATTTTGTTTAAGAAAATAATCTTTTGAAAATGACAGATACGCCATATAGTTTTACAAGATAAATTTGACAAATAACTATAACTCTTAACAAACTAGGTCAAGCAGAAACTCAACTCAACAAGCACCTACAATCAATACCAAATACAATTGAACTCTAAAGCACCATAAGCATTCAACATACATGATACATTGATATATAAACCTAAGGATCAATCTGCCATTTGAGTAGAGCGTGTTAACTATATAGACTTCCAGTTCGAAATTTAAACTATTGTCAATCAAAGAAAATCAATACAACATTTAGTAAATTTCAGGTTACGAGTCCTAACTTCAAATTCAATTTTAATGTAACTCACAATCAATTAGAGCATGTTCTTTATAGTATTAGAAAGCTCTTTTCAAGTATAATATGATAGAACTCAAGAACACTAAATTTGAACATAGCAGTCAATATGTAGATTAGTTTCTGTGTACTGCAACAGGACTTCTGCTAATTTAAACGCAAATGCTAACAGCAGCTCATTAACAGAGAATGATCATCAACAGTTCCAAGCATAAATATCTTCATATAAGAGTGTACTATAAATCTTATCAAACTGTCCAGTCAAGTACTATAAATCTTATCATACAAGAGTGTATGAACCTACTACTTGACAGTCTAAGTATCAGTACCTTGATGGGGCAATCTTGACACTGTATTTGGGCAGCTGGCTGACTCCTAAGCAAACTCTCCAACGATTATATTTGGTGGGGCAGCTGAATGCAATGCCACAATGCATCGTGCCATTGCTTACGAACCTTGTAAAGATTGAACTTATCAGGAGTCAGCTGTTGAATGATCCATTGGAGACGCTTGAACAGCTTCTGAACTCGGTACACATCCGAATGGACAATGCCTATCAAGGCAAATTACTGTGCTTCAAGTCTCGCAAGTTCGGTAAGTTAAAGATCTTACGCCTATACAATTTTGATTCACTGGAAAGGGTGTCCATTGAGAACATAGCCATGCCTGATCTCTATAAACTATCAATTAGAAAATGTGTCTTGCTGAAAAAGATTCCCTCAGGTATGAAGGATCTCCTCAAGCTGACCACGTTGTACTTTTATGGTGTGCCCCATGAACTAACAGATGCCATAAAGCCGCCTCCTTCTCATGGCGTTGACTACCATGAAGTAGCCCACATCCCACGATTGATTGTGTCCTCCTAGATGCACAAACATTTTACGAAAACAGAGATTCCAATAGACGTAAGAAATAACGTCACTGGTCTATCAATGGAAGCCTTTCTAGCCTCTCACTGAATTTGAACAAAGAGACAATTGATTATGGTCCTGTAACGCCAAACAATATCGAAATAAGCTGTAGAAAAGGCGACAAAAATGGAAGAAAATTTATAAACTTCTCATATTAAGACATCAATGGATTTTTCTCCTTAAAACATAACCACAGACTAACGAACACTCCCTCATCAGCTCGAGTTTTAACTTAAAAATCCGATTCAAAAACCAGACGAGTAGTTATCAACGAGTAAATTTGAGGAAGCAGGACATTGTAGTTAGGTTAAGAGCACAAAAGAGATAAGCTGACAAAAACAGAAAAGAGATGGTTGATCCATGAATCCTTCAAACAGCAAGTTAACATTTATCTTATGTAAGAAACATTAAAATTTAGACAATCAGCTGGCAATCTAGGATCAATCAGAATATAAGCATATTACGAACAATCAACCTGGTGCAGCACTGGAACTTGGTAGCACGTGGTTGCATCGTCATCCACAAACAGAGCCAGAGGCACAAAAGGGTCCGAAACATGTCATACCCAAAAGGTAAGACTACACCAAAACTACATCTCCATCATCGGGTAGAGGACACCCATCAACTATTTGAAAACTGAAATCAAGAAATCAAATAATGAAATGAACAGTGCATTGAAATTCAACAATTTTGTTTTTGGGAAAATGATGATTGCAAAGGTCATCACAGAAATTCATTTGTTGACTTTTTCAAAAATACTAATCAAAATCTGCACCAAACATACAATTAATTACAAAATTTGCTGTGCGAACCTGAACGGTGAATGCAACAACTAGAACGCCAGCCACTCTGGCGCTAAGTATCCGACCATCTGACCAGGCTAAGAATACACTTCAACCCCCCGATTGCCTTCGCTGACCATCATTCTCCATCGAAAGAAATGAACCAGACAAAGACAGTAGCTCAAATTGTCCCTAAAAAATAAGACTGACAAGTTACTGAACGTCAATATAACAGTAGGAAAATATCATGAAAAGCAATTTCTGATCATGTTGTTACATGTATCATTTCCTAAAACTGAAGCAACAACAACATATTCTCAATACAACACCAAGATTTCTCTTTAAAATGATATAACGCCGACTAAAGTCTCTACTTGTCCAATCTCTGATTAGAGAAAAGCATAACTACATGCCAATTTATTTACAAAAATCATACATAAACCTCAAAATAGTCAAAGAACAGACAATTAACAGAACCAGAACTTAAGTGACAAATTTGGCACTCTCACTGTTCAACATTGCATGGTGGAGAAGCTTATCATTGCTTCTGAAGGAACAATGTTTCCTTCACATACCTAGCTCATACACAGAAGGACAATCTGCACCACTTAACTTAAACTTTACAGTTGCATCAACCAAAAATATAACATTAACACTTACTCGAGCAGAGCTTCTAATTTTATACTGCAAGTACAAAGCATGTATTATTAGTAGCTGAACATATAATGATTAATCTTCTATACTTTCAAGCTTGAGTAAGAGTAACAAGTCTATGACATCTTTAATAAGCCAATCTGCAGCTCACGATCATTAACCCACATATGAGGTTACTTTGGCATAAAATACAAAATGAATACTTTAGTTTCTAAAAATTAATTGGCTCATGTCCTCATTCCATCCTACGTTAAATAATACAACAACATTAGATCATACACATTACAAGATGTTTCACAAACTACAACTTCACCAGACATCTCTAACGTTAGCTAGAATAATAAATCTAAATAAAATTATCCTTCCTATCGCAGAATCATTCATATAATACACTTAAGCTACATTAACAATGATCCTTTTTGCGTAAGCAAGAATATGCCAATTTGTTACAAATCAATCAGAATAGCCAACACTTTCTACTTGAGGATATACTGATCAACGGGCACAAAAAATTAAAAGAAAAGAAGATGCAACTTACAAAATCAACCAAACAGCCGGTCAATGATTCTTTGATGAACTACAGATTTAATTCTCAGCGACATCAGCAATTTTTCGACACCGCAGTGTAGCTATGAAATCTGATCTGAAAAGAACAAAAGGCAAAAGGTAAATGAATTGATCAAAGTTCACAATTAACCAAACGCTACAACAGCTTTCTAGTCCCTCGAGCTGTATGCTTCATTGCCATTGTTGGGAGTTGAAGGAGTCTGTTGTTTATCGTTCTTACTGATGGTACCCCAACTGTTTTTTTTTTTGCATGAAAGGGATTTATATAAAAGAAAAAAGATGAGGAAACAAGCCAGCTAACTACAGACTAGACTGGTGGTACCCCAACTGTCGTTTGGTAGCACTCTTACATTTTAGTTATGGTTTAGCTTGTGAGAAATCATGATATCATCAAATAATGAAAAAAAAAAAAAAGTTGCCGAATGTAGGCACATATCCTTCTAGGAAAAATCTCATGGCTGCAGTAGGTGACTCTCTCATTAACCTGTTTCATTTTGGTCAGATAAGGTTCTGATATACTATGTAGATAGGCATGAGTATAACCAGGTACTAAGCTTGAAAAAGAGTGCTTACTCTGAGATCCTTGTCAAGCTTCCCTGCAAGTGCCAACAGCAAATTTGTTTTTTCCTGCATCGTAAGGAACTAACAGAAGGGTCGTTCTGAAATTAATCGATAACACAAAAGCAGCAATCGCTGAAAATTTAACATGGTCTAAAATGTGAAATGCCAATGAAGCAATGAAAGGATCAAAGGAAAAAAAAAAACATGAGAATTATGTATGAGTTATATGGTTTCACAATCTACCATTGATAATTCTGCAGGATCTAATTACCTAGTTTAAGAAACAGGTACACAAGATTTTAGAAAAAACTTCCCCTGAGCATATATCCATATAAGTAACAGAAGGAAAAAAAAAAAAAAAAACAGTGATTAAAGCTTCTTTAAGAAAAGACTTCCTCGGAAGTTGCACTGGATGCATTTGCATTTGAAGGCCTTTTATATGAAAAAGAAGTTAAGGCCTAATACTGTAATCTTATCAGTCACCATTTCAAGACAGCACCAGCAGCAACCTGCCAAGTTTGGAAACTAGTTAAACATAATAAGTTTAAGAAAATCGAAATTCAGACATACATATTGCATATTATAGATGTGTAGTCAATGCACTAGCAAACTTGAAGTACAATTGATATGTTCTTAATGTTTATGAACCACTAACAAACCCAAATCATGCACTTCCACTCAGACAAACCAAGCTTCTGCCGCTAGAAAATTCAAATAAAAATTTCAAACGAAAGGGAACACTCACATCACAATACGATTGCAACCAAAGTTTATTTAGTAAAAAAAAAGTGAACAACCTAGCAAAACCCAATATTAGTATCAGAGCCATATAATGGCAACGAGGTTTAAGAAAGGAGAAAAAACAAGATAAAGATTCCTATTCAGCCGTATCACTCCCATTTCGATAACAAAAATTATAAATAGCCTAAATTATGGGACACACATGTTATATATCCATATGCATGCTCATTTAACTACAGACATTAAAATAAAAGATCATCATCATATGCAAACTCAGAACAAGTCATGGAGAAAAATGAAAAGTAATATTGAAGCAATTGTGGCTCCTCTGAACATAAAAAAAGAGGGTAAAGCAAGAAGCAGATGACATAAAAATTAAGCTCGAGTCAGTATCGGTGTATAAAAAAACTCGAGTTGAATTGAGTAAGCAAGGCAGCTATATATATCAGAAATTTACAAGCTGTTAGCATTCTTACATTTTTTATTTTTTTATTTTTTATGGTTAAGCTGCTGAGAAATCATGATATCATCGCATAATGAAGATCAAGTTAACAAACTCATGGCCGCAGAGGTGACTTTCTCACTGACCTGTTTCATTTTAGTCAGGTGTAGACAAGCATGTGTATAATCAGAAAATAAGCTCGAAAAGGAGTGAAGCAAGAAACGGATGAAATAAAAATTAAGCTCGAGTCAGTATCGGTGCATAAAAAAACTCGAGTTGAATTGAGTAAGCAAGGCAGCTATACATATAACGCATCACTTGAAATTGAAAATTTCATGCCAAGTTCTAATCCTTTATAGACTGAGGAGATATGAACAGAAACTTGACATATCATAAATAAACTTACCTCAGCTCTCTTTTATGAATGTCGAGGACTTCTTCATGTCAAACAATGTAACTGTACAAAGGGTTACTATTCTCCACTGTTGACCTTTGCTGCTCCAGCTTGACATTTACTCTTTATGGCGCCAGAAAAAAAGAATTAGACAGACAAGGTAAGATATACAATAATATGTCATCAACATATAAAACCAGGTACACGTAAAGGGCCACAACATATGTCTCCGTAAGATACACCAGTGAAGAGAATCATCAAAATACCATATCAAACATACCAGCCAAGTGATCGATCGCAATCAGTGATAGTCATTCAGCTCATCAACAATTCTTCACATATTATCAACGCTGCAGAGAATTTACAAATCACAGTTGGGGTGCGATTCAATCTGTAATTTCCCATAAATAAATTTTGGTGCAAACTTATCAGTAACCCAAACCGTCTCGAGTTAAATGTAAACATTACCAGTCAATTATTAGAAACAAACATGCGAGAGATAAATCTCTTTTACTTGCAAGCTTGAGTAACTATGTGTATGTCAGACATCTCGATTAACCCAAATTGCTTTTCAAGATCATTCATTCAGTTTTCAGCTAAAGTGAAGGGCAAAGCATTCAATTTCACATCCTAAGAGTTTATTGACATATCAAAACCACAGATATATAAATACATTGAGAAAACTTACCCGAAATCCATTGTACCAAGGCATCAGGTGCCCGAAATCAGAATTGCAATACCGGTGGAAAGGAGACAATCAACTATAAAAAAACGTAGAATGCCCACACGTTAGTACCCTCATAATTCAATCATGCTCTGAAAGATGAAGTATCAGTTAAAATCCTGCAAAATTAAAGTGTATTTTTATCAATCAAACTTCCTTTATATCTCAACCAAAACACAGATGTGTGCTTATTTGAGCCACTGCATACCTCGGGGCTCGGATTACTTATATAAATCAGATAATCTTATTTTATAGTCATTGATTTGATAGTAGGGGCCATTCCTGTTCATTTTTAACATTCTATACATTGGGGAAAAGTTCAGATGAGGGTCCAAAAAACACAAGAAAACGAAATGGTCGCTTGTGAATCCTAATAATGACAATGATTCCATGAAATCCAAAGATTGGATTTGAATGGTGGCTGTGTGCCAAGAGAGGAATGTAGTTCAATATGTAGCGTGGGAACGGCTCATAGAGCTGAAATTTTCAAATTTGACAGGAGCATCTTAGTGCCCCGACGCCCTGTCAAATTGAAAATTAAAGGATGGGAAGGGCCTGCAGATATATGAAAATCCTTTCAATTTGACAGGAGCATCTAAGTGACCCGATGCCCTGTCAAATTGAAGAATGTAGAATGGGAAAGAGCCTGCAGAAGTATGAAAACCCTTTCGATTTGGCAGGAGCACTGGTGCCCCAATGCCCTGCCAGATGCAACCAATTCACATTCTCCCGACATCCATGTCCATATGCCCAAAAGAACATACTTTGACCCATTCAAATCCCACCACTGCACATTATTATATCACAAACTCAAATCATGTTCTTGATATTTATGTATCACTATCCCGAAAAGAAAACCCTTTCGGTTTGGCAAGATCATTTGTGCCCCAATACCCTGCAAAACCAGTTTGGCAGGGCATTGAGGCGCAGGAGCATCGGTATTGCCAAATGAAACCAGTTCATCATTCTCCTCACATTACTGACCATATACCCAAATAAACATATTTTTACTCTTTCAACCCCAAACACTAAACATTATTATCGCGAACACAAAAAAGTTTGAAAAGGAAAGCATTGGGGAAAAGTTCAGGTGAGGGAACAAAAAAATCAAGAAAATGAAATGGTCGCTTATGAATCCTAATAATGACAGTGATTCCATGAAATCCACAGATTGGATTTGCATGGTGGCTGTGTGCAATACATAGCGTGGGAACGGCTCATAGAACTGAAACTTTCAAATTTGACAGGAGCATCTTAGTGCCCCGACGCACTGTCAAATTGAAAATTACAGAATGGGAAGGGCCTGCAGAAACATGAAAACCCTTTCAATTTGACAGGAGCATCTTAGTGCCCCGATGCCCTGTCAAATTGAAGAATGTAGAACGGGAAAGGGCCTGCAGAAGTATGAAAACCCTTTCGATTTGGCAGGAGCACCGGTGCCCCAATGCCCTGCCAAATGCAACCAATTCACATTCTCCCGACATCCATGTCCATATGCCCAACAAAACATACTTTGACCCATTCAAATCCCACCACTGTACATTATTATATCACAAACCCAAATCAAGTTCTTGATGTTTATGTACCACTAACAAACCCAAATCATGTTCTTGATGTTTATGAACCACTAACAAACCCAAATCATGTTCTTGATGTTTATGAACCACTAACAAACCCGAATCATGTTTTTGATGTTTATGAACTGATAATTGTACTATGGCAAGAACTCAAGTAACAGCTCAATTATTAACTCGAATTTCTCCCTTAGTTCAATTCTTTACGATCGCAGAACTGAGCAGCAGCAAAAGGAACAAGAACAGACGATAACAAACAATAACCCTAGCAAACTCAGCTAACCAAGAAATAGAAGGAAACAAGAGAGGGTGAAGGGTTAAACCCCCCTTCGATAGTCCCTGGTCGGTAATGCCGAAGAATTCCGCGCTGGAATCTTCCCCCGCCGCAGAACCGTCACTCTCGGTATCAATGCCTCTCGCCTCCGGCGCCTCGCCTCGCATCGCACTGCGCCTCCTTCTGTGTTCGCCTTGATCTCGATCGTCTTCGTCTCCTCCGTCGCTCGCTCTCGTGTTTTCTCTCGCTCGCTCTCGTTCGATTCTGTGCCCTAACTCAGGACTGCCCAAGTCTTTATACTTTTCCTTCTTTGACGAAACGCTGCGTTTCGCCTGACGTAGCCACAAAATCCAACGGCTAACAGCTAGCTTGTTAACGGCGTAATTATTCGCATCTTTAGGAACTTTATTAGCCGTTGAATATTTTAGCAAACCGGGTTGGTTCATTTTATTTGGAAAGAAGAATCCATTCGAGACACGTGGAGCAGGAGTGTGGTCAGGCATTTGTGAAGCTGGAGATTTATGGGATGGAGCTAAAGGGACAGTAGCTGGTTTATGTGGATTACTTGATTGATGGGGTGGCAGAGGACGGTGTCGTTTTGGTGCTGCTGATGAGGGGAGGGGAGGGGAGGGAAGAGAGGTATTGCCGGAGGTGTAGTATCTTTTAGAGCGATAAACACACTAAGTTTACAACAATCGTCACCTTAAGAAGAAGTTTCGTTACAAATGGGATAAGTTCAATATAAGATACTCTAACCCCCAAAACCTTTAATCTTAAAAGCCGTCATATCGACCGTATCTCCTTTAAACTACCAATGGATGTATGAAGCGTCAATCATGTTTACAAATAATGAAAGATTTTTAAATTTCACGCCTGTTATTATTTAAGTAAAATATATCTGAAAATATAAAATTCATAAACTATCAAAATATTAAAGGCTCTAAGAAACGCTTATTATTGTTCATTTCCTTTATTAGCGCGTCTCTCACACGTTCCCCCAAAAGTCTGGTCTTCAGGATCTGAAAAATATAAACTTGAAAAACATGAGTCCAAGGCTCGTGTAAGTAACATAGACCCAACTAGCTGAATCATGAGTGTCACACATATTTTAAGAAATCGAATAAGAACCACGACATTATATAGAGATGCGTATTAAAAATAATATTTGATCTTTTAAATCGAGAGAATTTGTAAGACGAGCTTACGAAAGATCTTATATCACGATGACACAAACACCGGGACATTTCAAACAAGCAGAACGGATACACAATTCAATAACGCATGCATGGGTCCCGGGACACTATTGTCGTATTTCGCCCTACGACTAGGCAACATGAATACCATATTTCGCCATATGATTAGCCAACAAGATTGCCGTATTTTACCTTATGGCTAGGCAACATGAGTATCATATTTCGCTCTATGGTTAGGCAACGAGAATCGTTATCAGATTGTGGGACTTGAGTTAAACATGAACGATACATGAAACACGAGCAGAGAAATGAGATGAGATATGACGAGTTTTACAGATGACCCGATACGAGAAGTTTTACTTACGGAGGCCGAATAATTTCGTAGGAAAATTACACTCATACCCCGATTTTGTTTAAGAAAATAATCTTTTGAAAATGACAGATACGCCATATAGTTTTACAAGATAAATTTGACAAATAACTATAACTCTTAACAAACTAGGTCAAGCAGAAACTCAACTCAACAAGCACCTACAATCAATACCAAATACAATTGAACTCTAAAGCACCATAAGCATTCAACATACATGATACATTGATATATAAACCTAAGGATCAATCTGCCATTTGAGTAGAGCGTGTTAACTATATAGACTTCCAGTTCGAAATTTAAACTATTGTCAATCAAAGAAAATCAATACAACATTTAGTAAATTTCAGGTTACGAGTCCTAACTTCAAATTCAATTTTAATGTAACTCACAATCAATTAGAGCATGTTCTTTATAGTATTAGAAAGCTCTTTTCAAGTATAATATGATAGAACTCAAGAACACTAAATTTGAACATAGCAGTCAATATGTAGATTAGTTTCTGTGTACTGCAACAGGACTTCTGCTAATTTAAACGCAAATGCTAACAGCAGCTCATTAACAGAGAATGATCATCAACAGTTCCAAGCATAAATATCTTCATATAAGAGTGTACTATAAATCTTATCAAACTGTCCAGTCAAGTACTATAAATCTTATCATACAAGAGTGTATGAACCTACTACTTGACAGTCTAAGTATCAGTACCTTGATGGGGCAATCTTGACACTGTATTTGGGCAGCTGGCTGACTCCTAAGCAAACTCTCCAACGATTATATTTGGTGGGGCAGCTGAATGCAATGCCACAATGCATCGTGCCATTGCTTACGAACCTTGTAAAGATTGAACTTATCAGGAGTCAGCTGTTGAATGATCCATTGGAGACGCTTGAACAGCTTCTGAACTCGGTACACATCCGAATGGACAATGCCTATCAAGGCAAATTACTGTGCTTCAAGTCTCGCAAGTTCGGTAAGTTAAAGATCTTACGCCTATACAATTTTGATTCACTGGAAAGGGTGTCCATTGAGAACATAGCCATGCCTGATCTCTATAAACTATCAATTAGAAAATGTGTCTTGCTGAAAAAGATTCCCTCAGGTATGAAGGATCTCCTCAAGCTGACCACGTTGTACTTTTATGGTGTGCCCCATGAACTAACAGATGCCATAAAGCCGCCTCCTTCTCATGGCGTTGACTACCATGAAGTAGCCCACATCCCACGATTGATTGTGTCCTCCTAGATGCACAAACATTTTACGAAAACAGAGATTCCAATAGACGTAAGAAATAACGTCACTGGTCTATCAATGGAAGCCTTTCTAGCCTCTCACTGAATTTGAACAAAGAGACAATTGATTATGGTCCTGTAACGCCAAACAATATCGAAATAAGCTGTAGAAAAGGCGACAAAAATGGAAGAAAATTTATAAACTTCTCATATTAAGACATCAATGGATTTTTCTCCTTAAAACATAACCACAGACTAACGAACACTCCCTCATCAGCTCGAGTTTTAACTTAAAAATCCGATTCAAAAACCAGACGAGTAGTTATCAACGAGTAAATTTGAGGAAGCAGGACATTGTAGTTAGGTTAAGAGCACAAAAGAGATAAGCTGACAAAAACAGAAAAGAGATGGTTGATCCATGAATCCTTCAAACAGCAAGTTAACATTTATCTTATGTAAGAAACATTAAAATTTAGACAATCAGCTGGCAATCTAGGATCAATCAGAATATAAGCATATTACGAACAATCAACCTGGTGCAGCACTGGAACTTGGTAGCACGTGGTTGCATCGTCATCCACAAACAGAGCCAGAGGCACAAAAGGGTCCGAAACATGTCATACCCAAAAGGTAAGACTACACCAAAACTACATCTCCATCATCGGGTAGAGGACACCCATCAACTATTTGAAAACTGAAATCAAGAAATCAAATAATGAAATGAACAGTGCATTGAAATTCAACAATTTTGTTTTTGGGAAAATGATGATTGCAAAGGTCATCACAGAAATTCATTTGTTGACTTTTTCAAAAATACTAATCAAAATCTGCACCAAACATACAATTAATTACAAAATTTGCTGTGCGAACCTGAACGGTGAATGCAACAACTAGAACGCCAGCCACTCTGGCGCTAAGTATCCGACCATCTGACCAGGCTAAGAATACACTTCAACCCCCCGATTGCCTTCGCTGACCATCATTCTCCATCGAAAGAAATGAACCAGACAAAGACAGTAGCTCAAATTGTCCCTAAAAAATAAGACTGACAAGTTACTGAACGTCAATATAACAGTAGGAAAATATCATGAAAAGCAATTTCTGATCATGTTGTTACATGTATCATTTCCTAAAACTGAAGCAACAACAACATATTCTCAATACAACACCAAGATTTCTCTTTAAAATGATATAACGCCGACTAAAGTCTCTACTTGTCCAATCTCTGATTAGAGAAAAGCATAACTACATGCCAATTTATTTACAAAAATCATACATAAACCTCAAAATAGTCAAAGAACAGACAATTAACAGAACCAGAACTTAAGTGACAAATTTGGCACTCTCACTGTTCAACATTGCATGGTGGAGAAGCTTATCATTGCTTCTGAAGGAACAATGTTTCCTTCACATACCTAGCTCATACACAGAAGGACAATCTGCACCACTTAACTTAAACTTTACAGTTGCATCAACCAAAAATATAACATTAACACTTACTCGAGCAGAGCTTCTAATTTTATACTGCAAGTACAAAGCATGTATTATTAGTAGCTGAACATATAATGATTAATCTTCTATACTTTCAAGCTTGAGTAAGAGTAACAAGTCTATGACATCTTTAATAAGCCAATCTGCAGCTCACGATCATTAACCCACATATGAGGTTACTTTGGCATAAAATACAAAATGAATACTTTAGTTTCTAAAAATTAATTGGCTCATGTCCTCATTCCATCCTACGTTAAATAATACAACAACATTAGATCATACACATTACAAGATGTTTCACAAACTACAACTTCACCAGACATCTCTAACGTTAGCTAGAATAATAAATCTAAATAAAATTATCCTTCCTATCGCAGAATCATTCATATAATACACTTAAGCTACATTAACAATGATCCTTTTTGCGTAAGCAAGAATATGCCAATTTGTTACAAATCAATCAGAATAGCCAACACTTTCTACTTGAGGATATACTGATCAACGGGCACAAAAAATTAAAAGAAAAGAAGATGCAACTTACAAAATCAACCAAACAGCCGGTCAATGATTCTTTGATGAACTACAGATTTAATTCTCAGCGACATCAGCAATTTTTCGACACCGCAGTGTAGCTATGAAATCTGATCTGAAAAGAACAAAAGGCAAAAGGTAAATGAATTGATCAAAGTTCACAATTAACCAAACGCTACAACAGCTTTCTAGTCCCTCGAGCTGTATGCTTCATTGCCATTGTTGGGAGTTGAAGGAGTCTGTTGTTTATCGTTCTTACTGATGGTACCCCAACTGTTTTTTTTTTTGCATGAAAGGGATTTATATAAAAGAAAAAAGATGAGGAAACAAGCCAGCTAACTACAGACTAGACTGGTGGTACCCCAACTGTCGTTTGGTAGCACTCTTACATTTTAGTTATGGTTTAGCTTGTGAGAAATCATGATATCATCAAATAATGAAAAAAAAAAAAAAGTTGCCGAATGTAGGCACATATCCTTCTAGGAAAAATCTCATGGCTGCAGTAGGTGACTCTCTCATTAACCTGTTTCATTTTGGTCAGATAAGGTTCTGATATACTATGTAGATAGGCATGAGTATAACCAGGTACTAAGCTTGAAAAAGAGTGCTTACTCTGAGATCCTTGTCAAGCTTCCCTGCAAGTGCCAACAGCAAATTTGTTTTTTCCTGCATCGTAAGGAACTAACAGAAGGGTCGTTCTGAAATTAATCGATAACACAAAAGCAGCAATCGCTGAAAATTTAACATGGTCTAAAATGTGAAATGCCAATGAAGCAATGAAAGGATCAAAGGAAAAAAAAAAACATGAGAATTATGTATGAGTTATATGGTTTCACAATCTACCATTGATAATTCTGCAGGATCTAATTACCTAGTTTAAGAAACAGGTACACAAGATTTTAGAAAAAACTTCCCCTGAGCATATATCCATATAAGTAACAGAAGGAAAAAAAAAAAAAAAAACAGTGATTAAAGCTTCTTTAAGAAAAGACTTCCTCGGAAGTTGCACTGGATGCATTTGCATTTGAAGGCCTTTTATATGAAAAAGAAGTTAAGGCCTAATACTGTAATCTTATCAGTCACCATTTCAAGACAGCACCAGCAGCAACCTGCCAAGTTTGGAAACTAGTTAAACATAATAAGTTTAAGAAAATCGAAATTCAGACATACATATTGCATATTATAGATGTGTAGTCAATGCACTAGCAAACTTGAAGTACAATTGATATGTTCTTAATGTTTATGAACCACTAACAAACCCAAATCATGCACTTCCACTCAGACAAACCAAGCTTCTGCCGCTAGAAAATTCAAATAAAAATTTCAAACGAAAGGGAACACTCACATCACAATACGATTGCAACCAAAGTTTATTTAGTAAAAAAAAAGTGAACAACCTAGCAAAACCCAATATTAGTATCAGAGCCATATAATGGCAACGAGGTTTAAGAAAGGAGAAAAAACAAGATAAAGATTCCTATTCAGCCGTATCACTCCCATTTCGATAACAAAAATTATAAATAGCCTAAATTATGGGACACACATGTTATATATCCATATGCATGCTCATTTAACTACAGACATTAAAATAAAAGATCATCATCATATGCAAACTCAGAACAAGTCATGGAGAAAAATGAAAAGTAATATTGAAGCAATTGTGGCTCCTCTGAACATAAAAAAAGAGGGTAAAGCAAGAAGCAGATGACATAAAAATTAAGCTCGAGTCAGTATCGGTGTATAAAAAAACTCGAGTTGAATTGAGTAAGCAAGGCAGCTATATATATCAGAAATTTACAAGCTGTTAGCATTCTTACATTTTTTATTTTTTTATTTTTTATGGTTAAGCTGCTGAGAAATCATGATATCATCGCATAATGAAGATCAAGTTAACAAACTCATGGCCGCAGAGGTGACTTTCTCACTGACCTGTTTCATTTTAGTCAGGTGTAGACAAGCATGTGTATAATCAGAAAATAAGCTCGAAAAGGAGTGAAGCAAGAAACGGATGAAATAAAAATTAAGCTCGAGTCAGTATCGGTGCATAAAAAAACTCGAGTTGAATTGAGTAAGCAAGGCAGCTATACATATAACGCATCACTTGAAATTGAAAATTTCATGCCAAGTTCTAATCCTTTATAGACTGAGGAGATATGAACAGAAACTTGACATACCATAAATAAACTTACCTCAGCTCTCTTTTATGAATGTCGAGGACTTCTTCATGTCAAACAATGTAACTGTACAAAGGGTTACTATTCTCCACTGTTGACCTTTGCTGCTCCAGCTTGACATTTACTCTTTATGGCGCCAGAAAAAAAGAATTAGACAGACAAGGTAAGATATACAATAATATGTCATCAACATATAAAACCAGGTACACGTAAAGGGCCACAACATATGTCTCCGTAAGATACACCAGTGAAGAGAATCATCAAAATACCATATCAAACATACCAGCCAAGTGATCGATCGCAATCAGTGATAGTCATTCAGCTCATCAACAATTCTTCACATATTATCAACGCTGCAGAGAATTTACAAATCACAGTTGGGGTGCGATTCAATCTGTAATTTCCCATAAATAAATTTTGGTGCAAACTTATCAGTAACCCAAACCGTCTCGAGTTAAATGTAAACATTACCAGTCAATTATTAGAAACAAACATGCGAGAGATAAATCTCTTTTACTTGCAAGCTTGAGTAACTATGTGTATGTCAGACATCTCGATTAACCCAAATTGCTTTTCAAGATCATTCATTCAGTTTTCAGCTAAAGTGAAGGGCAAAGCATTCAATTTCACATCCTAAGAGTTTATTGACATATCAAAACCACAGATATATAAATACATTGAGAAAACTTACCCGAAATCCATTGTACCAAGGCATCAGGTGCCCGAAATCAGAATTGCAATACCGGTGGAAAGGAGACAATCAACTATAAAAAAACGTAGAATGCCCACACGTTAGTACCCTCATAATTCAATCATGCTCTGAAAGATGAAGTATCAGTTAAAATCCTGCAAAATTAAAGTGTATTTTTATCAATCAAACTTCCTTTATATCTCAACCAAAACACAGATGTGTGCTTATTTGAGCCACTGCATACCTCGGGGCTCGGATTACTTATATAAATCAGATAATCTTATTTTATAGTCATTGATTTGATAGTAGGGGCCATTCCTGTTCATTTTTAACATTCTATACATTGGGGAAAAGTTCAGATGAGGGTCCAAAAAACACAAGAAAACGAAATGGTCGCTTGTGAATCCTAATAATGACAATGATTCCATGAAATCCAAAGATTGGATTTGAATGGTGGCTGTGTGCCAAGAGAGGAATGTAGTTCAATATGTAGCGTGGGAACGGCTCATAGAGCTGAAATTTTCAAATTTGACAGGAGCATCTTAGTGCCCCGACGCCCTGTCAAATTGAAAATTAAAGGATGGGAAGGGCCTGCAGATATATGAAAATCCTTTCAATTTGACAGGAGCATCTAAGTGACCCGATGCCCTGTCAAATTGAAGAATGTAGAATGGGAAAGAGCCTGCAGAAGTATGAAAACCCTTTCGATTTGGCAGGAGCACTGGTGCCCCAATGCCCTGCCAGATGCAACCAATTCACATTCTCCCGACATCCATGTCCATATGCCCAAAAGAACATACTTTGACCCATTCAAATCCCACCACTGCACATTATTATATCACAAACTCAAATCATGTTCTTGATATTTATGTATCACTATCCCGAAAAGAAAACCCTTTCGGTTTGGCAAGATCATTTGTGCCCCAATACCCTGCAAAACCAGTTTGGCAGGGCATTGAGGCGCAGGAGCATCGGTATTGCCAAATGAAACCAGTTCATCATTCTCCTCACATTACTGACCATATACCCAAATAAACATATTTTTACTCTTTCAACCCCAAACACTAAACATTATTATCGCGAACACAAAAAAGTTTGAAAAGGAAAGCATTGGGGAAAAGTTCAGGTGAGGGAACAAAAAAATCAAGAAAATGAAATGGTCGCTTATGAATCCTAATAATGACAGTGATTCCATGAAATCCACAGATTGGATTTGCATGGTGGCTGTGTGCAATACATAGCGTGGGAACGGCTCATAGAACTGAAACTTTCAAATTTGACAGGAGCATCTTAGTGCCCCGACGCCTGTCAAATTGAAAATTACAGAATGGGAAGGGCCTGCAGAAACATGAAAACCCTTTCAATTTGACAGGAGCATCTTAGTGCCCCGATGCCCTGTCAAATTGAAGAATGTAGAACGGGAAAGGGCCTGCAGAAGTATGAAAACCCTTTCGATTTGGCAGGAGCACCGGTGCCCCAATGCCCTGCCAAATGCAACCAATTCACATTCTCCCGACATCCATGTCCATATGCCCAACAAAACATACTTTGACCCATTCAAATCCCACCACTGTACATTATTATATCACAAACCCAAATCAAGTTCTTGATGTTTATGTACCACTAACAAACCCAAATCATGTTCTTGATGTTTATGAACCACTAACAAACCCAAATCATGTTCTTGATGTTTATGAACCACTAACAAACCCGAATCATGTTTTTGATGTTTATGAACTGATAATTGTACTATGGCAAGAACTCAAGTAACAGCTCAATTATTAACTCGAATTTCTCCCTTAGTTCAATTCTTTACGATCGCAGAACTGAGCAGCAGCAAAAGGAACAAGAACAGACGATAACAAACAATAACCCTAGCAAACTCAGCTAACCAAGAAATAGAAGGAAACAAGAGAGGGTGAAGGGTTAAACCCCCCTTCGATAGTCCCTGGTCGGTAATGCCGAAGAATTCCGCGCTGGAATCTTCCCCCGCCGCAGAACCGTCACTCTCGGTATCAATGCCTCTCGCCTCCGGCGCCTCGCCTCGCATCGCACTGCGCCTCCTTCTGTGTTCGCCTTGATCTCGATCGTCTTCGTCTCCTCCGTCGCTCGCTCTCGTGTTTTCTCTCGCTCGCTCTCGTTCGATTCTGTGCCCTAACTCAGGACTGCCCAAGTCTTTATACTTTTCCTTCTTTGAAGAAACGCTGCGTTTCGCCTGACGTAGCTACAAAATCCAACGGCTAACAGCTAGCTTGTTAACGGCGTAATTATTCGCATCTTTAGGAACTTTATTAGCCGTTGGATATTTTAGCAAACCGGGTTGGTTCATTTTATTTGGAAAGAAGAATCCATTCGAGACACGTGGAGCAGGAGTGTGGTCAGGCATTTGTGAAGCTGGAGATTTATGGGATGGAGCTAAAGGGGCAGTAGCTGGTTTATGTGGATTACTTGATTGATGGGGTGGCAGAGGACGGTGTCGTTTTGGTGCTGCTGATGAGGGGAGGGGAGGGAAGAGAGGTATTGCCGGAGGTGTAGTATCTTTTAGAGCGATAAACACACTAAGTTTACAACAATCGTCACCTTAAGAAGAAGTTTCGTTACAAATGGGATAAGTTCAATATAAGATACTCTAACCCCCAAAACCTTTAATTTTAAAAGCCGTCATATCGACCGTACCTCCTTTAAACTACCAATGGATGTATGAAGCGTCAATCATGTTTACAAATAATGAAAGATTTTTAAATTTCACGCCTGTTATTATTTAAGTAAAATATATCTGAAAATATAAAATTCATAAACTATCAAAATATTAAAGGCTCTAAGAAACGCTTATTATTGTTCATTTCCTTTATTAGCGCGTCTCTCACACGTTCCCCCAAAAGTCTGGTCTTCAGGATCTGAAAAATATAAACTTGAAAAACATGAGTCCAAGGCTCGTGTAAGTAACATAGACCCAACTAGCTGAATCATGAGTGTCACACATATTTTAAGAAATCGAACAAGAACCACGACATTATATAGAGATGCGTATTAAAAATAATATTTGATCTTTTAAATCGAGAGAATTTGTAAGACGAGCTTACGAAAGATCTTATATCACGATGACACAAACACCGGGACATTTCAAACAAGCAGAACGGATACACAATTCAATAACGCATGCATGGGTCCCGGGACACTATTGTCGTATTTCGCCCTACGACTAGGCAACATGAATACCATATTTCGCCATATGATTAGCCAACAAGATTACCGTATTTTACCTTATGGCTAGGCAACATGAGTACCATATTTCGCTCTATGGTTAGACAACGAGAATCGTTATCAGATTGTGGGACTTGAGTTAAACATGAACGATACATGAAACACGAGCAGAGATATGAGATGAGATATGACGAGTTTTACAGATGACACGATACGAGAAGTTTTACTTACGGAGGCCGAATAATTTCGTAGGAAAATTACACTCATACCCCGATTTTGTTTAAGAAAATAATCTTTTGAAAATGACAGATACGCCATATAGTTTTACAAGATAAATTTGACAAATAACTATAACTCTTAACAAACTAGGTCAAGCAGAAACTCAACTCAACAAGCACCTACAATCAATACCAAATACAATTGAACTCTAAAGCACCATAAGCATTCAACATACATGATACATTGATATATAAACCTAAGGATCAATCTGCCATTTGAGTAGAGCGTGTTAACTATATAGACTTCCAGTTCGAAATTTAAACTATTGTCAATCAAAGAAAATCAATACAACATTTAGTAAATTTCAGGTTACGAGTCCTAACTTCAAATTCAATTTTAATGTAACTCACAATGAATTAGAGCATGTTCTTTATAGTGTTAGAAAGCCCTTTTCAAGTATAATATGATAGAACTCAAGAACACTAAATTTGAACATAGCAGTCAATATGTAGATTAGTTTCTGTGTACTGCAACAGGACTTCTGCTAATTTAAACGCAAATGCTAACAGCAGCTCATTAACAGAGAATGATCATCAACAGTTCCAAGCATAAATATCTTCATATAAGAGTGTACTATAAATCTTATCAAACTGTCCAGTCAAGTACTATAAATCTTATCATACAAGAGCGTATGAACCTACTACTTGACAGTCTAAGTATCAGTACCTTGATGGGGCAATCTTGACACTGTATTTGGGCAGCTGGCTGACTCCTAAGCAAACTCTCCAACGATTATATTTGGTGGGGCAGCTGAATGCAATGCCACAATGCATCGTGCCATTGCTTACGAACCTTGTAAAGATTGAACTTATCAGGAGTCAGCTGTTGAATGATCCATTGGAGACGCTTGAACAGCTTCTGAACTCGGTACACATCCGAATGGACAATGCCTATCAAGGCAAATTACTGTGCTTCAAGTCTCGCAAGTTCGGTAAGTTAAAGATCTTACGCCTATACAATTTTGATTCACTGGAAAGGGTGTCCATTGAGAACATAGCCATGCCTGATCTCTATAAACTATCAATTAGAAAATGTGTCTTGCTGAAAAGGATTCCCTCAGGTATGAAGGATCTCCTCAAGCTGACCACGTTGTACTTTTATGGTGTGCCCCATGAACTAACAGATGCCATAAAGCCGCCTCCTTCTCATGGCGTTGACTACCATGAAGTAGCCCACATCCCACGATTGATTGTGTCCTCCTAGATGCACAAACATTTTACGAAAACAGAGATTCCAATAGACGTAAGAAATAACGTCACTGGTCTATCAATGGAAGCCTTTCTAGCCTCTCACTGAATTTGAACAAAGAGACAATTGATTATGGTCCTGTAACGCCAAACAATATCGAAATAAGCTGTAGAAAAGGCGACAAAAATGGAAGAAAATTTATAAACTTCTCATATTAAGACATCAATGGATTTTTCTCCTTAAAACATAACCACAGACTAACGAACACTCCCTCATCAGCTCGAGTTTTAACTTAAAAATCCGATTCAAAAACCAGACGAGTAGTTATCAACGAGTAAATTTGAGGAAGCAGGACATTGTAGTTAGGTTAAGAGCACAAAAGAGATAAGCTGACAAAAACAGAAAAGAGATGGTTGATCCATGAATCCTTCAAACAGCAAGTTAACATTTATCTTATGTAAGAAACATTAAAATTTAGACAATCAGCTGGCAATCTAGGATCAATCAGAATATAAGCATATTACGAACAATCAACCTGGTGCAGCACTGGAACTTGGTAGCACGTGGTTGCATCGTCATCCACAAACAGAGCCAGAGGCACAAAAGGGTCCGAAACATGTCATACCCAAAAGGTAAGACTACACCAAAACTACATCTCCATCATCGGGTAGAGGACACCCATCAACTATTTGAAAACTGAAATCAAGAAATCAAATAATGAAATGAACAGTGCATTGAAATTCAACAATTTTGTTTTTGGGAAAATGATGATTGCAAAGGTCATCACAGAAATTCATTTGTTGACTTTTTCAAAAATACTAATCAAAATCTGCACCAAACATACAATTAATTACAAAATTTGCTGTGCGAACCTGAACGGTGAATGCAACAACTAGAACGCCAGCCACTCTGGCGCTAAGTATCCGACCATCTGACCAGGCTAAGAATACACTTCAACCCCCCGATTGCCTTCGCTGACCATCATTCTCCATCGAAAGAAATGAACCAGACAAAGACAGTAGCTCAAATTGTCCCTAAAAAATAAGACTGACAAGTTACTGAACGTCAATATAACAGTAGGAAAATATCATGAAAAGCAATTTCTGATCATGTTGTTACATGTATCATTTCCTAAAACTGAAGCAACAACAACATATTCTCAATACAACACCAAGATTTCTCTTTAAAATGATATAACGCCGACTAAAGTCTCTACTTGTCCAATCTCTGATTAGAGAAAAGCATAACTACATGCCAATTTATTTACAAAAATCATACATAAACCTCAAAATAGTCAAAGAACAGACAATTAACAGAACCAGAACTTAAGTGACAAATTTGGCACTCTCACTGTTCAACATTGCATGGTGGAGAAGCTTATCATTGCTTCTGAAGGAACAATGTTTCCTTCACATACCTAGCTCATACACAGAAGGACAATCTGCACCACTTAACTTAAACTTTACAGTTGCATCAACCAAAAATATAACATTAACACTTACTCGAGCAGAGCTTCTAATTTTATACTGCAAGTACAAAGCATGTATTATTAGTAGCTGAACATATAATGATTAATCTTCTATACTTTCAAGCTTGAGTAAGAGTAACAAGTCTATGACATCTTTAATAAGCCAATCTGCAGCTCACGATCATTAACCCACATATGAGGTTACTTTGGCATAAAATACAAAATGAATACTTTAGTTTCTAAAAATTAATTGGCTCATGTCCTCATTCCATCCTACGTTAAATAATACAACAACATTAGATCATACACATTACAAGATGTTTCACAAACTACAACTTCACCAGACATCTCTAACGTTAGCTAGAATAATAAATCTAAATAAAATTATCCTTCCTATCGCAGAATCATTCATATAATACACTTAAGCTACATTAACAATGATCCTTTTTGCGTAAGCAAGAATATGCCAATTTGTTACAAATCAATCAGAATAGCCAACACTTTCTACTTGAGGATATACTGATCAACGGGCACAAAAAATTAAAAGAAAAGAAGATGCAACTTACAAAATCAACCAAACAGCCGGTCAATGATTCTTTGATGAACTACAGATTTAATTCTCAGCGACATCAGCAATTTTTCGACACCGCAGTGTAGCTATGAAATCTGATCTGAAAAGAACAAAAGGCAAAAGGTAAATGAATTGATCAAAGTTCACAATTAACCAAACGCTACAACAGCTTTCTAGTCCCTCGAGCTGTATGCTTCATTGCCATTGTTGGGAGTTGAAGGAGTCTGTTGTTTATCGTTCTTACTGATGGTACCCCAACTGTTTTTTTTTTTGCATGAAAGGGATTTATATAAAAGAAAAAAGATGAGGAAACAAGCCAGCTAACTACAGACTAGACTGGTGGTACCCCAACTGTCGTTTGGTAGCACTCTTACATTTTAGTTATGGTTTAGCTTGTGAGAAATCATGATATCATCAAATAATGAAAAAAAAAAAAAAGTTGCCGAATGTAGGCACATATCCTTCTAGGAAAAATCTCATGGCTGCAGTAGGTGACTCTCTCATTAACCTGTTTCATTTTGGTCAGATAAGGTTCTGATATACTATGTAGATAGGCATGAGTATAACCAGGTACTAAGCTTGAAAAAGAGTGCTTACTCTGAGATCCTTGTCAAGCTTCCCTGCAAGTGCCAACAGCAAATTTGTTTTTTCCTGCATCGTAAGGAACTAACAGAAGGGTCGTTCTGAAATTAATCGATAACACAAAAGCAGCAATCGCTGAAAATTTAACATGGTCTAAAATGTGAAATGCCAATGAAGCAATGAAAGGATCAAAGGAAAAAAAAAAACATGAGAATTATGTATGAGTTATATGGTTTCACAATCTACCATTGATAATTCTGCAGGATCTAATTACCTAGTTTAAGAAACAGGTACACAAGATTTTAGAAAAAACTTCCCCTGAGCATATATCCATATAAGTAACAGAAGGAAAAAAAAAAAAAAAAACAGTGATTAAAGCTTCTTTAAGAAAAGACTTCCTCGGAAGTTGCACTGGATGCATTTGCATTTGAAGGCCTTTTATATGAAAAAGAAGTTAAGGCCTAATACTGTAATCTTATCAGTCACCATTTCAAGACAGCACCAGCAGCAACCTGCCAAGTTTGGAAACTAGTTAAACATAATAAGTTTAAGAAAATCGAAATTCAGACATACATATTGCATATTATAGATGTGTAGTCAATGCACTAGCAAACTTGAAGTACAATTGATATGTTCTTAATGTTTATGAACCACTAACAAACCCAAATCATGCACTTCCACTCAGACAAACCAAGCTTCTGCCGCTAGAAAATTCAAATAAAAATTTCAAACGAAAGGGAACACTCACATCACAATACGATTGCAACCAAAGTTTATTTAGTAAAAAAAAAGTGAACAACCTAGCAAAACCCAATATTAGTATCAGAGCCATATAATGGCAACGAGGTTTAAGAAAGGAGAAAAAACAAGATAAAGATTCCTATTCAGCCGTATCACTCCCATTTCGATAACAAAAATTATAAATAGCCTAAATTATGGGACACACATGTTATATATCCATATGCATGCTCATTTAACTACAGACATTAAAATAAAAGATCATCATCATATGCAAACTCAGAACAAGTCATGGAGAAAAATGAAAAGTAATATTGAAGCAATTGTGGCTCCTCTGAACATAAAAAAAGAGGGTAAAGCAAGAAGCAGATGACATAAAAATTAAGCTCGAGTCAGTATCGGTGTATAAAAAAACTCGAGTTGAATTGAGTAAGCAAGGCAGCTATATATATCAGAAATTTACAAGCTGTTAGCATTCTTACATTTTTTATTTTTTTATTTTTTATGGTTAAGCTGCTGAGAAATCATGATATCATCGCATAATGAAGATCAAGTTAACAAACTCATGGCCGCAGAGGTGACTTTCTCACTGACCTGTTTCATTTTAGTCAGGTGTAGACAAGCATGTGTATAATCAGAAAATAAGCTCGAAAAGGAGTGAAGCAAGAAACGGATGAAATAAAAATTAAGCTCGAGTCAGTATCGGTGCATAAAAAAACTCGAGTTGAATTGAGTAAGCAAGGCAGCTATACATATAACGCATCACTTGAAATTGAAAATTTCATGCCAAGTTCTAATCCTTTATAGACTGAGGAGATATGAACAGAAACTTGACATACCATAAATAAACTTACCTCAGCTCTCTTTTATGAATGTCGAGGACTTCTTCATGTCAAACAATGTAACTGTACAAAGGGTTACTATTCTCCACTGTTGACCTTTGCTGCTCCAGCTTGACATTTACTCTTTATGGCGCCAGAAAAAAAGAATTAGACAGACAAGGTAAGATATACAATAATATGTCATCAACATATAAAACCAGGTACACGTAAAGGGCCACAACATATGTCTCCGTAAGATACACCAGTGAAGAGAATCATCAAAATACCATATCAAACATACCAGCCAAGTGATCGATCGCAATCAGTGATAGTCATTCAGCTCATCAACAATTCTTCACATATTATCAACGCTGCAGAGAATTTACAAATCACAGTTGGGGTGCGATTCAATCTGTAATTTCCCATAAATAAATTTTGGTGCAAACTTATCAGTAACCCAAACCGTCTCGAGTTAAATGTAAACATTACCAGTCAATTATTAGAAACAAACATGCGAGAGATAAATCTCTTTTACTTGCAAGCTTGAGTAACTATGTGTATGTCAGACATCTCGATTAACCCAAATTGCTTTTCAAGATCATTCATTCAGTTTTCAGCTAAAGTGAAGGGCAAAGCATTCAATTTCACATCCTAAGAGTTTATTGACATATCAAAACCACAGATATATAAATACATTGAGAAAACTTACCCGAAATCCATTGTACCAAGGCATCAGGTGCCCGAAATCAGAATTGCAATACCGGTGGAAAGGAGACAATCAACTATAAAAAAACGTAGAATGCCCACACGTTAGTACCCTCATAATTCAATCATGCTCTGAAAGATGAAGTATCAGTTAAAATCCTGCAAAATTAAAGTGTATTTTTATCAATCAAACTTCCTTTATATCTCAACCAAAACACAGATGTGTGCTTATTTGAGCCACTGCATACCTCGGGGCTCGGATTACTTATATAAATCAGATAATCTTATTTTATAGTCATTGATTTGATAGTAGGGGCCATTCCTGTTCATTTTTAACATTCTATACATTGGGGAAAAGTTCAGATGAGGGTCCAAAAAACACAAGAAAACGAAATGGTCGCTTGTGAATCCTAATAATGACAATGATTCCATGAAATCCAAAGATTGGATTTGAATGGTGGCTGTGTGCCAAGAGAGGAATGTAGTTCAATATGTAGCGTGGGAACGGCTCATAGAGCTGAAATTTTCAAATTTGACAGGAGCATCTTAGTGCCCCGACGCCCTGTCAAATTGAAAATTAAAGGATGGGAAGGGCCTGCAGATATATGAAAATCCTTTCAATTTGACAGGAGCATCTAAGTGACCCGATGCCCTGTCAAATTGAAGAATGTAGAATGGGAAAGAGCCTGCAGAAGTATGAAAACCCTTTCGATTTGGCAGGAGCACTGGTGCCCCAATGCCCTGCCAGATGCAACCAATTCACATTCTCCCGACATCCATGTCCATATGCCCAAAAGAACATACTTTGACCCATTCAAATCCCACCACTGCACATTATTATATCACAAACTCAAATCATGTTCTTGATATTTATGTATCACTATCCCGAAAAGAAAACCCTTTCGGTTTGGCAAGATCATTTGTGCCCCAATACCCTGCAAAACCAGTTTGGCAGGGCATTGAGGCGCAGGAGCATCGGTATTGCCAAATGAAACCAGTTCATCATTCTCCTCACATTACTGACCATATACCCAAATAAACATATTTTTACTCTTTCAACCCCAAACACTAAACATTATTATCGCGAACACAAAAAAGTTTGAAAAGGAAAGCATTGGGGAAAAGTTCAGGTGAGGGAACAAAAAAATCAAGAAAATGAAATGGTCGCTTATGAATCCTAATAATGACAGTGATTCCATGAAATCCACAGATTGGATTTGCATGGTGGCTGTGTGCAATACATAGCGTGGGAACGGCTCATAGAACTGAAACTTTCAAATTTGACAGGAGCATCTTAGTGCCCCGACGCACTGTCAAATTGAAAATTACAGAATGGGAAGGGCCTGCAGAAACATGAAAACCCTTTCAATTTGACAGGAGCATCTTAGTGCCCCGATGCCCTGTCAAATTGAAGAATGTAGAACGGGAAAGGGCCTGCAGAAGTATGAAAACCCTTTCGATTTGGCAGGAGCACCGGTGCCCCAATGCCCTGCCAAATGCAACCAATTCACATTCTCCCGACATCCATGTCCATATGCCCAACAAAACATACTTTGACCCATTCAAATCCCACCACTGTACATTATTATATCACAAACCCAAATCAAGTTCTTGATGTTTATGTACCACTAACAAACCCAAATCATGTTCTTGATGTTTATGAACCACTAACAAACCCAAATCATGTTCTTGATGTTTATGAACCACTAACAAACCCGAATCATGTTTTTGATGTTTATGAACTGATAATTGTACTATGGCAAGAACTCAAGTAACAGCTCAATTATTAACTCGAATTTCTCCCTTAGTTCAATTCTTTACGATCGCAGAACTGAGCAGCAGCAAAAGGAACAAGAACAGACGATAACAAACAATAACCCTAGCAAACTCAGCTAACCAAGAAATAGAAGGAAACAAGAGAGGGTGAAGGGTTAAACCCCCCTTCGATAGTCCCTGGTCGGTAATGCCGAAGAATTCCGCGCTGGAATCTTCCCCCGCCGCAGAACCGTCACTCTCGGTATCAATGCCTCTCGCCTCCGGCGCCTCGCCTCGCATCGCACTGCGCCTCCTTCTGTGTTCGCCTTGATCTCGATCGTCTTCGTCTCCTCCGTCGCTCGCTCTCGTGTTTTCTCTCGCTCGCTCTCGTTCGATTCTGTGCCCTAACTCAGGACTGCCCAAGTCTTTATACTTTTCCTTCTTTGACGAAACGCTGCGTTTCGCCTGACGTAGCCACAAAATCCAACGGCTAACAGCTAGCTTGTTAACGGCGTAATTATTCGCATCTTTAGGAACTTTATTAGCCGTTGAATATTTTAGCAAACCGGGTTGGTTCATTTTATTTGGAAAGAAGAATCCATTCGAGACACGTGGAGCAGGAGTGTGGTCAGGCATTTGTGAAGCTGGAGATTTATGGGATGGAGCTAAAGGGACAGTAGCTGGTTTATGTGGATTACTTGATTGATGGGGTGGCAGAGGACGGTGTCGTTTTGGTGCTGCTGATGAGGGGAGGGGAGGGGAGGGAAGAGAGGTATTGCCGGAGGTGTAGTATCTTTTAGAGCGATAAACACACTAAGTTTACAACAATCGTCACCTTAAGAAGAAGTTTCGTTACAAATGGGATAAGTTCAATATAAGATACTCTAACCCCCAAAACCTTTAATCTTAAAAGCCGTCATATCGACCGTATCTCCTTTAAACTACCAATGGATGTATGAAGCGTCAATCATGTTTACAAATAATGAAAGATTTTTAAATTTCACGCCTGTTATTATTTAAGTAAAATATATCTGAAAATATAAAATTCATAAACTATCAAAATATTAAAGGCTCTAAGAAACGCTTATTATTGTTCATTTCCTTTATTAGCGCGTCTCTCACACGTTCCCCCAAAAGTCTGGTCTTCAGGATCTGAAAAATATAAACTTGAAAAACATGAGTCCAAGGCTCGTGTAAGTAACATAGACCCAACTAGCTGAATCATGAGTGTCACACATATTTTAAGAAATCGAATAAGAACCACGACATTATATAGAGATGCGTATTAAAAATAATATTTGATCTTTTAAATCGAGAGAATTTGTAAGACGAGCTTACGAAAGATCTTATATCACGATGACACAAACACCGGGACATTTCAAACAAGCAGAACGGATACACAATTCAATAACGCATGCATGGGTCCCGGGACACTATTGTCGTATTTCGCCCTACGACTAGGCAACATGAATACCATATTTCGCCATATGATTAGCCAACAAGATTGCCGTATTTTACCTTATGGCTAGGCAACATGAGTATCATATTTCGCTCTATGGTTAGGCAACGAGAATCGTTATCAGATTGTGGGACTTGAGTTAAACATGAACGATACATGAAACACGAGCAGAGAAATGAGATGAGATATGACGAGTTTTACAGATGACCCGATACGAGAAGTTTTACTTACGGAGGCCGAATAATTTCGTAGGAAAATTACACTCATACCCCGATTTTGTTTAAGAAAATAATCTTTTGAAAATGACAGATACGCCATATAGTTTTACAAGATAAATTTGACAAATAACTATAACTCTTAACAAACTAGGTCAAGCAGAAACTCAACTCAACAAGCACCTACAATCAATACCAAATACAATTGAACTCTAAAGCACCATAAGCATTCAACATACATGATACATTGATATATAAACCTAAGGATCAATCTGCCATTTGAGTAGAGCGTGTTAACTATATAGACTTCCAGTTCGAAATTTAAACTATTGTCAATCAAAGAAAATCAATACAACATTTAGTAAATTTCAGGTTACGAGTCCTAACTTCAAATTCAATTTTAATGTAACTCACAATCAATTAGAGCATGTTCTTTATAGTATTAGAAAGCTCTTTTCAAGTATAATATGATAGAACTCAAGAACACTAAATTTGAACATAGCAGTCAATATGTAGATTAGTTTCTGTGTACTGCAACAGGACTTCTGCTAATTTAAACGCAAATGCTAACAGCAGCTCATTAACAGAGAATGATCATCAACAGTTCCAAGCATAAATATCTTCATATAAGAGTGTACTATAAATCTTATCAAACTGTCCAGTCAAGTACTATAAATCTTATCATACAAGAGTGTATGAACCTACTACTTGACAGTCTAAGTATCAGTACCTTGATGGGGCAATCTTGACACTGTATTTGGGCAGCTGGCTGACTCCTAAGCAAACTCTCCAACGATTATATTTGGTGGGGCAGCTGAATGCAATGCCACAATGCATCGTGCCATTGCTTACGAACCTTGTAAAGATTGAACTTATCAGGAGTCAGCTGTTGAATGATCCATTGGAGACGCTTGAACAGCTTCTGAACTCGGTACACATCCGAATGGACAATGCCTATCAAGGCAAATTACTGTGCTTCAAGTCTCGCAAGTTCGGTAAGTTAAAGATCTTACGCCTATACAATTTTGATTCACTGGAAAGGGTGTCCATTGAGAACATAGCCATGCCTGATCTCTATAAACTATCAATTAGAAAATGTGTCTTGCTGAAAAAGATTCCCTCAGGTATGAAGGATCTCCTCAAGCTGACCACGTTGTACTTTTATGGTGTGCCCCATGAACTAACAGATGCCATAAAGCCGCCTCCTTCTCATGGCGTTGACTACCATGAAGTAGCCCACATCCCACGATTGATTGTGTCCTCCTAGATGCACAAACATTTTACGAAAACAGAGATTCCAATAGACGTAAGAAATAACGTCACTGGTCTATCAATGGAAGCCTTTCTAGCCTCTCACTGAATTTGAACAAAGAGACAATTGATTATGGTCCTGTAACGCCAAACAATATCGAAATAAGCTGTAGAAAAGGCGACAAAAATGGAAGAAAATTTATAAACTTCTCATATTAAGACATCAATGGATTTTTCTCCTTAAAACATAACCACAGACTAACGAACACTCCCTCATCAGCTCGAGTTTTAACTTAAAAATCCGATTCAAAAACCAGACGAGTAGTTATCAACGAGTAAATTTGAGGAAGCAGGACATTGTAGTTAGGTTAAGAGCACAAAAGAGATAAGCTGACAAAAACAGAAAAGAGATGGTTGATCCATGAATCCTTCAAACAGCAAGTTAACATTTATCTTATGTAAGAAACATTAAAATTTAGACAATCAGCTGGCAATCTAGGATCAATCAGAATATAAGCATATTACGAACAATCAACCTGGTGCAGCACTGGAACTTGGTAGCACGTGGTTGCATCGTCATCCACAAACAGAGCCAGAGGCACAAAAGGGTCCGAAACATGTCATACCCAAAAGGTAAGACTACACCAAAACTACATCTCCATCATCGGGTAGAGGACACCCATCAACTATTTGAAAACTGAAATCAAGAAATCAAATAATGAAATGAACAGTGCATTGAAATTCAACAATTTTGTTTTTGGGAAAATGATGATTGCAAAGGTCATCACAGAAATTCATTTGTTGACTTTTTCAAAAATACTAATCAAAATCTGCACCAAACATACAATTAATTACAAAATTTGCTGTGCGAACCTGAACGGTGAATGCAACAACTAGAACGCCAGCCACTCTGGCGCTAAGTATCCGACCATCTGACCAGGCTAAGAATACACTTCAACCCCCCGATTGCCTTCGCTGACCATCATTCTCCATCGAAAGAAATGAACCAGACAAAGACAGTAGCTCAAATTGTCCCTAAAAAATAAGACTGACAAGTTACTGAACGTCAATATAACAGTAGGAAAATATCATGAAAAGCAATTTCTGATCATGTTGTTACATGTATCATTTCCTAAAACTGAAGCAACAACAACATATTCTCAATACAACACCAAGATTTCTCTTTAAAATGATATAACGCCGACTAAAGTCTCTACTTGTCCAATCTCTGATTAGAGAAAAGCATAACTACATGCCAATTTATTTACAAAAATCATACATAAACCTCAAAATAGTCAAAGAACAGACAATTAACAGAACCAGAACTTAAGTGACAAATTTGGCACTCTCACTGTTCAACATTGCATGGTGGAGAAGCTTATCATTGCTTCTGAAGGAACAATGTTTCCTTCACATACCTAGCTCATACACAGAAGGACAATCTGCACCACTTAACTTAAACTTTACAGTTGCATCAACCAAAAATATAACATTAACACTTACTCGAGCAGAGCTTCTAATTTTATACTGCAAGTACAAAGCATGTATTATTAGTAGCTGAACATATAATGATTAATCTTCTATACTTTCAAGCTTGAGTAAGAGTAACAAGTCTATGACATCTTTAATAAGCCAATCTGCAGCTCACGATCATTAACCCACATATGAGGTTACTTTGGCATAAAATACAAAATGAATACTTTAGTTTCTAAAAATTAATTGGCTCATGTCCTCATTCCATCCTACGTTAAATAATACAACAACATTAGATCATACACATTACAAGATGTTTCACAAACTACAACTTCACCAGACATCTCTAACGTTAGCTAGAATAATAAATCTAAATAAAATTATCCTTCCTATCGCAGAATCATTCATATAATACACTTAAGCTACATTAACAATGATCCTTTTTGCGTAAGCAAGAATATGCCAATTTGTTACAAATCAATCAGAATAGCCAACACTTTCTACTTGAGGATATACTGATCAACGGGCACAAAAAATTAAAAGAAAAGAAGATGCAACTTACAAAATCAACCAAACAGCCGGTCAATGATTCTTTGATGAACTACAGATTTAATTCTCAGCGACATCAGCAATTTTTCGACACCGCAGTGTAGCTATGAAATCTGATCTGAAAAGAACAAAAGGCAAAAGGTAAATGAATTGATCAAAGTTCACAATTAACCAAACGCTACAACAGCTTTCTAGTCCCTCGAGCTGTATGCTTCATTGCCATTGTTGGGAGTTGAAGGAGTCTGTTGTTTATCGTTCTTACTGATGGTACCCCAACTGTTTTTTTTTTTGCATGAAAGGGATTTATATAAAAGAAAAAAGATGAGGAAACAAGCCAGCTAACTACAGACTAGACTGGTGGTACCCCAACTGTCGTTTGGTAGCACTCTTACATTTTAGTTATGGTTTAGCTTGTGAGAAATCATGATATCATCAAATAATGAAAAAAAAAAAAAAGTTGCCGAATGTAGGCACATATCCTTCTAGGAAAAATCTCATGGCTGCAGTAGGTGACTCTCTCATTAACCTGTTTCATTTTGGTCAGATAAGGTTCTGATATACTATGTAGATAGGCATGAGTATAACCAGGTACTAAGCTTGAAAAAGAGTGCTTACTCTGAGATCCTTGTCAAGCTTCCCTGCAAGTGCCAACAGCAAATTTGTTTTTTCCTGCATCGTAAGGAACTAACAGAAGGGTCGTTCTGAAATTAATCGATAACACAAAAGCAGCAATCGCTGAAAATTTAACATGGTCTAAAATGTGAAATGCCAATGAAGCAATGAAAGGATCAAAGGAAAAAAAAAAACATGAGAATTATGTATGAGTTATATGGTTTCACAATCTACCATTGATAATTCTGCAGGATCTAATTACCTAGTTTAAGAAACAGGTACACAAGATTTTAGAAAAAACTTCCCCTGAGCATATATCCATATAAGTAACAGAAGGAAAAAAAAAAAAAAAAACAGTGATTAAAGCTTCTTTAAGAAAAGACTTCCTCGGAAGTTGCACTGGATGCATTTGCATTTGAAGGCCTTTTATATGAAAAAGAAGTTAAGGCCTAATACTGTAATCTTATCAGTCACCATTTCAAGACAGCACCAGCAGCAACCTGCCAAGTTTGGAAACTAGTTAAACATAATAAGTTTAAGAAAATCGAAATTCAGACATACATATTGCATATTATAGATGTGTAGTCAATGCACTAGCAAACTTGAAGTACAATTGATATGTTCTTAATGTTTATGAACCACTAACAAACCCAAATCATGCACTTCCACTCAGACAAACCAAGCTTCTGCCGCTAGAAAATTCAAATAAAAATTTCAAACGAAAGGGAACACTCACATCACAATACGATTGCAACCAAAGTTTATTTAGTAAAAAAAAAGTGAACAACCTAGCAAAACCCAATATTAGTATCAGAGCCATATAATGGCAACGAGGTTTAAGAAAGGAGAAAAAACAAGATAAAGATTCCTATTCAGCCGTATCACTCCCATTTCGATAACAAAAATTATAAATAGCCTAAATTATGGGACACACATGTTATATATCCATATGCATGCTCATTTAACTACAGACATTAAAATAAAAGATCATCATCATATGCAAACTCAGAACAAGTCATGGAGAAAAATGAAAAGTAATATTGAAGCAATTGTGGCTCCTCTGAACATAAAAAAAGAGGGTAAAGCAAGAAGCAGATGACATAAAAATTAAGCTCGAGTCAGTATCGGTGTATAAAAAAACTCGAGTTGAATTGAGTAAGCAAGGCAGCTATATATATCAGAAATTTACAAGCTGTTAGCATTCTTACATTTTTTATTTTTTTATTTTTTATGGTTAAGCTGCTGAGAAATCATGATATCATCGCATAATGAAGATCAAGTTAACAAACTCATGGCCGCAGAGGTGACTTTCTCACTGACCTGTTTCATTTTAGTCAGGTGTAGACAAGCATGTGTATAATCAGAAAATAAGCTCGAAAAGGAGTGAAGCAAGAAACGGATGAAATAAAAATTAAGCTCGAGTCAGTATCGGTGCATAAAAAAACTCGAGTTGAATTGAGTAAGCAAGGCAGCTATACATATAACGCATCACTTGAAATTGAAAATTTCATGCCAAGTTCTAATCCTTTATAGACTGAGGAGATATGAACAGAAACTTGACATACCATAAATAAACTTACCTCAGCTCTCTTTTATGAATGTCGAGGACTTCTTCATGTCAAACAATGTAACTGTACAAAGGGTTACTATTCTCCACTGTTGACCTTTGCTGCTCCAGCTTGACATTTACTCTTTATGGCGCCAGAAAAAAAGAATTAGACAGACAAGGTAAGATATACAATAATATGTCATCAACATATAAAACCAGGTACACGTAAAGGGCCACAACATATGTCTCCGTAAGATACACCAGTGAAGAGAATCATCAAAATACCATATCAAACATACCAGCCAAGTGATCGATCGCAATCAGTGATAGTCATTCAGCTCATCAACAATTCTTCACATATTATCAACGCTGCAGAGAATTTACAAATCACAGTTGGGGTGCGATTCAATCTGTAATTTCCCATAAATAAATTTTGGTGCAAACTTATCAGTAACCCAAACCGTCTCGAGTTAAATGTAAACATTACCAGTCAATTATTAGAAACAAACATGCGAGAGATAAATCTCTTTTACTTGCAAGCTTGAGTAACTATGTGTATGTCAGACATCTCGATTAACCCAAATTGCTTTTCAAGATCATTCATTCAGTTTTCAGCTAAAGTGAAGGGCAAAGCATTCAATTTCACATCCTAAGAGTTTATTGACATATCAAAACCACAGATATATAAATACATTGAGAAAACTTACCCGAAATCCATTGTACCAAGGCATCAGGTGCCCGAAATCAGAATTGCAATACCGGTGGAAAGGAGACAATCAACTATAAAAAAACGTAGAATGCCCACACGTTAGTACCCTCATAATTCAATCATGCTCTGAAAGATGAAGTATCAGTTAAAATCCTGCAAAATTAAAGTGTATTTTTATCAATCAAACTTCCTTTATATCTCAACCAAAACACAGATGTGTGCTTATTTGAGCCACTGCATACCTCGGGGCTCGGATTACTTATATAAATCAGATAATCTTATTTTATAGTCATTGATTTGATAGTAGGGGCCATTCCTGTTCATTTTTAACATTCTATACATTGGGGAAAAGTTCAGATGAGGGTCCAAAAAACACAAGAAAACGAAATGGTCGCTTGTGAATCCTAATAATGACAATGATTCCATGAAATCCAAAGATTGGATTTGAATGGTGGCTGTGTGCCAAGAGAGGAATGTAGTTCAATATGTAGCGTGGGAACGGCTCATAGAGCTGAAATTTTCAAATTTGACAGGAGCATCTTAGTGCCCCGACGCCCTGTCAAATTGAAAATTAAAGGATGGGAAGGGCCTGCAGATATATGAAAATCCTTTCAATTTGACAGGAGCATCTAAGTGACCCGATGCCCTGTCAAATTGAAGAATGTAGAATGGGAAAGAGCCTGCAGAAGTATGAAAACCCTTTCGATTTGGCAGGAGCACTGGTGCCCCAATGCCCTGCCAGATGCAACCAATTCACATTCTCCCGACATCCATGTCCATATGCCCAAAAGAACATACTTTGACCCATTCAAATCCCACCACTGCACATTATTATATCACAAACTCAAATCATGTTCTTGATATTTATGTATCACTATCCCGAAAAGAAAACCCTTTCGGTTTGGCAAGATCATTTGTGCCCCAATACCCTGCAAAACCAGTTTGGCAGGGCATTGAGGCGCAGGAGCATCGGTATTGCCAAATGAAACCAGTTCATCATTCTCCTCACATTACTGACCATATACCCAAATAAACATATTTTTACTCTTTCAACCCCAAACACTAAACATTATTATCGCGAACACAAAAAAGTTTGAAAAGGAAAGCATTGGGGAAAAGTTCAGGTGAGGGAACAAAAAAATCAAGAAAATGAAATGGTCGCTTATGAATCCTAATAATGACAGTGATTCCATGAAATCCACAGATTGGATTTGCATGGTGGCTGTGTGCAATACATAGCGTGGGAACGGCTCATAGAACTGAAACTTTCAAATTTGACAGGAGCATCTTAGTGCCCCGACGCACTGTCAAATTGAAAATTACAGAATGGGAAGGGCCTGCAGAAACATGAAAACCCTTTCAATTTGACAGGAGCATCTTAGTGCCCCGATGCCCTGTCAAATTGAAGAATGTAGAACGGGAAAGGGCCTGCAGAAGTATGAAAACCCTTTCGATTTGGCAGGAGCACCGGTGCCCCAATGCCCTGCCAAATGCAACCAATTCACATTCTCCCGACATCCATGTCCATATGCCCAACAAAACATACTTTGACCCATTCAAATCCCACCACTGTACATTATTATATCACAAACCCAAATCAAGTTCTTGATGTTTATGTACCACTAACAAACCCAAATCATGTTCTTGATGTTTATGAACCACTAACAAACCCAAATCATGTTCTTGATGTTTATGAACCACTAACAAACCCGAATCATGTTTTTGATGTTTATGAACTGATAATTGTACTATGGCAAGAACTCAAGTAACAGCTCAATTATTAACTCGAATTTCTCCCTTAGTTCAATTCTTTACGATCGCAGAACTGAGCAGCAGCAAAAGGAACAAGAACAGACGATAACAAACAATAACCCTAGCAAACTCAGCTAACCAAGAAATAGAAGGAAACAAGAGAGGGTGAAGGGTTAAACCCCCCTTCGATAGTCCCTGGTCGGTAATGCCGAAGAATTCCGCGCTGGAATCTTCCCCCGCCGCAGAACCGTCACTCTCGGTATCAATGCCTCTCGCCTCCGGCGCCTCGCCTCGCATCGCACTGCGCCTCCTTCTGTGTTCGCCTTGATCTCGATCGTCTTCGTCTCCTCCGTCGCTCGCTCTCGTGTTTTCTCTCGCTCGCTCTCGTTCGATTCTGTGCCCTAACTCAGGACTGCCCAAGTCTTTATACTTTTCCTTCTTTGACGAAACGCTGCGTTTCGCCTGACGTAGCCACAAAATCCAACGGCTAACAGCTAGCTTGTTAACGGCGTAATTATTCGCATCTTTAGGAACTTTATTAGCCGTTGAATATTTTAGCAAACCGGGTTGGTTCATTTTATTTGGAAAGAAGAATCCATTCGAGACACGTGGAGCAGGAGTGTGGTCAGGCATTTGTGAAGCTGGAGATTTATGGGATGGAGCTAAAGGGACAGTAGCTGGTTTATGTGGATTACTTGATTGATGGGGTGGCAGAGGACGGTGTCGTTTTGGTGCTGCTGATGAGGGGAGGGGAGGGGAGGGAAGAGAGGTATTGCCGGAGGTGTAGTATCTTTTAGAGCGATAAACACACTAAGTTTACAACAATCGTCACCTTAAGAAGAAGTTTCGTTACAAATGGGATAAGTTCAATATAAGATACTCTAACCCCCAAAACCTTTAATCTTAAAAGCCGTCATATCGACCGTATCTCCTTTAAACTACCAATGGATGTATGAAGCGTCAATCATGTTTACAAATAATGAAAGATTTTTAAATTTCACGCCTGTTATTATTTAAGTAAAATATATCTGAAAATATAAAATTCATAAACTATCAAAATATTAAAGGCTCTAAGAAACGCTTATTATTGTTCATTTCCTTTATTAGCGCGTCTCTCACACGTTCCCCCAAAAGTCTGGTCTTCAGGATCTGAAAAATATAAACTTGAAAAACATGAGTCCAAGGCTCGTGTAAGTAACATAGACCCAACTAGCTGAATCATGAGTGTCACACATATTTTAAGAAATCGAATAAGAACCACGACATTATATAGAGATGCGTATTAAAAATAATATTTGATCTTTTAAATCGAGAGAATTTGTAAGACGAGCTTACGAAAGATCTTATATCACGATGACACAAACACCGGGACATTTCAAACAAGCAGAACGGATACACAATTCAATAACGCATGCATGGGTCCCGGGACACTATTGTCGTATTTCGCCCTACGACTAGGCAACATGAATACCATATTTCGCCATATGATTAGCCAACAAGATTGCCGTATTTTACCTTATGGCTAGGCAACATGAGTATCATATTTCGCTCTATGGTTAGGCAACGAGAATCGTTATCAGATTGTGGGACTTGAGTTAAACATGAACGATACATGAAACACGAGCAGAGAAATGAGATGAGATATGACGAGTTTTACAGATGACCCGATACGAGAAGTTTTACTTACGGAGGCCGAATAATTTCGTAGGAAAATTACACTCATACCCCGATTTTGTTTAAGAAAATAATCTTTTGAAAATGACAGATACGCCATATAGTTTTACAAGATAAATTTGACAAATAACTATAACTCTTAACAAACTAGGTCAAGCAGAAACTCAACTCAACAAGCACCTACAATCAATACCAAATACAATTGAACTCTAAAGCACCATAAGCATTCAACATACATGATACATTGATATATAAACCTAAGGATCAATCTGCCATTTGAGTAGAGCGTGTTAACTATATAGACTTCCAGTTCGAAATTTAAACTATTGTCAATCAAAGAAAATCAATACAACATTTAGTAAATTTCAGGTTACGAGTCCTAACTTCAAATTCAATTTTAATGTAACTCACAATCAATTAGAGCATGTTCTTTATAGTATTAGAAAGCTCTTTTCAAGTATAATATGATAGAACTCAAGAACACTAAATTTGAACATAGCAGTCAATATGTAGATTAGTTTCTGTGTACTGCAACAGGACTTCTGCTAATTTAAACGCAAATGCTAACAGCAGCTCATTAACAGAGAATGATCATCAACAGTTCCAAGCATAAATATCTTCATATAAGAGTGTACTATAAATCTTATCAAACTGTCCAGTCAAGTACTATAAATCTTATCATACAAGAGTGTATGAACCTACTACTTGACAGTCTAAGTATCAGTACCTTGATGGGGCAATCTTGACACTGTATTTGGGCAGCTGGCTGACTCCTAAGCAAACTCTCCAACGATTATATTTGGTGGGGCAGCTGAATGCAATGCCACAATGCATCGTGCCATTGCTTACGAACCTTGTAAAGATTGAACTTATCAGGAGTCAGCTGTTGAATGATCCATTGGAGACGCTTGAACAGCTTCTGAACTCGGTACACATCCGAATGGACAATGCCTATCAAGGCAAATTACTGTGCTTCAAGTCTCGCAAGTTCGGTAAGTTAAAGATCTTACGCCTATACAATTTTGATTCACTGGAAAGGGTGTCCATTGAGAACATAGCCATGCCTGATCTCTATAAACTATCAATTAGAAAATGTGTCTTGCTGAAAAAGATTCCCTCAGGTATGAAGGATCTCCTCAAGCTGACCACGTTGTACTTTTATGGTGTGCCCCATGAACTAACAGATGCCATAAAGCCGCCTCCTTCTCATGGCGTTGACTACCATGAAGTAGCCCACATCCCACGATTGATTGTGTCCTCCTAGATGCACAAACATTTTACGAAAACAGAGATTCCAATAGACGTAAGAAATAACGTCACTGGTCTATCAATGGAAGCCTTTCTAGCCTCTCACTGAATTTGAACAAAGAGACAATTGATTATGGTCCTGTAACGCCAAACAATATCGAAATAAGCTGTAGAAAAGGCGACAAAAATGGAAGAAAATTTATAAACTTCTCATATTAAGACATCAATGGATTTTTCTCCTTAAAACATAACCACAGACTAACGAACACTCCCTCATCAGCTCGAGTTTTAACTTAAAAATCCGATTCAAAAACCAGACGAGTAGTTATCAACGAGTAAATTTGAGGAAGCAGGACATTGTAGTTAGGTTAAGAGCACAAAAGAGATAAGCTGACAAAAACAGAAAAGAGATGGTTGATCCATGAATCCTTCAAACAGCAAGTTAACATTTATCTTATGTAAGAAACATTAAAATTTAGACAATCAGCTGGCAATCTAGGATCAATCAGAATATAAGCATATTACGAACAATCAACCTGGTGCAGCACTGGAACTTGGTAGCACGTGGTTGCATCGTCATCCACAAACAGAGCCAGAGGCACAAAAGGGTCCGAAACATGTCATACCCAAAAGGTAAGACTACACCAAAACTACATCTCCATCATCGGGTAGAGGACACCCATCAACTATTTGAAAACTGAAATCAAGAAATCAAATAATGAAATGAACAGTGCATTGAAATTCAACAATTTTGTTTTTGGGAAAATGATGATTGCAAAGGTCATCACAGAAATTCATTTGTTGACTTTTTCAAAAATACTAATCAAAATCTGCACCAAACATACAATTAATTACAAAATTTGCTGTGCGAACCTGAACGGTGAATGCAACAACTAGAACGCCAGCCACTCTGGCGCTAAGTATCCGACCATCTGACCAGGCTAAGAATACACTTCAACCCCCCGATTGCCTTCGCTGACCATCATTCTCCATCGAAAGAAATGAACCAGACAAAGACAGTAGCTCAAATTGTCCCTAAAAAATAAGACTGACAAGTTACTGAACGTCAATATAACAGTAGGAAAATATCATGAAAAGCAATTTCTGATCATGTTGTTACATGTATCATTTCCTAAAACTGAAGCAACAACAACATATTCTCAATACAACACCAAGATTTCTCTTTAAAATGATATAACGCCGACTAAAGTCTCTACTTGTCCAATCTCTGATTAGAGAAAAGCATAACTACATGCCAATTTATTTACAAAAATCATACATAAACCTCAAAATAGTCAAAGAACAGACAATTAACAGAACCAGAACTTAAGTGACAAATTTGGCACTCTCACTGTTCAACATTGCATGGTGGAGAAGCTTATCATTGCTTCTGAAGGAACAATGTTTCCTTCACATATCTAGCTCATACACAGAAGGACAATCTGCACCACTTAACTTAAACTTTACAGTTGCATCAACCAAAAATATAACATTAACACTTACTCGAGCAGAGCTTCTAATTTTATACTGCAAGTACAAAGCATGTATTATTAGTAGCTGAACATATAATGATTAATCTTCTATACTTTCAAGCTTGAGTAAGAGTAACAAGTCTATGACATCTTTAATAAGCCAATCTGCAGCTCACGATCATTAACCCACATATGAGGTTACTTTGGCATAAAATACAAAATGAATACTTTAGTTTCTAAAAATTAATTGGCTCATGTCCTCATTCCATCCTACGTTAAATAATACAACAACATTAGATCATACACATTACAAGATGTTTCACAAACTACAACTTCACCAGACATCTCTAACGTTAGCTAGAATAATAAATCTAAATAAAATTATCCTTCCTATCGCAGAATCATTCATATAATACACTTAAGCTACATTAACAATGATCCTTTTTGCGTAAGCAAGAATATGCCAATTTGTTACAAATCAATCAGAATAGCCAACACTTTCTACTTGAGGATATACTGATCAACGGGCACAAAAAATTAAAAGAAAAGAAGATGCAACTTACAAAATCAACCAAACAGCCGGTCAATGATTCTTTGATGAACTACAGATTTAATTCTCAGCGACATCAGCAATTTTTCGACACCGCAGTGTAGCTATGAAATCTGATCTGAAAAGAACAAAAGGCAAAAGGTAAATGAATTGATCAAAGTTCACAATTAACCAAACGCTACAACAGCTTTCTAGTCCCTCGAGCTGTATGCTTCATTGCCATTGTTGGGAGTTGAAGGAGTCTGTTGTTTATCGTTCTTACTGATGGTACCCCAACTGTTTTTTTTTTTGCATGAAAGGGATTTATATAAAAGAAAAAAGATGAGGAAACAAGCCAGCTAACTACAGACTAGACTGGTGGTACCCCAACTGTCGTTTGGTAGCACTCTTACATTTTAGTTATGGTTTAGCTTGTGAGAAATCATGATATCATCAAATAATGAAAAAAAAAAAAAAGTTGCCGAATGTAGGCACATATCCTTCTAGGAAAAATCTCATGGCTGCAGTAGGTGACTCTCTCATTAACCTGTTTCATTTTGGTCAGATAAGGTTCTGATATACTATGTAGATAGGCATGAGTATAACCAGGTACTAAGCTTGAAAAAGAGTGCTTACTCTGAGATCCTTGTCAAGCTTCCCTGCAAGTGCCAACAGCAAATTTGTTTTTTCCTGCATCGTAAGGAACTAACAGAAGGGTCGTTCTGAAATTAATCGATAACACAAAAGCAGCAATCGCTGAAAATTTAACATGGTCTAAAATGTGAAATGCCAATGAAGCAATGAAAGGATCAAAGGAAAAAAAAAAACATGAGAATTATGTATGAGTTATATGGTTTCACAATCTACCATTGATAATTCTGCAGGATCTAATTACCTAGTTTAAGAAACAGGTACACAAGATTTTAGAAAAAACTTCCCCTGAGCATATATCCATATAAGTAACAGAAGGAAAAAAAAAAAAAAAAACAGTGATTAAAGCTTCTTTAAGAAAAGACTTCCTCGGAAGTTGCACTGGATGCATTTGCATTTGAAGGCCTTTTATATGAAAAAGAAGTTAAGGCCTAATACTGTAATCTTATCAGTCACCATTTCAAGACAGCACCAGCAGCAACCTGCCAAGTTTGGAAACTAGTTAAACATAATAAGTTTAAGAAAATCGAAATTCAGACATACATATTGCATATTATAGATGTGTAGTCAATGCACTAGCAAACTTGAAGTACAATTGATATGTTCTTAATGTTTATGAACCACTAACAAACCCAAATCATGCACTTCCACTCAGACAAACCAAGCTTCTGCCGCTAGAAAATTCAAATAAAAATTTCAAACGAAAGGGAACACTCACATCACAATACGATTGCAACCAAAGTTTATTTAGTAAAAAAAAAGTGAACAACCTAGCAAAACCCAATATTAGTATCAGAGCCATATAATGGCAACGAGGTTTAAGAAAGGAGAAAAAACAAGATAAAGATTCCTATTCAGCCGTATCACTCCCATTTCGATAACAAAAATTATAAATAGCCTAAATTATGGGACACACATGTTATATATCCATATGCATGCTCATTTAACTACAGACATTAAAATAAAAGATCATCATCATATGCAAACTCAGAACAAGTCATGGAGAAAAATGAAAAGTAATATTGAAGCAATTGTGGCTCCTCTGAACATAAAAAAAGAGGGTAAAGCAAGAAGCAGATGACATAAAAATTAAGCTCGAGTCAGTATCGGTGTATAAAAAAACTCGAGTTGAATTGAGTAAGCAAGGCAGCTATATATATCAGAAATTTACAAGCTGTTAGCATTCTTACATTTTTTATTTTTTTATTTTTTATGGTTAAGCTGCTGAGAAATCATGATATCATCGCATAATGAAGATCAAGTTAACAAACTCATGGCCGCAGAGGTGACTTTCTCACTGACCTGTTTCATTTTAGTCAGGTGTAGACAAGCATGTGTATAATCAGAAAATAAGCTCGAAAAGGAGTGAAGCAAGAAACGGATGAAATAAAAATTAAGCTCGAGTCAGTATCGGTGCATAAAAAAACTCGAGTTGAATTGAGTAAGCAAGGCAGCTATACATATAACGCATCACTTGAAATTGAAAATTTCATGCCAAGTTCTAATCCTTTATAGACTGAGGAGATATGAACAGAAACTTGACATACCATAAATAAACTTACCTCAGCTCTCTTTTATGAATGTCGAGGACTTCTTCATGTCAAACAATGTAACTGTACAAAGGGTTACTATTCTCCACTGTTGACCTTTGCTGCTCCAGCTTGACATTTACTCTTTATGGCGCCAGAAAAAAAGAATTAGACAGACAAGGTAAGATATACAATAATATGTCATCAACATATAAAACCAGGTACACGTAAAGGGCCACAACATATGTCTCCGTAAGATACACCAGTGAAGAGAATCATCAAAATACCATATCAAACATACCAGCCAAGTGATCGATCGCAATCAGTGATAGTCATTCAGCTCATCAACAATTCTTCACATATTATCAACGCTGCAGAGAATTTACAAATCACAGTTGGGGTGCGATTCAATCTGTAATTTCCCATAAATAAATTTTGGTGCAAACTTATCAGTAACCCAAACCGTCTCGAGTTAAATGTAAACATTACCAGTCAATTATTAGAAACAAACATGCGAGAGATAAATCTCTTTTACTTGCAAGCTTGAGTAACTATGTGTATGTCAGACATCTCGATTAACCCAAATTGCTTTTCAAGATCATTCATTCAGTTTTCAGCTAAAGTGAAGGGCAAAGCATTCAATTTCACATCCTAAGAGTTTATTGACATATCAAAACCACAGATATATAAATACATTGAGAAAACTTACCCGAAATCCATTGTACCAAGGCATCAGGTGCCCGAAATCAGAATTGCAATACCGGTGGAAAGGAGACAATCAACTATAAAAAAACGTAGAATGCCCACACGTTAGTACCCTCATAATTCAATCATGCTCTGAAAGATGAAGTATCAGTTAAAATCCTGCAAAATTAAAGTGTATTTTTATCAATCAAACTTCCTTTATATCTCAACCAAAACACAGATGTGTGCTTATTTGAGCCACTGCATACCTCGGGGCTCGGATTACTTATATAAATCAGATAATCTTATTTTATAGTCATTGATTTGATAGTAGGGGCCATTCCTGTTCATTTTTAACATTCTATACATTGGGGAAAAGTTCAGATGAGGGTCCAAAAAACACAAGAAAACGAAATGGTCGCTTGTGAATCCTAATAATGACAATGATTCCATGAAATCCAAAGATTGGATTTGAATGGTGGCTGTGTGCCAAGAGAGGAATGTAGTTCAATATGTAGCGTGGGAACGGCTCATAGAGCTGAAATTTTCAAATTTGACAGGAGCATCTTAGTGCCCCGACGCCCTGTCAAATTGAAAATTAAAGGATGGGAAGGGCCTGCAGATATATGAAAATCCTTTCAATTTGACAGGAGCATCTAAGTGACCCGATGCCCTGTCAAATTGAAGAATGTAGAATGGGAAAGAGCCTGCAGAAGTATGAAAACCCTTTCGATTTGGCAGGAGCACTGGTGCCCCAATGCCCTGCCAGATGCAACCAATTCACATTCTCCCGACATCCATGTCCATATGCCCAAAAGAACATACTTTGACCCATTCAAATCCCACCACTGCACATTATTATATCACAAACTCAAATCATGTTCTTGATATTTATGTATCACTATCCCGAAAAGAAAACCCTTTCGGTTTGGCAAGATCATTTGTGCCCCAATACCCTGCAAAACCAGTTTGGCAGGGCATTGAGGCGCAGGAGCATCGGTATTGCCAAATGAAACCAGTTCATCATTCTCCTCACATTACTGACCATATACCCAAATAAACATATTTTTACTCTTTCAACCCCAAACACTAAACATTATTATCGCGAACACAAAAAAGTTTGAAAAGGAAAGCATTGGGGAAAAGTTCAGGTGAGGGAACAAAAAAATCAAGAAAATGAAATGGTCGCTTATGAATCCTAATAATGACAGTGATTCCATGAAATCCACAGATTGGATTTGCATGGTGGCTGTGTGCAATACATAGCGTGGGAACGGCTCATAGAACTGAAACTTTCAAATTTGACAGGAGCATCTTAGTGCCCCGACGCCTGTCAAATTGAAAATTACAGAATGGGAAGGGCCTGCAGAAACATGAAAACCCTTTCAATTTGACAGGAGCATCTTAGTGCCCCGATGCCCTGTCAAATTGAAGAATGTAGAACGGGAAAGGGCCTGCAGAAGTATGAAAACCCTTTCGATTTGGCAGGAGCACCGGTGCCCCAATGCCCTGCCAAATGCAACCAATTCACATTCTCCCGACATCCATGTCCATATGCCCAACAAAACATACTTTGACCCATTCAAATCCCACCACTGTACATTATTATATCACAAACCCAAATCAAGTTCTTGATGTTTATGTACCACTAACAAACCCAAATCATGTTCTTGATGTTTATGAACCACTAACAAACCCAAATCATGTTCTTGATGTTTATGAACCACTAACAAACCCGAATCATGTTTTTGATGTTTATGAACTGATAATTGTACTATGGCAAGAACTCAAGTAACAGCTCAATTATTAACTCGAATTTCTCCCTTAGTTCAATTCTTTACGATCGCAGAACTGAGCAGCAGCAAAAGGAACAAGAACAGACGATAACAAACAATAACCCTAGCAAACTCAGCTAACCAAGAAATAGAAGGAAACAAGAGAGGGTGAAGGGTTAAACCCCCCTTCGATAGTCCCTGGTCGGTAATGCCGAAGAATTCCGCGCTGGAATCTTCCCCCGCCGCAGAACCGTCACTCTCGGTATCAATGCCTCTCGCCTCCGGCGCCTCGCCTCGCATCGCACTGCGCCTCCTTCTGTGTTCGCCTTGATCTCGATCGTCTTCGTCTCCTCCGTCGCTCGCTCTCGTGTTTTCTCTCGCTCGCTCTCGTTCGATTCTGTGCCCTAACTCAGGACTGCCCAAGTCTTTATACTTTTCCTTCTTTGAAGAAACGCTGCGTTTCGCCTGACGTAGCTACAAAATCCAACGGCTAACAGCTAGCTTGTTAACGGCGTAATTATTCGCATCTTTAGGAACTTTATTAGCCGTTGGATATTTTAGCAAACCGGGTTGGTTCATTTTATTTGGAAAGAAGAATCCATTCGAGACACGTGGAGCAGGAGTGTGGTCAGGCATTTGTGAAGCTGGAGATTTATGGGATGGAGCTAAAGGGGCAGTAGCTGGTTTATGTGGATTACTTGATTGATGGGGTGGCAGAGGACGGTGTCGTTTTGGTGCTGCTGATGAGGGGAGGGGAGGGGAGGGAAGAGAGGTATTGCCGGAGGTGTAGTATCTTTTAGAGCGATAAACACACTAAGTTTACAACAATCGTCACCTTAAGAAGAAGTTTCGTTACAAATGGGATAAGTTCAATATAAGATACTCTAACCCCCAAAACCTTTAATTTTAAAAGCCGTCATATCGACCGTACCTCCTTTAAACTACCAATGGATGTATGAAGCGTCAATCATGTTTACAAATAATGAAAGATTTTTAAATTTCACGCCTGTTATTATTTAAGTAAAATATATCTGAAAATATAAAATTCATAAACTATCAAAATATTAAAGGCTCTAAGAAACGCTTATTATTGTTCATTTCCTTTATTAGCGCGTCTCTCACACGTTCCCCCAAAAGTCTGGTCTTCAGGATCTGAAAAATATAAACTTGAAAAACATGAGTCCAAGGCTCGTGTAAGTAACATAGACCCAACTAGCTGAATCATGAGTGTCACACATATTTTAAGAAATCGAACAAGAACCACGACATTATATAGAGATGCGTATTAAAAATAATATTTGATCTTTTAAATCGAGAGAATTTGTAAGACGAGCTTACGAAAGATCTTATATCACGATGACACAAACACCGGGACATTTCAAACAAGCAGAACGGATACACAATTCAATAACGCATGCATGGGTCCCGGGACACTATTGTCGTATTTCGCCCTACGACTAGGCAACATGAATACCATATTTCGCCATATGATTAGCCAACAAGATTACCGTATTTTACCTTATGGCTAGGCAACATGAGTACCATATTTCGCTCTATGGTTAGACAACGAGAATCGTTATCAGATTGTGGGACTTGAGTTAAACATGAACGATACATGAAACACGAGCAGAGATATGAGATGAGATATGACGAGTTTTACAGATGACACGATACGAGAAGTTTTACTTACGGAGGCCGAATAATTTCGTAGGAAAATTACACTCATACCCCGATTTTGTTTAAGAAAATAATCTTTTGAAAATGACAGATACGCCATATAGTTTTACAAGATAAATTTGACAAATAACTATAACTCTTAACAAACTAGGTCAAGCAGAAACTCAACTCAACAAGCACCTACAATCAATACCAAATACAATTGAACTCTAAAGCACCATAAGCATTCAACATACATGATACATTGATATATAAACCTAAGGATCAATCTGCCATTTGAGTAGAGCGTGTTAACTATATAGACTTCCAGTTCGAAATTTAAACTATTGTCAATCAAAGAAAATCAATACAACATTTAGTAAATTTCAGGTTACGAGTCCTAACTTCAAATTCAATTTTAATGTAACTCACAATGAATTAGAGCATGTTCTTTATAGTGTTAGAAAGCTCTTTTCAAGTATAATATGATAGAACTCAAGAACACTAAATTTGAACATAGCAGTCAATATGTAGATTAGTTTCTGTGTACTGCAACAGGACTTCTGCTAATTTAAACGCAAATGCTAACAGCAGCTCATTAACAGAGAATGATCATCAACAGTTCCAAGCATAAATATCTTCATATAAGAGTGTACTATAAATCTTATCAAACTGTCCAGTCAAGTACTATAAATCTTATCATACAAGAGCGTATGAACCTACTACTTGACAGTCTAAGTATCAGTACCTTGATGGGGCAATCTTGACACTGTATTTGGGCAGCTGGCTGACTCCTAAGCAAACTCTCCAACGATTATATTTGGTGGGGCAGCTGAATGCAATGCCACAATGCATCGTGCCATTGCTTACGAACCTTGTAAAGATTGAACTTATCAGGAGTCAGCTGTTGAATGATCCATTGGAGACGCTTGAACAGCTTCTGAACTCGGTACACATCCGAATGGACAATGCCTATCAAGGCAAATTACTGTGCTTCAAGTCTCGCAAGTTCGGTAAGTTAAAGATCTTACGCCTATACAATTTTGATTCACTGGAAAGGGTGTCCATTGAGAACATAGCCATGCCTGATCTCTATAAACTATCAATTAGAAAATGTGTCTTGCTGAAAAGGATTCCCTCAGGTATGAAGGATCTCCTCAAGCTGACCACGTTGTACTTTTATGGTGTGCCCCATGAACTAACAGATGCCATAAAGCCGCCTCCTTCTCATGGCGTTGACTACCATGAAGTAGCCCACATCCCACGATTGATTGTGTCCTCCTAGATGCACAAACATTTTACGAAAACAGAGATTCCAATAGACGTAAGAAATAACGTCACTGGTCTATCAATGGAAGCCTTTCTAGCCTCTCACTGAATTTGAACAAAGAGACAATTGATTATGGTCCTGTAACGCCAAACAATATCGAAATAAGCTGTAGAAAAGGCGACAAAAATGGAAGAAAATTTATAAACTTCTCATATTAAGACATCAATGGATTTTTCTCCTTAAAACATAACCACAGACTAACGAACACTCCCTCATCAGCTCGAGTTTTAACTTAAAAATCCGATTCAAAAACCAGACGAGTAGTTATCAACGAGTAAATTTGAGGAAGCAGGACATTGTAGTTAGGTTAAGAGCACAAAAGAGATAAGCTGACAAAAACAGAAAAGAGATGGTTGATCCATGAATCCTTCAAACAGCAAGTTAACATTTATCTTATGTAAGAAACATTAAAATTTAGACAATCAGCTGGCAATCTAGGATCAATCAGAATATAAGCATATTACGAACAATCAACCTGGTGCAGCACTGGAACTTGGTAGCACGTGGTTGCATCGTCATCCACAAACAGAGCCAGAGGCACAAAAGGGTCCGAAACATGTCATACCCAAAAGGTAAGACTACACCAAAACTACATCTCCATCATCGGGTAGAGGACACCCATCAACTATTTGAAAACTGAAATCAAGAAATCAAATAATGAAATGAACAGTGCATTGAAATTCAACAATTTTGTTTTTGGGAAAATGATGATTGCAAAGGTCATCACAGAAATTCATTTGTTGACTTTTTCAAAAATACTAATCAAAATCTGCACCAAACATACAATTAATTACAAAATTTGCTGTGCGAACCTGAACGGTGAATGCAACAACTAGAACGCCAGCCACTCTGGCGCTAAGTATCCGACCATCTGACCAGGCTAAGAATACACTTCAACCCCCCGATTGCCTTCGCTGACCATCATTCTCCATCGAAAGAAATGAACCAGACAAAGACAGTAGCTCAAATTGTCCCTAAAAAATAAGACTGACAAGTTACTGAACGTCAATATAACAGTAGGAAAATATCATGAAAAGCAATTTCTGATCATGTTGTTACATGTATCATTTCCTAAAACTGAAGCAACAACAACATATTCTCAATACAACACCAAGATTTCTCTTTAAAATGATATAACGCCGACTAAAGTCTCTACTTGTCCAATCTCTGATTAGAGAAAAGCATAACTACATGCCAATTTATTTACAAAAATCATACATAAACCTCAAAATAGTCAAAGAACAGACAATTAACAGAACCAGAACTTAAGTGACAAATTTGGCACTCTCACTGTTCAACATTGCATGGTGGAGAAGCTTATCATTGCTTCTGAAGGAACAATGTTTCCTTCACATACCTAGCTCATACACAGAAGGACAATCTGCACCACTTAACTTAAACTTTACAGTTGCATCAACCAAAAATATAACATTAACACTTACTCGAGCAGAGCTTCTAATTTTATACTGCAAGTACAAAGCATGTATTATTAGTAGCTGAACATATAATGATTAATCTTCTATACTTTCAAGCTTGAGTAAGAGTAACAAGTCTATGACATCTTTAATAAGCCAATCTGCAGCTCACGATCATTAACCCACATATGAGGTTACTTTGGCATAAAATACAAAATGAATACTTTAGTTTCTAAAAATTAATTGGCTCATGTCCTCATTCCATCCTACGTTAAATAATACAACAACATTAGATCATACACATTACAAGATGTTTCACAAACTACAACTTCACCAGACATCTCTAACGTTAGCTAGAATAATAAATCTAAATAAAATTATCCTTCCTATCGCAGAATCATTCATATAATACACTTAAGCTACATTAACAATGATCCTTTTTGCGTAAGCAAGAATATGCCAATTTGTTACAAATCAATCAGAATAGCCAACACTTTCTACTTGAGGATATACTGATCAACGGGCACAAAAAATTAAAAGAAAAGAAGATGCAACTTACAAAATCAACCAAACAGCCGGTCAATGATTCTTTGATGAACTACAGATTTAATTCTCAGCGACATCAGCAATTTTTCGACACCGCAGTGTAGCTATGAAATCTGATCTGAAAAGAACAAAAGGCAAAAGGTAAATGAATTGATCAAAGTTCACAATTAACCAAACGCTACAACAGCTTTCTAGTCCCTCGAGCTGTATGCTTCATTGCCATTGTTGGGAGTTGAAGGAGTCTGTTGTTTATCGTTCTTACTGATGGTACCCCAACTGTTTTTTTTTTTGCATGAAAGGGATTTATATAAAAGAAAAAAGATGAGGAAACAAGCCAGCTAACTACAGACTAGACTGGTGGTACCCCAACTGTCGTTTGGTAGCACTCTTACATTTTAGTTATGGTTTAGCTTGTGAGAAATCATGATATCATCAAATAATGAAAAAAAAAAAAAAGTTGCCGAATGTAGGCACATATCCTTCTAGGAAAAATCTCATGGCTGCAGTAGGTGACTCTCTCATTAACCTGTTTCATTTTGGTCAGATAAGGTTCTGATATACTATGTAGATAGGCATGAGTATAACCAGGTACTAAGCTTGAAAAAGAGTGCTTACTCTGAGATCCTTGTCAAGCTTCCCTGCAAGTGCCAACAGCAAATTTGTTTTTTCCTGCATCGTAAGGAACTAACAGAAGGGTCGTTCTGAAATTAATCGATAACACAAAAGCAGCAATCGCTGAAAATTTAACATGGTCTAAAATGTGAAATGCCAATGAAGCAATGAAAGGATCAAAGGAAAAAAAAAAACATGAGAATTATGTATGAGTTATATGGTTTCACAATCTACCATTGATAATTCTGCAGGATCTAATTACCTAGTTTAAGAAACAGGTACACAAGATTTTAGAAAAAACTTCCCCTGAGCATATATCCATATAAGTAACAGAAGGAAAAAAAAAAAAAAAAACAGTGATTAAAGCTTCTTTAAGAAAAGACTTCCTCGGAAGTTGCACTGGATGCATTTGCATTTGAAGGCCTTTTATATGAAAAAGAAGTTAAGGCCTAATACTGTAATCTTATCAGTCACCATTTCAAGACAGCACCAGCAGCAACCTGCCAAGTTTGGAAACTAGTTAAACATAATAAGTTTAAGAAAATCGAAATTCAGACATACATATTGCATATTATAGATGTGTAGTCAATGCACTAGCAAACTTGAAGTACAATTGATATGTTCTTAATGTTTATGAACCACTAACAAACCCAAATCATGCACTTCCACTCAGACAAACCAAGCTTCTGCCGCTAGAAAATTCAAATAAAAATTTCAAACGAAAGGGAACACTCACATCACAATACGATTGCAACCAAAGTTTATTTAGTAAAAAAAAAGTGAACAACCTAGCAAAACCCAATATTAGTATCAGAGCCATATAATGGCAACGAGGTTTAAGAAAGGAGAAAAAACAAGATAAAGATTCCTATTCAGCCGTATCACTCCCATTTCGATAACAAAAATTATAAATAGCCTAAATTATGGGACACACATGTTATATATCCATATGCATGCTCATTTAACTACAGACATTAAAATAAAAGATCATCATCATATGCAAACTCAGAACAAGTCATGGAGAAAAATGAAAAGTAATATTGAAGCAATTGTGGCTCCTCTGAACATAAAAAAAGAGGGTAAAGCAAGAAGCAGATGACATAAAAATTAAGCTCGAGTCAGTATCGGTGTATAAAAAAACTCGAGTTGAATTGAGTAAGCAAGGCAGCTATATATATCAGAAATTTACAAGCTGTTAGCATTCTTACATTTTTTATTTTTTTATTTTTTATGGTTAAGCTGCTGAGAAATCATGATATCATCGCATAATGAAGATCAAGTTAACAAACTCATGGCCGCAGAGGTGACTTTCTCACTGACCTGTTTCATTTTAGTCAGGTGTAGACAAGCATGTGTATAATCAGAAAATAAGCTCGAAAAGGAGTGAAGCAAGAAACGGATGAAATAAAAATTAAGCTCGAGTCAGTATCGGTGCATAAAAAAACTCGAGTTGAATTGAGTAAGCAAGGCAGCTATACATATAACGCATCACTTGAAATTGAAAATTTCATGCCAAGTTCTAATCCTTTATAGACTGAGGAGATATGAACAGAAACTTGACATACCATAAATAAACTTACCTCAGCTCTCTTTTATGAATGTCGAGGACTTCTTCATGTCAAACAATGTAACTGTACAAAGGGTTACTATTCTCCACTGTTGACCTTTGCTGCTCCAGCTTGACATTTACTCTTTATGGCGCCAGAAAAAAAGAATTAGACAGACAAGGTAAGATATACAATAATATGTCATCAACATATAAAACCAGGTACACGTAAAGGGCCACAACATATGTCTCCGTAAGATACACCAGTGAAGAGAATCATCAAAATACCATATCAAACATACCAGCCAAGTGATCGATCGCAATCAGTGATAGTCATTCAGCTCATCAACAATTCTTCACATATTATCAACGCTGCAGAGAATTTACAAATCACAGTTGGGGTGCGATTCAATCTGTAATTTCCCATAAATAAATTTTGGTGCAAACTTATCAGTAACCCAAACCGTCTCGAGTTAAATGTAAACATTACCAGTCAATTATTAGAAACAAACATGCGAGAGATAAATCTCTTTTACTTGCAAGCTTGAGTAACTATGTGTATGTCAGACATCTCGATTAACCCAAATTGCTTTTCAAGATCATTCATTCAGTTTTCAGCTAAAGTGAAGGGCAAAGCATTCAATTTCACATCCTAAGAGTTTATTGACATATCAAAACCACAGATATATAAATACATTGAGAAAACTTACCCGAAATCCATTGTACCAAGGCATCAGGTGCCCGAAATCAGAATTGCAATACCGGTGGAAAGGAGACAATCAACTATAAAAAAACGTAGAATGCCCACACGTTAGTACCCTCATAATTCAATCATGCTCTGAAAGATGAAGTATCAGTTAAAATCCTGCAAAATTAAAGTGTATTTTTATCAATCAAACTTCCTTTATATCTCAACCAAAACACAGATGTGTGCTTATTTGAGCCACTGCATACCTCGGGGCTCGGATTACTTATATAAATCAGATAATCTTATTTTATAGTCATTGATTTGATAGTAGGGGCCATTCCTGTTCATTTTTAACATTCTATACATTGGGGAAAAGTTCAGATGAGGGTCCAAAAAACACAAGAAAACGAAATGGTCGCTTGTGAATCCTAATAATGACAATGATTCCATGAAATCCAAAGATTGGATTTGAATGGTGGCTGTGTGCCAAGAGAGGAATGTAGTTCAATATGTAGCGTGGGAACGGCTCATAGAGCTGAAATTTTCAAATTTGACAGGAGCATCTTAGTGCCCCGACGCCCTGTCAAATTGAAAATTAAAGGATGGGAAGGGCCTGCAGATATATGAAAATCCTTTCAATTTGACAGGAGCATCTAAGTGACCCGATGCCCTGTCAAATTGAAGAATGTAGAATGGGAAAGAGCCTGCAGAAGTATGAAAACCCTTTCGATTTGGCAGGAGCACTGGTGCCCCAATGCCCTGCCAGATGCAACCAATTCACATTCTCCCGACATCCATGTCCATATGCCCAAAAGAACATACTTTGACCCATTCAAATCCCACCACTGCACATTATTATATCACAAACTCAAATCATGTTCTTGATATTTATGTATCACTATCCCGAAAAGAAAACCCTTTCGGTTTGGCAAGATCATTTGTGCCCCAATACCCTGCAAAACCAGTTTGGCAGGGCATTGAGGCGCAGGAGCATCGGTATTGCCAAATGAAACCAGTTCATCATTCTCCTCACATTACTGACCATATACCCAAATAAACATATTTTTACTCTTTCAACCCCAAACACTAAACATTATTATCGCGAACACAAAAAAGTTTGAAAAGGAAAGCATTGGGGAAAAGTTCAGGTGAGGGAACAAAAAAATCAAGAAAATGAAATGGTCGCTTATGAATCCTAATAATGACAGTGATTCCATGAAATCCACAGATTGGATTTGCATGGTGGCTGTGTGCAATACATAGCGTGGGAACGGCTCATAGAACTGAAACTTTCAAATTTGACAGGAGCATCTTAGTGCCCCGACGCACTGTCAAATTGAAAATTACAGAATGGGAAGGGCCTGCAGAAACATGAAAACCCTTTCAATTTGACAGGAGCATCTTAGTGCCCCGATGCCCTGTCAAATTGAAGAATGTAGAACGGGAAAGGGCCTGCAGAAGTATGAAAACCCTTTCGATTTGGCAGGAGCACCGGTGCCCCAATGCCCTGCCAAATGCAACCAATTCACATTCTCCCGACATCCATGTCCATATGCCCAACAAAACATACTTTGACCCATTCAAATCCCACCACTGTACATTATTATATCACAAACCCAAATCAAGTTCTTGATGTTTATGTACCACTAACAAACCCAAATCATGTTCTTGATGTTTATGAACCACTAACAAACCCAAATCATGTTCTTGATGTTTATGAACCACTAACAAACCCGAATCATGTTTTTGATGTTTATGAACTGATAATTGTACTATGGCAAGAACTCAAGTAACAGCTCAATTATTAACTCGAATTTCTCCCTTAGTTCAATTCTTTACGATCGCAGAACTGAGCAGCAGCAAAAGGAACAAGAACAGACGATAACAAACAATAACCCTAGCAAACTCAGCTAACCAAGAAATAGAAGGAAACAAGAGAGGGTGAAGGGTTAAACCCCCCTTCGATAGTCCCTGGTCGGTAATGCCGAAGAATTCCGCGCTGGAATCTTCCCCCGCCGCAGAACCGTCACTCTCGGTATCAATGCCTCTCGCCTCCGGCGCCTCGCCTCGCATCGCACTGCGCCTCCTTCTGTGTTCGCCTTGATCTCGATCGTCTTCGTCTCCTCCGTCGCTCGCTCTCGTGTTTTCTCTCGCTCGCTCTCGTTCGATTCTGTGCCCTAACTCAGGACTGCCCAAGTCTTTATACTTTTCCTTCTTTGAAGAAACGCTGCGTTTCGCCTGACGTAGCTACAAAATCCAACGGCTAACAGCTAGCTTGTTAACGGCGTAATTATTCGCATCTTTAGGAACTTTATTAGCCGTTGGATATTTTAGCAAACCGGGTTGGTTCATTTTATTTGGAAAGAAGAATCCATTCGAGACACGTGGAGCAGGAGTGTGGTCAGGCATTTGTGAAGCTGGAGATTTATGGGATGGAGCTAAAGGGGCAGTAGCTGGTTTATGTGGATTACTTGATTGATGGGGTGGCAGAGGACGGTGTCGTTTTGGTGCTGCTGATGAGGGGAGGGGAGGGAAGAGAGGTATTGCCGGAGGTGTAGTATCTTTTAGAGCGATAAACACACTAAGTTTACAACAATCGTCACCTTAAGAAGAAGTTTCGTTACAAATGGGATAAGTTCAATATAAGATACTCTAACCCCCAAAACCTTTAATTTTAAAAGCCGTCATATCGACCGTACCTCCTTTAAACTACCAATGGATGTATGAAGCGTCAATCATGTTTACAAATAATGAAAGATTTTTAAATTTCACGCCTGTTATTATTTAAGTAAAATATATCTGAAAATATAAAATTCATAAACTATCAAAATATTAAAGGCTCTAAGAAACGCTTATTATTGTTCATTTCCTTTATTAGCGCGTCTCTCACACGTTCCCCCAAAAGTCTGGTCTTCAGGATCTGAAAAATATAAACTTGAAAAACATGAGTCCAAGGCTCGTGTAAGTAACATAGACCCAACTAGCTGAATCATGAGTGTCACACATATTTTAAGAAATCGAACAAGAACCACGACATTATATAGAGATGCGTATTAAAAATAATATTTGATCTTTTAAATCGAGAGAATTTGTAAGACGAGCTTACGAAAGATCTTATATCACGATGACACAAACACCGGGACATTTCAAACAAGCAGAACGGATACACAATTCAATAACGCATGCATGGGTCCCGGGACACTATTGTCGTATTTCGCCCTACGACTAGGCAACATGAATACCATATTTCGCCATATGATTAGCCAACAAGATTACCGTATTTTACCTTATGGCTAGGCAACATGAGTACCATATTTCGCTCTATGGTTAGACAACGAGAATCGTTATCAGATTGTGGGACTTGAGTTAAACATGAACGATACATGAAACACGAGCAGAGATATGAGATGAGATATGACGAGTTTTACAGATGACACGATACGAGAAGTTTTACTTACGGAGGCCGAATAATTTCGTAGGAAAATTACACTCATACCCCGATTTTGTTTAAGAAAATAATCTTTTGAAAATGACAGATACGCCATATAGTTTTACAAGATAAATTTGACAAATAACTATAACTCTTAACAAACTAGGTCAAGCAGAAACTCAACTCAACAAGCACCTACAATCAATACCAAATACAATTGAACTCTAAAGCACCATAAGCATTCAACATACATGATACATTGATATATAAACCTAAGGATCAATCTGCCATTTGAGTAGAGCGTGTTAACTATATAGACTTCCAGTTCGAAATTTAAACTATTGTCAATCAAAGAAAATCAATACAACATTTAGTAAATTTCAGGTTACGAGTCCTAACTTCAAATTCAATTTTAATGTAACTCACAATGAATTAGAGCATGTTCTTTATAGTGTTAGAAAGCTCTTTTCAAGTATAATATGATAGAACTCAAGAACACTAAATTTGAACATAGCAGTCAATATGTAGATTAGTTTCTGTGTACTGCAACAGGACTTCTGCTAATTTAAACGCAAATGCTAACAGCAGCTCATTAACAGAGAATGATCATCAACAGTTCCAAGCATAAATATCTTCATATAAGAGTGTACTATAAATCTTATCAAACTGTCCAGTCAAGTACTATAAATCTTATCATACAAGAGCGTATGAACCTACTACTTGACAGTCTAAGTATCAGTACCTTGATGGGGCAATCTTGACACTGTATTTGGGCAGCTGGCTGACTCCTAAGCAAACTCTCCAACGATTATATTTGGTGGGGCAGCTGAATGCAATGCCACAATGCATCGTGCCATTGCTTACGAACCTTGTAAAGATTGAACTTATCAGGAGTCAGCTGTTGAATGATCCATTGGAGACGCTTGAACAGCTTCTGAACTCGGTACACATCCGAATGGACAATGCCTATCAAGGCAAATTACTGTGCTTCAAGTCTCGCAAGTTCGGTAAGTTAAAGATCTTACGCCTATACAATTTTGATTCACTGGAAAGGGTGTCCATTGAGAACATAGCCATGCCTGATCTCTATAAACTATCAATTAGAAAATGTGTCTTGCTGAAAAGGATTCCCTCAGGTATAAAGGATCTCCTCAAGCTGACCACGTTGTACTTTTATGGTGTGCCCCATGAACTAACAGATGCCATAAAGCCGCCTCCTTCTCATGGCGTTGACTACCATGAAGTAGCCCACATCTCACGATTGATTGTGTCCTCCTAGATGCACAAACATTTTACGAAAATAGAGATTCCAATAGACCTAAGAAATAACGTCACTGGTCTATCAATGGAAGCCTTTCTAGCCTCTCACTGAATTTGAACAAAGAGACAATTGATTATGGTCCTGTAACGCCAAACAATACCGAAATAAGCTGTAGAAAAGGCGACAAAAATGGAAGAAAATTTATAAACTTCTCATATTAAGACATCAATGGATTTTTCTCCTTAAAACATAACCACAGACTAACGAACACTCCCTCATCAGCTCGAGTTTTAACTTAAAAATCCGATTCAAAAACCAGACGCACTTCCGCGTACCACAGCCACAAACCAACACTACAAAATCGCGCCAAGTTTTGAATTCGAGAATTCCGGTAATCATGGATTGGATTGCGTGCTCCGTTTCGACAAGAAAAGAGGAGACGAAAGTGAAAAGGGGGAGATTTTCAGATATTAGGACTTTCAACTGAACAAAAGAAAAGTGAGGGGGTCGAAACCTAAAACACTAACCAGCCCATCCCGGGTTCAAAATGGAAAAGAAGAACTATATATCGAACAATGTCAACTGTAGATCAAACCTCCTCGGTCTCCCTCCCAGGTGGTGGGGTGGTGCTTGCTTCTCCTCCACCGCCGGTTATTGAGTATCTGATTCTTCGGGGGGCGACGTCTCAACCCATTCTTCATCTAAATCTGGAAGTTCACCATGCATGTCGTACCATATCTTTAATACGGATTCAACTATTCTAACGGCCCAATGAGTGTATTTTAGAACTGTTTCGGTAGTCGCTTGGGCTACGCCTTCGTTTGAGTTCTTGGGCGGGCTACATCTTCGTCTGAGTTTCTTGGGCGGGTGCGGCCTTCGGAATGGGAGTCGTCTGAGGATCGGGCTGCGCCTTCGTCTGAGTTCTTGGGCGGGTGCGGCCTTCGGAATGGGAGTCGCCGGAGGAGCGGGCTGCGCCTTTGCCTGAGTTTCTTGGGCGGGTGCGGCCTTCGGAATGGGAGTCGGAGCGGGCTGCGCTTTCGTCTGAGTTTCTCGGGCGGGTGCAGCCTTCGGAATGGGAGTTGCCAGAGGAGCGGGCTGCGCCTTCGTCTGAATTTCTTAGGCGGGTGCTTTTGCCACTCTTCCCCTCCTCATCAATTTGCTCATGATTTCCATTATTGTTTTCTTCATTTTTCTTGCTTGTTCTGCGGACAGAGATGGAGAGGTGAAACTTTGTTTCTTCAATGACAGTGCAAAACAAAGCAGCAGCAACTTACTTATCATCTACAAGAATTGCTCGTTTCTTTTTCTTAATATAATTTTTTTTTAGTTTTAGCGTCGGGCCATAGTAGCTCTGTTCTTCGGGCCCAACGAGCAGGCCCAAACATAAACCAGCCCAGCCCAACCCAAACCACCAGCTCTCCGCCCGCTTCCCCCTCTCGATCTGCGACACAAGAAACGGGATCGTGACAATCCGAGGTTGTATATAGACATGGCCACTCCAGCTGCTACCGCTGCTGCTGCCGCCACCAGCGCCGCTTTCAAGGGACTCCTCTCGACCCATCAAGGGATTTATTATCACATTTGCTGCTCAAACGCGTCGGATTTCTGTGAAATTTGAGTAATGATAATGACAAACCTTAGCCACCAACTCGATAACTAGCTGCTTTATTGGATATGTTCCTGAGGAGTCTGTCGGGCAACTGCTGCTGTTTATCTGGTAGTTTATGTGACTTAATTGTTAATATGAATATGATTACCGCTGCAACATTAGTTGTCCTGCTGTTTACATCCCTTAGCTCTTAATTGACACTACCCATACATTATTAGTTAATGTTTTTCACATATCAGTTTCTATGAACAAGAATTTCATTCTTAAAAGACAAACAACATTAAAGAAGAATTTAATATTGTTTAACGGACTGATTGATTGGTTTTAGGAAATTCAACGGTCTAATTGGTTCAAGTCGTCTCTTTGGATCACAGTTACTATTGATTACAACTACCACATATTTGGATCAAGCAATGCCATTTTTCTATTTAGCCGAGTCTCTACTATGGATCTTGTTTCTTATGGTGTATTACTTTGTTATTTATGCTTTCATGGTTTATCGTGAGGCTAGGCAATGTGTCCTCGAGCTAATATTATCTATCATGTTTGAACAAAGTTTATGTATAATATCGGTGGTGTGTATTAGGGTTTCTGTTTTAAGTTCTTATGTTCTTCATTTGAGTCTTCCGACTTTTCCAACTTCAATTCCATATGATTAAGTTCTTATTTGCATTCGAGAAGAGGTTCTGCAGTAGAAGCGTTTCTATAATTTTATGTTGTCTCTTGTCGTTTGGTGATTCAATTTGAGATCAGAGATTATGCAATTAAGATGTCAAGATAATGACTGCTTTCTTTTTATTTGAGGTTTCTATTCACGGGTTCTTACTTCTTATGTTCTTATTATAGAAACGGTTCTAATTATACTTCTAGTAAGCAGCAAAAGAAGAAGAAGAAGTAAAACAAGGCCATCAGCAATGGCGAAAGGGAGAAGATCAAATCTCACAACTGGCCACATTTCAGGATGCTTGGCTGTTAATCACTAGTGTGTTTAAATCACTTGTTATTTGGGTAACTGATCATGAACATCCTATTACATCAATAATCGCATGTGGTCAGGAACTTTTCGAAATGTTCCTTGGTTGCGAAAAAGAGACTGGATATGAACAAATGCATAAATGTATTTCTGGGGCCAAATTTATCCATTGGTTAGAGAAAACTTGCAGGAAAAGAGAACTTCAAGGAATGCAGATTTTTGATTAATCAAACAAATTTTTCTACTGATATTATATGATCCCAATACTAGCCTCTAAGATACCGTAGACTAGTTGTTCTTGAACATTTAAGAGATAACCTTCCTCTGTAGTGAGATGAAAGATCTTGTGGTAATCATCAGTAAAAGAAGAAGCATGGCACTGATAAGAGACTCCTGAATGGTAGCTTTGCTTTATTAAACGTAAAGACATTTTTACCTCTGCGGTGCTTCCTCATCCGCCTCGGGCGGCGCTTCCTCATCCGCCTCGGGGGGCGCTTCTTCATCCGCCTCGGACGGCGCTTCCTCATCCGCCTCGGGGGGCGCTTCTTCATCCGCCTCGGATCGGGCTCGCATTCCGAAGGCCGCACCCGCCCAAGAAACTCAGACGAACGCGCAGCCCGCTCCTCCGGCGACTACCGAAACAGTTCTAAAAAACACTCATTGGGCCGTTAGAATAGTTTGTCTTGCTTGCCTCTAGCCTTAGCTCGAAACCAAAAAAAGATGGAACAATTAGGCGCGGAGGACTTGCTGATAGAAATACATTGATGAAGTTGAGGATCTTCAGATGAATTGATATGATGCTGTTGTAATATATGTATGATATTGATGGTAAATTGCAGCGCTTTGTGGTTGACAGATTTCTCAGCTGCTTAGTCATGCTTGAACTTGAATGCGCATCAAATGAACTCTTGCAAATGACTTTTAACATAATTAGTGTGTCTTTTAAGAATAAAATTCATGTTCACCGAAGATGATACGTAAAAAACATTAACTAATCATATAATACTTCTATTCAGGCTCTGATACCATACTTTGCAGAACTTCTAACTAGACTTTTGATTTTTTTTTCCAGCCAACTTATACTAGAACAATAACAATCATACAACAGTCGAGGAGGATACAAACCCTCAGTTATGTAATGTAAACCAGCAGATGAAGAGACATAATCTCATAGAGTAAATGCAATTGGGCAATTCTATGACCAATTTGCTATTGATAAACCATCAGCTAGTAAAACTAGGATTATAAGTTGTTGTTCTAGTATAAGTTGGCTGCAAAATAAATCAAGAGTCTAATTAGAAGTTCTGTAAAATATGGTATCAGAGCCAGAGAAGAAGTATTATTAGTTAATGTTTTTCACATATCAGTTTCTATGAACAAGAATTTCATTCTTAAAAGACAAACAACATTAAAGAAGAATTTGATATTGTTTAACGGACTGATTGATTGGTTTTAGGAAATTCAACGGTCTAATTGGTTCAAGTCGTCTCTTTGGATCACAGTTACTATTGATTACAGCTACCACATATTTGGATCAAGCAATGCCATTTTTCTGTTTAGCCGAGTCTCTACTATGGATCTTGTTTCTTATGGTGTATTACTTTGTTATTTATGCTTTCATGGTTTATCGTGAGGCTAGGCAATGTGTCCTCGAGCTAATATTATCTATCATGTTTGAACAAAGTTTATGTATAATATCGGTGGTGTGTATTAGGGTTTCTGTTTTAAGTTCTTATGTTCTTCATTTGAGTCTTCCGACTTTTCCAACTTCAATTCCATATGATTAAGTTCTTATTTGCATTCGAGAAGAGGTTCTGCAGTAGAAGCGTTTCTATAATTTTATGTTGTCTCTTGTCGTTTGGTGATTCAATTTGAGATCAGAGATTATGCAATTAAGATGTCAAGATAATGACTGCTTTCTTTTTATTTGAGGTTTCTATTCACGGGTTCTTACTTCTTATGTTCTTATTATAGAAACGGTTCTAATTATACTTCTAGTAAGCAGCAAAAGAAGAAGAAGAAGTAAAACAAGGCCATCAGCAATGGCGAAAGGGAGAAGATCAAATCTCACAACTGGCCACATTTCAGGATGCTTGGCTGTTAATCACTAGTGTGTTTAAATCACTTGTTATTTGGGTAACTGATCATGAACATCCTATTACATCAATAATCGCATGTGGTCAGGAACTTTTCGAAATGTTCCTTGGTTGCGAAAAAGAGACTGGATATGAACAAATGCATAAATGTATTTCTGGGGCCAAATTTATCCATTGGTTAGAGAAAACTTGCAGGAAAAGAGAACTTCAAGGAATGCAGATTTTTGATTAATCAAACAAATTTTTCTACTGATATTATATGATCCCAATACTAGCCTCTAAGATACCGTAGACTAGTTGTTCTTGAACATTTAAGAGATAACCTTCCTCTGTAGTGAGATGAAAGATCTTGTGGTAATCATCAGTAAAAGAAGAAGCATGGCACTGATAAGAGACTCCTGAATGGTAGCTTTGCTTTATTAAACGTAAAGACATTTTTACCTCTGCGGTGCTTCCTCATCCGCCTCGGGCGGCGCTTCCTCATCCGCCTCGGGGGGCGCTTCTTCATCCGCCTCGGACGGCGCTTCCTCATCCGCCTCGGATCGGGCTCGCATTCCGAAGGCCGCACCCGCCCAAGAAACTCAGACGAACGCGCAGCCCGCTCCTCCGGCGACTACCGAAACAGTTCTAAAAAACACTCATTGGGCCGTTAGAATAGTTTGTCTTGCTTGCCTCTAGCCTTAGCTCGAAACCAAAAAAAGATGGAACAATTAGGCGCGGAGGACTTGCTGATAGAAATACATTGATGAAGTTGAGGATCTTCAGATGAATTGATATGATGCTGTTGTAATATATGTATGATATTGATGGTAAATTGCAGCGCTTTGTGGTTGACAGATTTCTCAGCTGCTTAGTCATGCTTGAACTTGAATGCGCATCAAATGAACTCTTGCAAATGACTTTTAACATAATTAGTGTGTCTTTTAAGAATAAAATTCATGTTCACCGAAGATGATACGTAAAAAACATTAACTAATCATATAATACTTCTATTCAGGCTCTGATACCATACTTTGCAGAACTTCTAACTAGACTTTTGATTTTTTTTTCCAGCCAACTTATACTAGAACAATAACAATCATACAACAGTCGAGGAGGATACAAACCCTCAGTTATGTAATGTAAACCAGCAGATGAAGAGACATAATCTCATAGAGTAAATGCAATTGGGCAATTCTATGACCAATTTGCTATTGATAAACCATCAGCTAGTAAAACTAGGATTATAAGTTGTTGTTCTAGTATAAGTTGGCTGCAAAATAAATCAAGAGTCTAATTAGAAGTTCTGTAAAATATGGTATCAGAGCCAGAGAAGAAGTATTATTAGTTAATGTTTTTCACATATCAGTTTCTATGAACAAGAATTTCATTCTTAAAAGACAAACAACATTAAAGAAGAATTTGATATTGTTTAACGGACTGATTGATTGGTTTTAGGAAATTCAACGGTCTAATTGGTTCAAGTCGTCTCTTTGGATCACAGTTACTATTGATTACAGCTACCACATATTTGGATCAAGCAATGCCATTTTTCTGTTTAGCCGAGTCTCTACTATGGATCTTGTTTCTTATGGTGTATTACTTTGTTATTTATGCTTTCATGGTTTATCGTGAGGCTAGGCAATGTGTCCTCGAGCTAATATTATCTATCATGTTTGAACAAAGTTTATGTATAATATCGGTGGTGTGTATTAGGGTTTCTGTTTTAAGTTCTTATGTTCTTCATTTGAGTCTTCCGACTTTTCCAACTTCAATTCCATATGATTAAGTTCTTATTTGCATTCGAGAAGAGGTTCTGCAGTAGAAGCGTTTCTATAATTTTATGTTGTCTCTTGTCGTTTGGTGATTCAATTTGAGATCAGAGATTATGCAATTAAGATGTCAAGATAATGACTGCTTTCTTTTTATTTGAGGTTTCTATTCACGGGTTCTTACTTCTTATGTTCTTATTATAGAAACGGTTCTAATTATACTTCTAGTAAGCAGCAAAAGAAGAAGAAGAAGTAAAACAAGGCCATCAGCAATGGCGAAAGGGAGAAGATCAAATCTCACAACTGGCCACATTTCAGGATGCTTGGCTGTTAATCACTAGTGTGTTTAAATCACTTGTTATTTGGGTAACTGATCATGAACATCCTATTACATCAATAATCGCATGTGGTCAGGAACTTTTCGAAATGTTCCTTGGTTGCGAAAAAGAGACTGGATATGAACAAATGCATAAATGTATTTCTGGGGCCAAATTTATCCATTGGTTAGAGAAAACTTGCAGGAAAAGAGAACTTCAAGGAATGCAGATTTTTGATTAATCAAACAAATTTTTCTACTGATATTATATGATCCCAATACTAGCCTCTAAGATACCGTAGACTAGTTGTTCTTGAACATTTAAGAGATAACCTTCCTCTGTAGTGAGATGAAAGATCTTGTGGTAATCATCAGTAAAAGAAGAAGCATGGCACTGATAAGAGACTCCTGAATGGTAGCTTTGCTTTATTAAACGTAAAGACATTTTTACCTCTGCGGTGCTTCCTCATCCGCCTCGGGCGGCGCTTCCTCATCCGCCTCGGGGGGCGCTTCTTCATCCGCCTCGGACGGCGCTTCCTCATCCGCCTCGGGGGGCGCTTCTTCATCCGCCTCGGATCGGGCTCGCATTCCGAAGGCCGCACCCGCCCAAGAAACTCAGACGAACGCGCAGCCCGCTCCTCCGGCGACTACCGAAACAGTTCTAAAAAACACTCATTGGGCCGTTAGAATAGTTTGTCTTGCTTGCCTCTAGCCTTAGCTCGAAACCAAAAAAAGATGGAACAATTAGGCGCGGAGGACTTGCTGATAGAAATACATTGATGAAGTTGAGGATCTTCAGATGAATTGATATGATGCTGTTGTAATATATGTATGATATTGATGGTAAATTGCAGCGCTTTGTGGTTGACAGATTTCTCAGCTGCTTAGTCATGCTTGAACTTGAATGCGCATCAAATGAACTCTTGCAAATGACTTTTAACATAATTAGTGTGTCTTTTAAGAATAAAATTCATGTTCACCGAAGATGATACGTAAAAAACATTAACTAATCATATAATACTTCTATTCAGGCTCTGATACCATACTTTGCAGAACTTCTAACTAGACTTTTGATTTTTTTTTCCAGCCAACTTATACTAGAACAATAACAATCATACAACAGTCGAGGAGGATACAAACCCTCAGTTATGTAATGTAAACCAGCAGATGAAGAGACATAATCTCATAGAGTAAATGCAATTGGGCAATTCTATGACCAATTTGCTATTGATAAACCATCAGCTAGTAAAACTAGGATTATAAGTTGTTGTTCTAGTATAAGTTGGCTGCAAAATAAATCAAGAGTCTAATTAGAAGTTCTGTAAAATATGGTATCAGAGCCAGAGAAGAAGTATTATTAGTTAATGTTTTTCACATATCAGTTTCTATGAACAAGAATTTCATTCTTAAAAGACAAACAACATTAAAGAAGAATTTGATATTGTTTAACGGACTGATTGATTGGTTTTAGGAAATTCAACGGTCTAATTGGTTCAAGTCGTCTCTTTGGATCACAGTTACTATTGATTACAGCTACCACATATTTGGATCAAGCAATGCCATTTTTCTGTTTAGCCGAGTCTCTACTATGGATCTTGTTTCTTATGGTGTATTACTTTGTTATTTATGCTTTCATGGTTTATCGTGAGGCTAGGCAATGTGTCCTCGAGCTAATATTATCTATCATGTTTGAACAAAGTTTATGTATAATATCGGTGGTGTGTATTAGGGTTTCTGTTTTAAGTTCTTATGTTCTTCATTTGAGTCTTCCGACTTTTCCAACTTCAATTCCATATGATTAAGTTCTTATTTGCATTCGAGAAGAGGTTCTGCAGTAGAAGCGTTTCTATAATTTTATGTTGTCTCTTGTCGTTTGGTGATTCAATTTGAGATCAGAGATTATGCAATTAAGATGTCAAGATAATGACTGCTTTCTTTTTATTTGAGGTTTCTATTCACGGGTTCTTACTTCTTATGTTCTTATTATAGAAACGGTTCTAATTATACTTCTAGTAAGCAGCAAAAGAAGAAGAAGAAGTAAAACAAGGCCATCAGCAATGGCGAAAGGGAGAAGATCAAATCTCACAACTGGCCACATTTCAGGATGCTTGGCTGTTAATCACTAGTGTGTTTAAATCACTTGTTATTTGGGTAACTGATCATGAACATCCTATTACATCAATAATCGCATGTGGTCAGGAACTTTTCGAAATGTTCCTTGGTTGCGAAAAAGAGACTGGATATGAACAAATGCATAAATGTATTTCTGGGGCCAAATTTATCCATTGGTTAGAGAAAACTTGCAGGAAAAGAGAACTTCAAGGAATGCAGATTTTTGATTAATCAAACAAATTTTTCTACTGATATTATATGATCCCAATACTAGCCTCTAAGATACCGTAGACTAGTTGTTCTTGAACATTTAAGAGATAACCTTCCTCTGTAGTGAGATGAAAGATCTTGTGGTAATCATCAGTAAAAGAAGAAGCATGGCACTGATAAGAGACCCCTGAATGGTAGCTTTGCTTTATTAAACGTAAAGACATTTTTACCTCTGCGGTGCTTCCTCATCCGCCTCGGGCGGCGCTTCCTCATCCGCCTCGGGGGGCGCTTCTTCATCCGCCTCGGACGGCGCTTCCTCATCCGCCTCGGGGGGCGCTTCTTCATCCGCCTCGGATCGGGCTCGCATTCCGAAGGCCGCACCCGCCCAAGAAACTCAGACGAACGCGCAGCCCGCTCCTCCGGCGACTACCGAAACAGTTCTAAAAAACACTCATTGGGCCGTTAGAATAGTTTGTCTTGCTTGCCTCTAGCCTTAGCTCGAAACCAAAAAAAGATGGAACAATTAGGCGCGGAGGACTTGCTGATAGAAATACATTGATGAAGTTGAGGATCTTCAGATGAATTGATATGATGCTGTTGTAATATATGTATGATATTGATGGTAAATTGCAGCGCTTTGTGGTTGACAGATTTCTCAGCTGCTTAGTCATGCTTGAACTTGAATGCGCATCAAATGAACTCTTGCAAATGACTTTTAACATAATTAGTGTGTCTTTTAAGAATAAAATTCATGTTCACCGAAGATGATACGTAAAAAACATTAACTAATCATATAATACTTCTATTCAGGCTCTGATACCATACTTTGCAGAACTTCTAACTAGACTTTTGATTTTTTTTTCCAGCCAACTTATACTAGAACAATAACAATCATACAACAGTCGAGGAGGATACAAACCCTCAGTTATGTAATGTAAACCAGCAGATGAAGAGACATAATCTCATAGAGTAAATGCAATTGGGCAATTCTATGACCAATTTGCTATTGATAAACCATCAGCTAGTAAAACTAGGATTATAAGTTGTTGTTCTAGTATAAGTTGGCTGCAAAATAAATCAAGAGTCTAATTAGAAGTTCTGTAAAATATGGTATCAGAGCCAGAGAAGAAGTATTATTAGTTAATGTTTTTCACATATCAGTTTCTATGAACAAGAATTTCATTCTTAAAAGACAAACAACATTAAAGAAGAATTTGATATTGTTTAACGGACTGATTGATTGGTTTTAGGAAATTCAACGGTCTAATTGGTTCAAGTCGTCTCTTTGGATCACAGTTACTATTGATTACAGCTACCACATATTTGGATCAAGCAATGCCATTTTTCTGTTTAGCCGAGTCTCTACTATGGATCTTGTTTCTTATGGTGTATTACTTTGTTATTTATGCTTTCATGGTTTATCGTGAGGCTAGGCAATGTGTCCTCGAGCTAATATTATCTATCATGTTTGAACAAAGTTTATGTATAATATCGGTGGTGTGTATTAGGGTTTCTGTTTTAAGTTCTTATGTTCTTCATTTGAGTCTTCCGACTTTTCCAACTTCAATTCCATATGATTAAGTTCTTATTTGCATTCGAGAAGAGGTTCTGCAGTAGAAGCGTTTCTATAATTTTATGTTGTCTCTTGTCGTTTGGTGATTCAATTTGAGATCAGAGATTATGCAATTAAGATGTCAAGATAATGACTGCTTTCTTTTTATTTGAGGTTTCTATTCACGGGTTCTTACTTCTTATGTTCTTATTATAGAAACGGTTCTAATTATACTTCTAGTAAGCAGCAAAAGAAGAAGAAGAAGTAAAACAAGGCCATCAGCAATGGCGAAAGGGAGAAGATCAAATCTCACAACTGGCCACATTTCAGGATGCTTGGCTGTTAATCACTAGTGTGTTTAAATCACTTGTTATTTGGGCAACTGATCATGAACATCCTATTACATCAATAATCGCATGTGGTCAGGAACTTTTCGAAATGTTCCTTGGTTGCGAAAAAGAGACTGGATATGAACAAATGCATAAATGTATTTCTGGGGCCAAATTTATCCATTGGTTAGAGAAAACTTGCAGGAAAAGAGAACTTCAAGGAATGCAGATTTTTGATTAATCAAACAAATTTTTCTACTGATATTATATGATCCCAATACTAGCCTCTAAGATACCGTAGACTAGTTGTTCTTGAACATTTAAGAGATAACCTTCCTCTGTAGTGAGATGAAAGATCTTGTGGTAATCATCAGTAAAAGAAGAAGCATGGCACTGATAAGAGACTCCTGAATGGTAGCTTTGCTTTATTAAACGTAAAGACATTTTTACCTCTGCGGTGCTTCCTCATCCGCCTCGGGCGGCGCTTCCTCATCCGCCTCGGGGGGCGCTTCTTCATCCGCCTCGGACGGCGCTTCCTCATCCGCCTCGGGGGGCGCTTCTTCATCCGCCTCGGATCGGGCTCGCATTCCGAAGGCCGCACCCGCCCAAGAAACTCAGACGAACGCGCAGCCCGCTCCTCCGGCGACTACCGAAACAGTTCTAAAAAACACTCATTGGGCCGTTAGAATAGTTTGTCTTGCTTGCCTCTAGCCTTAGCTCGAAACCAAAAAAAGATGGAACAATTAGGCGCGGAGGACTTGCTGATAGAAATACATTGATGAAGTTGAGGATCTTCAGATGAATTGATATGATGCTGTTGTAATATATGTATGATATTGATGGTAAATTGCAGCGCTTTGTGGTTGACAGATTTCTCAGCTGCTTAGTCATGCTTGAACTTGAATGCGCATCAAATGAACTCTTGCAAATGACTTTTAACATAATTAGTGTGTCTTTTAAGAATAAAATTCATGTTCACCGAAGATGATACGTAAAAAACATTAACTAATCATATAATACTTCTATTCAGGCTCTGATACCATACTTTGCAGAACTTCTAACTAGACTTTTGATTTTTTTTTCCAGCCAACTTATACTAGAACAATAACAATCATACAACAGTCGAGGAGGATACAAACCCTCAGTTATGTAATGTAAACCAGCAGATGAAGAGACATAATCTCATAGAGTAAATGCAATTGGGCAATTCTATGACCAATTTGCTATTGATAAACCATCAGCTAGTAAAACTAGGATTATAAGTTGTTGTTCTAGTATAAGTTGGCTGCAAAATAAATCAAGAGTCTAATTAGAAGTTCTGTAAAATATGGTATCAGAGCCAGAGAAGAAGTATTATTAGTTAATGTTTTTCACATATCAGTTTCTATGAACAAGAATTTCATTCTTAAAAGACAAACAACATTAAAGAAGAATTTGATATTGTTTAACGGACTGATTGATTGGTTTTAGGAAATTCAACGGTCTAATTGGTTCAAGTCGTCTCTTTGGATCACAGTTACTATTGATTACAGCTACCACATATTTGGATCAAGCAATGCCATTTTTCTGTTTAGCCGAGTCTCTACTATGGATCTTGTTTCTTATGGTGTATTACTTTGTTATTTATGCTTTCATGGTTTATCGTGAGGCTAGGCAATGTGTCCTCGAGCTAATATTATCTATCATGTTTGAACAAAGTTTATGTATAATATCGGTGGTGTGTATTAGGGTTTCTGTTTTAAGTTCTTATGTTCTTCATTTGAGTCTTCCGACTTTTCCAACTTCAATTCCATATGATTAAGTTCTTATTTGCATTCGAGAAGAGGTTCTGCAGTAGAAGCGTTTCTATAATTTTATGTTGTCTCTTGTCGTTTGGTGATTCAATTTGAGATCAGAGATTATGCAATTAAGATGTCAAGATAATGACTGCTTTCTTTTTATTTGAGGTTTCTATTCACGGGTTCTTACTTCTTATGTTCTTATTATAGAAACGGTTCTAATTATACTTCTAGTAAGCAGCAAAAGAAGAAGAAGAAGTAAAACAAGGCCATCAGCAATGGCGAAAGGGAGAAGATCAAATCTCACAACTGGCCACATTTCAGGATGCTTGGCTGTTAATCACTAGTGTGTTTAAATCACTTGTTATTTGGGTAACTGATCATGAACATCCTATTACATCAATAATCGCATGTGGTCAGGAACTTTTCGAAATGTTCCTTGGTTGCGAAAAAGAGACTGGATATGAACAAATGCATAAATGTATTTCTGGGGCCAAATTTATCCATTGGTTAGAGAAAACTTGCAGGAAAAGAGAACTTCAAGGAATGCAGATTTTTGATTAATCAAACAAATTTTTCTACTGATATTATATGATCCCAATACTAGCCTCTAAGATACCGTAGACTAGTTGTTCTTGAACATTTAAGAGATAACCTTCCTCTGTAGTGAGATGAAAGATCTTGTGGTAATCATCAGTAAAAGAAGAAGCATGGCACTGATAAGAGACCCCTGAATGGTAGCTTTGCTTTATTAAACGTAAAGACATTTTTACCTCTGCGGTGCTTCCTCATCCGCCTCGGGCGGCGCTTCCTCATCCGCCTCGGGGGGCGCTTCTTCATCCGCCTCGGACGGCGCTTCCTCATCCGCCTCGGGGGGCGCTTCTTCATCCGCCTCGGATCGGGCTCGCATTCCGAAGGCCGCACCCGCCCAAGAAACTCAGACGAACGCGCAGCCCGCTCCTCCGGCGACTACCGAAACAGTTCTAAAAAACACTCATTGGGCCGTTAGAATAGTTTGTCTTGCTTGCCTCTAGCCTTAGCTCGAAACCAAAAAAAGATGGAACAATTAGGCGCGGAGGACTTGCTGATAGAAATACATTGATGAAGTTGAGGATCTTCAGATGAATTGATATGATGCTGTTGTAATATATGTATGATATTGATGGTAAATTGCAGCGCTTTGTGGTTGACAGATTTCTCAGCTGCTTAGTCATGCTTGAACTTGAATGCGCATCAAATGAACTCTTGCAAATGACTTTTAACATAATTAGTGTGTCTTTTAAGAATAAAATTCATGTTCACCGAAGATGATACGTAAAAAACATTAACTAATCATATAATACTTCTATTCAGGCTCTGATACCATACTTTGCAGAACTTCTAACTAGACTTTTGATTTTTTTTTCCAGCCAACTTATACTAGAACAATAACAATCATACAACAGTCGAGGAGGATACAAACCCTCAGTTATGTAATGTAAACCAGCAGATGAAGAGACATAATCTCATAGAGTAAATGCAATTGGGCAATTCTATGACCAATTTGCTATTGATAAACCATCAGCTAGTAAAACTAGGATTATAAGTTGTTGTTCTAGTATAAGTTGGCTGCAAAATAAATCAAGAGTCTAATTAGAAGTTCTGTAAAATATGGTATCAGAGCCAGAGAAGAAGTATTATTAGTTAATGTTTTTCACATATCAGTTTCTATGAACAAGAATTTCATTCTTAAAAGACAAACAACATTAAAGAAGAATTTGATATTGTTTAACGGACTGATTGATTGGTTTTAGGAAATTCAACGGTCTAATTGGTTCAAGTCGTCTCTTTGGATCACAGTTACTATTGATTACAGCTACCACATATTTGGATCAAGCAATGCCATTTTTCTGTTTAGCCGAGTCTCTACTATAAATCTTGTTTCTTATGGTGTATTACTTTGTTATTTATGCTTTCATGGTTTATCGTGAGGCTAGGCAATGTGTCCTCGAGCTAATATTATCTATCATGTTTGAACAAAGTTTATGTATAATATCGGTGGTGTGTATTAGGGTTTCTGTTTTAAGTTCTTATGTTCTTCATTTGAGTCTTCCGACTTTTCCAACTTCAATTCCATATGATTAAGTTCTTATTTGCATTCGAGAAGAGGTTCTGCAGTAGAAGCGTTTCTATAATTTTATGTTGTCTCTTGTCGTTTGGTGATTCAATTTGAGATCAGAGATTATGCAATTAAGATGTCAAGATAATGACTGCTTTCTTTTTATTTGAGGTTTCTATTCACGAGTTCTTACTTCTTATGTTCTTATTATAGAAACGGTTCTAATTATACTTCTAGTAAGCAGCAAAAGAAGAAGAAGAAGTAAAACAAGGCCATCAGCAATGGCGAAAGGGAGAAGATCAAATCTCACAACTGGCCACATTTCAGGATGCTTGGCTGTTAATCACTAGTGTGTTTAAATCACTTGTTATTTGGGTAACTGATCATGAACATCCTATTACATCAATAATCGCATGTGGTCAGGAACTTTTCGAAATGTTCCTTGGTTGCGAAAAAGAGACTGGATATGAACAAATGCATAAATGTATTTCTGGGGCCAAATTTATCCATTGGTTAGAGAAAACTTACACGAAAAGAGAACTTCAAGGAATGCAGATTTTTGATTAATCAAACAAATTTTTCTACTGATATTATATGATCCCAATACTAGCCTCTAAAATAACGTAGACTAGTTGTTCTTGAACATTTAAGAGATAACCTTCCTCTGTAGTGAGATGAATGATCTTTTGGTAATCATCAGTAAAAGAAGAAGCATGACACTGATAAGAGACTCCTGAATGGTAGCTTTGCTTTATTAAACGTAAAGACATTTTTACCTCTGCGGTGCTTCCTCATCCGCCTCGGGCGGCGCTTCGGGCTCGCATTCATCGCCTCCCAATACGAAATTTAGGATTAGTCGAATGATGCCGAAGCTAGATTTAAGCATGCAGTGAAATTTGAACCGATCTTTAAAGCTCTATCCAAGTCGAAGGGGGTGGTCGGAGGCCTCGGAGGAGTCCGTGTTTCTTGAGGCATTCTCTTTGGCATTTTGTTCTTCAACGATTCTATCATACCAGACAAGAAAGCTCTGCGGGGAGTCGTCAGAGGAGGAGTCTGCGCCCTTGCTTCTTGGGATACTCTATTTCTGTTCCTCTTCCGTTCAACCAAACGAGATAAGAATGATGAAGCTTCAATTGGAGTCGTCGCAGGCTGCGCCCGTGTTTCTTGGGCGGGCAGTTCTCCCTTCTTCCACATCCGCATTCTTTTAATCAGTGCCGTTGCTCTCCTCATCTTCAGTTTTCTTGCTGCTGTGACTGCGGATTTTGGAATCGGTGTTCTTGAAACCTTTTTTTCAGAGATGAGAAAGATGAGTCAAATTTAATTGTTCTGCTAATATGAATTGGGCTTGTGATGACTTTCAGATATTGGGCCTATATGGATGGGCCGGGCTTTGTTAAGCTATTGGGTCGGGCTTTGTTGGCTTGTCTTTTATGTTATGTTTTCATGGTAAAATTTGGAGGCGGCCACACAATCGGGTAGGCGAGATACACCAACTTCAGAAATAAAATATATAATTAAAGTCTGAAAGAGCTTCACTACGATTAATACCAAAGAAGCAGAGGATCTGTTCTTTGCTGAGTCAATTGTTAAGATGGGTATCAGAAATGTGCTGATTGGACCTGATGGAGAGATCGAATGGAACTGCAGGTTTGTAAATGGATGGATTTTTAATAAAATCGATTTAAATATATCAAAGTGGTTTGAAATGAACATGACTTTTTTTGTAAAACGAAGTGCAATAAATCAGGCTTAGACCATAAACTTTTCTGTATCATTTGGGCCTCAAAAGGCAAAATTACAACATAGGCCCACTGACCGAGGCCCATTTCTTGTCTTTTCTCCCACCACAAATAATAAAGAAGCAAAACTTCGGTGAGGGCTTCACTCCGCGCTTCGTTTTTGGAGCAAAGCGTCCCCGTCGCAGCTGCAGGTCTGACGGAAGCCATAGACGCTCAGCAAGAAGACTCAAACATGGAGTCAGCGCATGCCCATTCAAGCGTAAACCAATTTCCTAGCTTCGTTTTGAAGGCTTCCGAGGACGCGAAATTGCGAGCTGTGTTAAGCAACCTGAACTCAATTGAGGTCATTTTGGCAGAAGCACTGAATTCCCCAGTGTTCTGCCAAATGAAAAAATGCTAAGTGGAAATGATTACATAAATTTCCAACTTGCAAGAGCATCTTAGTGCTTCAATGCCTTGACAAATAAATACAGAAAACATGCATTTAAATAACCAGAGGAACCACATTGGAAACTTTTAAAACTGAACTAGAAACTAATGCATGAACTGTTGACTAAACAAGAAAACTTCTATTACTTGGCATTGATATCAGAAAAGAAAAACAGAAGAAGATCACACCTAAATTTGATAAGGTGGCGCAAACATTCATATCCTCCGCATCGCACCAGCAGTTAACTTAGTTTTAGACAGAGAACACAGATTTTTGATCAGAAAATCTGTTCCACGAATAAAACCTGCATAATATAGTAGAAGCAGGTCAGATGCGGAAAGATAGAATAAGAAAGAAACTATTATTGATACAATGGATTTGGATGCAACTAGAGATTCAACCATGAGGAAATGCACCCAGTTTTCGGATAAGTGAGGATGACGTCATATGCATAGTGCTGGTCCGATGATCTACCAGTTTTCAAATCACTGCCTGCGACCTTCTTCGTCTCCCTTTATCTTCACGTGCAATACCTCTATGGCTGTTCCACAATCTGAAAATAAAGTGAGCCTTTGAACCCCTTTCAAGTCCCAACAATAACTTCTTTAAACATAGACTATCAGAAATGCAACGATTTAGAGATACCATGATGTAAGCTGATATTCGGCAAGTGATAACGGAGCAAACATTGCCCCAGCAGGCACGATAACTCCCCAACTGATGGCGTTCATAATTCACCGGGTCTGCAAAATAAAATCAAAACAAACAGTTATAATCAAGATTCCGTCTTTCATCCTCTCAAAGAAACAACACAAAATCAAAGCAAAAATAGAAAGACCAAACTCCGAAGAACTCCACAAGATTTAAAATCAATGGTGCTCATCAATAACGCCGCTTTCACTGACAAGCAATCATTTTAAAGATTGAATCTTTTAAGTTTTCTTACCTCCAGTTTTCCAAATACCAAGAAAGAGGATGGTCAGTCAAAGTGGTTGGAGATGCAAGAACCCAAAAATAAAGAAAAGACAAAGAGATGAAGTTTAATTACTCTCTTTCTTAGTTCATTCTTGATCTTGAAGTCATGAGAAAGATGCACCTGATAGACATCACAGTTCCAATAGCATTCCAATTTAATAAAAACTTACCCAAGAAAATAAGACAGGCTACCAAAATGGCGAAAAATGCAACATTGTCGTATAAAGAACTCATCTGCAAGACAGGCACCCAAACAGGTAACATTGATACATTAAGAAATCATCTTGGCACCATCAAACAGGCTATGTAAACCAAGCCAATCACATCCATGGCACCGAAAAGAGTACAAATGCACCTAAACACCTTGGTGTGAGCTACTAATTCTCTTATACAACACGTAGACTACTCGCTCAAGAACAAATTTTAAATTTAAACCCCCACATAAACTTGCCCTCTTATCAATCTCACAACCCTCATCACGATCATTCATTATTGCATTAAAGATTGAACAAAACAATCCCAACCACAACACATTACAAACTTTCTGACATAATAAAGCTATATCTCGTGTTAGGAAACATTACCAGAATCGTTTTCCACACAGTGATTTGCTTCTGCATCAGCAGCCATCACCTTGAACCTTGGAACATCAAGAAAGACAACATCATTAAAACAAGAACACAATTGAACATGTAATCAGAAATATTGAAGGAGAAGCAAAAGGAAACCACATACACGTCAACTCTCAAATTACTCGAAATCATCCTTCGCCTTGCTATAACAATAGAAGAACAAATAGAGTAATTTCAGCAACTAGTAAAACAACCATCTTCAGAAATAGAAGAACAGCCTATGCAAATGCTAATTTGTCTTCATTGCAATACTATCATTTGATGAACTGAACCAGATGCAATCTGTAATGCACTAATTATCGATAATGCGTTGCACATTCGAGAGGTTACTAGTGCAAGGTGTAAGGAATATCTGCCAAAGGGGAGAGTTAAAATAAACTTTAATGGCTACACTCAATGTAGTGTTAGTGGTGACAGCACAGTAAACATTACCAGAAACGTCTTCCACACAGTGATTTGCTTCAGCATCAGCCGAGAGAAAAACTTCAAAACTAAGACAATTGAACTTGTATGTAAGCTAGAAATATTGAACAAGAAACCAAAGGAAACCACATACTGTCTACCAGCTCCAGCTCCATAATGCCTTAAAGAACGCCAAATCCAAGACCCATCGTCGCCCCCTAGCACTGCAAAACAAAGTCATAGATATCAGGTCAGAAATTCAAAATGCAACTACTTTTTCCACCTATCCAACAAGTAAAGCTCAAAATTAAGGCCACAACTAGTGAACCAAGCAAAAAGAGTAAAAAAAAATAATGTTACTTGCATATGATCATCAAACAACACATCCAAACACTGCAAAACATGCTTTCAAACAATGACTTGGTCTGGATCAAAATTTGCCATCATTGCAAGCATTCTTATTAAGTAAGAGGGTAAATTTCAGTCTCAAAACACACCATTGCCATTTTTGAACACTTGTATAGTAGCAAACTTCTCAAGTTTCACTCTTATGGTCCAGAAACGATAATATTGTGTACAGCTTGATAAGTGAAGGCTACCTTACGACTAGGAAAACCAACACAAGCATAGAAAGAGAGATCAACGATGCCAATAAAGATTGCAATGGCATTTAACCGGACCTATACCTAAAACAAAGTAGACAACGTGGAACATGTGATATATAAAAGCTAAGGTAAAAAAAAAAAAGACAACAAGGGCCATTTTAAGACAGTACATGTAAAAAAAAAATACATGCCATTAGCATTCCCCATTCAGTATTTGTTCAAACAATAGTTAATGCACATAAGACAAAAGATATTGTAAGCTCGAGTGAAAAATCCACATTAAAAATACCTTAACAATACCATCTGAAGTAGCGATGTCATAAATCGAGCTTTCCAGCATTATTAAATGCTAGTGAAAGTTGATCTCATAGCTAGCCGTCCTCGTCTTTTTCATGAGAGAATGAAAAAAAAAAAGGCATTGATCATCACAAAAACATAAGTTCAAACAGAAGGGCTATCGCCATCAGATCCCATCTTTACCATCTGTTGCTGAAAATGAGAGATGTAATAGAGAAGGAGAGCGGTCCCTATCATTCCAACTATCTCACATCCTTAACCGAAGGAGAAAAGGGACAGCAGTTAGCCAGTTACTCATGTACACTAGTAAAATGGCCTTCAGAAAGCATGTCTCATGAACACAAATGCATCCATCCCCTTCAACTTTCGAAAGCTCCTCTTTCAGTTCTTTGGATTCAGTAGATCTTTCTCTTTCCTGTAGTTGCAATAATACCAACAACCATAGACATTTCGATCATAACGGAACATAAAAATTAAAAATTACGAAGGTCTATGGAACTGAATTCACTACAATTAGACTCTGAAGATAGCGATTTCACATCATTTGATAGATTGAGGTTTGTATTTCTGCACAATAGCATCACAATTATCTTTCCAGATGTTACATACTAGATAGCAAGCAAATGTCTATCGATTCACATACTGCATATTCCAAGCACATGCACACCACATTATCTTAGTAGAAGCCTAAAAAAAAGAGTACAGTAGTAAGAAATTTTATTAATGACAGAAATAAACCAATAGAAAACGTTTTGAGGTATAGACATAAAAGTTTACCTCTATTGGACTCGGGGCCACTCACCGGGTCTGTACTGCTCATTGGGCATGTGCCTCTTATTCGATCCAACCTACATTGCGGACAGAGGAAAATTGAGCAAGATACATGACTTGATTGGAAATTAATTGTTCCCAAACTTCTTTGTTAGGTTATATATTTTTTTTCTGCAAGCATCACTGATTATGGTCTTTTTCAACACTCTTGCAAAATGCAATAAAAATGTGTCAAAGAGAGATTACATGGCTTACCGATACCTGTTGTCAAGTGCCATAATTGTCCTTCCATGAATTTGAGCCACAATCTGCACAAGAAGCAAATCATTACAAACACTGAGACCGAGAAACTGTCACGGTTTTGAGGGAGGACCAAAACCGAAAAGGAAAGCATGAAAATGATAATAAAAACAGAAGGAAAGACCAAGAAACTGGATCGATCAAAGGTGAGACGATGTTTTAGAGCTGAAGAGGTTGGCTGAAAAAGAAACCATTCAAGAAAGCATGTCGATCAAAAAACCAAAGGAAAAAAAACAAGAAACGTCTGAAAAAGAAGATGAGGCATACTTACTCTGTTTCTTTCTTCATTCATGTTCTCGGAGTGATGGCACGACTCGATGATGAGAACTTGCTTGGGTAGCTGATGAACACTGCCAACTGAGAGTCTTCGGGTCGGTTAGTCAAAAACAGAACAGAAACTTACGATGATTTGGATATTTATAAGGGAAAAGGTCTGTTTTTTTAGGAAACTGGGTTAGGGGTTGAATTAGGAAATTGGGTCATTCAAATTTGGCCATCGGGCCATTAGAAATTAATAAGTTGGGTAATCGACTGTTGGGTATTGGGCCGTTAAACATCATTAGCAAAATATAGAAACCAAATAAAAGAAACAAAATGAATACAATCACCCTCATAAATCTACACACAGACTTAAAAAATTATAATTCAAAAGTATAGCATGTTGATAACATTTTCATTTCAATAACTCGCAAACATGATTAACCGACATAAACCCTAAACCAATAGAATTTGTTCAACTTAAGTGAAAAAATAGTGCTAAATTTAGAAGAAGAGATGTACCTTGAGTAGAACACTTTTTTGTCTAGTTGTGTTATATCATTCCAGCATTCTGATAAGGATGTACTCTTTTGCCTGCAAGATCCTTTTACAACAGGCTAACCGGCAAACATCACCGGTATTAACCAAACATCAAAACAATTTAATAAATCTTAAAACGTCCTACCCCACCAAGAATCACATCAGAAACATCAACCAAAAGTTAGTCTCTTTTATATTGTATTAATTTTACAATTTTTTTGATAGCCTAAATTGAAATTACATAGATTAAAGAATACCATCTCCATATAGTGCACAATTGAAAACCTAACGTTAGAAATAAAATTGAATCATTGCAGACGCTCAAATTTGTGAGATATATTTTAACTGTACCTTACAAAATGGTTATGTTCCGTTCTTTGCTGTAGATAATGTATAGCAGTGTCTGGAGTTTCCTTTCCGTGGGTGAGGGCCTCGCCCAGTAATGAAGGCAACAAACTCTTAAATATAAAAAATTATATAAGTTCATTCAACAAAATATTTAGATATTAGAAAATGCACCTGACCATCCCAAACTTAAATTAACTTCTAAAATATGTGCCAAAAAGAATACGTGTTCTGATAATTGATGTGTTATGGAAAGAGAACTCCAACCTCCACACCGCTATCATCCTAACATCAATGCAATTGTTGGAGTCACTAACCATTACTATGGAAATATGATAATGCTTGAATTTGAAAGTGATAAACAACACTTTATTACGTAATAAAATCTAAGATATATTGTTCTACATTACTATTGAAAATATCCAACTATCCAACAGAAACAAATATGAAAGACAAAAAATGAGAAGACTGGACCCCAATAGATCTATATTTTAATACATCTTATCATGTCCTCGATTAAGAATGAGAACATAATTATGACTACTGTAATCCAAAGGAGGGTAATAGGGATCCAAACAAATAAATTGAACGGCAAACCCTTTGAATTCGGTATGCTTAATTACTAATTAATGTCAAAATGAATTTCACAGCCTCATCATCGATTGCGTTGTCATTCAGGTTCCGAAAGTATAAAATTTTCAAAAACAGAAATGGAAGGTCGTAAGACGAAAATTGGAAATTCCAACAACACAATATTTAACAACAGAAAGATCACTAAAATAATCGATATCTCAGAGGACTCACTGAAGATGCACTCATAGCCGTTTCATCTTCTGCAGAGAATCTGGGCCGTTAAAAATCCTAACCAAATACAAACGTGAATAAAAGACAAATAAGAAAGCAATTACCTTTGTAAATGTACATCATACATAATTACAGAAAATTCAAAACATTTTCATTGGATAACTACACACATTATTAACTGGCTAATAGAATTTTTCAACCTAAAGAAAAAAAAGTTCTGAATTTTAGGGAGATGTACCTTGACTCCGACACTTTTTACCTAGTGGTACTTCAACATTCCAACATTCGAATAAGAGTTATCTTTTGCTTGCAAAATCTTTAAAAGCCCCGTCCAACAAGTGAATAAACAGGTTAATGTCCAAACACCTACTAAAAGAAGTGTAAAATTTGGCTTCAAAGCGACAGTCAGTATTGATAAGTAGTGCAGATAAACAAAGTGTGACTTGCACCTTCTCTGAAGTTGTGGTAAAATTTTAGTTCAACACAACTAAGATTTAACATAACATATTCTACACTAAGAGCATCTCCAATGGATTAGCTAAAATATAATATTATATTGGTTATGTATAATTTAGAGGATAAAAAATAGTTTGTGCTCCAATGGGGTTATGCATAATGGTTATGTATATTTAGAAATTAAATTTTAATGGCTATACTTCAAAACTTTATCTCTTCATCGTTACACTCTCTATTCTTCGTCCATAAATTCTCTACTCTTCATCCATACACTTTCATATCCTCATCATGACACTCTCATCCCTTCAATTTATACTAAAGTCATGCCACACAATGTACAAAAATGGTGGAAAATGAGAATGAAGGATGAAGAATTAGAAAGGTATTCAAATTGAAATACATGCTCCACAAATGTTACTCAAATTGAAATACTAGATTTCAAGTAATTATAGTCGAATTCAAAGTGTTAAACAAAGGAGTATATATACAACACTATCCTAATGACAATCTATCATGTCTCTTGTAGTGACTAGTGCTATTCCTCGGCAGACTCTAGCTTGACTATGAACTTGTGTAATCTGAGAAGGCTGCCATAAACAATCATCGTCATGCACATTATCTTCCATTTCTACATCGTCAGATCCTTCATTAGAGTAAATACATTAATTAGAAATTATAAGCAGGATAACCTAAACTTATTGATCATCATTTAAACTAACTATTTGACTTCCTTTGGCTGAAGCCAGTGATGGCCGAAGGAAGTCAAATGGATAATAAACATTTACTAAAAACCATATGCATACCTTCATAGTCACAAAAATGTTATCTGAATCCTCCATCAACTGAAAGTGCACAAAAATATTATAACTGGACAAAAGTTTCAGTTAAAATGTTGGAGTTACCAATACAAGCAAATAAGATGGTTAGAAGGAAAGAAAACATACATCAACACATAAAACAAGTTCAACTAAGGCATGGTAACTAAAACAAGGGGTAGGGATTAACCAAGACTAGAGTAATTTCTCAGTATGCTTTCCAATGAACTTGGCCTTCACAGAATCATTTAGCTGTTGAATAAATGATCAAACACTTTTATCTTTTGGATACCCAACGCTGGAATCATACACTGTCATATGGAAAGAAATAAAATTCACATGGTCCAAGGTCCCTATCATCAACATTCAATTAATCATGGAATGAAAATAAAAGATGTAGTGCTTTTCATTCAGGAGAGAATGCTCTTTATGCTTCACATCTAAAAAAGTCTGAACAAAATTTCGCGTATTTGTTAGTCTTCCAAAGTTTAATGCATTCAGAAATCACTGGTCAATGAATTATGATGTGCTCTTACAATGTATGATCTGATTCTTTGGAGCATCAACTTGTTTCTTGAATAATCACCTTGAATTGGATAAACAATTACCTTGTCTCTATCAATTGAAATATCAGACTTAGGATCATTTAGAATTGCTATATCGCTTTCAGGTATCGCAACCTGCAGTATTTCAACATGTAGAAGTTAGAACTAGAGTTCCAAAGCAAGTGAAGGTGTAGGCTCGAAACACCATATAGAAAATAACATGCATCATCAATCCTCCGAACACATCCCAAAACACAACAGAATTTTAAACCAGTAAGACACCCCAAACAATGTTCACATGGTACCGAGCAAGCATAAAAAGCAATGACGAATTGAAACCCACTGACCTTGACATTGCAATCGATCAGGCAAGCCCTGGCCAGCAGCAGGCCCAAATACCAACATCAATTGCCACAAAATCATAGATGTTTCCAAGGCGTAGAATTTTCTCAAGCATATGTAGAAACAAACAACAATGTTCCAACCCTAAACCAATCAACAAAAAAACACAAATTCATTCTTCCCTGCGGTCAATAAAATCCATTCCTTCCCCAAACTTGCACAACGCAAATCAAGAAAATCCATTCCTTCCCCAAACAACAGCAAATCCCAGCATTGTCATCATGACATAACTCTACAAAAGAACCTAGGTAAGCAAAAAAAATAAAGGTTTGGATAAAAATCGAACCTTTCCGGGCGAGGACGAGGGATCTGAATGGAAGGATGGACAAAGTGGAAGTGGGTGTCGATGGAAAATGATAGGTTCCGACAGCGGTGCGAGATTGTGGATTTGCGAAGAAACACAAACACGCTACACCATCCCTGTAGCTACCAGAAGATTTGCAGATTTCACGCCCTAGTTTCTTCTTGCCCTCTCGCAAATCCGCGCCTCCAACAACAACAACAAAGGATAGCGATCGGGAGATGATAGCAGATTTGGCGACCGAGAGATCGCTTCTCTAAAATTATAGATAATATCAAATCTGCGTTGGAGAAGCAAAAATCTATATTGGTACGCTATTTTAGCTAATGGGCCTCTTTACATGAGGCCGTTGGAGATGCTCTAAGCCATGCAGAAATAACAAAATCCAACAATGCGAAGAAAAGACAGAACTTATCCTTTTGAAGAAATGGCTACTCAGTGATCCAACCTGTTGGAAATATCGTCTGCAGACATCCCCATAATTACCAAACATCAAGACTCTTTTGAAATTGTAAGCTAATGTGATGCTGATGATGGATGATGATGGCTGATGGATGATGCTGATGAAGATGATGATAAGGATTATCAATGCAGCTATGTACGCAACGAACAAACAATTAACAAAAAACTAAAAGTGATAACCGAAAAAATAAAAAAATAAAACAAACATCCAACATTCAAGGCATGAATTCTCCAAAAACATCTTATGCATCAGATCATATGATCTTTTACCATCTAAATAATAAAATTCAGAGTCACCTCCCCCGATTTTCAATATCCCACTTTTGGTCACCCTGTGCACGCATATCATCTGCCTTCGAACTATCTTGAATAGGACGAGCAATCCAGCCCTCACTTGTCTGTTTCGGCCTTATCCTTATTTTGTCAATTCCTATATTAGTTGAAAAACAAATACTAAAAGTTCCTTCAAACAAAATATTGAGACAGCTTGCACACTGAAAATGCCTTAACCAATACGATTCAAATGCATAGTAGCCTGACTGAGCTTGCTTACCTGGCCATACCGAACTTCAATTGACTATATTCTGATATATGTTGCCTGTGTGCTTAACATCATACCTGTGTTTCATCAAAACCCGGATCTCCTCAGCATTCACCCTTTCGTAATTCATAAAAATAATTTTGCTTCACAAGTGTCTGCAGAAAATACAACATTCCTTTCAAACATCACCATAGATGATATATAGGGAGCAATCCTACCAAAAAACCTCTTTTGATCCATAATTGAAAAAAAAAAAAAGCAGACCAAGGCCAGAATGTGAAATAAGCTTACCATTAGAATAGGTTTATTGCATTTATTCAGCCAACTTGCCCCATATGCATCACTTTCAGATTAACATGCTTGTTATTAGAACGAGTATGCACTTATATCAGCCTGCAATCATGGTGTCTTGCATTAGAAACACAACAGCAGAGTACCCATTGCGACACCCAAAGATCATAATCTAACAATTGAAAGAAAAGTTAAAAAACATCTAAATGAGCACAATCTTATGAACAGAATGTGAATGACAATTGAACATAAAAATTAAGAAAACTCTGTGATCCTACCTGTTGGAGAAACCATCTGGAAAACTAGGTTAACTGAGTCTTCTATCAACTTACACATCTGTCCGGGATTAGGGCCTAGAAAACTTCATTAATTTTGGTATCTTTTTCCTGTTCATAGATGAAATTAGTTTCGACCAAAAGCAACATAGAAAACAATAACTGATAAACATAAAATTTTCCATTCTGCTTTCAGACTACCGCAAATATTTCGTATATATGATGAAACCAACATACATGGAGCTAATCTTTTATCCTTGCAGCACCATCCACTTGTCAATTAAACACCAAATATGCTTCTGACTATTTGGAGAAAAACAAAAAAACAATCAGTTGATTGAAGATAAGATATAAAATGTAGAAGAAACTCAAGGAAACTACACAACAGTAACCTTTGCCGATGCTCCTGTGAACACTCTGTACAACGCCAGCATAATCGCTATAAATCAGATGCTTCTAATGGAAGTACATTGGGCGGAAAGAAGGACCTTACCCATCCCCATAATTGAATTGCTTCTCACACATATATTAAATTAGATAAGACTTGCAAAATGCAATACAAATGAAGACAGTCAATCAATGCGACTAAAGGATAGTGTGATCTATTGTTAAGGATAACTTACTACGCATTTAATGAGCAAAAGAACTTAAACATGGAAGTGGTACACAATTAACAAGTAGATTGAAAACATTTTCACACAAAAGTTCCGCAATTCGTCCTGTAAAATGAAGACTGTAAAGGATAACTTGCTTTCTTGAAAGACACTGCTTGCTTTCAATCAACCAGATTGAAAAACAAAGTAGCAGAGAATCAAGTTAAACAAGAAAATTCAATGCCTGGGAGGTCTGTTGAACTGAATCTTCATTCTGATTGTAATGCAAAACGAAGAGAACAAATTCAGCGACGGGGAAGAATCCAAATAGAACCCAGATTCAATTCGAAAACCTCAGCCGATCCGGGCGTCGAAACTCGGGCTCACGTCGTCGCTTCTCCACAGTTGAAACCTCTCAATGTCGACTCAAGCTGCTCATAGCAGCGTCAGTTGTGAGATTTCCAATTGGCGTTAACAGACCGCAGTCGAAAGTCAGTCCAAGCAAGCAGCTAAAGAAGGCTGAATGTCGGAGTTTCAGGCTTAAATCAAGGCCCATCAGATTTTTGGCCCAAGTATCCACCCACGCGGTTTATGGTAAATGAGCCAGCCCACGCGTTTTGCAATGATCCGACCCGAAAACCCGACCCAGGATCCGACCCGAGACCCGACCCAGGATCCGACCCGAGAACCCCGACCCAGGATCTCGAATCAGGATCCGACCCGAATCCGACCCAGGATCTCGAATCAGGATCCGACCCGAATCCGACCCAGGATCCGACCCAGGATCCGAACCACAAGTTCCATTACTATTTTCCACAAATCAGACGCCCATCTTCTCACCAAACTGAAGCAATACAAAGACCACAGTTCTAAACTTTTCACGTACCTATTCCAAACTGCAAGATCTCCTTATCAAAAAAGATTCAACCTAATTACAACAATACAAACCCTTTAAGGGTTTAGGGTTTGGGTTTGGGGTTTAGTAGAAGCAGGTCAGATGCGGAAAGATAGAATAAGAAAGAAACTATTATTGATACAATGGATTTGGATGCAACTAGAGATTCAACCATGGGGAAATGCACCCAGTTTTCGGATAAGTGAGGATGACGTCATATGCATAGTTCTGGTCCGATGATCTACCAGTTTTCAAATCACTGCCTGCAACCTTCTTCGTCTCCCTTTATCTTGCACGTGCAATACCTGTATGGCTGTTCCACAATCTGAAAATAAAGTGAGCCTTTGAACCCCTTTCAAGTCCCAACAATAACTTCTTTAAACAGAGATGCAACGATATAGAGATACCACGATGTAAGCTGATACTCGGCAAGTGATAACGGAGCAAACATTGCCCCAGCAGGCACGAGAACTCCCCAACTGATGGCGTTCATGATTCGACGGGTCTGCAAAATAAAATCAAAACAAATAGTTATAATCAAGCTCAAGAAACAACACAAAATCAAAGCCAAAAGAGAAAGACCAAACTCCGAAGAACTCCACAAGATTTGAAATCAATGGTGCTCATCAATAACGCCCCTTTCACTGACAAGCAATCGTTTTAAAGATTGAATCTTTTAAGTTTTCTTGCCTTCAGTTTTCCAAATACCAAGAAAGAAGATGGTCAGTCAAACTGGTTGGAGATGCAAGAAACCAAAAATAAAGAAAAGACAAAGAGATGAAGTTTACCTACTCTCTTTCTTAGTTCATACTTGATCTTGAAGTCATGAGAAAGATGCACCTGATAGACATCACAGTTCCAATAGCATTCCAATTTAATAAAAACTTAACCAAGAAAATAAGACAGGCTACCAAAACATGCAACATTGTCGTATAAAGAACTCATCTGCAAGACAGGCACCCAAACAGGTAACATTGACACATTAAGAAATCATCTTGGCACCATCAAACAGGCTATGTAAACCAAGCCAATCACATCCATGGCACCGAAAAGAGTACAAATGCACCTAAACACCTTGGTGTGAACTACTAATTCTCTTATACAACACGTAGACTACTCGCTCAAAAACAAAATTTAAATTTAAACCCCCAAATAAACTTGCCCTCTTTTCAATCTCACAACCCTCATCACGATCATTCATTATTGCATCAAAGATTGAACATAACAATCCCAACCACAAAACATTACAAACTTTCTGACATAATAAAGCTATATCTCATGTTAGGAAACATTGCCAGAATCGTTTTCCACACAGTGATTTGCTTCTGCATCAGCAGCCATCACCTTGAACCATGGTACATCAAGAAAGAGAACATCATTAAAACAAGAACACAATTGAACATGTAATCAGAAATATTGAACAAGAAACATAAGGAAACCACATACACGTCAACTCTCAAATTACTCGAAATCATCCTTCGCCTTGCTATAACAATAGAAAAACAAATAGAGTAATTTCAGCAACTAGTAAAACAACCATCTTCAGAAATAGAAGAACAGCCTATGCAAATGCTAATTTGTCTTCATTGCAATACTATCATTTGATGAACTGAACCAGATGCAATCTGTAATGCACTAATTATCGATAATGCGTTGCACATTCGAGAGGTTACTTGTGCAAGGTGTAAGGAATCTGCCAAAGGGGAGAGTTAAAATAAACTTTAATGGCTACACTCAATGTAGTATTAGTGGTGACAGCACAGTAAACATTACCAGAAACGTCTTCCACACAGTGATTTGCTTCAGCATCAGCCGAGAGAAAAACTTCAAAACTAAGACAATTGAACTTGTATGTAAGCTAGAAATATTGAACAAGAAACCAAAGGAAACCACATACCGTCTACCAGCTCCAGCTCTATTAATGCCTTAAAGGACGCCAAATCCAAGCCCCATCGTCGCCCCCTAGCACTGCAAAACAAATTCATAGATATCAGGTCAGAAATTCAAATTGCAACTACCTTTTCCACCTATCCAACAAGTAAAGCTCAAAATTAAGGCCACAACTAGTGAACCAAGCAAAAAGAGTAAAAAAATAATAATGTTACTACTCATGGCGCTTAACTTGCATATGATCATCAAACAACACATTCAAACACTGCAAAACATGCTTTACAACAATGACTTGGTCTGGATCAAAATTAGCCATCATTGCAAGCATTCTTATTAAGTAAGAGGGTAAATTTCAGTCTCAAAACACATCATTGCCATTTTCGAACACTTATATAGTAGCAAACTTCTCAAGTTTCACTCTTATGGTCCAGAAACGATAATATTGTGCACCGCTTGATAAGTGAAGGCTACCTTACAACTAGGACAACCAACACAAGCATAGAAACAGAGAGATCAACGATGCCAATAAGATTGCAATGCCATTTAACCGGACCTATACCGTTGGATAACTAAAACAAAGTAGATAATGTAGAACATGTGATATATAAAAGCTAAGGTAAAAAAAAAGGCAACAAGGGCCATTTTAAGACAGTAAATGTAAAAAAAATACATGCCATTAACATCCCCGTTCAGTATTTGTTCAAACAATAGTTAATGCACATAAGACAAAAGAGATTGTAAGCTCGAGTGAAAAATCCACATTAAAAATACCTTACAATACCAGCTGAAGTAGCGAAGTCATAAATCGAGCTTTCCAGCATTATTAAATACTAGTCGTGAAAGTTGATCTCACAGCTTGCCGTCCTCGTCTTTATCATTTGGAATTAATGTTTTTACGACAGGCCATTAATAAAAAGAAGAATACCATTTTAAAAGGAGAATTTCACCTGTATATAGAGTTTGCTTAAATAATCTGAGGGCTCAGCTTCAGTTAACTCAACACCTGTCTGATGCTGGCTTCTTGGGCTTGCTGGGGTCAGCCTCTGCCATTCCCTCCAAAGCATGTTTCTTCTCTTGCTTGGCCTTGACGGTTTTCTGCAAGTTATTGCCTGCAACGGTCAATGGCCCTTACTATTACATTGGCAAAAAGAATGAATCTTAATTATGCTTAAACCTTTCTTTTTTCTTAAGAAGCAGAAGAGCTTCTTGTTCCTCGATAATCTCTTGTCATTTCCATATTCTTCTTTGACATCTAATAGACTTCACAGAGGACGGTTCTGAGAAATCAATTACAATATGATCAGGTACTATGGGATAAGATGACAGTAAAAATACTCATCTCAGGATTTTCCAGTGTTCTTAGGCAAATATCCTGATTTCAAGTCTGATATAGGAAAGAAAAGAAAGCATTAAATAGAGCACTGATTGGTAAGACTGACATTTGAACTAAAAACTGTCAATGCATCTAGAAAAAATGAATTTCAATCAACCCTTGAAAGAGCATAATATATCACGACCAAAGAGGTGACAGTAAAAGACGTAACCTTCGGACTCCAGGAACTGCAGTGTCGCTAGTGCTGAGCTGAAGCTCTGAATCTGCATCGCAGAAAAAGGAAATTTGAATGAGAAACATGAAAGGGTAAACAAAAGTAAACAATATTTTTATATGTAAAATTGAAGGAATGAAGTAGTAAGACCTCCTCAGACAAGTGAGATTTTGGAAAAACCCCTGCTGCAGGGCACAAAACTATCTGATTTTAAACCCTCCATTTGAATCTGTTAAGCATGTCTCGGGTAAGACTAAGACGCTGCATATTCAATCGAGAATCATCATTACTGAATCGATGTAAAATTGTAAAAACTCAAAAGATCGAACCTTTATTGTATCAAAAAGAGAAAAAAGATTGAACCTTTAAGACGCCGCATCTCCCTGTTGACACTGAAGAACCCATCAACGCCAGTGAAAACACCGGGCTTCAATGCTCCAACAACCATGATAGCCCCCCCGCAAAATGAATTTCATTATTTATAGCATCTGTTATTAGCAAAATCTGATGCAGAAAATTATTAAGTTCATATGACTAACCTCCATCAGTTCGCTCTCTTAGCCAGGAGGCAGAATAGCATCAAATCTGTCAACTCCAAACATGCCCAAGTTGGATAGCGTGAAAGTCCCCGCAATGAAAGTTTTATGTTAGGCAACTAACTTCACCCAAAATCCTTCAGGAAAATAAACAATAGCTTTGAATAGAACTGTAGAAGCAGAAGATGCTAGGAACCCTCTGAATATGCCAATGAAACCTGAAATTTGAGAATGATTGGAAGGAAATACACAACTATTTTTATCATTCTTATTCCTAAAGCAGTTATT